>CM057337.1:430772573-431372573 GCA_030015575.1 Agapanthus africanus
TCATGGGTGATATTGACAAGATTTAAAAACTAAGGGACCGCACGAGACATTTTCAAAACTGGATCTTTTTTAAAAAGAGCGGTTTTCCCTTTCTTTTACTCTTAGTGTCATACGACACATTGCATGGATTTACGAATTGAGTTTGGATTTACGTGATTTCTATATTTGGGAACCGAGGTATTATTTTAAGAAAATACGCACTGTTTTAAAAACCCGGTTTCCCTTGATATGATATTGCAGTGCGTCCACCATACGTTTTCTCAGTTTTGAGACGTGTGACATGTGAACTCGAATCGAGGAGCTGGACGAGGCCGATTGCGGATACATGGTGGACCCGGTATGACACCTCGGGGCGAGAACGGATCGCTGTGCAGTAGACGGTAAGCCTGGCAGAGGGACTACTACCTACCGGTGATTGGTTAGACCTGGTAGTTATCCGGAGGATACCGACCAGAGTCGATAGATGGATACGGGACGACACGTACTTGTTAGTTGTATGTATGCCCTAGAGGCCAGTATTGTACAGATGATGTATATTATATTGGATGCTTGGACATATATAGAGATGACTTTCTTGCTCGATATGATAGTATGCTATCTGGTTGCTCTTTATCTTAACATGTACACTAGTCTCTTTAAACTGTCTTATAATTACATGTTGGTAAAGCCCTTAGGATGTGTACTTGACTACCTGGACTATGATGCAGATCATACTAGTGGGGACATGGTAGTCCATAAGTACATCATTCAAGGTCCCTAGTCGTGGGTGTATCGAGACGGGGCATCGATATACCAGTGTAGACTAGCGTATACGTTTCTCGACCCATGAGATGGGCAATGGATGATCCCATATCCATTGGTGTTTGACATCAGAGATTGTGTACGGGTGCTCAGTGGAGACTGGGTACACTGGACGGACTCGTCGAGAACTCCCAGATGGTATTATACCTCACGTCAGATGGCAGTTCTCAGGTTACACTTGTACAGGTTAGTCTGTAGACCCGAGATCGTCATAGAGTCTTGTGTGATTCCCACTGTACTTTGATCTCCACCTTACCACGTCCATGAGGGCGTGCAAAACGGTGGTCTTTGGGTACAGTCCCGAGTCACATGGAGGCAGTGAGCGATAGGAGGGGTTTCGTCTCTCCCGGTATTGGGGGTTGATGTTGCGCTGTGCTCGATTGGCTGTAACAGGGAAGTCCCTGGCCAGGGCTGATCAGAGATTTGCTGGTAAGTGTTACCAGAAGTTTCTCGACCCGTTATGAGCCTCACATCGGCACGACTTATCGGTTACTGGGGTCTGACGTTTACCACCCCTAGACTTGATATGCGACATATCAGACGAACAGACCGGACTGTACGGTAAGTGTTACTGATTGGATTCACAGGAGTGTGAGCGGGCTAGCTCGTCGATCTTCTGATCGCTCAATACCCGGGTGGCCCTTACGTTTAGCAGACCGCTTGCGGCTTGTGGGTGATTGATATGATCATCATCTGCTACCGGCGTATTGACGAGTCTTTAGAGTCCTACATAGAGGTTTCCTGGCTCAAGCGAAACGAGATAGGAGCGCATATGAGATATGTGCAGGACCGAGAATAATGCGTGTATGTGATACCGTATTCCATTCTCGCGATGAATGTTTCGATTGGTTGTATGCGATATAACCTAGTTATCGAATCATTGATTCGATAAATCGATACATTGTATACTAGTCGGTTATGTGCGACATGACCAGATCATTGAATCAAGTGTTGATTTAATGATTTAATGTATAATTATATATTTGATATATTACTTTGCATTAACTAGTATTGGTTCACTTTAAAAGGATTTTCTCACATGTATAGCACATTGTATATGTGATATATTTTGTGTGCTCTTGATTGTATCATGTTTGATGATACATTCTCACTTGGATTTGTGTAAAGACTTAAACCATGTTTAGTGAATGGTTAGGGTTTCTTATTTTCACTTAATTATTTATCTTTTCCTTTTTGAGTAAAAGATATAAGAAAACAAAATGGTTTCTTTTTATTATGAAGCTTGTTGAAGCTTCATGAAGCTTTGACCAAGTGACCACTTTGTCTTCTTCTCCTAACCCTAACCACTCATCTAAACTATAGTTAACTCTCTACACTTGACCAAGGTTAAGATATGATAAGTATTTCATTTTCATTATTCTTTTAATTCAAGACTTATCATATTCTTTCTTCATCTTCATCATCTTCATCAAGAAAGAAAGCTTAAGCCCATCAATGGCAACTTGAGCAAAAGTGTGAGAAATCCAATTCTAAAGTGAACCCACCTCCTATTTCTTCACCCTCTACCTCTTGCCAAGTAGTATAGGGTGTTTTCTTCACAAGTTTCACAACTTGGTGAAGTTGGAGCTTGATCTTGTGCAACCTCGACGTAGATCATCTTCGGCATCGTAGCCGACGACTTGTCCGCTTATTTCTCCGATGAAGCCGATGCGAGAGTCCCGGATCCGAGATGGACAGCGAGGGGACAACTACGAGGAGCTAAGGAAGTAGATAACCGGATCTACAAAGGTTGTAGTTTCCTACTTTTAGTTAAGATGTTAACTAGCTTAACTTTTCGCCTAAAATTCTAGTTAACGATCCGTATTAGCGTTTCTCGGCACTTGTAAAATTTGAAATTGGCATGGTTGATGCCTTGTGAGACTTCTTGAGAGTGCCTAGGAACCCTACAGTGGTATCAGAGCCTAGCTAGAGTCTTAGGCGAAGTGTAGACGACGTTTGAAATCCGAACGAATCGAAACCCTAATCCCAAACTTGCTCTCTGGACTTTTTTCAAAAACTGGGTTTTTTCCATATTAAAAATATGCAGAAAAATCAGCAGGTGATTGTAAGAGTTACTGTGAAATTCGATAGCCTAATGCCATAGAAGCGCGGCGGAACCGCGGCATTAGCATGCCTAATGCGGCGGTTCCGCGGCCATTTAGTCTCCTCTGTTGTTCAATTTTGCACAGTAATTCCTATGTTGCAGTGTTGATTTTCCTGGGAATTTTTAATCTGAACTCAAGAGTTGAGTTTTCTGGGTTGTATTAGGAGTTCGTAGATTCGATCGGATTATCCAATTTTGTCTATGTGTTTTTCCGGATAATTTTGGAATATGTTAAAAAGTTCGACCGGATGTAAATACCCAATCTTTCCCCTGCCGGAAAATATCCAAGTGTTGGATTTTTCTGTGGTTTAAGGACGTTCTGAGTAGTGCAAGTAACGCGATGGTCCCTCTAGAAGACAACAAACCGTAACTCGATTATGTGACCGTCTTGAACTGCCCTTTGAACCTTCGGGTTTGGGGCAGTACGGCGTGCCACATGTGAGGCGTTGGCTTGACCCTTCTACGGCTGGACCGTTGGTACTGAGGCATGAAGTGAATGTCTTTGAACTAATTTCATGTATTGATCGGTTTCGGGAAAACTTGGGTGTTCGAATGTTCGATCGGAAAGTTTAATATTTTCTATTTATCCGGAATGGGATACAATAATTGGAATTCACAAACAGTTATGAGATAACTGAATGAATGTTATAAATCTAGCGGTTTAGTTTCACTTAATATTGAAAAGAGTTTTCGATGATGAGACTAAAATGTGGGGTTTATAATTGTTAGGCATGTGATGTCTAAGTATTTCATTTGATTAGGCATGCGATGTCTAAAGAGGTTGCGGATTCCAATTGTTGTAATTTTACACTTTCTTTTCTGTGACCGTAAGTGTAGTATGTTGATATCGCCGGTTTCGTTGCTATACGTCAACGACAATTGGGGTATGCATACTTACTTACGTTGATGACATGTGATGTTATGTGTTGCTGGATATGTTATATTGGATTGTCGTGTTTGAATAGCCGGGGGTTTTTATATGAGATGAGTGTTTTTCATTTTCATTCATGTAAAAACTTGTATATAATATTCTTTTATTTGGGGCACTTCCAGGTTGCGGAAGATGTCACCGTTTGTATATTATTAACTTTTCCGCATTAGGATAGACCCAAGGAGGGGAGCACAAGTAACCGGGTTCTAGGGTCCAGTGGGAGACCATCTCGAGGAGTCGAGTCCGGGTCTCCTAACTCTAGAATTAGTAGGGTTGCTTGCCGCTCTCGTAGGGGTCTAGGGGTGTGGGATTGGCTATTCATCACGACCGTGGAATCCGTGTTTTATACTGGCTCGTATTGAAAACACGGACGTCCTAGTATATCCAATGTTTCATATGTTTCTTCTGCTGCGATATCTGTGATGTGATCATATGATGTTCTGTGATAGATACAGTATATAGTATATATGATATATTATATAGACGTTACTTATGTTTTGCACCCGCACTAGCCCTGCCCTGCTCTGTCGTTAGTTACCTAACCTAACGGTGCACGAGGGGACATCGAGGCGAATGCGGATGGCATAAGTGTACGTCGTATTTATCTGTGATGTTTAGGTGACTTAAATGATGGGACTTCATTAATGTGATTAATGAAAGAAAAAAAACCTAAAAGATGTTGCAGAATCAGATTTTAAATAAAAGGGTTGCTACAGTTTTTCTTTGCATAGCGGTATATATGATATACCCTGCACCTTATTCGATGAGGAAAGGACCGAGATCCCTTCACCGGGAGTGACTCCTTTAGCAATAACTGGCAGATGCTACACACTCGGTTTGACTTTTGATTGCTTCTATAGTTTATGCTTTGCACAGTGATATATATGATATATCCCGCACCTCATTCGACGAGGAAAGGGCCAACGATCCCTTCACCGGGAGTGACCCCTTTAGCAAAACTAGAAAAGCCTCAAAATCACTCCATTTCAAAACTTCATTTGATTCTACAACGATATCAAGTTCATTACGCAATAGGTTTTCAGAAAAACCTGTCGTAGCCCTCCGTCATTTCAGATAAGTAGTAGTTAGTATTCGTGCTACGTTTGTTGGCCTGCGTCAAGGCGTAGTGTGCGGTAGCTAACTAGTATTTATCTGCTTATGCATATGATGCAGATTGGATTAGGGTAGTCGTGCGACTTTGTTGGCCTGCGTCAAGGGTCGTGCGGGTGGGTTTAATTCAATCAGGAAATGACGGGTTGAACTTGACTAGCGCACTATGGTTTGTTGGCCTGCGTCAAGGTCATAGGACGCTAGGGGCAAAATATTATCGGGAATTTCAAGTGTTGAAATTTGCAATGAGATTGCATACCTTCTATGAGATAGTTGGATCCCGATACCCACTGCGAGTAAGAGTTACTCCTGGGAGAGTTTTACACATTGCAATTAGCTGATCAAGTAGGTGTCTAGAAAGGTGTCAACGGGGTTACGCCTCTGGGAAAACGAGGTTTACATTAATTAGGTTCGTGCGAAAGCACGGGGGACCTCCCTCAAAGTACCGACACTGGCCTGGCTGAAAGATTGGCGAACTTGTAGTGTGTAATTAATCCCGGCTAGTCTTTCCTTTTAGGGTTTGAAGGAAGATTTGATAAAAACCAGTGGGAGCCATCCTGATTAGATAAGATAATAACCAATCTGATCTTGCACGAGCATACGCTAAAGTGTTTTCTTCTCTCTCTCTCCAGGTAGCGGCCATTTCATGCCCTAATAAAAATAATAATATGGATGTATTGACCGAACCCGCATGTTATACTGTGCTGGGGAACGTTGGTTCCGTTCTTTCCTATAAGAGTTATAGGACTGAACAGGATATAGGGGAATACCAGGATTCCCATGCCACCCGAATGAAGAAAGTACATGTTGATGCATTTTCTTCGGGTGTGTTCGTTACAGAGAACTGTTTCTCCATTTGCTCTACGTCCTGGGTATTAGATACCGGGTCAGGATCCCATATATGTAATCAGTTACATGGGCTAAAGAAAGGTAGAGAGCTTGGAGAAGGTGATAAAGACATTAGAGTTGGAAATGGTGCAATTGTTGCAGCTAAGACTGTCGGGGAATATCACCTTGTATTACCAACTGGTAATACATTGGTTCTGAACGAATGCTATTACATGCCGAACCTGATATGCAACATTATATCGGTTTCTTTATTGAGTAAAGAGGGATATAATTTTGTATTACAGGACAATGTTATGAACATTTTCCGTAACCAAAAGTTGGTTGGATCAGGCACGTTGTGCAATGGCATTTATGTTCTAAATCAATCAACAGTTCTGAGCATAACAAATACACATAAGAGGAAGAGTTCAGAACTGAACGAATCCTTCTTGTGGCATTGTAGACTGGGTCACATCAATGTGACACAACTGGCTAAGTTGCATAAGGATGGATATTTGAATTCGTTCGAATTTTCATCTTATGACACTTGCCAGTCATGTCTCAAAGGCAAGATGACCAAAACTCCGTTTACGGGACACGGAGAAAGAGTTACCGAACTCTTAGGACTTATACATAGTGATGTATGCGGTCCCATATCTACACATGCCAGGGATGGTTCTTCGTACTTCATTACATTCACTGACGATCTCTCAAGATTCGGATATGTGTTCCTGATGAAACACAAATCAGAAGCTTTTGAGAAATTTAGAGAATATAAACAAGAAGTCGAGAACCAAACCGGAAAAAGTATTAAAATCCTTCGATCTGATCGAGGAGGAGAATACTTAAGCAATGAATTCCTGGACTTCCTAAAAGAGAATGGGATTCTCTCTCAGCTGACTCCTCCATATACACCACAGCACAACGGTGTATCAGAACGGAGGAACCGCACCCTATTAGATATGGTGCGCTCTGTGATGAGCACAGCTGAGTTACCTATTTCCTTCTGGGGATATGCACTGGAAACAGCTGCAGACCTATTGAATATGGTTCCTACCAAAACCGTGCCAACCACTCCATATGAGATATGGAAAGGAAAGAGGCCATGTCTTAATTAAGTTAAGATATGGGGTTGTCCGGCATATGTAAAAACGCAAAATCCGGACAAACTCGCGGCAAGGTCCATTTTGTGTAAGTTTATTGGATATCCCAAACATTCGCGCGGGTATATCTTCTACCACACCGAGGAACAAAAGGTGTTTGTTTCTCGACATGCCACCTTTTTAGAAAAGAAATTTCTTGAAAAAGAGATTAGTGGCAAGGAGGTAGAACTGGAAGAGGTTCCAGCAATACAGACTACAACAGAAGATTTGGTTGAACCAGAGGATTCAGTAGTTCCCGATGAACCTCAGCCTCTCCGCCGATCTAGTAGGGTTCCTCGCCCACGTGAGAGATACTACGGTTTTCTGACGGATGGTGGGAGCGAGGATTGCATCATGGAGGATGATGACCCAACAAGCTTCGAGCAGGCCATCACGAGTAGGGACTCAGTGAAATGGCTGGATGCTATGCGGTTCGAGATGGAATCCATGTACACCAACAAAGTATGGACTATGGATGTTGCTCCTGAAGGGGTAAAACCCATTGGGAGCAAGTGGATCTTCAAGAAAAAACTTGGTGTAGATGGGAAAGTGGAGACTTTCAAAGCTAGACTTGTAGCAAAGGGTTTTCGTCAAAGACCAAGTGTGGACTATGACGAAACCTTTTCTCCAGTGGCTATGCTTAAATCCATCCGGATCATGCTTTCCATCGCTGCATATCATGACTACAAAATCTGGCAAATGGATGTTAAGACCGCCTTTCTAAATGGTGATTTAGAAGAGTGCGTGTACATGACTCAGCCAGAGGGCTTCGTAGACAGTGGGAGCAGCGGGAAGGTGTGCAAGCTGCTTAAATCCATTTATGGATTAAAGCAAGCATCGCGGAGTTGGAACATCTGCTTTGACGTCGTTATCAAAGAGTTTGATTTCGTCAAAAACCCAGATGAACCTTGTATCTACAAGAAGGTAGCAGAGAGTAAGGTGGTCTTCCTCGTATTGTACGTGGACGACATACTCTTGATAGGAAATGATATTCCTATGCTGCAATCAGTCAAGCTCTTCTTATCACAAAGATTCTACATGAAAGATCTTGGTGATGCCTCCTGCATATTGGGAATAAGGATCTATAGAGATAGATCCAAACGGATATTGAGATTGTCCCAATCCAGGTACATTGACACCATACTAAAGAGGTTTAGTATGGAAGAATCCAAGCATGGGAACTTGCCCACGATCTCTGGAGTCACTCTCTCCAAAGAGATGTCTCCCAAGACTGATTTGGAGAGAGCTCGCATGCAAGGGATACCCTATGCTTCGGCAGTAGGCTCTATCATGTACGCGATGCTATGTACCAGACCCGATGTAGCATACTCACTAAGTGTAGTGAGCAGGTATCAAGCTGATCCTGGAGAGAGTCACTGGACAGCTGTGAAGAGCATTCTCAAGTACTTGCGAAGGACTAAAGAGATGCTCTTGGTGTATGGTAACGGAGAACTCCAAGTGGAGTCCTTTACCGATTCGAGCTTCCAGAGTGATAAGGACGACTCTAAGTCGCAGTCGGGATTTGTCTTTACCCTTTACGGAGGGGCGGTTAGCTGGAAGAGTTCCAAGCAGGAAACCGTGGCAGACTCGACGATGGAGGCTGAATACATCGCTGCTAACGATGCTGCTAAAGAGGCTGTCTGGATCAAGAAGTTCATTATTGAACTTGGAGTGGTTCCATCCATTGAGCATCCAATACCTTTGTATTGCGATAACAATGGAGCGGTGGCTTTGGCCAAGGAACCCAGGTCCCATCAACGATCCAGGCATATTCTGAGGCGGTATCACCTGATCCAGGAGATAGTTGATCGCCGGGAGATCGAGGTCAGGAGGGTTGACACGAAGAACAACACGGCGGTTCCACTCACGAAGGCCATTCCCCAGATACAGTTTGAGAGACTCTTCGGGATGCTCGGTATGCGATACTACAGCAGCTGGCCCTAGTGCAAGTGGGAGATTATTAGTTGTATGTATGCCCTAGAGGCCAGTATTGTACAGATGATGTATATTATATTGGATGCTTGGACATATATAGAGATGACTTTCTTGCTCGATATGATAGTATGCTATCTGGTTGCTCTTTATCTTAACATGTACACTAGTCTCTTTAAACTGTCTTATAGTTACATGTTGGTAAAGCCCTTAGGATGTGTACTTGACTCCCTAGACTATGATGCAGATCATACTAGTGGGGACATGGTAGTCTATAAGTACATCCTTCAAGGTCCCTAGTCATGGGTGTATCGAGACGGGGCATCGATATACCAGTGTAGACTAGCGTATACGCTTCTCGACCCATAAGATGGGCAATGGATGATCCCATATCCATTGGTGTTTGACATCAGAGATGGTGTACGGGTGCTTAGTGGAGACTGGGTACACTGGACGGACTCGCCGAGAACTCCCAGATGGTATTATACCTCACGTCAGATGGCAGTTCTCAGGTGACACTTGTACAGGTTAGTCTGTAGACCCGAGATCGTCATAGAGTCTTGTATGATTCCCACTGTACTTTGATCTCCACCTTACCACGTCCATGAGGGCGTGCAAAACGGTGGTCTTTGGGTACAGTCCCGAGTCACATGGAGGCAGTGAGCGATAGGAGGGGTTTCGTCTCTCCCGGTATTGGGGGTTGATGTTGCGCTGTGCTCGATTGGCTGTAACAGGGAAGTCCCTGGCCAGGGCTGATCAGAGATTTGCTGGTAAGTGTTACCAGTAGTTTCTCGACCATTATGAGCCTCACATCGGCATGACTTATCGGTTACTGGGGTCTGACGTTTACCACCCCTAGACTTGATATGCGACATATCAGACGAACAGACCGGACTGTACGGTAAGTGTTACTGATTGGATTCACAGGAGTGTGAGCGGGCTAGCTCGTCGATCTTCTGATCGCTCAATACCCGGGTGGCCGTTATGTTTAGCAGACCGCTTGCGGCTTGTGGGTGATTGATATGATCATCATCTGCTACCGGCGTATTGACGAGTCTTTAGAGTCCTACACAGAGGTTTCCTGGCTCAAGCGAAATGAGATAGGAGCGCATATGAGATATGTGCAGGACCGAGAATAATGCGTGTATGCGATACCGTATTCCATTCTCGCGATGAATGTTTCAATTGGTTGTATGCGATATAACCTAGTTATCGAATCATTGATTCGATAAATCGATACATTGTATACTAGTCGGTTATGTGCGATATGACCAGATCATTGAATCAAGTGTTGATTTAATAATTTAATGTATATTTGATATATTACTTTGCATTAACTAGTATTGGTTCACTTTAAAGGGATTTTCTCACTTGTATAGCACATTGTATATGTGATATATTTTGTGTGCTCTTGATTGTATCATGTTTGATGATACATTCTCACTTGGATTTGTGTAAAGACTTAAACCATGTTTACTGAATGGTTAGGGTTTCTTATTTTCACTTAATTATTTATCTTTTCCTTTTTGAGAAAAAGATATAAGAAAAAAATGGTTTCTTTTTATCATGAAGCTTGTTGAAGCTTCATGAAGCTTTGACCAAGTTACCACTTTGTCTTCTTCTCCTAACCCTAACCACTCATCTAAACTATAGTTAACTCTCTACACTTGACCAAGGTTAGGATATGATAAGTATTTCATTTTCATTATTTTTTTAATTCAAGGCTTATCATATTCTTTCATCATCTTCATCATCTTCATCATCTTCATCAAGAAAGAAAGCTTAAGCCCATCAATGGCAACTTGAGCAAAAGTGTGAGAAATCCAATTCTAAAGTGAACCCACCTCCTATTTCTTCACCCTCTACCTCTTGCCAAGTAGTATAGGGTGTTTTCTTCACAAGTTTCACAACTTGGTGAAGTTAGAGCTTGATCTTGTGCAACCTCGACGTAGATCATCTTCGGCATCGTAGCCGACGACTTGTCCGCTTATTTCTCCGATGAAGCCGATGCGAGAGTCTTGGATCCGAGATGGACAGCGAGTGGACAACTACGAGGAGCTAAGGAAGTGGATAACCGGATCTACAAAGGTTGTAGTTTCCTACTTTTAGTTAAGATGTTAACTAGCTTAACTTTTCGCCTAAAATTCAAGTTAACGATCCGTTTTAGCGTTTCTCGGCACTTGTAAAATTTGAAATTGGCATGGTTGATGCCTTGTGAGACCTCTTAAGAGTGCCTAGGAACCCTACAGTACTGCCGGGGCCGAGGGCCAATTCCGCAGACGTATCCCGTGGGCCTATCCGGACTAACAGAGCCCGATACTTGAGGATTTGCGTGTCGATCCTGGACACGATTATTGACGATATTTCAAGTGCCGATGTTGGGCACTCATGATTCTATGAGATTTAAAGGATTTGAGGGCCGATTGAGTGACGGTGCCTGATTTTTACTGGGATTTGGGTGCATTGATGGACACCGGTTATTTTTCCACATTGACATTCCGTGTAGATGATATTTTATCCAATGCTTAGCATTCATTATTTTACATCTCATCCTATAGTTATAGTACCTGATAGAGTACCTTTGCATGATTATTGCATACCCTGGTCATCATATATATTGATGTTATTAATTTGCACATGTTAGGCATGATTATTGTGTATCCAGTTCATCATTTAGACATCATCTGCTGACATATGTTAGAGTATCGCAGTACGTGCATACTCGCGATTACCTTTATATGTTATCTACTCTTCACGAGTTGGCAACTCACCCCCGTTGTGCCACAGTGTTTGCAGGTTGCCCCTCGGAGTAGTCATGGCAGGCTGTTTTCTTGCATCTTTTGACACAGATACCACTGCAGTTGGCGTGCTAGCCCTTTTGCTGATAGGTGGGTTTTTATATGGTATCTGTTTATTTTCCAGTTGTATACACTGTTGTATCTAGTACTCTACATCTACTTTTCATGTGTTGACTTAGAGACCAGTTGTGAGGACGATGTATATTATTTTGTACTCTGGTGTCGAGCTCGTTGTGAGCCGACTTTATTATGCAACCTTATCTTTCATGATATTTGTTTCCATTTATACCTCTCATTTCTTCACTTCGGCGTCGTATATTATCATTGTGGTGATTGCTCCAGTTTGGGATACTTTATTTCTATTGTATATCACTTTACTCATATATTGTCTTGTACCCGATTTCGGGGCTAGTTTTTACAAAGAAAATGCTGGCAAAATTTTTAAGACAACAACTTGAACTTAAAAGAATTTTACTAAATTAGTTAAGGTTTTCTAAATGTTTTAACAAATGTCTCCCTTAAATGTTTTAAACACTCACTACTTCAAATGGTTTTGATTTCTGGGTTTCGGCTTACTTAGTCGCGTTACGCCTGTAGACGTTACGTGGTTAAGTGCCGGTCACGGGCCGAATTTTAGGTCGTGACAAAGTTGGTATCAGAGCGTAGGTTTTACCTTCGTAGTGTAGGATGACCCTGGTATGATGGAGTAGGTATCTGCAGCAGAGTGGCATAGCGTACGTATGTTCCGCGGCATACTCACGACACGATACTCCGCCTAAGCGACTTTAGGACTTACTGATTGAAATTCCTTCATGATTGTATACACTCTTGTGATTCGATTTCCGTACCTTTATCGAATCCTACTCTCTTTTCAGCCATTATGCCGCCAAAGACTACCAGGGCGTAGAGAGCAGCTGCGAGAGCCGAGATTCGAGTTGACTCGTCCGAGAAGAGGACTGATCCGGGTAGTACACCTGTTGTACTAGAGCAGACCGTTCCTCCTACGACAGATCAAATCCCTTTGCTAGGGGTCGGTATGGAGGAGATGCGCCAGATGATAGGATTGCTAGTTGAGACGCTTCGAGCGCAGCGACCAGAGGTAGTTCCACCCGTCACAGGGACCGCGATGGTACCTACAGTACAGGCAGTTGCCCCTGCAGCCACGGAGGTGATTACAGTATCGCTATCCGAGTTCATAAGGCTGAAGCCTCTGGTCTTCACAGGCACCGTTGCAGCCGAGGACCCATAGTCTTTCATTGATAGGATGGCCCGGATATGTCGTTCACTTAGATGCTCAGATGCGAGATGGGTAGAGTTTGCGAGCTTTCGCCTGGAAGGTCTTGCACAGAAATGGTGTGAATCAATCGAGAAGGGCAAAGCAGCAGGTCTTCCTCCTGTGACCTGGACCGAGTTTGTGATGGTATTTCTAGCCTGATTCCTTCCCCAGAGTGTCAGGGATGCCCGAGCGCGCAGATTCGAGTCTTTACGCCATACGCCAGAGATGACAGTGGCAGAGTACGATGTGCTATTTACCGAGCTATCAGTTTATGCCCCATACCTAGTGGCTACTGAGGGGATGCGAGTCAAGAGATTTGTTTGAGGCTTGCTTACACCACTGTTCCTTGCGATCAGCGCACAGCATTGCGAGACTTATGCAGCAGCTGTAAACGCAGCCTTGTTAGTCGAGGAGCGCCTTGCTGAGACTTCGGTAGTTCTAGAGCTGAAGAGAGTTCGTACTGATACTCTGGCATAGAGACGGCCATTTAGGCGCCGCGACAGACACCTTGCAGGTGGCAGAGATTTGGGGCAAGGCCGGTTGTTCAGCACTTATCCCTAGGAGGGTCAGCCGGCACCATCTAGATGTTTCCGATGCGGGAGTACTTATCATCGTGTTCGAGATTGCCCGGAGCCACGTGAGGGTGAGACTGCCGTACCACATGTCACACTTCCACCTTCTCTACCCTAGAGGGCGTTGCCTATTGTACCTACTGTTGCTCCGCGCCTGACACATGCACAGAGAGGCCATGGTCGCGGAGGGTTTGTTCATAGAGGACGAGGCAGCCGAGGCAAAGGACAGCTAGCTGCCGGCAGAGTACAGCCTGTTTCTAGTAGGGGACCGCCAACCGCAGGTGGAGGATAGGCACGGGTTTTCGCGTTGACGCATCAGGACGAGCAGGCTTCCAATGCTGTGGTCTCAGGTACCATATCAGTATGTTTTGTTGATGCACACGTATTGTTTGATCCCGGATCCACGCACTCGTATATTTCCACACACTTCGTGCCGAGTTTAGGTAGAGAGTCCGGTATTCTTGATCAACCGCTTGTTGTGACCACTCCTGTGGGAGAGTCGTTTGTTACTAGGCACGTGTTCCGATCCTGTGTTGTCCGTATTGGCGAGAGAGAGTTGCCTGTCGACTTAATCCTTCTTGAGATATTGGACTTCGACGTTCTCTTAGGCATGGATTGGTTAGCCACATGCTATGCGTCTGTAGACTGCCGCGAGAAGATAGTTAGATTTTGTTTTTCCGGCGAGTCGGCTTTTGTTGTGCAGGGGGACCGTGGTGTAGCCCCTCACATTTTGATTTCTTCTCTTTGCGCTGGACAGCTGTTGAGGAAGGGATGTCAGGGATTTCTAGCCTATGTTTGCGATACTAAAGCTACGGATGTTCCGTTGAACCAGGTTCCGATTGTTTGTGAGTTCCCTGATGTTTTCCCTAACGAGCTTCCAGGGCTACCGCCTGAGCACGATATTGCTTTCTGTATTCATTTGATTCCCGGCACGGGGCCTATTTCTATACCGCCTTATCGGATGGCCCCGACGGAGCGTAGAGAGTTGAAGGGTCAGTTGTAAGATTTGCTGGATAAGGGACTTATTCGACCCAGTGTTTCTCCTTGGGGTGCTCCGGTCTTGTTTGTCAAGAAGAAGGATGGCAGTTTGCGTTTGTGTATCGACTACCGTCAGCTGAACAGGGTAACCGTGCGGAACAGATATCCTTTACCACGTATCGACGATTTGTTCGACCGGCTTTAGGGGGCAGGATATTTTTCGAGGATCGACTTACGATCAGGAGACCATCAGCTGCGGGTTCGACATGAGGATATTCCGAGGACAGCTTTCCGCACGCGCTACGGCCATTATGAGTTTTTGGTGATGTCGTTCGGACTCACCAACGCCCTAGCAGCGTTTATGGACTTGATGAACCATATTCTCAGGTCGTATCATGATTTGTTCATCATCGTATTCATTGACGATATCTTGGTGTATTCCCGGAGCCGAGAGGAGCACGAGCAGCACCTGCTGATCACACTGCAGACTTTGAAGGAGCACCAGCTTTTCGTAAAATTCTCCAAGTGCGCATTCTGGCTTGACAGCGTAGACTTCTAGGGTCACGTGATTACACGATATGGTATATGTGTGGACCCGAAGAAGATCGAGGCCGTTCAGTGTTGGCCCAGACCCGCATCAGTTATGGAGATCCGCAGCTTTCTAGGACTGGCCGGCTACTACAGGCGATTTGTACAGGATTTCTCCCGTATTGCTGCACCATTGACCGGGTTGACCCAGAAGGGAGTTCCTTTCGATTGGACGGAGGAGTGCGAGCATAACTTTTTCCAGCTACGGACTTGTTTGACTACGGCGCCGGTGTTATCATTGTCTTCAGGATCAGGCGGATTTGTGGTCTATTGTGACGCTTCTCGATTGGGGCTAGGGTGCATATTGATGCAGCATGACAGGGTGATCGCGTCTACTTCACGGCAGTTGAAGAGACATCAACAGAACTACCCCACTCACGATTTTGAGATGGCTGCAGTGGTCTTTGCACTCAAGATCTGGCGACATTACCTATACGGCGAGTCATGCCAGATATTCACTAATCACAAGAGCTTAAAGTATATATTTCAGCAGCGAGACCTGAATCTCCGACAGTGCCGTTGGATGGAACTAGTGAAGGACTATGATTGCGAGATCTTGTATCACACGGGCAAGGCTAATGTAGTGGCGGATGCTTTGAGCAGGAGGCCCGGGGGTAGTCTATCTTGTTTGAGCGCAGTGCAGAGGCAGTCGTCGGCAGATTGGCAGATTTTATACGACAGCCGAGTGCAGTTCGAGTTCATGCCGATCAAAGGACAACTTGTGCATGTTCATGCACGCCCACAGTTGCTTGACCGTATACATGAAGCACAGCACAGTGATGACCGTTGTTCAGAGATCATGGCACAGATTGGACATGGCAGATATTCCGAGTTCGTGATCGATGATTAGGGGATACTGCGATTGGGACTAGACTATGCGTACCAGATGCTTAGGGATTGCGGCGTGAGATTCTTGAGAAGGCACATTGATCGGTGTATAGTGTTCATCCGGGTTCCACCAAGATGTACCATGATATGAGAGATGTTTACTGGTGGTGTTGGAGATAGTGCCCTCAGAGTCAATTATTGGATCACAGGCACGTGATTGCAATGATTGAAGAAGGACCTATCCCGGTAGGACAGTCTTACTCGAGATGATAGTATGCTATCTGGTTTATCTTTATCATCGTGTACTGCTTTAGGTGACCAGATAGGTCGCTATTACACGTTGATAGAGCCCCTAGGATTCTTGCTTGACTGCCAGCAGTATGAGGGTAATCATATACGTGGGAGCTGGTGGTCTATAAGCACATCCTTAAATGGTCCCTAATCGTGGGAGTTTCGAGACAGGGTATCGATACTCCAGAGTAGACTAATGTATACAGTCGAGACCCCGACGAGGGGTGGTGGCCGGTCTCACAAGCCACTGGTGTCAGTTGGTTCACCTAAGATGTATACAGGTTCTCATTGGGTTATGAGTACACCGGACAGGACTCGCCGGGAACATGCTAGTTGGTCTTATACCTGACATCAGATAGCAGTTCCCTGGTGACATGTGTACAGGTTAGTTCATCGACCTGAGGATCGTCATTTGTCTCGTGTGAGTTCCCACTGTACTTTGATTACTACCCTACCACGCTCAAAGGAGACTTGCAAACAGGTTTTAGTTGGGTACAGTCCCGAGCCACATGGAGGCAGCGAGCGGATCTTCAGGGGTTCGTCTCTCCCGGTATTGGGGGTGAGGTCGCGCTGTGTCTAGGAGAGCCAGAACATGAAAAGTCCTTGGCCAAGGCAGGAGATTTACTGGTAGGTATTCCAGTAGTATCTCAGGGTGTTCTGGGCTGATCTCTGACACGACTTGTACCACTTTTGGGGGTATGACTTTTACCAACCCCTTAGGCCCGCCATGCGATGCTCATAGACGAACGGACCGGACTGTACGGATATTGTCACTGACAGGCTCAGTAGGGTGTCAGGATGAGTTCGCTCATCGACGTCCCTTTTGGTCAATACCTGGTAGCGTTACGTATTGGCTTATACCTCTGACGTGCTAGTGCTTAAATCCACATCCAAGGTATTGACGAGTCTTTAGAGTCCCCCACATTCAGTTGCTCAAGTTTTCGGGCGAAACGCTGTAGAGGCCGTATGGAGATATGGCAGGGTTCGATCAGATACGTGCGGTATTGCACGGATCAGGATCGAACGGATATTACTACCCGGCTTTGGTTTAAGCCGGATCCTAGTATAGTACAGTGTAGATTTTGTCTCATTGCATTTGTATTCGGTCGGAATACAGATGCGGGTGTGTATACAGAGTATCGGGGTTTTCCTGTAATTCATTACGGGACCGGTTTTCTGGAGTTGCCAGTTTGCTTTCCGTTTCGGCCATATTTCTTTGTATCTTTCATTGGCCGAAGTTTGGTGAAGGAGGGATTATTTGCATTTGTGCAAATAAGCATTTGTGGAGGGTGTCTTTGCATATTGTCGCATCATGATGGCTTCATGATGGTGCACTTTCCTTGACTTCTTGACTTGATCATTACTTGACTTTTGGAGTAATGATGATGGGTTATGATATGGTTGTTGAGTGTTGGATTTTGTTGATAATAATTTCTTTTTATGATCACATTTTTTCCCTCACTTGTTTTTCCACTCCCAATTCTCACTCTTCCCTCACCATTGTGGCCGGCCAAGTTGGGAAGGGGGGGCTGTCCCATTTTTGGGAGAGAGGATTTGGTATCTCATTTGCTAGGAAAAATGATATAGCCATCACAAATGTTCACTTCATCATATACCTCCACCATATGGCAATTCCATGAACCCCAAATGAGACATAGCCTCTACACTACAGTCTACAGCAAACCTTGGGCACGTCGGCTCGCCAACTTCGTGCCCGAGTTGCCTCGGTATAGAGGTGGGAGCCCGTAAAAGAAGCAGGCGACGTGGTGCCCTTCCGGCGAGGAGGTGGAGACCGGACATTCCGCGGGAGATCAGGACGACGACAAGAAGACCGGAGGACTCGGATCACTCGGTATATCTCTCTTCCCTCTCTAGATAGCTAGGACTAGTTAATGGCACGATCCGGGTTTTAGTGCGCGGTGGTGCCGGTTCAAGAAAATTAAAGTTAACCATCGCTTCCGCATTTGGCCTCAGGATGGAGGCCGGGGCGCCGCCGTGCACTTACATTGGTATCAGAGCCTCGCCATTAACATAGTCTAGCTTTGTCTAATGTGTTTTACATTTCCGATCGAACAAAATTCCAAAAACCCGCGTTTTCTTCACATCAGTTTCTGTTGAAATTTTTTGAAGTCCAAAAATTTTTCAGGTTGTAAAATAGTGATGTACTGGAAGTTCTAAGCACACTGTAGAAATTCGACACAGCAACTCGACTACTGAAGCGCGGAACTGCGGCCAAACCCCCCTTTGGGCCACGGTTCCGCCGCACAATGATGTCCTTGCTGTATCAAATTTCTGCAGTCGCTTTCTGGGTTGAAAATAGGGGTTTTGGAATATTACTTTTGGGCCCAGAATTTCTTGATGTGCTACAGTATTGCTTGGGGGCCCACTTGGTGAAATTTGATCGATCGGATATTTTAAACATATTAGTTCACAGTATTTACATTATATCTGCGACCGTGAATGTCACTTGATCGGTAAATCCTGTCGAACTGCTATAGCCCGGTTAGACGGATTTGCGAACGTGACTTTCACGTTGATGTTCTGTGATTTTGCTGTGATGTTGCGGATTGGTCATGGGGGATAGCCTGGTTGCAGTGGTAGTACAGTTTTATTGTATTATGTACATTTGATATTGCGGGGCGAGCGTCCGACATGTGGACTGCCGTCACTGCCTGTTTGTATTATTATTTTGGGGCACGACCAGGTTGCGGTCGATGTACCCGTTGTATGTGTATTTTAGTTTCTGTACTAGGATTGCCCCGCGGAGGGGTGCACGGATGGCCGGGTTCTAGAGGGCAACAAGCCCGCATCTCATGGCATTGAGACGGAGGGGGCTTTACTCTAGAATTGGCGGGCTATTCGCCGCACTCGTAGGGGGTACAGGTTGACCCAGGAGGGGTGCCCGAGTTACCGGATTCCGTGAAGTGCTGGGTGGTCCATTCACGTTGCTGAAAGGGGCTGCCTCGCTTCAGGTTTTGGCGGGTAACTTGCCGCGCCCGTAGGGGTCTAGGATTTCATGGCACAGGCTATCCACACGACCAGGGGAACGTCGGGTTTCAGTAGTGGCTCTATGAAACCCGGGGATCCCAGATATCTGTATTGTTCTGTGATGCTGTACATTTCTGTGACGTTGCATTTTATCATGCCTTGAGCAAAATATTATATATTGATATATATATTAGTAGATGTTGTATATGTTTTGCATCCGCGCTAGTCCAGTCCCCGCTCTGTCGT
Source organism: Agapanthus africanus (assembly GCA_030015575.1). NCBI lineage: Eukaryota > Viridiplantae > Streptophyta > Magnoliopsida > Asparagales > Amaryllidaceae > Agapanthus > Agapanthus africanus. The sequence continues at coordinate 430,791,987 of CM057337.1, forward strand.
TAGTTAGCTAACCTAACGGGTAATGACGGGACCCAGTGGCGAATACGGATGGCATATACGTACATCAGTATATTTTCGTTCTTTGTGGTGTGATCAATTGATGGGACTGCGTTGATTCGGATCAATGCAAGTTAAAAACAAACCTAATCTGATGTTGTTGGAACTTTTTCAAAAAGCTGTTATTGCAAGGACGTTCACTTTTGTTTTGCACCGTGGTATTCAGTTGGAATATCCTGCTCCTCAGTCGACGAGGCAAGGGCCGAGATCCCTTCACCGGGAGTGACCCCTTGGACAAAAAGTTTGCGTCAGGGCAATAACTTCACTATAGCCGATTACTTTTGCTTTGCACCGTGGTATTCAGTTGGAATATCCTGCACCTCAATCTACGGGAAAAGAGCCGAGATCCCTTCGCCGGGAGTGACCTCTTTAGCAACGGTTTTCGTCACTATATTTTTCTAAAATGCTATCCGTTCCTTCAACGATATCAAGTTCATTACGTTAAAGGTTTTCGCCAGAAACCATTCGTAGCCCTCCATCATTTCAGTTAAATATTCGGTAGTATTCAAGCTATGTATTTTGACCTCACGCTAAGGCATAGTGTTTGGTAGCTGCCGGGTATTTATCTGTTGCATAGATAGATGCGTTGGTTTGGGACAGTCGTACTACTATTTTGGCCTACGTCAAGGGTATGTACGGGTGGGTTCAAATTAACCTAGACAATGATGGGTAGAACTTGACATGTGACTTATGATATTTTGACCTCACGCCAAGGTCATAAGAGCATGGGGCAAAAATCACATCGGGAGTTTCAAAAGAACTGAAGCTTGCCAGATATGCGCATACCTTCTGGAGTGTGATGACGTGAGCGGATTCCGTCACGTTATCATGCGGTGATAGTTGGATCCCGATTCCCACTGATGAGTTAGTTTACTCCTCGGGTGATCCCGACTAATTCTTCTTTCAGGTTTGGAGAAGAATTTAACGGTACAGTGGGAGGTTTCCAGATTAGATAAATTGGTACCCATTCTGATCTAGGTTAGAGTGCACGCTGAGTGTTTCTTTTCTCTCTCTCTTTGGCAGCGACCATTGACCCGACCCTAAGATAATGACTCAGTGACCAAGTTGACCGAACCATCTTAAACACTGGCTTTTGGATTGTCAAAGTTGCAAACCTCGTTGCCACTCCTACTTTTACCCTTTTCTCCAGGACACCCCGTATTGCTACGAACATCCACTTCCATTGGACAAAACCATCGTATGGTTATATACGAACTCGAAAGGATTTATTCGAGGATGGTTTCTGGTTCTGGAGAAAACGGATAGAATTATTCAGTTGTCTTTTCCTTTTACCTTCTCTCAGGTTGCGAGTACTCCTTGGTTTAGGAGATAGTACACCTATTACGCAAATTGGATAGTCTTCTTCCAAACCTTAGGCAGGTGCCGACCGGTGGGGAATGAAGAAAACCAATTAGCATAACGATGGTGTGCAGAAGGTATTAAGTTAAGACAAAGCAAGGGATTAGTAAGAGGGCAAAGTAAATTGCGACTGCTATTCACGACCAAACCAAGTATTTCATTACCACTCCCACTTCACCTTTGTATTTCTCCAGGACACTCCGTATCACTACGAAGATCCACAGTTTATTGGATGCTCCATCGTATGGTTATATACGAACTCGAAAGGAACTTGTTCCAGTTCGGGGATGGATTCTGGTTCAGGAGAAATAGGAATAAGGTTTATTCGGTTGTCTTTTATCTTCACCTTCTCTCACATTGCGAGTGCCCTAGGATTAGGACAATACACCCATTATGCTTATTGGATAGTCTTCTTCCAAACCATAGGCTGGTGCCGAACGGTAGAGAAGGAAGAAAACCATTTGGCCTAAGGGGTGTGCAGAAGGTAATGACTAAAGACATATAAAGGGATTTGGAGAGGTGGCAAAGAATTATACGGTTATAGTCGTGAATCTGGAAGAGGCATTACTAGGAATACCGGGATACCCCATCGAAACATTTCAATGTTTCAGTGCCACTGTGTACTATTAAAAGAAAACTGATTTCCCAATTAGTCCTTACTCCAGGGTATGTATTTACCAGGTACGATTCTCACATCTGTATGGTTTTACAGATGATGAGTGGAAGTAAGTTATTGGGAATTGGGTGATCATCCTCATTATATCGGGATTCGTTGTAATCGGTGATAGTTGAGAAAGTCACCTGGACTGTTTGCCGGTCGGCAAATATTTGGTTTTGAATATCCGCTGTCATGCACCAATTTCAAATTGATATATCTGTACGTCTATTTTCATAGAGTGAGATATACCTTTTTTAAATTATGTCTACGACATTTACCTATATCAGTGGATGGTTAGGTAAGGAGCATTAAACAGCGGTGTAATTCTTCTTAACCATAAGTACAGTTTTCAACCTACGACACACAGTGAATGAGTTATCAGACTCAAGGGACTTATACAGAGTATTGTATGTTGTCCAGGGTCCATCAGGACAGAGGGGTTGGTCCTCGTACTATATTCGGTTTACTTATGACTTCTCTAGTTTTTAGACAGGTGTTTCGTGGAAACACAGGGTCCGAATTTTGAGAAGTTATAGGTATTTGAATAGAGTAGAGAACCAGGTGTAGCAAGTATCAGGATTCTTCAAAGTGATCGAAGAAGTAGATACTTGTATATGGTATTCAGTTAATAGTAATGATTAAGAGACCTTGCTTCTCTTTCAGGTTACTCATAATTGGAAGCATTCCTAAGTTATGTAACGCTGATCGGCCTCCTTCCATTTAGTTGACATGCACAGGGGACAGCTGCATGATTTGAATCTGGTTCAATTAAATCAGTGCCTCTGGTCCTATATTGGATATGGAACAGTTCGTATCTTAACGATGTTAAGGTACGGGGAGTTGTCCGGCTTATGATTAAAACCAGACTCTAGATAACTCAAGGCACGTTTCTGTAATGGCTGTTTGTGGGTTGACCCAAGCTATGACGAGGGTTGACTTTCTACCATCTGGAAGATCAATAGTGATATTGTTCTAAACTCGCCACAGTTTTAATAAAAATGGATTTTTTCAGAAAACAGTAGTGGGAGTATGGTAGAACTGGAAGTGATTCCAGAACCACAAACGATTACTGAAGATTTGATAGGAACCTAAAGATTCAATCTGGTTTGACATTCCATTGGCCACTCCGCAGATAAGGTGGGTAACTTCAGGCACCCGAGAGGTACTTCGGTAGCCTTAAGGACGGTGACAGGGAAGTTCTTGTTTACCCACACTTACCATTGCTGTTGTTCCAGACTGTGTGACCCGGCAGGAGGATGAGTATAGCGTCGTTCTAAACTGGCTTTAGAAGTGTACGTAGATATGACTCTGCCAGAGGGTTGTCATGATCAGTGGGAGCAGCGGAAGCATTGGTGGACAGGTGGCTTATGTCTATTTATAGACTAAAGTAGATATAGCGGAGATAGATCATCAATTTCTGATGTGACAGTTATAGGTTTGACTTCATCAGAATAGGGGATGGATCTGTTGAGAAGGTAGTAGAGTGTGATGTCATGGTATTTGGATGGCATACACAGAGTAGGAAGTGATATTCCTATACTACAATCGGTTATACTTTGGTCGTCACACGGTGGTTTCTCCACATGGGATTTGGACATTATATCAGACATACTGCTTACTAGATCTATGGTTTTAGATCTAGATTTGGGTGGTTTCCCAATCAGGGTACTTAGACATCATTCTAAGAGTATTTAGAATGGATGACTCCTGGCATGGTAGTGTACCTGCAGGTGATGGAGTCACCCTCTCTCAAGGTGTCTTACAGACTAAAGGGGAGAGGGATGTGCATGATTGGCAGATCACTTGCTCAGGCAATTGAGTCAATCATGAGATGTCAAGTACCACACCAGATGTTGTTCTTGCACTAGATGCAATAAGTTGATATTGATCCAATCCTGGAGAAACAATCGGAAGCAGCTTTAGAACATAAGTGGATGTTCTAGGGATATGATAACGACAGCCTCATTCAGGAGACAGTTATCATTCCAGGCTTCCAAGGTGACTTGGACGACAAGGAGGTTGTCAGAGTTATAGTTTTTCCTTCTGACGAGGGGCAGTATTTTGGACAGGAGGTCCAAAGAAATACTGAGGGAGGCATGGCGCAGGATACTAATTGAGTTCAGTTGACGATACAGTCTAAGAAGTTTGGATTTGGAGTTCATTTATGAGCTAGGTCCCATCAGACATCCAGACACATTCTAAGACAGGTATTGCTCATTTCGGGAGATGGGTTTCTCCGCGAACTTGAGATATAGAGAGACATAGAAAGAGATATCAAAGCGGATCCACTCACTGAGGCTATTCCTCGAACGCAATAGTTTCGCAAACGAGCTTTGTGAGACTGACTAGTAGAGGAGTTGGGTGTTCGGTATCACACGGGCTGTGAGTATGCGACATCGTAATAATTAGCCTTGAGTGCAAGTGGGAGATTGTTGGAGATAGTGCCCTCAGAGTCAATTATTGGATCACAGGCACGTGATTGCAATGATTGAAGAAGGACCTATCCCGGTAGGACAGTCTTACTCGAGATGATAGTATGCTATCTGGTTTATCTTTATCATCGTGTACTGCTTTAGGTGACAAGATAGGTCGCTATTACACGTTGATAGAGCCCCTAGGATTCTTGCTTGACTGCCAGCGGTATGAGGGTGATCATATACGTGGGAGCTGGTAGTCTATAAGCACATCCTTAAATGGTCCCTGATTGTTAGCGATTCTGCGTGTTCAAGTTTAGTTAAATACCGCAATCAAAACGGTTTCGCTTGTAGCTAGCCGGTTGAGTACGGGTCGTCCGCAGGGAGATGGGAATATTTTTCTATGTGCTTTAACGAGTTAAGTCCAGTTTTCCAGATTTGTTTGTGATTAACTAAGTGTTAAAATGATATGTAAAGAGAGCTTGTTAGGGTTAGGATTAGGTTAGTTTGAGTTAGGAGTCCCTCACTTCTTTCATCGCCACTCTTAATATCGGTGTTACGGTAATCGGCAACAACGGGGATTAGCACGACTAGGAAGGAACTTGCGAGTATAAGCTAGGCTTTCCAACGCTCAAGTTCTTCCTTTTGGTACTTGTCCGTCCGTTCTTGGCTCTTAGCCATAACCTCCGGTTAATTCAACCACAACCGGTCTCACTACGGAATCACCGCTATCATGTAGGATAGGGTGCCGTAAGGAGCGGATTGTGGTTCAATTAACGGGAGTCGATTTAAGATGTTGGGCAAGGAAAGAGTGAGAGAGATTTCCTTCTCTCAAACTTCCTTTATCCTACCCTAACAAGTATGAAACTACTCACACATCATAATGAAAAGAAAACAAAACAAAAGAGGAAGATAGAAAGAAGGAGATTAGAAGATAACAACTAGCTATTTGCGACCTCACCTTGGCAAGGATCAAGCGTAAGCATCATGGTTGTTTTAAGGATAAAGAAAAAGAGAAAGAAAGAAACAACAAGAAATAACAACAACTAAGTTAACAAATGAAAATTACAACAATTAACAAGTTAACTAATAAAACAAGATAAGCATGATAAGTAAACGGTTCTTCTTTATTCATCATTCTTCACTCACAAAAGCTCACTACAAGATTTTCAATGGAGAAGAGATGAGAAGAGGAAGAAGAAACAAGTATTCTAAACCTAGAAAAATACAAGATTATGCACACTTGGCTTCACAAGGTTCTGGGCTATTTATAGGCAGGGAAAAGGAAATCTAGGACAATATTCTGAATGTACATAGAAAGACCAAAATACCCCTAAAAGATTTTCAGCCGACAAGACAAGAAGGCCGCGGAACCGCGGCCTAGACCCCCTATTGGCCGCGGTTCCGCGGCCGTTTAGTGGAGTTGGGCCCTCCGGTTTTTTGTGCTTCCCTGGTTCTCTCTGTACTTTATTCTGGTATATGTGTTTTCTCAGATTTTCTTCACGATTTTTCCAGAATTTCTGTTGAGCAAAAGGTGATTTGATGTGGATCTTTTTGTCATGATTTCCTCGAGCTCCGTGTAGATTTCTTGGATCTTGTGCTGCCATTGAGCCTTGTGCATGAAAACGACATTGATTTGCCATTTTGTCTCTTAAACTGGTGTGTGGCAACAGACGGATAAAGAGCGGAGATCCGTGTTTTATCTGTGATTGGCAGGAACCCGGGTTTTGTCATGTTTTTCCATGAATTTCACCGTTTAGAGCCGAGAACCTGTATCCTGCAATTGACTAGCAAACACGGCTCAAGAGTATCTACCGATATGCAATGTGATAAAAATTGGGCGGTATGAAAATGCAAAAATCTGATATGAACAGTCCCTAGTCGTGGGAGTTTCGAGACAGGGCATCGATACTCCAGAGTAGACTACTGTATACAGTCGAGACCCCGACGAGGGGCGGTGGCCGGTCTCACAAGCCACTGGTGTCAGTTGGTTCACCTAAGATGTATACAGGTGCTCATTGGGTTATGAGTACACCGGACAGGACTCGCCGGGAACATGCTAGTTGGTCTTATACCTGACGTCAGATAGCAGTTCCCTGGTGACATGTGTACATGTTAGTTCATCGACCTGAGGATCGTCATTTGTCTCGTGTGAGTTCCCACTGTACTTTGATTACTACCATACCACGCTCAAAGGAGACGTGCAAACAGGTTTTAGTTGGGTACAGTCCCGAGCCACTTGGAGGCAGCGAGCGGATCTTCAGGGGTTCGTCTCTCCCGGTATTGGGGGTGAGGTCGCGCTGTGTCTAGGAGAGCCAGAACATGAAAAGTCCTTGGCCAAGGCAGGAGATTTACTGGTAGGTATTCCAGTAGTATCTCAGGGTGTTCTGGGCTGATCTCTGACATGACTTATACCGCTTTTGGGGTCTGACTTTTACCAACCCCCTAAGCCCGCCATGCGATGCTCATAGACGAACGGACCAGACTGTACGGATATTGTCACTAACAGGCTCGGTAGGGTGTCATGATGAGTTCGCTCATCGACGTCCCTTTTGGTCAATACCTAGTAGCCCGTTACGTATTGGCTTATACCTCTGACGTGCTAGTGGTTAAATCCACAACCAAGGTGTTGACGAGTCTTTAGAGTCCCCCACATTCAGTTGCTCAAGTTTTCGGGCGAAACGCTGTAGAGGCCGTATGGAGATATGGCAGGGTTCGATCAGATATGTGCGGTATTGCACGGATCAGGATCGAACGGATATTACTATCCAGCTTTGGTTTAAGCCGGATCCTAGTATAGTACAGTGTAGATTTTGTCTCATTGCATTTGTATTCGGTCGGAATACAGATGGGGGTGTGTATACAGAGTATCGGGGTTTTCCTGTAATTCATTACGGGACCAGTTTTCTGGAGTTGCCAGTTTGCTTTCCGTTTCGGCCATATTTCTTTGTATCTTTCATTGGCCGAAGTTTGGTGGAGGAGGGCTTATTTGCATTTGTGCAAATAAGCATTTGTGGAGGGTGTCTTTGCATATTGTCGCATCATGATGGCTTCATGATGGTGCACTTTCCTTGACTTCTTGACTTGATCATTACTTGACTTTTGGAGTAATGATGATGGGTTATGATATGGTTGTTGAGTGTTGGATTTTGTTGATAATAATTTCTTTTTATGATCATATTTTTTCCCCCTCTTGCATGATTGCCTCACTTGTTTTTCCACTCCCAATTCTCACTCTTCCCTCACCATTGTGGCCGGCCAAGTAAGGAAGGGGGGGCTGCCCCATTTTTGGGAGAGAGGATTTGGTATCTCATTTGCTAGGAAAAATGATATAGCCATCACAAATGTTCACTTCATCATATACCTCCACCATATGGCAATTCCATGAACCCCAAATGAGACATAGCCTCTACACTACATTCTACAGCAAACCTTGGGCACGTCGGCTCGCCAACTTCGTGCCCGAGTTGCCTCGGTATAGAGGTGGGAGCCCGTAAAAGAAGCAGGCGACGTGGTGCCCTTCCGGCGAGGAGGTGGAGACCGAACTTTCCGCGGGAGATCGGGACGACGACGAGAAGACCGGAGGACTCGGATCACTCGGTATATCTCTCTTCCCTCTCTAGATAGCTAGGACTAGTTAATGGCACGATCCGGGTTTTAGTGCGCGGTGGTGCCGGTTCAAGAAAATTAAAGTTAACCATCGCTTCCGCATTTGGCCTCGGGATGGAGGCCGGGGCGCCGCCGTGCACTTACAGGTGGGACGGAATGAAGAGGGACATCGTAGACTTCGTTTGGAGATGTCTGACTTGCCAGCAAGTCAAGGCCGAGCACCAGAGGCCAGCGGGAGAGCTACAGCCATTACCCATTCCGTAGTGGAAATGGGAACAGATTTCGATGGATTTCGTGGTGGGTCTACCCAGGACTAGGCGAGGGTATGACTCCATCTGGGTGATCGTAGATCGTTTGACGAAAGCAGCTCACTTCCTGCAGGTGAAGACGACTTTCGGATTTGCTCAGTATGCCCAGATTTACATCGACGAGATTGTACGACTGCATGGAGTCCCGACGTGTATCGTGTCCGACCGAGGCACCCAGTTTACCAGCCGACTATGGTAGAGGCTTCAGGAGGACTTGGGCACTCGCCTGAGTTTCAGCACAGCATTTCATCCGCAGATCGACGGCCAGTCAAAGCTGACTATTCAGACTCTCGAGGATATGCTCTGAGCGTGCATTTTAGATTTTGGTGGTAGCTAGGATCATCATTTACCCTTGGTGGAGTTCTCCTACAACAATAGTTTCTAGGATACTATTCAGATGGCACCTTTCGGGCTTTGTATGGGAGGAGATGTAGATCGCCCGTCTGTTGAACAGAGCTCAGTGAGAGCAGTATTTTGGGGCCACAGATTGTACAGGAGACGGCCGAGAAGATACAGCTGATTCGAGACAAGATGAGGACGGGTCAGAGCAGGCAGAAATCGTATGTTGACAGGCGCCGACGCAAATTATAGTTCGCGGTTGGTGACCACGTTTTTCTGAGGGTCTCTCCGATGAAGGGAGTGATGAGGTTTGGACGGAAGGGGAAGCTTAGCCCCAGGTTCATAGGTCCCTTCGAGATCCTCGAGCGTGTGGGCGCAGTGGCATATAGTTTGGCTCTTCCACCAGACTTCCTAGATGTTCACCCCGTATTCCATGTGTCGATGCTTCACAGATACCTACATGACCCTTCGCACATGATTCAGCATCAGACCGTTCAGCTCGAGCGCGATCTTTCGTTCACCGAGCAACCCCGTCGTGATATTAGACCGGCAGGCGAAGAAACTTCGATCGAAGGTCATGCCATCAGTAAAGGTGCTTTGGCGCAGCCCGAATGGTGAAGAGATCACTTGGGAGGCCGAGGGCAAGATGCGGAAGAAATTCCCTCATCTCTTTGAAGGTATGCGTAGCTTTATATTTTTAAATTCAGGATGAATTTCTTTAAGGAGGGAAGATTGTAACACCTTAGGATGTAATTAGTGGCTAATTTTACTTTAATATGTGGTTTTTAATAAAAAGTTTACCAAATTGATTTTTAAATATTTTATCAAATTTAATAAATATTTTATTGAAATTTTTCTAAGCTTGCACGCACATGTGCATGTAAACTATGGTTAAAATGGGGTTAGACCATGATTAGCAACCATGGTGGACTAACCATTTTGTTAAGCCACTTTGGGCTTTATTAAGTGTTTTGGGGGTCAATTGTTTTTTAAAAAAAAAATGAAAATGATTTATTTTTGTTTGACTTGGTGAGAGAGGGAGAGAGAAAGAATGGGCATCATGGCCTTGCCCATTCTCTCATTTAATGAAGAGAAAGTGGGGGGGGGGGTTTGAATAGCATGGTTATCATTCTTTTCTTTTGCTAAACTCTTTTCCTCACAACTCTCTCTCACTGTTTCATTCTCACACAAACAACAACAACACCAGCTGCAGTAGAAGGAGCAGTCAACAGCAGCACCTGCGTCAACAGCAGCAACACCAGCAGCATCAGCATAGCAGCATCAGCACAGCAGCAGCAGCTCCAGGCAGCAACAGCATAGCATGCAGCAGCAGCAACAGCAGCTCCTCTCCTCCTCTTCTACTCCTTCTCCTGCTTCCCAGGGTCTTTTGGGGGTATAATCTCTGGAGTCATTTCTCTTGTTTGCTAAGCTTGTGTGTTAAATAGCTTCGGTTAGTGTTAAATGTGCGTTTTTGTGCTAAATATGGTGATTATTGTAGACTTTTGGTTAAGTGAAGTTAGTGATGGTTAGACTAACTTAGTTAAGTGTTGTTAGGGCCACTTAAAACTTGTTAAACCCCAGATTTAACTAAAATACTCTAGTTTTTCATTTTTTGCAAAATATAACGTTTTAAGGTGAATCTTTAGCTTTCTGTGATCTGCTTGTGACCCGGCTCCTTCAGAGAAAATCTGAGCAAACTGGAGCATGTATACTAGGTCTAGAACACACACACCAAGCACGAACCCCTAACCCCACACCCAGGCCGCCGATTTATTCTTTCTGGCCGCAAATTGCGGCCAGATGAGGGAGTTAGGTGTTAGGGTTGGGTAGGTAGCAGTCTGCTATATTTTTACGGTCTGTGGTATGTGCAATTTTGTATTGTTTTCACCTGTGTAAGAATCTGGGACGATATATCGTTTTTCTAACACGTTTAGTTTGCGCGACACGTGTGATACGTGAGTGGGTTCTGTGATCTAGCGTATCGCGACGTGTCGGGGTAGTTTTAGACGTGTATACACACGTTTCAGCGTATCGTACACACGCGCGTTTAGTTCACGATGCGAGTTTCTCGTTTGATTTCGATATCGCATTTTGCGAGATATTTTTCTTATATATGGATTCCTTGGGTTAATTCCAGGTTCGCCGGCGGGTACGTCGGACGCCGCAAAGAAGAGAAAGCAAGTGGTCGGCTATACTTAGCACGCGACCAGATGAGTAGATTTAACATTTACGGGGAAATCGCCCGTATGGCGTTAAGCGTCAGGGCGTTATAGGATATTTTAGTTGTATGTGTTCATATATATATACTATAGTAGCATACCATCTCCTGTTGCATATAGAATTGTAATTGTAGAACACTGCACTGTCACTAACGGTTTAAGCCCCACGAGCACTAAATGTATGTTACACTCACGCCATTAGTGATTGCCATGACACTCGCACTATAAGATCACCGCATCATTGATGATTGTCATATGTAAGTCCGCGGCGGCGCCCCGGCCGTCGATCCGACGCCGGAAACGCGGAAACAAAAACTTTACAAACTAGCAAACCGGCACCACCGCGCACTTTTAACCCGGATCGGGCCATTAACCTAGCAACTAGCATACTAGAAGATGGGTAGAGAAGCTATACCAAGCGATCCGTGTCCTTCGGTCTTCGCCTCCACTCCAATCTCCCGCGGAATCTCCGTCCGTCATGTCCTCGTCGGAAAGGGCACCACGTAGCCGGGCACGTTTACGGGCTCCCACCTCTGGACCGAGACAACTCGGGCGCGAAGTTGGCTAGCTGACGCGTCCAAGATTTGCTGTAGAATAGTGTAGAAGCTTGTCTCTTTTGGGGGTTATGAAGTTGCCATGATGTGGTGGAGGTGAAGAAAGCAACTAAGGAAAAGGTGCTTAGGAATTTAGCTAGCAAGCATAATGAGATGGGCATTTTCTCCACCAAAATAAAATCCCCTCACTCCCTCCTCTTGAAGTGGCCGGCCCCTAATGGAAATGGGTGTGGGTTATTGATCAAATAATGCAAGGAAGGAATTATTGAAGAGAAAAATGGTCACACCAAATTCTTTTTCAATCCACTCAAAAACCAACACATGAAAAGCAAAGGAATGGACTCAAAAAGCATCTCACGATGAAAGAATAATCATGAAGCCACACTTATGCAAGATACCCCTCCACAAATAAGTTATTTGCAAATGTGCAAATAACACCCTCAAACGGAAAGTCTGGTCGTGAAGGAATAAAAGAAAACCGGCCGGAATGGAATGCAAACTGGCAACTTCAGAAAACTGATCCCGTAATAAATTACAGGAAAACCCCACTACTGCATATAAATGCCAGCATTTGTATTCCCACTGAACACAAATGCAAAGAGACAAAATCTACACTATTTAATACTAGGATCCAGCTTAAGCCAAAGCCGGCTAGTAAAAGCCGTCCGATCACGATCCGTACAATACCGCACGTATCTGATCGAACCCTGCCATATCTCCATACGGCCTCTACAGCGTTTCGCCCGAAACTTGAGTAACTGTGTGTGTGGTGGACTCTAAAGACTCGTCAATACAATGGCTGTGGATTTAACCACTAGCACGTCAGAGGTATAAGCCAATACGTGACGGGCTACCAGGTATTGACCAAAAGGGACGTCGATGAGCGAACTCATCCTGACACCCTACTGAGCCTGTCAGTGACAATATCCGTACAGTCCGGTCCGTTCGTCTATGAGCATCGCATGGCGGGCCTAGGGGGTTGGTAAAAGTCAGACCCCCAATAGCGGTACAAGTCGTGTCGGAGTGTAGCCCAGAACACCCTGAGATACTACTGGAATACCTACCAGCAAATCTCCTGCCTTGGCCAAGGACTTTCCATGTTTTGGCTCTCCTAGACACAGCGCGACCTCACCCCCAATACCGGGAGAGACGAACCCCTGCAGATCCGCTCACTGCCTCCATGTGACTCGGGACTGTACCCGACTAAAACCTGTTTGCACGACTCCTTTGAACCATGGTAGGGTAGTAATCAAAGCAAAGTGGGAACTCACACGAGACAAATGACGATCTCAGGTCGATGAACTAACCTGTACACATGTCACCAGGGAACTGCTATCTGACGTCAGGTATAATACCAACTAGCAGGTTCCCGGCGAGTCCTGTCCGGTGTACTCATAACCCAATGAGCACCTGTATACATCTTTGGTGAACCAACTGACACCAGTGGCTTGTGAGACCGGCCACCGCCCCTCGTCGGGGTCTCGACTGTATACACTAGTTTACTCAGGAGTATCGATGCCCTGTCTCGAAACTCCCACGACTAGGGACCTTTTAAGGATGTGCTTATAGACTCCAGCTCTCACGTATATGATCGCCCTCATACTGCTGGTAGTCAAGCAAGAATCCTAGGGGCTCTATCAACGTGTAATAGCGACTCGTAAGGTCACCTAAAGCAGTACACGATGATAAAGATAAACCAGATAGCATACTATCATCTCGAGTAAGACTGTCCTACCGGCATAGGTCCTCCTCAATCATTGCAATCACGTGCCTGTGATCCAATAATTGACTCCGAGGGCACTATATCCAACAATCTCCCACCTGCACTCAAGGCTAATTATTGCGATGTCGCATACTCACAGCCCAACTCCTCTACTAGTTAGTCTCACAAAGTTCGTTTGTGAAACTATTGCGTTCGAGGAATAGCATCAGTGAGTGGATCCGCTCTGGTGTTCCTTTCTATTTCTCTCTTTATCTCAAGTTCGCGGAGAAAGCTATCTCCCGAAATGAGCAATACCTGTCTTAGAATGTCTGGATGTCTGATGGGACCTAGCTCAAAAATGAACTCCAAATCCAAACTTCTTAGACTGTATCGACAACTGAACTTAATCAGTGTCCTGCGCCATGCCTCCCTCAGTATCCCCTTAGACCACCTGTCCAAAATACTGCCCCTCGTCAGAGGGAAAACTATAACTCTGACAGCCACTCTGCCATCCAGGTCACCTTGGAAGCCTGGAATGATAACCATCTCCTAAAAGAGGCTGCCGTTATCAAATCCCTAGAACATCCACTTATGTTCTAAAGCTGCTTCCGATTGTTTCTCCAAGATTGGATGAATATCAACTTATTGCATGCACTGCAAGAACAACATCTGGTGTGGTACTTGACATTTCATGATCAACTCAATTGCCTAAGCAAGTGATCTGCTAATCATTCGCATCCCTCTCCTTTTTAGTCTGTAAGACACCTTTAGAGAGGGTGACTCCATCACCTGCAGGTATACTACCGTGCCAGGAGTCGTCCATTCTAAATACTCATAGAAAGCTGTCTAAGTACCCTGATTGGGAAACCACCCAAATCTAGATCTAAAACCATAGATCCAGTAAGCAGAATGTCTGATATAATATCCAAGTCCTATGTGGAGAAACCACTGTGTGACAACCAGAGTATAACCGACCGTAGTATAGGAATATCACTTCCTACTCCGTGTATGTCATCCAAATACCAGGACATCACACCCTACTACCTCCTTAACAGATCCATCCCCTATTCTGATGAAGTCAAACCTATGACTGTCACATCAGAAATAGATGATCTATCTCCGCTATATCTGCTTTAGTCTATAAATAGACATAAGCTACTTGTCCACCATGCTTCCGCTGCTCCCACTGACTACGACAACCCTCTGGCAGAGTCATATAGACGTACACTTCTAAAGCTAGTTTAGAAAGACGCTATACTCATCCTTCTGCCGGGTCCCACAGTCTGGAACAACAGCAATGGCAAGTCTGGGTAAACAAGAACCTCCCTGCCACCGTCCCTGAGCATACCGAAGTACCTCTCGGGTGCCTGAGGTTACCCACCATATCTGCGGAGTGGCCAATGGAATGTCAAACCAGATTGAATCTTTAAGTTCTTATCAAATCTTCAGTAATCGTTTGCGGTTCTGGAATCACTTCCAGTTCTACCGTACTCCCACTACTGTTATCTAAAAAATCCATTTTTAACTAAAACTGTGGCGAGTCAAGAACAATATCACTATTGATCTTCAAGATGGTAGAAAGTCATCCCTCGTCATAGCCCGGGTCAACCCACAAACAGCCATTATTGAAACGTGCCTTGAGTTGTCCAGTGTCTGGTTTTAAGCATAAGCCGGACAACTCCTCGTATCTTAACAATGTCAAGATATGAACTGTTCTATATCCAATATAGAAACAGAGGCACTGACTTAATTGAACCAGATTCAAATCATGCAGCTGTCTCCAGTGCATGTCAACTAAATGGAAGGAGGCCGATCTGCGTTACTCAACTTAGGAATACTTCCAATTATGAGTAACCTGAAAGAGAAGCAAGTTCTCTTAATCATTACTATCAACTGAATACCATTCAGAAGTATCTACATCTTCGATCACTCTGAAGAATCCCGATACTTGCAACACCTGGTTCTCTACTTTATTCATATACCTATAACTTCTCAACACATAGACCCTGTGTTTCTACGAAACACCTGTCTAAGAACTAGAGAAGTCACAAGTAAACTGAATATAGTACGAGTACCTACCCCTCTGTCCTAATGGACACTAGACAACATACAATACTTTGTATAAGTCCCTTGAGTCAAATAACTCATTCACTCTGTGTCGTAGGTTGAAAACTGTACTTATGGTTAAGAAGAATTACACCGTTGTTCAATACTCCTTACCTAACCATCCACTGATATAGGTAAATGTCATAGACATAATTTCAAAAAGGTATATCTCACTCTATAAAAATAGACGTACAGATATATCAATTTGAAATTGGTGCATAACAACGGATATTCAAAACTAAATATTTGCCGTCCGGCAAACAACCCAGGTGACTTCTTCAAACATCACCAATTACAACGAATTCCGATATCATGAGGATGATCACCTAATTCCCAATAACTTACCCCCACTCATCATCTGTAAAACCATACAGATATGAGAATCATACCTGGTAAATACATACCCTGGAGCAAGTGTCTAATTGGGAAATCAGTTTTCTTTTAACAGTACACAGTGATACTGAAACATTGAAATGTTTCGATGGGGTATCCAGGTATTCCTAGTAATGCCTCTTCCATTATCCAGATTCACAACAGTAACCGTATAATTCTTTTCCATCTCTTCAAATCCCTTTTTATGTCTTTAGTCATTACCTTCTGTACACCCCTTTAGGACAAATGGTTTTCTTCCTTCCCTACCGTTCGGCACTAGCCTATGGTTTGGAAGAAGACTATCCAATAAGCATAACGGGTGTACTGTCCTAATCTTAGGAGCACTCGCAATGCGAGAGAAGGTGAAGATAAAAGACAACCGAATAAACCTTATTCCTATTTCTCCTGAACCAGGATCCATCCCCGAACTGGAACAAGTTCCTTTCGAGTTCGTATATAACCATACGATGGATTATCCAATAAACTTGGGATCTTCATAGTGATACGGAGTGTCCTGGAGAAATACAAAGGTGATTCAGGATTGGCGAAGAAATACTTGGTTTGGTCCTGAATAGCAGTCGCAATTTACTTTGCCCTCTTACTAATCCCTTTCTTTGTCTTAACTTAATACCTTCTGTACACCGTTTAGGCTAATTGGTTTTCTTCATTACCCACCGTTCGGCACCAGCCTAAGGTTTGGAAGAAGACTATCCAATTTGCGTAATAGGTGTACTATCTCCTAAACTAAGGAGTACTCGCAACCTGAGAGAAGGTAAAAGGAAAAGACAACTGAATAGTCCTATTCGTTTTCTCCAGAACCGGAAACCATCCTCGAATAAATTCGAGTTCGTATATAACCATACGATGGTTTTGTCCAATGGAAGTGGACGTTCGTAGTAATACCGGGTGTCCTGGAGAAAAGGGTAAAAGTAGGAGTGGCAATGAGGTCTGCAACTCTGACAATCCAAAAGCCAGTGTTAAGAAGGTTCGGTTAACTTGGTCACTGAGTCATAGTCTAGGGTCGGGTCAATGGTCGCTGCCAAAGAGAGAGAGAAAAGGAACACTCAGCGTGCACTCTAACCTAGATCAGAATGGTTATCACTTTATCTAATCTGGAAACCTCCCACTGTAACGTCAAATTCTTCCCCAAACCTGAAAGAAGAATTAGCCGGGATCACCCGAGGAGTAAACCAACTCATCAGTGGGAATCGGGATCCAACTATCATCGCATGATAACGTGACGGAATCCGCTCACGTTATCACACTCCAGAAGGTATGCGCATATCTGGCAAGTTTCAGTTTCTTTAGAAACTCCCGATGTGGATTTTTGCCCCATGCTCTTATGACCTTGACTTTGGCCAACATATCATAAGTCACATGTCAAGTTCTACCCGTCATTATCCAGGTTAATTTGAACCCACCCGTACAAGCCCTTGACTTTGGCCAACAAGGCTATACGACTGTCCCAAACCAACGCATCTATCTATGCTGCATATTAATACCCAACAGCTACCAAACACTGTGCCTTGACGTTGGCCAACATATACAGCTTGAATACTATTGACTATCCATATGAAACGACGGAGGGCTACGAATGGTTTCTGGCGAAACCTTTAACGTAATGAACTTGATATCGTTGAAGGAACTGATAGCTTTATAAAAATATAGTATCGAAAACCTTTGCTAAAGAGGTCACTCCCGGTGAAGGGATCTCGGCTCTTTCCCCGTAGGATGGGGTGCAGGATATTCCAACTGAATACCACGATGCAAAGCAAAAGTAATCGGCTATAGTGAAGTTATTGCCCCGACGCAAACTTCTGTCCAAGGGGTCACTCCCGGTGAAGGGATCTCGGCCCTTGCCTCGTCGACTGAGGAGCTGGATATTCATAACCAAATACCACTGTGCAAAACAGAAGAGAACGCCCTTGCAATAACAGCTTTTTGAAAAATGTTCCAACAACATCAGAATAGGTTTGTTTATCTTGCATTGATCCGAATCAACGCAGTCCCATCAATTGATCACACCACAAAAGAACGAAAATATACTGACGTACGTATATGCCATCCGCATTCGCCACTGGGTCCCGTCATCACCCGTTAGGTTAGCTAACTAACGACAGAGCGGGGACTGGACTAGCGCGGATGCAAAACATATACAATATCTACTAATATATATAATATATAATTTTCGCTCAAGCCGCGAAAAAAAATGCAACAGCACAGAAATGTACGGCATCACAGAACAATACAGATATCTGGGATCCCCGGGTTTCATAGAGCCGCTACTGAAACCCGACGTTCTCCTGGTCGTGTGGATAGCCTGTGCAATGAGATCCTAGACCTCTACGGGCGCGGCAAGTTACCCGCCAAAACCTGAAGCGACGAAAACCATTAAGCGAGTCTATAAGCACATCCTTAAAAGGTCCCTTGTCGTGGGAGTTTCGAGACAGGGCATCGATACTCCAGAGTAAACTAGTGTATACAGTCGAGACCCCGACGAGGGGTGGTGGCCGGTCTCACAAGCCACTGGTGTCAGTTGGTTCACCTAAGATGTATACAGGTGCTCATTGGGTTATGAGTACACCGGACAGGACTCGCCGGGAACCTGCTAGTTGGTATTATACATTTCTGTGATGTTGAAGGGGGCTGCCTCGTTTCAGGTTTTGGCGGGTAACTTGCCGCGCCCGTAAGGGTCTAGGATTTCATTGCACAGGCTATCCACACGACCAGGTGAACGTCGGGTTTCAGTAGCGGCTCTATGAAACCCGTGGATCCCAGTTTTTCTGTATTGTTCTGTGATGCTTATTACATTTCTGTGATGTTGCAGTTTATCACGCCTTGAGCGAATATTATATATTGATATATATACTATTAGATGTTGTATATGTTTTACACCCACGCTAGTCCAGTCCCCGCTCTGTCGTTAGTTAAGTAACCTAACGGGTGATGACGGGACCCATTGGCGAATGCGGATGGCATATACGTACATCGTATTTTCGTTCTTTTGTGGTGTGATCAATTGATGGGACTGCATTGATTCGGATCAATGAAAGCTAAACAAACCTATTCTTATGTTGTTGGAACATTTTTCAAAAGAAACTGTTATTGCAAGGACGTTCTCTTTTGTTTTGCACAGTGGTATTCGGTTATGAATAACCAGCACCTCAATCGACGAGGCAAGGGCCGAGATCCCTTCACCGGGAGTGACCCCTTGGACAGAAGTTTGCGTCAGGGTAATAACTTTACTATAGTCGATTACTTTTTGCTTTGTATCGTGGTATTCAGTTGGAATATCCTGCACCTCATTCTAAGGGGAAAGAGCCGAGATCCCTTCACCGGTAGTGACCTCTTTAGCAAAGGTTTTCGTCACTATATTTTTATAAAAAGCTATACAGTTCCTTCAACGATATCAAGTTCATTACTTTAAAAGTTTTTCTCAACAAACTAGACGTAGCCCTCCGTCATTTCTTACGGGTATTATTTAGTATTCGTGCTATGTTTGTTGACTCCATCAAGGCGTAGTGTACGATAGCTAAGTGGTGCTTGTTTGTACCATGGATATGGGATTGGTTAGGACAGTCGTGCGGCCTTGTTGACTCCGTCAAGGGCACGTACGAGTGGGTTTAATGCAATCCAGAAAATGACGGGTTGAACTTGACTAGGACTCTTTGATTTGTTGACTCCGTCAAGGTCACTTGGGTCCTAGGGGTAAAAACACACATCGGGAGTTTCTAAAGAAACTGAAACTTTCCAGGCAAGCTCATACCTTCTGGAGTGTGGTGACTTGAGTGGATTCCGTCAGAGTTATCATATGATGATAGTTGGATCCCGATTCCCTCTGATGAGTTGGTCTACTCCTCGGGTGATCCCGACTAATTCTTCTTTCATGTTTGGAGGAGAATTTAAGGTGACAGTGGGAGGTTTCCTGATTAAATAAAGTGATAACCATTCTGATCATGGTTAGAGTGCACGCTGAGTGTTTCTTTTCTTTCCCTCTTTGGCAGCGACCATGGCCCGACCCTTGACTATGACTCAGTGACCAAGTTAACCGAACCTTCTTAAAACACTGGCTTTTGGATTGTCAGAGTTGCGTACCTCATTGCCACTCCAACTTTTATCCTTTTCTCCAGAACACCCCGTATTACTACAAACATCCACTTCCATTGGATTAAACCATCGTATGGTTATATACGAACTCGAAGGAACTTGTTCCAGATTCGAGAATGGTTTCCGGTTCTGGAGAAAACGAATAGGACTATTCAGTTGTCTTTTCCTTTTACCTTCTCTCAGGTTGCGAGTGTTTCTTGGATTAGGATGGTACACCTATTACGCAAATTGGATAGTCTTCTTCCAAACCATCGGCAGGTGCCGAACGGTGGGGAATGAAGAAAACCAATTAGCCTAACGATGGTGTATAGAAGGTATTAAGTAAAGACAAATAAAGGGATTAGAAAGAGGGCAAAGTAAATTGCGACTGCTGGTCACAACCAAACCAAGTATTTCATTACCACTCCTACTTCACCTTTGTATTTCTCCAGAACACTCCGTATCACTACGAAGATCCAAAGTTATTTGGATACTCCATCGTATGGTTATATACAAACTCGAAGGAACTTGTTCCAGTTCGGGGATGGATTCTGGTTCAGGAGAAATAGGAATAAGGTTTATTCAGTTGTCTTTTTTCTTTACCTTCTCTCGGGTTGCGAGTGCTCCTAGGATTAGGACAGTACACCCATTATGCTTATTGGATAGTCTTCTTCCAAACCATAGGCTGGTGCCGAACGGTAGGGATGGAAGAAAACCATTTAGCCTAAGAGGATGTACAGAAGGTAATGACTAAAGACATATAAAGGGGTTTGGAGAGATGGCAAAGAAAAATATACGGTTACAGCTGTGAATCTAGATAATGGAAGAGGCATTACTAGGAATACCCGGATACCCCTTCGAAACATTTACAAGTTTCTGTTTCACTGTGCATTGTTAATAGAAAACTGATTTCCCAATTAGACACTTGCTCCAGGGTATGTATTTACCAGGTATGATTCTCACATCATGATGAGTGGGAGTAAGTTATTGGGAATTAGGTGATCTTCCTCATTATATCGGGATTCGTTGTAATTGGTGATATTTGAGGAAATCACCTGGGTTGTTTGCCGGACGACAAATATTTGGTTTTGATTATCCGTTGTTATGCACCAATTTCAAATTGATATATCTGTACGTTTATTTTTAAAAAGTGAGATATAACTTTTTGAAATTATATCTATGAATTTATCTATATCAGTGGATGGCTAGGTAAGTAGCATTAAACAGCGGTGTAATTCTTCTTAACCATAAGCACAGTTTTCAACCTACAATACACAGGGAATGAGTTATTAGACTCAGGGGACATATACAGAGTATTGTATGTTGTCCAGTGTCCATTAGGACAGAGGGGTTGGTACTCGTACTATATTCTGTTTAATTGTGACTTCTCTAGTACTTAGACATGTGTTTCGCAGAAATGCAAGGTCCAAGTTTTGAGAAGTTACAGGTATAAGAATAAAGTAGAGAACCAGGTATTGCAAGTGTCAGGATTCTTCAAGGTGATCGAAGATGTGGATACTTGTGTATGGTATTCAGTTGATAGTAATGATTATGAGAACTTGTTTCTCTTTCAGGTTACTCATATCGGGATGGATTCCTAAGTTGAGTAACGCTGATTGGCCTCCTTCCATTTAGTTGACATGCGCTGGAGACAGCTGCATGATTTGAATCTGGTTCCAATTAAAATAGTGCCTCTGTTTCTATATTAGATATAGAACGGTTCATATCTTAACGATGTTAAGGTACGGGGAGTTTTCCGGCTTATGCTTAAAACCAGACTCTGGATAACTGAAGGCACGTTTCTGTAATGGCTGTTTGTGGGCTGACCCGGGCTATGACGAGGGTTAACTTTCTACCATCTGGAAGATCAAAAGTGATATTGTTCTTGACTTGCCACAGTTTTAATAAAATGGAATTTTTTCCGGGAAAACAGTAGTGGGTGAATGGTAGAACTGGAAGTGTTTCCAGAACCGCAAACGATTACTGAAAATTTGAGAAGAACCTAAAGATTCAATCTGGTTTGATATTCCATTAGCCACTCCGCAGATATAGTGGTTAACCTCAGGCACCCGAGAGGTACTCCGGTAGCCTCAAGGACGGTGACACGGAGGTTCTTGTTTACCCAGAGTTGCCATTGCTGCTGTTCTAGACTGTGAGACCCGGCAGGAGGATGTGTATAGCATCGTTCTAAACATGCTTTAGAAGTGTACGTGTATATGACTCTGCCAGAGGGTTGTCGTAGTCAGTGGAAGCAGCGGAAGCATAGTGGTCAAGTAGCTTACATCTATTTATAGACTAAAGCAGATATAGCGAAGATAGATCATCTATTTCTGGTGTGACAGTCATAGGTTTGACTTCATCAGAATAGGGGATGGATCTGTTAAGAAGGTAGTACGTTGTGATGTCCTGGTATTTGGATGACATACACAGAGTAGGAAGTGAAATTCCTATACTACGATCGGTTATATTTTGGTTGTCACACAGTGGTTTCTCCACATAGGACTTGGATATTATATCAAACATTCTGGTTACTAGATCTATGGTTTTAGATCTAGATTTGGGTAGTTTCCCAATCTGGGTACTTAGACAGCATTCTACAGCTGTTTTAGAATGGAAGACTCCTGGCACGGTAGTGTACCAGCAGGTGATGGAGTCACCCTCTCTAAAGGTGTCTTACAGACTAAAGGGGAGAGGGATGTGCATGATTGGCAGATCACTTGCTTAGGCAATTGAGTCAATCATGAGATGTCAAGTACCACACTAGATATTGTTTTTGAACGAGATGCAGTAAGTTGATATTAATCCTATCCTGGAGAAACATTCGGAAGCAGTTTTAGAACATAAGTCGATGTTCTGGGGAAATGATAACGACATCCTCTTTCGGGAGACAGTTAGCATTCCAGGCTTCTAAGGTGACCTGGATTACAGAGTGACTATCAGAGTTATAGTTTTCCCCCTGACGAGGGGCAGTATTTTGGACAGGTGGTCCAAGCGGATACTGAGGGAGGTGTGGCGCAGGATACTGATTAAGTTCAGTTGACGATACAGTCTAAGAAGTTTTGATTTGGAGTTCATTTATGAACTAGGTCCCATCAGATATCCATACATATTCTAAGACAGGTATTGCTCATTTCGGGAGATGGCTTTCTCCACAAACTTGAGATAAAGAGAGACATAGAAAGAAACATCAGGGCGGATCAACTAGCTGAGGCTATTTCTCGAACGCAATAGTTTCGCAAACGAGTTTTGTGAGACTTATTAGTAGAGGAGTTGGGTGTTCGGTATCACACGGGCTGTGAGTATGCGACATCGCAATAATTAGCCTTGAGTGCATGTGGGAGATTGTTGGATATAGTGCCCTTAGAGTCAATTATTGGATCGCAAGCACGTGATTGCAATGATTGAGGGAGGACCTATACCGGTAGGACAGTCTTACTCGAAAGGTTTGTATACTATTTGGTTTGTCTTTATCATCGTGTACATGCTTTAGGTGACATTGTAGTACACTATTACACGTTGATTGAGAATAGGATGGTACCATGGTTTGTCTTTATCAGTCGTGTACAGCTTTAGGTGACATGTTCACTATTACATGTTGATAGAGCCCTTAGGATCCTGCTTGACTACCAACAGTATGATGGCGATCATATACGTGAGAGTTGGGTAGTCCATAAGCACATCCTTAAAAGTGGTCCCTAGTCGTGGGAGTTTCGAGACAGGGCATCGATACTCCGGAGTAGACTAGTGTATACAGTATAGACCCCGACGAGGGGCGGTGGCCGGTCTCACAAGCCACTGTGTCAGTTGGTTCACCCAAGATGTATACAGGTGCTCATTGGGTTATGAGTGCACTGGACAGGATTCGCCGGGAACATGCTAGTTAGTATTATACCTGACGTTAGATAGCAGTTCCCTAGTGACATGTGTATAGGTTAGTTCATCGACCTGAGATCGTCATTTGTCTCGTGTGAGTTCCTACTGTGCTTTGATTACAACCCAACCACGGCTCAAAGGAGTCGTGCAAACAGGTTTTAGTTGGGTACAGTCCCGAGCCACTGTTCAGACCATAATATTGCATTTTTTATTCCCCTATTCTTATCCATTTTATAAATAAACAGTTACTCGTGACGCACTTTTGTTATATGTTACAGGATACAGGGCTTGGATGCGAATACAATGAAAAGCTGATACAGAAAATGGACTTTTGACCAACAAGTAGACGGATCCTAGTAAAGCCTAGACTAAGAACATTGCAAGGTCCAAAATGTCAAGTGAACGGTCAAAAGATACGTACAAGTTTCCACTGAAGATCTGGAGAAGACCCAGAAGACAAAAAAGAGAAAAGAAGTGGAAAAGTAAAAAGCCCATAAAGCCCTGAACCAAGCCCATAAGTTTCATGCCCTAAATCCTCTGTTTGGCCGCGGAACCGCGGCCAAACCCAACCTGGCGCCGCGGTTCCACGGCCATTCTGTGCCCGTGTCGGTGCATTTTCTCTGTGTCGGTGTGTCGGTGCATATGTTGGGATTTTTAGGGGGCAAATCTGTAATTTCATGTCTACGAGAGTCTGTAACCCTAGTTTTCATGTTTTCCTATAAATTGTATTCCCAGATCTGTAAAATGTTATGCCTCTTTTCATTCAATAAAATTCAGAATTTCTGTGAGTTATATTCAGATCTGTTCTATATTGCTTGGAGGGAGCCGTCAACCTAGTAAGTATTTTATGTCTTCAATTCTTTTAATTAGTATGCCTTATCGTCCCCTAATGAGCGAGTAGTCTCCTCGCTTGTTAGGATTAGCCTTAGGGAAAGGGTTGAGAGATGAGATCTCTCACCCCTTTCAATGCCACATTCACCTAATGAATTAGAACTCCATGCATACGCGCACAACCGCTCCCTACGGCACCCTACCCTGCACGGTAACGGTGAACCGTAGTATAAAGGGCCGGTTGCGCGTGTTTTCCGTCGGGGTTAGGGTAATTATCAACAAAGGAAGGATACGAATCTAGATGAAGAAACATCTTCCCAAAAGATTCGGATCCACTTTATTGATAACTACTTTAACATCTAATAGATCTAAAAAAGAAGGCATTGAAAGCGGTGAGGAAAACGTTAATCTCTAAAACTTCCCCTAAGCCTAACCCTAGCAAGAATTTAAATTAGATTTATTAGATCCAGTTTTTATAGATTTTTATAAACCAACCAAAACGACAATATGAATCAACTCGTTAAAACACATTAAAGAAATTTACCCGTCTCTATGGATCGACCCGCACTCACCGGCTAGCTGCGAAGCGACGCCGTTTCTGATTGCGGTAAATACAAGTTTTCATACCAATCAAATGGCGCCGTTGCCGGGGATGGCGTAAAATTTCTTTCTGTGTAATTTCGGGTTGATATAAATTTTAAAAATTATAAAAATCTTAAAATAATAAAAAAAAGAAATAAAAATTATCACTTTTGATCTGTGTGAAGGGTCTATGTTTTGAATCTTGCAGGAACAGCAAAGGATCGCAGATCTGGAAATTTACAGAAGGCTGAACAGAAAAGTGCACATCAGAACAGAGAAGAAAGTTCCCAACAGAGCAGTAGAAATTTTTTCAGGAGCTGACCTCTTCATTCCACCGCGCTACCGCGGCAAAGGTGGGCCTCAGGCGGCGGTTCCGCGGCTCTTTCAGCTCTTCTCTGAGTAAAAATTGCATGGTTTGCTTTCTTTGTTCTCCCCTCTGCAACCTACAATATATCCATTGTGAAATTTTCTGCAGGAATTCTTTGCGCTAAAAATTCTTCCTCTCCCCTTCTAAATAACAGATTTTCTGCAGGTTTCTTTGCGCCGCGCTAAAAATTGATTGCAAGTGAAATTTTATTGTTTTGCATAATTTAATCGGACTTTAAGGGGCTAATTGACCAAACTCAGATTGGGTAGGGATTTCATCACCCTTCCCAGGACCCCAGAAAACACTTAAAGCATTTTTGCATCGACCACAATTAATTAAAAAAAAATATTAGACTCAAACCTAAGGACATCGAGCTCAATAGGAAAAGGACTGGTATAGGCATCGACCGTTTATCCTAACTGACATTGCGGTGTCTAGGCTAGTGGTTATTAATTAGGCCCACTGTAGTGGTGGTTCCTTCCCACTTACCTGGCCGTACTTGCCCGTGAAGAGGCGGTTTGAGGTCCTATTTCTAGCCCTAGTTAGGAGCTGTCTAGCAGACCTGGGTGACCCTAGATCTAGGCCTGATTGTGCATGTGTGGTTGATACATTTGTGTCACGAGTCTCTTTTCAAAACATCTTCGCAAAACTCTCACATAAATAAAATAAAAAAAAAGAGAAAAATCTTTTCAAAACTTGCAACTTGTCGATAAGAAACCTTGCAACTCACTTCCATCACTTCCCTCCATTGACGTTATCTTACCCCCACATTTTGTTTTTCTATTTTTTTTTTCTGACTACACTACTCCTTTAGTGTATGTGACTTTGGACTAGGGATACTAACGCCCGATTAGTCCGTGTTTCGTTGGTACCGACCGACGAACCCTTCGACGAACCCTTCGTCGAAATTCCCTCCATTTCCTTACCTCCACCTTTAAATTCTTCTTTCGAAGGTATGTCGGGACACGACCCCAACGATACCTTACCGACGGGAATGATTCCACCTCCGTTAGGTGCGAATAACCCGAATCTTCCGCCTGTTGTAGCGCCCGCATGAGTTGCGCTCCAGGATCTCTTCTACCCCGTCCGCACTTCTTTACCCACATGTCTTTCACCCCCACCGGCAAATGGGGATAATTTTGAAATAAAACCACATTTCATCAATATGCTGCCAAAATTTCATGGTTTGGAATCTGAAGATGCGTATATTTTTATTAATAAATTCCAAAATGTGTGCGCCATGATGAAAACAACCCAATTAAGTGATGACGCTATAAGACTAAGGGTCATTCCTTTTACCTTATGTGACTGTAACGCTTTAAAAATAATTAAATAAATAATTAAATGAATAAAATTGTTTAAGTGAAATTTTGATTTTCGGTAAAGCAAAATGTATTTTTTCGTAAAATCAAACCGCAATTGTTTTTCATTATAAATTCAAAAATACCTATTTAAATTATGTAATTACTAGTAAATGGTGTTTATTTAGCCACTTATAAAATTTTAGTTTAATTAAATATTTTTCCTAAATTAATTATTTTAAATATTAACATAAGCTTTATTTTACGCTAAATTAGTGTAAATTACAAATTTGAATGGTTTTAATTTGTAAAAATGAACCATGGCATATTAGAATTTAGTGTGTATCATACAAAATTTATTTGCAAACTTTTCCAATTTTCTAGACTTTTCTTTAGTTGCTATAGTGAAGAAATGAAAAGAAAATTAATAAATCATGAAAAGACATATGTATACATCATATTGTGTGAACCTTCTACACAATTCTTCCCTCTTTCTTTTTCCCCCTCTCTTCCTCATGTGGCCGGCCATGATCCCCATGGCAGCCCCCCCCAATTTCCCACCTCATTTTATTACAAAAAATCATTAAAAATCCACCAAAATTCAATATAAAATGCACAAAATCCTATTTATTCTCTACCCTTTATTCTTTGCTCATTTTACATGGATTTTGGAGATGAGAAGCATGCAATTTTGAGGCTCATTTTCATGTTGGATTTCATAATTTTGGAGGTATAAATTTCCTTCTTTTGTTTTATTATTATTAGATGTTTCATTAAGCTTAATTAGATTTAATATGTTAATTCTATTTACTACTTTTAAAAATTCAAGTGAGGGTTTGTAAAATTAAGTTGGGGTTTTATTATATCATTAGGTTTATAGTAACTAGAGTAGCACTTTTACAAATGGAAAATCATGCATAGTTGATATATTGCAAATTGTGATCCAAATTTCTTAAATTAAACCATTTTTAATAAACTAGATTTCTATATATTTTATATATTGGTGATATAAATTCCAATGAATGTTTGTAACAATAGATTGTTGTTTAAATGAGGATATTGACATGTTAAAGGAATGGAAAACTTAGTTTAGTTACTAGTATTATTGATAATTGATAAATTTTGATAAAAATTGCTATTTTTGCTAACTAGTTTTTGGAAATTATTAAATAAATGAGATTTAAAATATAAATTAAGGTTTTATTATATCATTATCATTGTAAATTGTAGTTTGAAACATTAATTCATACAAAATCGAGTGTTGTTGTGGAATTGTGGAATTTTGCTTGTAAGTTGTGGAAAATTGATATAATTGCAAACTTGAAATTTATTTGTAATATAAATTAGTGTAATAAAAATATGGTAAAGGTTTATATAACTTAGTTATGTTATTTAATGAATATTATGACCATTAGTTTCATTAAACGTCAAGTTTTGAAGTAAAATGGTGAATTGATATTTTCAAGGTTTTCGGAATTGGATGATTTGATCGATTATAGGGTTCCGATGATTTGAACCAAGTTTAATATTATAAGTAATGGGTTTTGAAACTACGGGTTGTTTATTGGTTTCTACCTCGATCAGTCGGCGTTTGTACACCGATATCGAGCGGTATTTGGTGCTTTTGCGTGGACGAGACATAGGTTTTAACCTATGCTTGTTCCTTGTATCGTTTGACTTTTGTATGTGATTCGGTTTACGATGTTATTTATATGTTTGCGTTTAGGTACCCTTCAAGTGGACTACGGGCGATGAAGAGGAGAATCGCGACACCGTCGTCAGCAGACATGGACCAGGTGAGTAGATGCATATCTACGGGGGGAAATCGGGTGGATGGCGTTTAGCACCCCCGCAACGTAGAATAGGATTAGTACTTATTGACATTAGGAAACCAGACGTGAACCTAGTAGGACTCTAGTATTGACCCTAGGCTGGATTAGACCGATTTAGGAAAGCCAAATCAGAGGATGAGTACCTTGGAAGGGGGTTCGTAGGTTTCAGATAGAAACACACCCACGCACACACTGAAACTCGACATGGGGTGCGTGTATGTGGATATATATAGAACTAGGTATAGGTATATACATATATGTACAACACGTATAGGTGATTCATTGATGTGATATGATACCCGAGATATGATGAAACAGTATAACTGGCTTGATGCCGTGATTCTTGACTATACAGTCGTATTGAGTGTTAGCGGATCATTAGAGAATGAGATAATGATCATGATTATATAAGTTATAAGGAGTGGTGGTGATATTGATGTACATGGGACGCTAGAATAGTACCCGGACTGTAACTTGTGACTGATCACTATATGATATATGTATAACTTGATTACGACATTATATTGGTGTGACCTGATGTCGATATCATATACGTATAACTTAATCACAATAAGATACATATGACATTATACGAATGAGGGGACACCCAGGAGATACTTGACCGTACCCCGATATTGGGATGCCGTACGAGGGATCTTACCGTACGAGGCTTAGATTTGGTGATTGATCCGCACTCTTGATTCGAGGAAGCCGTACTACGTACGTGATGCTATTGAGGCGGAATCGCCGACTATTGGAGATAATGATTCAGACCTTAGGTAGATTCTAGTTTCCTACTGACTAGTCTCTTAGGTTTAGTTCCTTAGGATGTTAGATGGATACTGGTTTAGGTTCGACTCACACAGTGGTAGTTGTACTCGTATCTCGCAGAGGAGTGGATAATGCACACCTGCATTTACATTCATACTATAATCATCATGGTGCATGTTCTTTTATATGTTGCTATAATCAATATAAACTTTACCGGTTAGGACACCAGCACCATTACCGATGATGCGCATATTCCACACACACTTATTTGCCGGCTCACACACATCATCATCGGTAATTGCTATGTCACGTACACTTTAGATCATATTATATTTTGTTGATAGAATCAGTTAACAACTAAACCGATATAATATTGTGATTACTCTCTGATGTTAGTATAGACATGATATTCATAACTTAGACATTCCTGCATTCATATTTTCATGTTATCGCACAGTATTATGAGCATATGCCGACATTTATCATATACTACTCATGATTTTGAGATTTGGATTCTGTGAGATTTTCTGGATTTTTGGGGAAAACCGCAAGAATATATATATAAAAACTTCTCTCTCTCTCCTCTTCTCTTTTTAAAATAAGATGCGGTTTTCTCGTGATGTATGTGTCGTCCACCATGAGTATTTCATGTTTTCTGATGGATTTCGAGACCCGATTCGAGGAGTGGATGAACCGTCTCGGGTACATGGTGGGCCCGGTATGGTACCCCGGGGCAAGAAGATCGAGTTGTAGATGATGAGCCTGGCAGGGGAAGGCTACCTACCGGTGATGTCTGGCGCGGCGGATATCCGGAGGATACCGACCGTTGTCGTGAGATTTGATGATATGGGCCGATCCGGACTGACGGAGCCCGACATATTGAGACTTGAGATTACATGTGTTGTG
Organism: Agapanthus africanus; assembly: GCA_030015575.1. Lineage (NCBI taxonomy): Eukaryota > Viridiplantae > Streptophyta > Magnoliopsida > Asparagales > Amaryllidaceae > Agapanthus > Agapanthus africanus. The sequence continues at coordinate 430,822,233 of CM057337.1, forward strand.
TCGATGCTTGACACGGATTTCTATGGATTTCATTGTTGAGATTTCAGATGCTTATACACACTTTACTATGATAATAGATAAAAAGTTCTTATACATGTATATCTGGATTTCAGGATTTGTTACTTTACATTCATGGTGCATGCATTTCATTTCATATGACATAGTATTATATTAAGCACTGACACGAACATGGATTATCTGCACTTACACGTAGTATTACCCTGCTTTTACTAGATGTTTAAGATATAGTAGTGTATTATTATGACCTAGGATAGCGTCGTGCATTCGATTTCTTTTCGTAGATGTCTTCTACTCACGAGTTGGCAACTCACCCCCGTTGTGCCAAATTCTTTTCAGGTGCGATGTACAGGTCTCCCTTGGTAGTTGCTGGCACATCATTTTCATTTCGGGTGATTTGCACGGTAGGTTGGTTCATTTGTATCTGAACCGCCGTTGTATTTTTATTATTTCATTTGTATCTAGAAAGCTCCATCAACCATATTTGTATTACTTGATAAGTTTATTGGACCAGTCTTTTATTTCGACCTTAGAGTCGCGCATGTATTATTCTGATCTGGTGGTTTGTGTTCTCTTTTGAGATTTGAGCCTCGCCCTTTGACGTTGTATATTTTTTGTGATTGTTGTGGTTGTCTCCGCCCGTTGGCGTTGAGCTAGCACCCGTTTGGGGATGCTTTTTATTGTTTATTCATATTATACTTGTTGTACCCGTTTGGGGGCCAGTTTTGCAGAGGAGACTCTGCCGAAATTTTTGGTAAAATTTGCTGATGTTTTCATACTTGTTTTATTTTCTTTTCTTCTTTCTCTTCTTTTATGGTTTAGATTTCTGGGCTTCGGCTTACTTAGGTCACGTGGCGCCTCTAGACGCTTCGTAATCTAAGTGCCGGTCACGTTCCGTACTTTCGGGTCGTGACAGTGACATAGCCGAGAAGTGGCTATACAGCACCGCATCACATTCCATTAGAAATTGGGACGAGTTTGTAAGTGCTTTTCTGAAAAAGTTCTATCCTCATCACAAAACTGCTAGAATCCGTAATGAGATTATACAATTTTCACAGCTTCCTTCCGAACCATTTTGGAAGTGTTTCGAGAGATTTAAAGACCTACTTGTTCAATACCCTCATCATGGGATCGAAAGTTGGCAACTTTGCCAAACATTATACGAGGGATTGAACGCAGCAACGAAGCAGTTGCTAGAAACAATATGTCAAGGTCATTTTCTCTCCAAGTCTAGTGACGAAGCATGGCAGTTTCTTGAGGATCTTAGTGAGCAAACAATTCAGTGGGAGAGTACCAAGACCACATCATCTTCTTCTGTTGGTCAATCTAGGGCAGGCATATATCAAATAGATATGTCGATTGCTATGAAGGCCGAGATGGCCTCACTTATGAAAAAGCTAGAAGCCATTGAGACCAAAATCTCATCGTCTTCTCCTGCCCCTACTCTACCCACACGAACTGTTTGTACTTGTTGTGCAAATCCATCGCACCTAACCGAAGAGTGTCCTTATAACGCACCTATTCAAGGACAGGATCAAGTCAATGCTGCATTTCAGCAACGACAAAGAAATGACCCGTACTCTTCAACATACAATCCGGGGTGGAGGAGTCACCCGAATTTCGCTTGGAACCAAAATCAACAAGTCCAAGGAAATAATAATTTTCAAAGACCTCCTCCTCCACAACAACAACAAGCACCCTTACAAACTCAAAGCCAGCAACCTTTTCAACAACAACCTTATACAAATCAAACGAACAATTTGGTGCAACCTAATGATGATAAGGTTATCTCGCTCGAGAAGAGTCTAGAAGCATTTCTCAAGCAATCTACAGAATCCGCAGCAAGATTTGAAAGTTATGTTCAATCTTTAATGAATAACAACGCCTCACACGATCAAAGTATCAAATCTATTGAGGCATAAATTGCACAATTAACTGCTGCGTTGAGCGAGATAGAAAAGGGAAAGCTTCCATCTCAACCATTGCCAAATCCCGGTCACCCACAAAACGCATATCACAATCCCAATGTGAATGCGGTGACCACGTTGAGATCTGGAAGAGTGTTGCAAAATAATGTGGGAACTAATGATGACATCCCCGCCGGTGGTTCTTCTTCTTCTTCTTCTTCTTCTCCATCGTCACCTTCCCCCTCTTCATTTTCTTTACTTTCTTCATCACCTTTTTCCTTAGAGCCTATTCTCCACCCTTCACACGGCTCTAATTCTTCTACTTCTAACGGACCCATTTCTCACAACACGAACACATCTACACCGGGAACCGTTCCTAATCCACAGTCTACTCCACTGACATTTGACTCAACTAATTTTCAAAATGCACCATTTCCAAACAGGTTGAGTCCCAATAAACCAACTGCACAAGTGGAGAAGATTGTGGAGTTATTTAAGCACGTTAGCATAAATATACCTCTCTTAGATGCAATCCAACAAGTCCCTTCATACGCGAAAATCTTAAAGGGCTTATGCACCTCAAAGAGAAAAGCATCTCAAGTACCCAAGAAAGTGCTAGTGGCTAGTGCAGTGAGCAATGCTATTAACCACCATCAAACCCAACCCCAAAAACGAAAGGACCCCGGCTCTCCTACGATTTCCATCACAATTGGGGATAAGAAAATTAATCGAGCACTTTTAGATCTTGGGTCTAGTGTTAACCTGATTCCCTACTCCGTGTACGAACAATTAGGGGTTGGAGAGTTGAAACCCACTCGTTGCACTCTCCAAATGGCTGATCGATCAATCACCCATCCAAGGGGTCAACTAGAGGATGTGTTGATCAAAGTCGGGGAGTTCATATTCCCCGTTGATTTTATCGTTATGGATACACAACCTGTTGCTAACCCAAGAAACCAAATTCCGGTGATTCTCGGTCGACCATTTTTGGCCACTTCCAATGCTGTGATAAACTGTCGCAATGGCTCCATGACTTTATCCTTTGGGAAAATGTCTAGTGAGTTCAATATTTATAAGATGGGAAGTCTGCCCCCCGTACCTAAAAGTAGTACATGAGAAGTTTGCTTTATTAACGAAATCACGCAGGAGGACTGCGAGCTTGAAAGATTCTTGTTTGATGAAAACAGTTTTGACGCCACTAGTGCGTCCCTCCTTGAGCTTACCACCGTTGACACAACCGATATTGATTATGAATGTTTTACTTTATCGGATGATGACGACTCACAGCCTAAATATGAGGCTTTTGAATTTTTGGATGAGTTAGTCGAGCCATCCGAATCGGTTGTTTGCAGTGATTTCGAACCTGTTTTGGAGTCCTTTGAGTTCGAGGTAGATTCCGAAATGATTCTTTCGCCTCCGAAACTCGAACTCACGCCCTTGCCGTCTCACCTTAGATTTGCTTACATAGGTGAGAATGAGACCTTTCCCATTATCATATCGGCCTCTCTAGCCCTCGAGCAAGAGAACGCCCTCTTAATGATCTTACAAGATAGGCGGCAAGTTTTCGATTGGACTACGGCGGACATCCAGGAGATCAGTTCCCTCATAATTGAATATCATATACAATTGATGGATGATGCCGAGTCAATAGAGAACCCACAGGAACATCTTGGGGATATTGTGGTGAGTCAACCTCCTTTAGAAGTTGAAATACCCCTATTTCTTTTAATAAGCTATGAGAATGCCAACATTCCACTGATTGCTGATCAGTTACATTCTCGTTTTGATGCATCACCATCGCCTGTATATTTACCTCCACACCTCCCATACAACTACTTCTATCTTCCCCAATTCTTTGTGGACCACTACAATTTATTCTTCCACCAACCAATACTCTTTACCGATAAAATTTTCAACTGGTTGGTGTTGGTCTATGCAAAATTTGGCAGTAATGTCTAACATAGTTTAAATGAAGTTTGGGGGAGGGCCTTTTTGTATATATTTTTATTAACAATAAAAATTTCGTAAATAAATAAACAGGGAAGTGCCGGTATTTTGACCCTCTTGGTTTAGTATGACAGTGAGGACACTGTCAAGTACAAGTTTGGGGGTATGCTCGGTACGTCTTCTTCCTTCGCATTCATTTGTATATATTTTTGCATTTTCATACTTATTTGAAAACCCATAAAAAATTGAAAATTTTCAAAAATTATAAAAATTAATGTATTCAATTTTGACTAATTGACTTGAGTTTGAAAAATAGGTTAACTGGCTAGGAAAAACTAGATCTTAGACTTAGTAAATTAAAAACCCTAAAAATAACCTTCCTTAAAGTTTAACGGTAGAAAGTATATGCCTTTGTAGTTTATCTAGAAATAGGCAATTTTTGGGTTCACTTCTTAGGCTAAGTCGAAACAAGGGAAGAGTATTGACATTCTTATTAGAATATAAGTTTGAAAAATTGTTCCTAGCTTAAGTCTAAATTCTGAAAATGTATACCCTACAATTTGCACAATCACGCACCTTGAAACTTGGAATAGTAGAAGAGACCTTGAAATGCTCTTGTCTGAAGTCCTTAGTACAATGAAAATAAAAGAAAAAAAAAGGTGAATAAAGAAAAAAATGGACACTGGTTTTTTGTGATTACTTAAGGCTGTAAAAATAGAAAAATCTTTAGCGAGGGTGCTTTATCACCTAGTCCCTTAGACTAACTGGTTTGGGAGTCACTGCTAAAAGCCTTGGGTGTTGCAAAACTAGGAAGTACGCTTTAAAATGCTAAAGCATCTTGTAATCGGGTGTTGGTACCTGAAGAAGTATTAACAGTCGCATGAAGGATGTGTAAGCGAAATTCAAAATTCACGAATTAATAAGTGCTTTGGACAGCGGACGAGAGTACGATTGCTTGATTTGAATTTCCAGGTGTAGGGGTAACTTAAACACACACGTAGGGATATGTGATTGGAATTTAGATGAGAGAAAGGAATGAAAGATAGAACTTGTATCTTTAGTAGAGTTGATAGAAATTCCTAAGTACAGATGAAACCCTAAAAGGAAGACTTAAGAGATGCCGAAAGCTAAGTAAATCTATAGAACATATATAATCTTAAGTTAGATGATAAGGAAGTGTGAAAAATGTGGGTGGATGATTTGCGAGTCAAAAGATAGTAGAATTCCTTGTTAGAAAACCTAATTGGAGAACAAAAGTTAATGGGCCAAGTTGATAGGATTTTGTGGGTTGTATCCGCTGAAAACCCTCAGGAGACAACACTCCTCCTACTAGGGACACCTAGAGGTTTAACGGCTTGTTGCACGAGCTCAGTGCAATCGCGTTTCCCTGCGAAAGTGCGGTTAGGATTTTAGTGAATAAAATAATAAGTTTGCTCGAGGACGAGCAAAAGGTAAGTTTGGGGTATTTGTTCAGACCATAATATTGCATTTTTTATTCCCCTATTCTTATCCATTTTATAAATAAACAGTTACTCGTGACGCACTTTTGTTACATGTTACAGGATACAGGGCTTGGATGCGAATACAATGAAAAGCTGATACAGAAAATGGACTTTTGACCAACAAGTAGACGGATCCTAGTAAAGCCTAGACTAAGAACATTGCAAGGTCCAAAATGTCAAGTGAACGGTCAAAAGATACGTACAAGTTTCCACTGAAGATCTGGAGAAGACCCAGAAGACAAAAAGAGAAAAGAAGTGGAAAAGTAAAAAGCACATAAAGCCCTGAACCAAGCCCATAAGTTTCATGCCCTAAATCCTCTGTTTAGCCGCGGAACCGCGGCCAAACCCAACCTGGCGCCGCGGTTCCGCGGCCATTCTGTGCCCGTGTCGGTGCATTTTCTCTGTGTCGGTGTGTCGATGCATATGTTGGGATTTTTAGGGGGAAAATCTGTAATTTCATGTCTACGAGAGTCTGTAACCCTAGTTTTCATGTTTTCCTATAAATTGTATTCCCAGATTTGTAAAATGTTATGCCTCTTTTCATTCAATAAAATTCAGAATTTCTGTGAGTTATATTCAGATCTGTTCTATATTGCTTGGAGGGAGCCGTCAACCTAGTAAGTATTTTATGTCTTCAATTCTTTTAATTAGTATGCCTTATCATCACCTAATGAGCGAGTAGTCTCCTCGCTTGTTAGGGTTAGCCTTAGGGAAAGGGTTGAGAGATGAGATCTCTCACCCCTTTCAATGCTACATTCATCTAATGAATTAGAACTCCATGCATACATGCACAACCGCTCCCTACGGCACCCTACCCTGCACGGTAACGGTGAACCGTAGTATAAAGGGCCGGTTGCGCGCGTTTTCCGTGGGGGTTAGGGTAATTATCAACAAAGGAAGGATACGAATCTAGAGGAAGAAACATCTTCCCAAAAGATTCGGATCCACTTTATTGATAACTACTTTAACATCTAATAGATCTAAAAAAGAAGACATTGAAAGCGGTGAGGAAAACGTTAATCTCTAAAACTTCCCCTAAGCCTAACCCTAGCAAGAATTTAAATTAGATTAATTAGATCCAGTTTTTATAGATTTTTATAAACCAACCAAAACGACAATTTGAATCAACTCGTTAAAACACATTAAAGAAATTTACCCGTCTCTGTGGATCGACCCGCACTTACCGGCTAGCTGCGAAGCGACGCCATTTCTGATTGCGGTAAATACAAGTTTTCATACCAATCAGCCACATGGAGGCAGTGAGCGGATCGGTAGGATTTTCGTCTCTCCCGGTATTGGGGTGAGATCGCGCTGTGTCTAGGAGAGCCATTACACAAAGCCCTTGGCCGAGGTAGGAGATTTACTGGTAGGTATTCCAGTAGTATCTCACGGTGTTCTGGGCCACACTCTGACACGACTTGTACCGCTTTTGGGGGTCTGACTTTTACCAACCCACTAGGTCCGCCATGCGATACTCATAGAAGAACGGGCCGGACAGTACGGATTTTGTCACTGACCGGCTCAGTAGGATGTCAGGATGAGTTCGCTCATCGACCTCCCTTATGGTCAATACCTGGTATCCCGTTACGTACGGCTAATACCTCTGACGTGCTAGTGGTTAAATCTATAGCCAAAGTATTGATGAGTCTTTAGAGTCCCCCACAGACTGCTTCTCATGTTTCGGGTGAAACATTGTAGAGGCCGTATGATATATGGTAGGGTTTGATCATATACGTGCGGTATTGCACGGATCATGATCGGACGGATCATACTAGTGGGCTTTGGTTTAAGCCAGATCCTAGTATTAGATTTGTTGGATTAGTTTAGTCTCATCGCATTCTCATTCGGTCGGAATGCGGATGCAGGTATGTATATACAGGAGAGGGGTATCCTTGTGATCCGTCACGAGTTTACTTTAGATGTTGCCGTATCTTTTTATTGTTGCAAACATTTGGATTAATGTTTGCATATGGAAATTATGAGCTAGAAATCATCATTTTGTACATTAATTGTGACACATGCAAACCTAGTGACTCATGGTCTCTTTTATTGTGCATATGTCACATTTGATGATGGATTTGAGTCTTGATATGATAAGGAGAGAGAGGGGGGCTGCCATGAGAGGTTTTTTGGTCTTGTATTTTTCATAACTCTCTCACTCTCAATAGCATCACAAAAGGAAAAAGATAGCTCCTTCTTCTTCCTCTAGCTCATTTTCTCCATCAATGGCAACACCTCTAACCTCCATCCAAATCCATGGATGTAAGAGACAAAGTGATCACAAACACTCTCTACAACACCTTGGACACATCGGCTAGCACACTTCGTGCTCAAGTTGCTTCGGATGAAGCGGGAGCCCGTAAAAAGATTCGAAGATTTGGTGCCCTTTCCGATGAGGAGATCGAGACCGGAGATGCCGCGAGGAGCTTGGGATGGTGGCCGAAGACCGAAGGACACGGATCGATTGGTATAGCTTTCTATCCCTTCTCTAGTTTGCTAGTAGTAAGTTAATGGTTCGATCCGGGTTTTAAGCATACGATAGCGCCGGTTTTTAAGTTAAGAAAAATTTTCGTTTCAGCATTTTGGCCTCGGAAAGACGGCCGGGGCGCTACCGTAGTCTTACATGTTTAACACTATGATAGGCCAATCTTAGCCAAGTTAGCTAAGTCTCCCAAAGTCAAAACATCGTTTTTAACCGAGCCCTAATTATGTTTAGGTCTTTCAAAATTGATCTCAGATGGCATTCAAAGTAATGTTTATCCCATTTCTTCTCAATCTGGCATTTGGTTCAAGGGTACACCTCTTCACTCCTCTGATATTAGTCGTTTTAATCCTTCAACTTCTTCAGAGAGGTGACGGGTCCCGACAACCAGACATTATACGGACTGTGGGTTCCTTAAACTCATGGACTATAATATCCTTAAACTTTACGGACTGTAAGGTCCTTAAACTCATGGACTATGATGTCCTTAAACTTTAGAGACTATGATGTCTCTAAACTACCATGGACTGTGAGGTCCTTAAACTCATAACCTATGATGTCTTTAAACTTTACAGACTATGACATCTTTAAACTATGGACTATGATGTCTTTAAACTCCATAGTCTATGATGTCCTTAAACTTATGGACCGCAATGTCCCTAAACTAAAACAATCGAGCCCAAACGCACTTTTGTTGGATCTAAAAGATCCTATTAAGTAGATCTTAGTCTGCAATTAGACTAACGTATCCTTAAAAAACGTTTAAGTTGATCTTAATCTCAAATGAGATTAAAGATCCTTAAACCCAACCTGAACCCAAATCTAAGAAAATACGGATTTGGACTAATCCACGCCCTACGGGTGACAACATAAATTATTCTCCGTATACGATCCACGGGCAACTAAAAAAAAAATAAGCACACACGACACGAAGTGACCATCTGGAGAAGAAGAAAGTGGTTACCACGATGCGGTAGCGTAATTAACTGTAGGCGCTTGCGCCTGCAGGGAATAGCGTCCCCAAAATAAAAAAAACCCCTCATAATGAGGGGGAATCTGATGAAGTCTGCTACATCGGCCGCATCCTTCTAAACCTCCGATGCACAGTGCCATAAATCAACTTGGCATCATCGGAAAGGTGGACGGATAAAACCAAATAGCATCTGCCCCCAAATTCAGGCAAGACGTTGTCTTTTCATCTTTTGACGGTGAACAATGACTTTAATAAGTTTACAAAAATGTTATCGCTTATAAGATTGTGAATAGGAATTATATCCGAAAAATGTAAATAAATATGAATAAAAGTGTGCGATATCATAAAAAATGTTATATTTAATTATTTTAACATAACATTGTATTTTACATTAAGCTAATGAAAATTAAGTGTTATGATAAGTTTTTCATTTTTAATCACGGATGTAGATTTTTACATAAAAGGGCTTCTTTTGTTTTAACATTTTTGTTAATAGTTGGTATATTATAACCCAGGCTAAAACCCTCACCCATAACATACCTCACCCATGCATAACTCCATCCACCTCCTCCTTCACAATTCTCCACCTCCTCCTTCCATCATGCCACCTCCATCTCTCACCCTCCACCTCATGCTTTCTCTACATACATCCTCACCCCAATTACATATATTATTTCTGCTTTCTCCAACTGAAACAACACACTTCTTCAGCACAAACCAAGAAAATTCCTAAGTGTTCATCATATCAATGAAGGAAACATTAATCCTTTCATAAATTGTGCACACCATCAACCTATGAGCCACTACAATCTCTTAGGGTCTCCATTATACCATTCATGAGCTGGTGTTTCATTGTATACAATCTCCATAGGTATAATTCCTTTCCTCCTTGCAGGTTCAGTACATTTCATATCCGTTTTTAGCGTGCAGTGTAAGAAACTATGAGAATTGTGATATTTGTGGTACCATATTTGAATCTGGAGCCACTAGGTAAAACCAATAGAAAAACTAGCAAGACCAGAAGTATCATGTGACAACTAGGAGACTACATTTAAAGCCCGAGACCCCATCTCCATACCCGACCCGGCGAGAATCCCTGTTTGGCCGAGGTCATCGGACTTTTTGAGGGGTTTTGATGTGGATTTTCTTTTGTAGTTTGAACTAGGTATTTTGTAAGTTACTGTATTGTTTGATTTACTCCAATATTCATGTATAAAAATCTGGGAATTAGTAATGGTTTTATCAAATTTCCGATATTACGATACGAGTTTTCGTATTTTGAACTGCAACTGAACTGTTAACGTTTATACATTAACAACAGAAATATATTGTCGTTTTTGGGTTAAGTATACTGTAGGTTTTAACCTATTGGTGCATGTCTCATTGTTTTGAGTTTTGATATGATTTTTATGTCGATATGATATAACTACGATTATAGGTACGATTGCGAAGAATTCCGAGACGGAGTTGGTAGACATAGCAGCGTGGGTTTCTGCAAGCTCATCAAGTTGGTGAGTAGATTTACATCTATGGGGAAGTCGGGTGGATGGCGTATAGCACCCCCGCAACCTTATAGATAGTAATATGATATTTAGTCGGTTTTAGTGTTTATCCAAAATATTGATATTTGAGTGAATTTGCATCTAGGACATTCATTTGCATGTAGTTAATTATGGTTTGGGTAAATTAGTACGAAAGACCACGCCGTACTAGAGGTGAATTCGATATAGTGATAATGTGAGGTATTGTACGAGATATTATACTGTAGTAATGATGATGAGATTAGTATGCCAAATAACTGCCAAGTTACCTTTAGACTCATAGATTAATGTTTTATTTCGTTTTAGAACGTAATACTTGAGTGAGCTATACTCTTTTAAAAACTAACGTTTCGTCTCTCTTTTTGGATGATAAAAGATAAGGATGCGATGGCAATTTCTAAAATAAATATCCATTTTCAATCCGAGGCAGCTTCATAAATTCCAAAACCAACGTTTTGTTCATTTTCAAAGATAATGGTATAGCTCATAGCAAGTAGTTACATTTATTAGATACTTTTAGATTTACTATATTGGTTCACGTTATAATTATTGATATTATATGTTTCCGTAATACAAGCACTCTGATAGAACACTGTACAACTACTAATGAGTACTATGCTGCACAAGCACGTACACGTATGTTACACTACACCTCATTGGTACTGCCATGTCAATATAGGACCGTTATGATATATAATACGTATGTAGATGTCGATATGTGTAGGCTATTACACTTTTAGAACACTTGCACAAATACTAATGATTGCCTTGCTACACGAGCACTATCATGACCCGAAACATTAGCTCGTGACCAGCACTTAGATCACGCAACGTCTAAAGGCGTAACGTAATCCAAGTAAGCTAAAACCCAGAAAATCTAAACCTTTTAAAGAAATAAGAGAGGTGCAGTTTTGAAATAAGGTATGATGAAGGAAAAAAATGTTTTCTTACATGCATAGAAAAGGGAACATGAAAATGATTGTTTATCCTACATGTTGTAAAACATGTTCGTCTTTTAAAAATTTGGGCAGCACCTCCCTTGTATATTTTGATCCAAACCATAAATACATGATAATGATAAAAGGCATCCCCAAGCGGGAGCTAGCTCTTCGCCAAACGGCGGATTCACAACCACGCAAATAATAAAATAAGTATATGATGCCCCATTGGCGAAGATCAACACAAAAAGTAATAAGTAAAGCAAGACATCAACCCGAAAAGCGAATATAAAACCCATCGCTCAAATCTCGCAACTACAAGTCTCACTAAGTCTCATTACTTATACAAATACTAGTTTTGATTGATGGAGTTGACTAGATACAAAATGTAATAAAAATACGAGAGTGGGCACGATACAAATGTCCAACCTACGAAAGCAAAACACCCAAAAGCAAGCTTTGCGCCAACCATGCCGCTACCAATCCAAGCAGTCAACCTGCAAGAACTGTGGCACAACGGGTGTGAGTTGCCAACTCGTGAGTAGAAAACATCAATAGGTAGAAATCGAATAAAATAACGATTTCTTAGGTCAACTATATCATAAAAGTAATACTATGATATCTAGGGTGACCGTATCTGGATATGTGCCAACAGTAAATAAATGCATGTATGCAAGTGGATATCATCCAATAATATAATCAATGCCAATATACATGTGGATCTCGTCCACTCGAAACATCGTAACAGGATATGCATGTTAATATATGAGGATATCAAAAATGTGTGTGTCCATCAATGACACACCCAAAACATGTAACCGGAGTGTCCAACACCGACACTTGAAATATCATGAAAGCCGTGTCCAGCATCGACACGTAAACCCTCATATCTCAGGCGTCGCATTCTCAGATTAGCCCTCAAGTCCATCTCTCTAGTCCGGTCGGTATCTTCCGGATAAACCGCCGAGTCCAAAAACTATCACCGGTAGGTAGTGCTCCCCTGCCAGGCTCAACGCCATCATCTGCGACCTTCTTGCCCCGGGGTACCTCACTGGTCCACCATGCACCCACAGACGGTTCTTCCTCCTCCTCGAATCGGGTGTCACATGCCAATCTGAGAACCGAGAAAATGCATGGTGGAAACACTGAAATATCATATCAAGAGAAACCGGATTTTTAAAACAATACATACTTTCCTTTGAAATAGCCACGGTTCTCAAATCCAAAAATCACGTGAAAACCGCATATCTCAATGCGTAAAAATTGTAAAGCATGATGTATGCGACATATAACAGAATGCAAGCATATCCGTAAATCATGCAATATGGAACAATAATATGCATATATCAAGGGAAAACCGCTCCTTAAAATGAATCCAGTTTTAAAATATATCCTGCGGTTCCCAATTTCTCCAAGGTCAAATGAAACATCGTATAAAGGTGTATATGTAACTATAGCAAGTAAGTTATGCAAAGAATCATATCATGATACAACAATTCTACTGTGTAGTTACATGGTAATTATGGATGATGATGTGTTTGAGCCGGCCAATCTGTGTAAGTGGGACATACATATCATCGATAATGGTGCAGGTGTACTAGCACAGGTATATGAATGCAATAATAATGACATGAACGTAGCATACAGTAAATCAGCAGCTAAAAGATAAAAGGTATACGTATCTAACATGACCGAGTCGGTGAATCTATCAATCGGCCTCCTCTAGTCAAGAGTGTGGATCAATCATCAAATAACTCACCACGTACGGTAACTCATCGTACGGCGTCATTAAACAGTTTGGGATCCTAACAACCTATATGACAAGGAGGGTACGGATCTCACGTCTCGTATGGCTTATAATTCGAGATTCACAAAATTATCCATATATATACCTATCTCTCAGGTCGCATCCGTATCAATCTCAGATCATGGGACCGGCAAAGGTATCAATTATCACGTATTGACTCGCATCCTTATACCGATAAATCAATCAAGTCATCTTATTAAAATAAAATCTTGTATTATCTACCTCATGTTATACCACTATGATCTCCTATTGGTTCTCTTTACAACTACTTATCTATATCTATCAAATCAAGTCACCTAAACCCTAAGTTATTATTTTAGTCATGGTATATATTATCTCCTACTAATTCCTTAACCGTATTCCTAACTTTCTAATATGATTTCTCTAGCAATATCCTATAGTTTTCTAGTCTACGGTTCCTTAACCGTATTCTATAAATCGATGTCAATCAAAACTTGCGGGGGTGCTATACGCCATCCACCCGACTTCCCCCGTAGATATAGATCTACTCACCTAATCCTTGCTCGCCGAAGTTGATGACGCCACGCTCCGTCGGTTCAGAATCCACGCGAAGGTACCTACAATGATACACAATTGAAATCGCTATTAACATCAAGTTCCGAAATCCAATACGGCACGCGCATTGTTTATAGGTTAGAACTTATAGCTTACGCGTACAAAAACAACCAAACAACTCTTGTTGTTAACGTACAAATACCAACAACCCAAAACAATATCAAGTACCAAAACCCAAGTTTCAGAATCGCAAAACACGAGAACAACAACCTAGGAAAACCACTCCTCGATTTCACTATAGGGCAAACTAATGGATTTTGCATATAGGGTTAGTCTAGATATCATATGGGGGAACTACCAACCAAAACTCACCCATTTTTGCCATGACCAGGCCGCAAATTACAGCCTGGGGGGATAAATCTGCGGCCATGTAGTGGGGGGAGGGGCTCAGGTTTCAGGGGGTAGTCCATGGTTTCCTGCATGTCTCATGGTCATGGGAACTTATTCAATGGTTGTCTCGGGACACTCCAGGTCTTCAAATACACTCACAAATTGCTAAATTTACCAATGTCGGAAAGTTCTAAGTTCGTGTTTGGATTCTATTTTCTGTTCTAGGTCAGTAAAACACCACTCAAGTCTTGTTAACAGCCACAATACATCATCAATTCCTCACAATTACTCAAACCCTTCTCTAGGATTTTCTATACCACACATAACTTAACAAAATCAACTTTTAAGTAAACTACAATACAGAGAAACTTAAAACTAACTAAAAGGAGGAACTTATACCTCATTTAGGCAACCCAAAAACTAACTAAAAGAAAGAACTTATACCTCATTTGGGCAACCCAAGAAAAACCCTAGCCTTTCTAAATCATCAAAATCCATCTTTTCTTCATCCAAAGTCTAGATGATGAAGAGGTGGTCAACTTGAGTGAAAGGGGTTTAGGGTTTGGTTGAAGGATTTGAGATGGTTTCTTGGGGTGAAGGTGGAGGGAAGGTGAAGATGAAGAAGGAGAAGAAGAAAAGAAATGGGGAGGAAAGATATGGCTGCCCCCCTCTCTCTCTTCCTCTTATTCTCACCCCTCTCCCTCAAATATTACCCTTTTACCATTTTCTCATTTTCTTTTCTTTTTTCTTCTCTTTCCTCTCTCACAAATAACATCAAAAATAATTAAAACAACACGTAACTAAAATGCAACATGAAATGGTGCACTAGCCATGAAAAACTGTAAAAACACGGATTTGGCCTAATCGTGATTAGCAGTGCACTAATCGGGTTTTATCCAAACTGCATATAATAAACTTTTAAAAATGCCAAATCTGATAAATATATTTTTAATGAATAAATCATTTTAAATCTTCAATTATTTCACAATTATTGGTATATATTTATACCTTTTTACGAAAACCCCAATTTCTCAAATCGGGGATTTTTCGTGAAATATATTATTTTAATATTAAATTCCAAAAATATTATTTTATATTTTCTGAAATGTTACAAGCACAGACGAGTATGCTATACTATACATCATTGGTAGTGCCATGACAGGATAGAATTGATATCATTATGCCTATATGATTTAATTACACAGTCTTTCTTTATTACCTGTTTCGTATTGCAAATGTCAGTACTATAGATGTTGTATTGATTCTTATGGACTTTCTGGATATTCTACTCCTGATAATATATATCATTTGTATGGGACGCTGTTATATATGTATGTATACAATATATCATCAGAATGATCTATACAAGTATTCTCCTTCTTTACTTGATATTCCTGGATATGATGAGTTGATGTCCACCATGAGCTTGATATTTTCTGATTATTTTATTCCAAACCGAGTGGGGGGATATAAGGTTTCGGAATTGTTACTTATCCAGACTAAGTGGGGGGGGCTATACGGTCGGATACATGGTGGACCCGGTCGAGAACGAGGGGCAGGATAGCCGCATTGAGGCGGGGAGCCTAGCGAGGATACTCGATAACGGAGATAGAGATGAGTACGGAAGATATCCAAGGGATACTGACCGGGGATCGATTTGGGCACGATATATGTCCAGGGAATACCGACCGGGGCCAGGGATATCGGGTGGTGATAGTTCGCCGCCAAAAGACGCGACCGGGACGTTTGGACGTCCGGCCTGAATTTTGGGGGCAGATGCTATTTGGTTTTATCCGTCCCCCTCTCCGAAGATGCCAAGTTGATTTATGACACCATGTATCGAAGGTTTAAAATGGATGTGGCCGATGTAGCAGATTTCGTCAGATTCCCCCTTATTGAAGGGTTTTGATTGTGGGGACGCTCTTCCCTGTAGGCGCAAGCCCGTGCAGTTAATTACGCTACCGCATCGCGGTAACCACTTTCTCCTTCTCCAGATGGTCACTTCGTGTCGTGTGTGTTTGTTTTGTTTTTGGTCGCCCGTGGATAGTATATGGAGACTAATTTATGTTATCGCCCATAGGGCGGGGATTAGTCCAAATCCGTATTTTCTTAGATTTAGGTTTGGGTTGGGTTTAAGGATCGTTAATCTCATTTGAGACTAAGACCAACTTAAACATTTGTTAATGTTACGTTAGTCTAATTTTAGACTAAGATCTACTTAACAGGATCATTTAGATCCAACAAAAGAGCATTTGCGCTCTATTGATTTAGTTTTGGGACATTGCGGTCCATTTGGTTTAAGGACATCATAGTCCGTGATAGTTTAAAGACATCATAGTCCGTAAAGTTTAAAAACATCATAGTCTATAAGTTTAAGGACCTCACAATCCATAAAGTTTAAGGACATCATAGTCCATGAGTTTAAGGACCCCACAGTCCGTAAAGTTTAAGGACGTCATAGTCCATGGAATGTCTGGTTATCGGGACCCGCCACCACTCTGAAGACGTTGAAGAATTACAACGACACATGTCAGAGGAATGAAGAGATGTACCCTTGAACCAATGTTGGTTGGGAGATCTATAGTGAAATTTGGGACTAAGATCAGTTAAAAAGATTTATGAGCATATGGGCTCAAATAATATGAATTAGGGGTCTGTGGCCAACTTAGGCTCGGCCCACTCAGTTTAAATAAAATGTTGAACATTTATTTGGGCGTTGAACTTTTGTTTGGGCTTAGCCTCTTTTGTTCAATAACGCTGAGCATTAATTTGAGTGTTGAGCACTCCTTATGGCTCTGGGGCTTTATAGAACACTTTGTGTTCCCTCAGCGCCCACGTGAGGAGCACGTAGCGCGCTTGGCGCTGAGCGCCAGTGAATGAGTGCAGTGCACTTCTTATGAAATAGCGCATACGTAAGGAGAACATGGCGCGCTTGGCACTGAGCGCCAGCCAACGAGTGTAGAGTGCTCTTTATTAAGTAGCGTCCATGTGTGGAGCACATGGCGCGCTTGGCGCTGAACGCCAGCCAATGAGTGCAGAGCACTCTTATGAAATAGCACACACATGAGAAGCACGTGGCGCGCTTAGCGCTGAGCGCTAGCCAATGAGTACAGAGCGCTCTTGATGAATTTTGTGCTCTGAGAATTAAATTCTCGTTTATATGAGGCTTTTTCTCGGGACTCTAAGAACAATGTTCTTATTTTTAGAGGAGATGTTACAATCTCTTATGTTTTGTTTGTGAAAGACTTTGACTTTATCCTATAGATCTGTGATCTAACGAGAACTAAGTTCTTCTTCCCCCTTTTTATGAAGAGATACTATGATCTCTTTTTGTGAAAGAGCTCTGTCTTATAGATCTATGATCTAGAAAAAGAACTAAGTTCCTCTTCTTTTTTTTGATGAGATGCTTCGATCTCTCTGTTTTATTTATCATGAAGAAATTCTTCTTCCGGGAGCTTGCTCTTCACTTTGAAATTTCTAATAGTTTGTGGGGGGCGGGGGGTTCCTCTGTTGTTTGGAAAGCGAGATTATTGGTCGTTGGGACCCACCACCTCTCCGACGACGCTGAGAGATTACAGCGCCATATATACAAGGTGTGGAGGGATGTACCCATTGAACCATGTCCCACTTATCAAGAGGAAGAATATGTTGAAGCTTAAACTCCTAACTGCTGAAAAAGGGCTCTTTGCGTTCGCGCACGTGCGTCGCACGTGTTGGGCGCACGTGCGTCGCACGTGGCGGTTGCATATCATTGGGGGCAGCTAAGGCCCTAACATGGAGAACTAAACTCCTTTAAGAATTGAATTCTCGCATGTGCGTTGCACGTGGTAGGCGCACGTGCGTTGCACGTGGTGCGCATGTGCGTTGCGGACATGCACATTATGGAGGGGCAGCTAAGGCCCTAACTTGGAGAACTAAGCTCCTTTGCGAATTGAATTCTCCCATGTGCGTTGTACTTGTTTGGCTCACGTGCGTTGCACGTGGCACGCATGTGGCGGGCGGGCGTGCATTGCACGTGGCACACATGGCGCTTGCGCATATGCGCATTATGCGGGGGGCAGCTATGGCCCTAACTTGGAGCATTCAGCTCCGATGGAGAACTAATGTCCTTTGAGAATTGAATTCTCCCACGTGCAATGCACGTGTTTGGCTCATGTACGTTACACGTGGCGCACATGTGACGGGTGCACGTGCATTGCACGTGGCGCTGTCACGACCCAAAGTTCGGCCCATGACCGGCACTTAAACCACGTAACGTCTTCAGGCGTAACGCAATTTAAGCAAGCCGAAAACCTAGAAATCTAAACCATCAAAAAAAGTAAGTGATGAAAAAAACGCTTGCTAAAAACATTTGGAAATTTAAGTTAAAATTATTTTATTAAAAATTTCGGCAGCACCTCCTTTGTAAATACAAGCCCCGAAAATGGGTACAACATAAGAAAAGGTAAAAACAATACATGAAATATGAAGAGCATCCCAAACGGGAGCAATCACGCCCAATGACGGAAACAACCACCACAAGAATTCTATACGTCGCCATAGCGAAGAAATGAACAATATAAATGTAAAACAACATAAAAGAGATAAAACTGCATAAATAAAAGTCGGCTCACACGAGCTCGACACCCAGAGTCACAAAATAAATACAATATCGTCCTCACAACTGGTCTCCAAGTCAATGGATAAATGGTAGATGGAGAGTACTGTTGGTGTGTAGTAGCGCCTCTAGTAAGGTTGCAACATCATAAAGTAGTAAACTTTTAAATTTTAGAGAGTTATTACAAACGAACTACGAATCGTAACTAGAGATTAGGGTAATATCAACATAATAAGAAGTCTAAGCTAAAGGAAAAGGAAATACAACCATTGTAGCCAACTCCTTCGGTCATTAGGACTCCTACGGCTTTGCTTGAAGCTTGGATCAACTCCACTCAAGGTCCTTCGTCGTCTACGATGATCCACCCAGAGATTCCTATGTCAAGCTCTTTGCCTCACTAAATCAAGATGAAGTGGAGAAAACACTCTACACTAAAGGGCTAGGGTAGTGTAGAATGGTTGTGTGGCTTGTAAACTCACTTAAAACCCTTTCTTTTTGAGTTCCTCACTCTTTTAAAACTCAAGAGAGATTGAAGAAGGAGGAAGAAGAAGATGGCAAAGCTTTTGTCAAAATATTGTGATAAAAAACTTTTTTAATAAAATGAAAAACAAAGAATATATATGAGACACTCTCAAATATAACCATGGTTATCTAAATATCTAGATATTTTGTGGATGAGTAACAGAACAAAGGAAATCTAACTAGGGTTAAGTCAAAGGTCAACTAAGAATAGTGTAGAAAGAATGAGTCATTTTAGCTAATTTCCTTTTTCTTGAATGCATAAACAAAATAGAAGATATTTATCAACCATATAAGTCTTGTATTGCCATCTTCTATGTATCATCAACCATGATACATATGTATGTATGTATGTGTGCATGCACATCGTCATGTGTATGTATAAACATATATGCATACGTCCAAAAGAAAAGGTTTAATTAAAAGTGAGCTAAAAGTCAATATTAAATCAACACTTGATTTAATAAATCGGTCACATCAAATGCGACCCGACCAATAATAAACGCCCGATTAAAATACGGTATCACATACTCGCATTTAGTCGAGCTCCTGCACAAATCTGATATGCACTCAACGTCATTTCGCCTGAGCTAGAAAAATCCTGTGTGGGACTCTAAGACTCGTCAATACGCCAGCAGTAGGTGATGATCAAATCAAAACACCTACAAGTCGCAAGCGGTCAGCTAAACATAACGGCCACCCGGGTATTGAGCGATCAGAAGAAAAACAAGTGAATCCATCAAAACTCCTGTCGAGCCATTGGCAACACTTACCGTACAGTCCGGTCTCTTCGTCTGATACGTTGTATATCAAGTCTAGGGATGGAATCGTCGAGCCCTAATAACTTAATAATTCATTTCGATATGGTCTATGACCGGTCGAGAAACTACTGATAACACTTATCTGTAAATCTCATCAGCCCTGGCTAGGGACTTCAAGTCAGAGCCAATCGCACATTGCATAACATCAACTCCCAATACCGGGAGAGACGAAACCCCTCCTATCGCTCACTTTCTCCATGTGTCTTGGGACTATACCCAAACGACACCTCTTTGCACGACTCAGTAGAGCTGTGGTAGGGTGGAAATCAAAGTACAGTTGGAGAACACACAAGACTCTATGACGATCTCGGGTATACAGACTTACTTGTACTAGTGTCACCAGAGAACTGCTATCCGACGAAAGATATAATACCATATAGGAATTCTCGGAGAGTCAGTTGAGTATACCCAGTCTCCACTGAGCACCCGTATACAATCTTCGATGTCACAACAGATATGGGATCATCCATCGCCCATCATATGGGTCAAGAAACGTACACGCTAGTCTACTCTGGAATATCGATGCCCTGTCTAGATATACCTACGACTAGGAACATTTAAGGATATGCTTATAGACCACACATGCCCCACTAGTATGATCTTCATCATAGCCATGGAAGTTAAGCAAATATCCTCAGGGCTTTATCAACATGTATCAAATGAACATTATCAAGTAAACATGTCAGATAAGGTAAAACCAGATAGCATACTATCATGTCGAGCAAGAAAGTTATATATCAAATATACATATATACATGTCCAAGCATCCACTATACATATAATAGCCTCTTGGGCGTACATATATCAAACAATCTCCCACTTGCACTAAGGCTAATTATTGGCGTATCTCATACCCAACATCTCAAAACGTCGCTCATGTTGCGGCTGTGGAAGGGCTTTGGTGAGTGGATCCGCGGTGTTATCCTTTGTATCTACTCTCCGAATCTCAATCTCATGGCAATCAACTATCTCCCGGATCAAATGATATCGCCTGAGGATGTCTCTAGACTTTTGCTGGGATCTGGGTTCTTTGGCCAACGCCATAGCTCCATTATTATCATAATACAATGGTATTGGATTAATAATGATTGGAACTACTCCTAGCTTCGCAACGAACTTCCTCATCCGGACGGCTGCCTTGGCAGCATCATTTGTAGCAATATACTCAGCTTCCATCGTGGAGTCTACAACGATATCCTGTTTGGAACTCTTCCAACATACCTCCCCTCCATTAATGGTAAATACAAACCCTGAGATAGATTTACTGTCATCCTTATCACTTTGGAAGATGGAATCGGTAAAGGCCTCCATTTGGAGATCCCCATTACCATACACCAAGAACAATTCTTAAGTACTTCGTAAGTACTTACGAATGTTCTTCACGGCTATCCGGCGTTGCTCCCCTCGGTTGGATTGATACCTGCTTACTACAGCTAGTGCATAAGCTACATCAGGGCGAGTACATATCATCCCATATGTTATAGATCCTACGGCTTAAGCATAGGGTATAATGCTCATGTGAACTCTCTCTTCATCAGTCTTCAGACAGAAGTCCTTAGAGAGAATGATTCCATGGAAAATGTAAGTTGACGTTAGACACCCCACATGATGCGGGGAGGCGGAATAGGTAAAACAATCATTTTGTTTAAACTAACATCGACTAACTTTACGGATCTTTGCTAAACCCTAACTAACAACTATATAGAAGTGATTAGCTACTATGATAGATGATTATACCTAATGAGTCAAGTCCTCCTTTTCCTTGTAGTTCACCTCCTCATTGGCCTCCTCGTTGTGATAGAAGATCCACCCGATAGCTACTTCTCTAAGTTTTAAACTCTCACTTGAGGTAACTAGGTGGCTATGAGTGCTAATCCAAGTAACCTAGAGAATATATAAGAGGATTAAGGATCTATTAGTCTTGCTAACCCTTGGGATCCCAACACATGAGAGGATTAGGGTTAGGGTTGAAGAGAGAGAGCTTGAGGAGAGAGAATGTGTGAGTGAGAGTGATTAAATATCTTAAGTCATTTGGATAGATAATGAAGCATCAAAATATCTAGAAATAATATCTCAAAATATCAACCATGCTTCATTAATTATTTTGATTTGAATCACCTCATGAATCATGATGTAAATAATGCAAATCACACTGTAGGGTGTTTTTCGTCACCCCATTGAGTTGGGAATACGCGCACGCTTGTCAGGCGTACTACAGATTCCCCCTGCCTAGGGTAGGCCGGGGTTTAATGATTGTGGGGATCCGAATCTCCGGCAGCCGCGGACTAAGCTGCCGTTAATTACCCCTCGCCTTTGGGGCGAGGGAACCTCCGATTAACGGGTTAAACTGGTCATGCGAACTCAATGTGCAGTGTACGTGTGTTCTGTTCTGAAAGGGGGGTTTTGGATATATCGGGAGCCACGCAGAGTTTTTACGGGGGTCCCGCTACCCGGACAGCGGGCTGGGGGTCAAGGGGGCTAGCAGCCCCCTTGCGGGGTTCGGGGCAGCGCCCCGGCCCGAAATTTTTTTTGAGGGGGAGAGTGTGGCGGAGTATGTGTATATGTACATTTGTATACATATGTATATATATATATGTATATATAAATAAAGGGGAAAAGGGCATCCAAAGGATGCGTGGGGCTGCACCTTGGGCGCTGTGCGCTTAGGTGCTGTGCGCTCAGGCGCAAGCGCGCCACGTGTCAGCACGTGGGCGCTTTGCGCATGAGCGCTGCGCGCAGGTGCGCAAGCTCGCCACGCGTCGGCACGCGGGTGCTTTGCGCACTTGCGCATGCGCGCGCTCCACATGTCGGCACGCGGGCGCTTTGCGCACATGCGCAAGCGCGCAGGTGCGCAAGCGCGCGCGCCACGTGTCGGCACGCGGGCGCTTTGCGCCTTGCGCAAGCGTGCAGGTGCGCAAGCGCGCGCGCGCGCCACGTGTCGGCACGTGTGCGCTTTGCGCACTTGCGCTGCGCGCTGCTAAAACAAATTTCTCAGAAGAGAAATCAGAGAGGAGTTGGATTCCTGAGTGTGTGTTTTGTTTTTTTTTTTTTTTTTGAGTGAACGATGTTCTTCTTCCTCCTGTTGCTTGCTGGATCTTGAAGATCAAGAGATGTGAAATCTCAAAATCTCTCCTTTTTCAGATCTAATGATAGATCCAAGTTTCCCTTTGTGGGTTTTGTGGTGAAAAACTAATTTGTTTTGAAAAAGCAAGAGTAAAACTCTTGATTTAATTCAAGAGAAAGAAGAAGGTTTTGGAACCTTGAAGATGGAAGAAAGAGCTCAGCTCTGAGACTTTTTTTGTTTGGAGAGAGAGAAAATTGTTGAGATATTTCATTATCTTTGCCTTTATAGGCTATACACTTTACACATAGCCCCTTGGGCTTCACAAAATGGCATTTTGCCTATCCCATGGCTCATGTGCCATTTCTTTTTGCACATAAGCCATGGGCTTCACAAAAATTTGGCTTTATGCCTATTTTTCTTACATTTATCCATAGAATAAAAAAAAATGAAACACAACAAAATTGTTTATTACAAAATTTTTATCTTGGCGTTGGGGAGGCCGACCGCTTCATGTTCGGGCTCGACCCGGGCATGGGCCCACTGGGTCTGGGCTTGGGCCCACTTGGCTTGAGGTTGACTTGGATTTTGACTTGGTCAACCGGGGTGTAAATTTTTACCCCAACAAATTGCCCCCCATCAATAAATGCACACCACATATGTGGGTCGTGTGCATGAAATTGATGGATCTTCTTTTACTTGGAGGCGACCTGATTTGGTTCCCGCTTTTTGGGAAGCTGGCACTGCCCTTTTTACGACATGGACGGTCGTTGCTTGACATGTCTCCGAGACGGAGTGTCCGTGATAGACGTTTTCCCAGGCCCGGAGTGATCTGGTTCCCGCTTTGTAGGAATCCTGTGCTGCCCTTTTTGCGACTTGGACGGTCGGTGCTGCCCTTTTTGCGACTTGGACGGTCGGTGCTGCCATTTTAGCGACGTGGACGGTCGGTGCTGCCATTTTAGCGACTTGGACGGTCGGCGCTGCCCTTTTAGCGACGTGGACGGTCGGTTCTGCCCTTTTTGCGACTTGGACAGTCGGTGCTGCCCTTTTAGCGACGTGGACGGTCGGTGCTACGCTTTTAGCGACGTGGACGGTCGGTTCTGCCCTTTTTGCGACTTGGACGGTCGGTGCTGCCCTTTTAGCGACGTGGACGGTCGGTGCTGCCCTTTTAGCGACGTGGACGGTCGGTTCTGCCCTTTTTGCGACTTGGACGGTCGATTCTGCCCTTTTTGCGACTTGGACGGTCGGTGCTGCCCTTTTTGTGACTTGGACGGTCGGTGCTGACCTTTTAGCGACGTGGACGGTCGATGCTGCCCTTTTAGCGACGGGGACGGTCGGTTCTGCCATTTTAGCGACGTGGACGGTCGATGCTTGATTTGACTTGCTCTGCTTCTTGCAATGCCAGGGGTAGACTTGACTTGCTCGGCTTCTTGCGGTGTCGGAGTGGAAGTTGACTTGTTGATTTTGATTTGGGTTGACATCAGTATCGCTATACTGGAATATGGTACCAGGAGCGAATCATCATCTGTCATGGAGAGGATTTTGGGATTTTGGTTTTTGTTTGGCATCTGCATTGCTGCACTGGAATAATGCCAGGAGCAACTCATCATTTGCCCTGAGAGGATTTGGGAGAAATTGGGATTGTTTTACGCCCGTGGATTGTATACGGTTTTGCAGGATGTATGATCCAGACCGTAGGGCCGGAAAAAATATTGGGACTTTGTCGGCGTCTGCATCGCTGCACTGGAATATGGTACCAGGAGCGACTCATCATTCGCCGTTGGGGTATGGGATTTGGAATTTGGTTGGCGTCTGCATCGCTGCACTGGAATATGGTACCAGGAGCGACTAATCATTCGCCATTTGGGGATTGGGGAGCGATGGCTTAGGAGACAGGTTTATATCCCTATCGCCTAAGGCTTTTCAATTTTATGGGCCGTGAGGGTCCCATAAAAGCATTTCCTCCCTACGAGTCGTAAGGATCCCGCAGGTGTATTTTCTCCTTAAGAGTCGTGAGGACTCCTAAGTGTGTTTTTCCTTTATGAGTCGTAAGGATCTCACAAAGGTTTGTTCTCCTCATATATCGTGAGGACACATGAGTGGGTCTTATCAATGGAGCATCATTCCCAAAGCGGAGACCGGCCGCGTAACTGGTGATTACGGTGGGGCATGGGTATGATGAGAATTATTTGAGCCCGTGGATTGTATACGATGGTCAATTTGGGGACCCACCGTAGGGCCGGAGAATTTTGAGAAATTGGATTTTGGTTGGCGTCTGCATCGCTACACTGGAATATGGTACCAGGAGCGACTCATCATTCGCCGTTTGGGGACTTGGAATTTGGATCTTGTTTGGCATCAGTATTGCTGCACTGGAATAATGCCAGGAGCAACTCATCATTTGCCTCGGGAGGACTTGGGATTTGGGTTTTTGGTCGGCATCAGTACCGCTAACACTGAAGCGAAATGCCAGGAGCGAATCATCATCTGCCGTTGCCCGTTGGGGAACGATGGCTTAGGAGACAGGTTTGGGTCCCTATCACCTAAGGCTTTTCAATTTTATGGGCCGTGAGGGTCCCATAAAAGTATTTTCTCCCTACGAGTCGTAAGGATCCCGCAGGTGTATTTTCTCCTTAGGGATCGTGAGGATTCCTAAGTGTGTTGCTCCTTTGTGAGTCGTAAGGATCTCACACAGGGGTTTTCTCCTCACAAGGTCGAGAGGACTTTACGAGTGTATTTCATCTCTTTTCACGAGTTTGCGCCCCTTTCGGGTTTTCACAGACTCGCCGGTAGTCCTGCTGTTTTTACTCACGGAGCCCTTTCGGGTTTTCATCCGTGCCCGTTTTGCTTGTGGACATACCGTTTATTTCTTCTTCTTCTTTTTTTCTTTTTCTTTTTTCCTTTTTTTTTTGGCCTCTGGTGGGACTTTAAAGTAGTCTCACCGGCAGGATTTGGGAGAAATAGGGGTCATTTACGCCCGTGGATTGTATACGGTTTTGCAGGATGTCTGATCCAGACCGTACGGCTGATGTGCACAATTCGCCTGCGACTTGGAGCATTCATGTGTAGTATTTCTTGAGATATCGTCCATTGATGGGTGGCATGGGCCTTTCTCCCTCTGCACTTATTAGTTGGTAGGATCCTCCGTCGAACACTTTCTCAATGACGTATGGTCTTTCCCAGTTTGGCTCGAATTTTCCCTTGGCATGTCGATTGAGGATGATCGGTCTTTGAGGACCAACACCAATTCACCTTTCTTGAAAGCGCAGAGACGGGTTATCTTGTCATAGGCCCGTGACATTTGGGCTCGGTATAGCTCCAGGTTTTGCTGCACCGCGAGCCTCTTTTCTTCGAGGGCATCGAGCTCTTCAAGTCGAAGGAGCACGTTTTCCTCTTCTGTCAACTCATGCTGAACGGCCATTCTTAAGCTTGGAACTTCGACTTCGAGGGGGAGGACCGCCTCCACTCCGAAGAGCAATGAGTATGGAGTGGACTGAGTTGGAGTACGGTGCGTGGTACGATATGCCCACAATGCCTCGTGAAGCTTGAGATTCCAGTCTCTCTTGTTGGCTGAAGCATTTTTCCTCAGGAGCTTGCATAGAGTCTTATTGAAGGCTTCGGCTAGCCCATTGGCTCTTGGATTATAGATGGAGGAATATCTCCAGTCTATCTTGTGCTGAGTAGCGAACCTTGAGACATTGAAGCTCTTGAAAGAAGACCCGTTGTCAGAAATGATTCTTCTTGGTGTACCGAAGCGGTATAGAATATTATGCTGGAAGAATGTCAGAATATCCTTTGTCTTAACTTCTTTTAGCGGGACAGCTTCAGTCCATCTGGAGAAGTAGTCTGTCCCGGCCAGTATAAACCGATGGCCTTTGGATGACGGAGGATCAATTGGGCCAACAATGTCGGTGCCCCAGACATCGAAGGGCCACGACGCCACTGTAGGATGCAATGGATTGGGATGCTTGTGAATAAAATCACCGTGAATTTGGCAGATATAACATTTCTTTGCATGCTCTCCGCAATCCCGTATCATGGTGGGCCAGTAATACCCAAGCCGTTTGATTTGAAGTCGCATCTTGGGGCCAGATTGGTGAGCACCGCAAACGCCCGAGTGGACATCTTTCATGACCTTTTGGGCTTCGGCCAATGACAGACACCTGAGCCATAGTTGGTCGTATGACCTGCGGTATAACGTGTCATTTACAAACACGTATCGGAGAGCTCTTTTCTTCAGCTGAATCCTCGCAGATTTTTCTTCGGGCAGCTTGTCGTATCGGAGGTACTCTATGAAGGGTTCTCTCCAATCGGGCTCGTCTTGGATGATCGAAGCTTCTTCCGCAGGACTGCTCTTCTGTTCCGCGCTTTCCTCTTCTCGTAGAGAGACTGGGGGTAGAATTTGCCGGCTCCTGACTGTGATCAGAATTTCGTCCATGTCAGGATCAGCCAGCTCCTTGGCCAAGCGAGCGAGTACATCAGCCTTTCCGTTCAACGCTCTAGGGACTCTCGTTAGTTCGATATGAGTGAACCGTTTCATGAGTTCCACCACCCTACCTGTGTACCAAGCTAACTCGGGTTTGTATATCTTATAGTCGCCGCTTACTTGGTTGACGACAAGCTGGGAGTCACCGTAAACTCGTAGCCGAAGGATTTCCATATCTATGGCGAGTTCCAAACCAGCTATCAGAGCTTCATACTCAGCTTCATTGTTCGTTCGAGGCTCGGTGAGAGCAAAAGAACGTCGTAGGGTTCCCATTGATGGTGTGATGAACACCAATCCTATCCCTGATTTTATCTCCGGGACGCTTGATTTACTGGAGGTCCTTATTGACGAGGCTCCATCGAAGTAGAGCTCCCAACATGGCTCATCTTCCTCGAGGTGCAGCACTTGTTCATCGGGTAACTCACAATTTAGCGGCGACCCTTCTGGTATGGGATGAGCGGCGAGAAAGTCTGCAATAGCTTGCCCTTTTACTGCTTTCTGAGGGGTATAAACTATGTCAAACTCAAGTAGCATGACAGCCCATCTTGCCATTCTGCCGGCTAGGCTTGCTTTGGTCATCAAGTGTTTGAGCGGGTCGACCTTGGAGTTCAGCATAACCCGATGAGCGAGCAGATAGTGCCTCAGCTTCTTCACAGCAAATATCAGAGCCAGGCATTGCTTTTCGATTGGGGAGTAGTTGTGTTCCGCCCCGACTAGAGTTCGACTGAGGTAGTAGAGGGCATTTTCTTTTCCTTCCTCGTTATTCTGGGCAAGGAGCGCACCGAGTGACTCGTCCAGCGCGGCAGTGTAGAGAATCAGCGGTTTATTTGGAATGGGAACGGCCAGCACTGGAGGGTGCAACAAGTATTCTTTGATGCTTTCGAACGCTGCTTGACATTCGGCATCCCAGATAAAAGGAGCTCCTTTCTTCATGAGCTTTGAGAAGGGCCTACATCTCCCTGATAAATTTGAGATAAACCTCCGTATATAAGCAAGCTTGCCTTGAAAAGATCTTAGCTGCGTCAGACTCTTCGGAGGGGGCATCTCCATGATGGCCTTTATCTTTGATGGGTCAACTTCGATCCCTCGATGTCGGACTATGAAGCCCAGAAATTTTCCCGATGACACGCCGAAAGCACATTTCAGAGGATTCATCTTCAGATCGTATTCCCTCAGTCTGGTGAGAACGGTCCTAAGATCTTGGATATGATCGGCCTTGGCTTTAGTCTTGACGACCAGATCATCAACATAACATTCGACGACTCTATGGATTAGGTCATCAAAGATATTAGTCATCGCCTTTTGATATGTAGCACCTGCGTTCTTCAGTCCGAATGGCATTACCTTGTAGCAATATATTCCGATCGGGGTTCGAAATGCTGTGTGCTTCTCATCCTCAGGCGACATCTTGATCTGATTATATCCAGACGAGCCGTCCATAAAGGTGAACAGTTCGTAATTTGAGGTGTCATCGACCATCATTTCCATGACCGGTAGCGGGAAGTCATCTTTAGGACATGCCTTATTGAGATCCCTGAAATCGACACAGACTCGGATCTGCCCATTTTTCTTCTTGACTGGGACTATGCATGCGATCCAGTCCGCATATTTCTCTTCTCTGATGAAGTCGGCATCGATGAGTTTCTTAGTTTCCTCGATGACCTTTTCTTCCAACTCCCTTCTCATTCTTCGAGCAGCTTGTTTGACTGGCTTAGCATCAGGAGATATAGCCAGCTTATGCACGGCTACCTCAGGGGAAAGGCCAGGCATTTCTTTGTATGTCCACGCGAAGCAGTCAACGAACTCACGCAACAGGGCGATTATCTGCGCTTTCATTTCCTCTGACAAGAGCGAGCTGATGTAGGTCGGCCTTGGATTATCGGGCGTTCCTAAGTCAATCTCGGTTAGCTCGTCAAATGTTGCTTGTCCGCCATCTTCGAGCTCTTGAGGAGCTTCTTCTGGCTCGGCTATCTCGTCATCATCATTTGATCTTTCACTGGCCTCACCAACATGGATCATGTAGCACACTATGGAATCAGGTTGAACGTAGCCTATACCCCGTTTATCTGGAATTCGTCCGTCGATGAGTGCTCGGACCTGGGGAGGATGCCATAGTCCTTCGTAAAACTTCGCTTCGGACTCCGTTTGATATAACCGGCATCCGCACTTTTTAAAGTATTCCCGCATCTCGGGCGCATAGTATCTGGGATTGAGGACGGCTCTTATGCCTCTCTCATATGGAAGGCACGCAACAGACAAATCGTCCGGGTGCGCAACGGGGTTTGACCCATAAAACAGGATGCCCTTCTGTCCGCTATTCCTCCCGGGAACGTAGAAAGTCTTCAGCTGGTCCACGGTGGAGATTGATAACGCATCGAGCTCTTTGTACATCTGCTCTGGTACCCTTGTCACGGCTAGGGACCCTTCTGCAACTTCGAAGGTCTCTCGTAGTTTCTCTTGTTGCATAGGGGTCCAATCTGCATCGCTGTTGCACGGCAGGTCCTCTTCCTCTGACTCTTCAGTGTCGCTGCCAAGATGAGGGCGGACTTTGCTGCTAGATGGGCCTTCAGTAACAGATTCGTCTGTATCGCTGCCGAAACGAGGACGAGTTTTACGGGAGGACGGGCTTCCAGCGTCGGACTCGTCAGTGTCGCTACCGAAATGCGGGTGCACTTGGGCGTTTTTACTTTTGAAAGTGACAACCGGCGCAGATTTGCTTTTGGGTCTTGGGGCCGGTCTATCTTCGGTCAGTTGTGGCTTAGCATTTTGGTGGTTCATAAAGTACCGAGAATCTTCATAGCGGACTTCATGCACACCGAACGGCTGGATGTCTCCGTCAATGCGTCTTTCTTCGCCATTTTTATTATACTTCATGCATTGATGGAGAGTTGACGGAATGATGCCATAATCGTGGAGCCATGGCCGCCCCAAGAGAATCTTATAAGACGTGTCGGCGTCGATCACATATATCTTAGCTTCAGTTTGCAGATCCCCGAATTTGATTGGCAAAGCTATAGACCCCAGAACTTGCTGGCAATTTTGGTTGAAGCCTTGAATGACAATCCTTTCCCTTGACAGGTGTCGGACGTCCATTGACAAACTCTTCAGAGTTCGCAAGTTCATGATGTTGACTGAGGACCCCGGATCAATCAATATGCGATTAATTCGATCTCCGTCGCTGTACCCGGTCACGTAAAGCGGCCGATTATGCTCAGCCGTTCCCAGTAGCAAGTCTTCATCCTTAAATGTGACTGCGGCGGCATGCAAAGCGTGCTGGGCTTCTTTCATATTAATTTCCGCAAAGTGAGCCTGATACCGCTCGGGGTTTTGTAGAGCATGGATGAGAACATCTCTAAGCTCCTTAGATAGGACCAAGGCGTCGTAGATGCTCAGGAGAGACGGAAGCTTCCGGAGATGTGCCAAGACATTATAGTCCACCGAGGAAGGACTTATGTTTTCATCAGCCGGTTCTCTGCCATCTTCTTCATTAGCGACTTGTTTTTCCTTCCCTTTTGGGGCGTTGCCCTGATTTTGCGGTAGAGCCCTGCCGCTTCTGAGCTGGATTTGATTGGCCTTTGTGGTGAGCTCCTCGTCCTCTTCGGGAAAACAAAGCTCCTCTTCCGAGTCACTTCCAAGATGGATGGCGTAGCAGGTCACTACTGGGATCTCTTCATTGGAGTCTTCTTCTGACTCCTCCAGAATTTCACCCGCTTGTACAGGGAAGAACTCCTTCAATTGAATCAATGTTCTTTCCTTTTGTTCATATTCTTCAAGAGAATCGATATATTTTTGAATGGTAGATCTCCCTGCAGACTCCTTTTCGCGCCGAGCCGCACTTTTCTTCTTCTTGAGTTTCTTGGATTTTGAGCGTGATAGAGCCGCATTGGCAGCTGGACTGGTAGGCTTCTTCTGCCCTTCCCATTCTGTCCTGGGCTCTTTTCGAAGTAGCTTTATCATCTTCTTCGTCTTATTAGATATGTGCGTACTCCATGGAGACCGCGATGAGTCCATCTCATTTCTCGGGGCAGCGGGTTCGGCTATCTGCTCCCAGAAGGCTTCAACTTCTTTCTGTATAAAGTTGGTGGTTGCAACTTGGTTGTTCACCAACACGCTTTTAGACAGCTCGATCTCTCCAGCCTTGTACTGCTTCTCGACCCAGTCTTTGAAGATATAGCAATCCTCGATCGCATGGCTCACTACTCGGTGGTACGGGAAATACAGAGGATTGTCGGTCATTTTTGCTTCTTGGGGTCTTTTCGACTCCGGCAATTGTAGGCCGTTGTTCAAGGCATCTTTAAATATCTTGCGGACCTTGTCCCTTCTGAAAGAGTAAACCTTGTTCTTTTTCTCCTCTAGGGAAGGCCCATCTCCTCCCAGCAATGGCTTTCGAGACCGGTTGGTTTTGGATTCACCCGCCCTTCGCTTTTCTTCATTATCGGAGGCATTGAAGACATTGGTACTGCTGGAGCTCCCGCTTCTACGGCTGTCGTCCCGCTTGCTTTTCCAAGTTTTGTCTCTCTGAGAGTCCGGCGGGGACTCTTGCTTTGAGCGTTCCAGCATTTGTACTTTCTTGGTTAGCTCTTGAAACGTCTTGAGGCCTGCTGTACACAAGAATGGGACCATCCAATTGCTGAGGTTCCCAATAAGAAGGCTGACGGACTGGTCCTGCTCCAGCGGCGGTTCGCACTTGACCGTGAGATTACGCCATCGGGCGATAAAGTCAGTGTTGCTTTCATTCTTCCCCGGCTTGGTCCTCACAAGGTCGGCAATGGAGATTTTATCACTGACGCTCATGAATCTTTGCCGGAACAGAGACTCCATTTGGGCAAAGGTAATGACGGACCCGTCTGGTATGCTCGCGTACCAGTCGAAAGCGACACCGGTCAGGCTGTTGACAAATTGACGAAGAAGGAGCGCGTCATTACCCCCTGTATTTCCGCACGATGCTTTGAAGTGGGCAACGTGCTGATTTGCATTCCCCGTTCCATCAAATCTTCCAAACTTAGGAATGATGTATCCGCTTGGGAACTCAATCAGATCGTACTGCGCGGGATATGGCCGCCCACTACTGCCGATTTCTTTTTGAGCTTCGGCTTCGGCCACCAATGTTTTAACCTTGCTGGTGACCAAATCCATTATCCGATCCTGTGTTAACGGGATAGTGCTATCTGCGGCCAAGGCGTCCCCAGAAGCGGAGTGTGGACGGCTCTCATGTGGCTCGACCAGCCTTGGACCCGTAGGAACAGGCATTGGCTGCCTCGGATTGTCATCATCCGGCTGATTAGTAGCGGCTTGTGCTTGATGGGGAGGCGCTCGAGCAATTTGAGCCGTAAGCTGCATCACCACGTTCGTTAAGTCGTCAATCTTCGAATAGAGCTTGGCCATCTCTTTATCTTTGCTCCTGAGCTGTTTTCGAAGCTCTTGAAGCAGCTCTTGCTCCGCAGTCCTGGGGCGGAAAGTCGGCTCTTCCTCGCTGTCCGAGCTTGACTCTGCATGGACCGAGGGGTCTTTCTGCCTATCATCCTCATCGAGAGGGTTTTCTTCATCCAGCGGGGGCGGCTGTTCTTGGGCGGCAGCAACCACATTCAGGCTAGATTGGGCTTGGGATGTGGTGGCCCCGTCCTTGCTTTTGCTGCGAAGGTTGTCGCTAGGGCGCCCGCCCGCCATATAGACAGTATGGATGGTATATCCGGACGTCTTTCTATCATTGGCAGCTGATTTCATGGGTCGCTGTCTTGACCCCCTTGTTTCGGTAGCTGGTAGTCGATTGAAGGCGGCTGGCCTAACCAGGTTCTTAAATGGTGCTGGCGCATCTTTTCTGGGTTTGCCCCGCTGCTTTCGTGCGGCACAGAGCGCTTGATAGACTCTTGAAGAGATAGTGTCGTACTTTTTCTGTTGGGGCGGGGACTCGTCTCTTTGTGGCACTGTTCGGACCGCTGTCTTCTTGATTCTGGCGGTCATGGCGTTTTTCTGAACCCACTTCAGAGGCTCGAAAGAATTGCTGATTCTTACGTCCGAGTCAGCCGTCGTCGTCAGGCAACCCTGCACTTGGAACTTCACACGATTCCATTTGGCCGAAGCCTTGGCTCGCTTGTTGGCTCGATACCTGAGCCGCTTCTGCCTTAACTTTTCCGTTCTAAGCGCCTGGCAGACTTCGGCTCTTTGGGAAGACGCCATAGACCGGTTGATGGAGGGCCTTGGAGATACGCTCGATTGTGCATTTGTTGGAGTCATCGCCTGAGCTCGTCCGCAACATTTAATGTTGCCCTTCGCATCGGAAGTCTTGCCCCCAGCTAGAGCGCCAGGGACTCGTTCAGACACCATCTTAAGTTTCGGTTGTGGTGCCTTGGCGATCACGACATTCGGCCTCTTACCCCTTGAGACCGGCTTGGCCACCTGTTCCGCTGGGATCTCTGCCAGATGAGCGCTTCCGGCAGGGTAGATGATGACAGAGCCAAACTGGCGGGGTGGTTCCTCCCATTGTCGACTGAGGCTTGCGGGGAGAACCACACGAGCGTTGATCTTGACCACGTACGGAATCGGGGTCGCTTTGGAAGTCGAATTCGTCTTGGGAGACATTGTCGTTGAAAGTTGATTGCTGCACGAAAAGAAAATATCATTTCAGTATAGACAATAGATATGTATATTAATTGAGTTCGCATGAACGTTTAACCCGAAATATGGGAGGAGAGATTGGTCCCACCGGGCGTGCCAGAATCTGTAGGGTGTTTTTCGTCACCCCATTGAGATGGGAATACGCGCACGCTTGTCAGGCGTACTACAGATTCCCCCTGCCTAGGGTAGGCCGGGGTTTAATGATTGTGGGGATCCGAATCTCCGGCAGCCGCGGACTAAGCTGCCGTTAATTACCCCTCGCCTTTGGGGCGAGGGAACCTCCGATTAACGGGTTAAACTGGTCATGCGAACTCAATGTGCAGTGTACGTGTGTTCTGTTCTGAAAGGGGGGTTTTGGATATATCGGGAGCCACGCAGAGTTTTTACGGGGGTCCCGCTATCCGGATAGCGGGCTGGGGGTCAAGGGGGCTAGCAGCCCCCTTGCGGGGTTCGGGGCAGCGCCCCGGCCCGAAATTTTTTTTGAGGGGGAGAGTGTGGCGGAGTATGTGTATGTGTACATTTGTATACATATGTATATATATACATGTATATATAAATAAAGGGGAAAAGGGCATCCAAAGGATGCGTGGGGCTGCACCTTGGGCGCTGTGCGCTTAGGTGCTGTGCGCTCAGGCACAAGCGCGCCACGTGTCAGCACGTGGGCGCTTTGCGCATGAGCGCTGCGCGCAGGTGCGCAAGCTCGCCACGTGTCGGCACGCGGGCGCTTTGCGCACTTGCGCAAGCGCGCGCGCGCGCCACGTGTCGCCACGCGGGCGCTTTGCGCACATGCGCAAGCGCGCAGGTGCGCAAGCGCGCGCGCCACGTGTCGGCACGCGGGCGCTTTGCGCACTTGCGCAAGCGCGCAGGTGCGCAAGCGCGCGGGCCACGTGTCGGCACGCGGGCGCTTTGCGCACATGCGCAAGCGCGCAGGTGCGCAAGCGCGCGCGCGCCACGTGTCGGCACGCGGGCGCTTTGCGCACTTGCGCTGCGCGCTGCTAAAACAAATTTCTCAGAAGAGAAATCAGAGAGGAGTTGGACTCCTGAGTGTGTGTTTGTTTTTTTTTTTTATTTTAGTGAACGATGTTCTTCTTCCTCCTGTTGCTTGCTGGATCTTGAAGATCAAGAGATGTGAAATCTCAAAATCTCTCCTTTTTCAGATCTACTGATAGATCCAAGTTTCCCTTTGTGGGTTTTGTGGTGAAAAACTAATTTGTTTTGAAAAAGGAAGAGTAAAACTCTTGATTTAATTCAAGAGAAAGAAGAAGGTTTTGGAACCTTGAAGATGGAAGAAAGAGCTCAGCTCTGAGACTTTTTTTGTTTGGAGAGAGAGAAAGTTGTTGAGATATTTCATTATCTTTGCCTTTATAGGCTATACACTTTACACATAGCCCCTTGGGCTTCACAAAATGGCATTTTGCCTATCCCATGGCTCATGTGCCATTTCTTTTTGCACATAAGCCATGGGATTCACAAAAATTTGGCTTTATGCCTATTTTTCTTACATTTATCCATAGAATAAAACAAAAGAAACACAACAAAATTGTTTATTACAAAATTTTTATCTTGGCGTGGGGGAGGCCGGCCGCTTCATGTTCGGGCTCGACCCGGGCATGGGCCCACTGGGTCTGGGCTTGGGCCCACTTGGCTTGAGGTTGACTTGGATTTTGACTTGGTCAACCGGGGTGTAAATTTTTTCCCCAACACACACGTCATCTCCTCCACCTCATTAAGCTTAATTCATAAATGAATTAAAGCATAATGAGTCACCTTTCTTCTAGAAACTTCTCGAGTAATTACGAGAACGCCCCTCCTATCCGTGAAAACACGGAAAAACTGAGACTGTATAAATCTAATAATCCAATACCAGAACCTGGATTAAACTAAAGACCGCTAGTAAAAACTGTCCGAACATCGTACGTGCATAAATGCACGTATGTGTCCGAACCCTGTTGTAATACCATACGACCTCTATATCGTTTCGCCTGAAGCAGGAAAATTCTCTGTATGGGACTCTAAAGACTCGACACTACGCTGGCAGTGGGTTTAACCACAGGCCGCAAGCGGTACTAGCTGTACGTAACGGTCCCCAGGTAGATGTCGTTAAGAAGGCCGATGAGGAAATCCATCTGAACTCCTACTGAGCCTGATGTGACAATCTCCATACAGTCCGGTCTGTTCGTCTAGGACTATCGCATATCGTGCCTAGGGGGCAGCAAGCATCAGTCCCCTAAAAGTTATATAAGTCATGTCGGAGTGAATCCCATTACAACTTGAGAAGCTACTGCAAATCCTACTAGTAAATCTCGTTTGCCCAGGCTAGGGACTTTGCGTAATGGCTCTCCAAACACAGTGCGATATCAACTCCCAATACCGGGAGAGACGAATCCTATCTAACTGCCACTGCCTCCTAGTGCTTCGGGACTGAACCCAACTGCTACCTGTTTGCACGACTCCTTTGAGCCATGGTAGGGTAGCAATATAAGAACAGTGGGAACACACTCGAGATGAAGCGGTAGTGTCAAGTCTACGGACTATGTTGTACTCATGTCACCTGGGAACTGTTAACTGACGACGGGTATAATACCAACCAACAGTTCCCAGCGAGTCCTGTCCGGTGTACCCGTAACCCAACGAGCACCTGTATACTATCTCCAGTACAATGTACTAATGGCTGTGGGATAGACCATTTCCCCTGCTGGGATAAGAAGCGTACACACTACTCTACTCCGGAGTATCGATGCCCTGTCTCGAGAATCCTACGACTAGGGACCTGAAAAAGGATGTGCTTATAGACTACCCAGCCCCGACTAGTGTGACTGCCATCACAACGCTGGTAGTCAAGCAAGATCCTAAGGGCTCTATCAATATGTATTCGCGATATGCTAACATATACACATATTAAGATAGACCTAAACCAAGTAGCATACTACTATGTTGAGCGAGACTGTTAATATAACTGTGAAAATCCTAAGCTTCTATTAAGTAATATACAAACTAGTATGATACAATAATGGCCCCTAGGGCCTATACACTAACAATCTCCCCCTTGCACTAGGGCCATGTACTGGTGTATCGAAGACCTATCATCTCGAGTAGCCTCTCAAACTGAATCTGAGGTAAGGCCTTAGTGAATGGATCTGAAGTGTTCTCCTCTATAGCAACTCTCCGGACCTCGATCTCTTGTCGATCTATGATCTCCCTGATCAGGTGATACCGCCTTATGATGTGTCTGGACTTCTGATGGGACCTGGGTTCCTTCGCTAAAGCTATAGCTCCGTTGTTGTCGCAATACAGCGGTATTGGATCAGCAATGGTAGGAACCACCTGAAGTTCTGTTAGGAACTTCTTCATCCAGACTGCTTCTTTTGCGGCATCGCAAGCAGTGATATACTCCGCTTCCATCGTCGAGTCAGCAACGGTGTCCTTCTTGGAACTCTTCCAGCACACCGCCCCTCCAATGAGGGTAAAGACATAACCTGATATGGACTTGGAGTCATCCTTGTCACTCTGGAAGCTGGAGTCAGCAAAAGCCTCGATCTGGAGGTCTTTTCCGCTGTAAACCAAGAACATATCCTTAGTCCTTCTCAAGTACTTGAGAATGTTCTTTACTGCTATCCAGTGCCTTTCCTCTGTGTCTGACTGATACCGGCTTACCACGCTCAGTGCGTAAGCTACATCTGGTCTGGTGCACAACATCGCATACATTATAAAGCCTACTGCAGAAGCGTTGGGTATAACTGACATGCGATCCCTTTCCAAATCAATCTTGGGAGACATCTCTTTGGATAAGGTGATTCCGTGACAAGCCGGTAAATTACCGCACTTAGAATCATCCATACTGAATCTTTTCAGTATAGTGTTGATATACCTGAACTGCAAAAGTCCCAACATCCTCTTAGATCTGTCACGATAGATCTGGATCACCAGAATGTAAGAGGCATCACCCAGGTCTTTCATGGAGAACCTGTGTGATAAGAATCCTTTGACAGATTGTAGCATAGGAATGTCATTTCCTATTA
This sequence comes from Agapanthus africanus, assembly GCA_030015575.1. Taxonomy (NCBI): domain Eukaryota; kingdom Viridiplantae; phylum Streptophyta; class Magnoliopsida; order Asparagales; family Amaryllidaceae; genus Agapanthus; species Agapanthus africanus. The sequence goes on from CM057337.1 coordinate 430,860,372, forward strand.
ATAGAATGTCATCCATGTACAAGACGAGGAATACGACAGTCCGTGCTACAATTTTACTATATATACATGGTTCATCTGGATTTTTGATAACGTCATATTCCTTGACTGTTTTATCAAAATAGATGTTCCAACTCCGCGATGCCTGCTTTAGTCCATAAATGGACTTAAGCAACTTGCACACTTTCCCGCTGCTCCCACTCTGATTGAAACCTTGTGGCTGATCTATATAGATGCACTCCTCTAAATTACCATTTAGAAAAGCCGTCCTTACGTCCATCTGCCAGATCTCATAATCATGGAAGGCTGCAATGGAAAGAAGGATCCGAATGGATTTGATCATAGCCACTGGAGAAAAAGTTTCGTCATAGTCCAAAGCAGGTCTTTGACGAAAACCCTTTGCAACAAGTCTAGCCTTATAGGTTTCCACCTATCCATCTACACCAATCTTTTTCTTGAAGATCCATTTGCATCCTATGGGTTTTACCCCATCTGGAGCAAACTCCAAAGTCCATACTTTGTTGGTGTACATGGACTCCATCTCAGTCCGCATTGCATCCAGCCATCTTACCGAGTCACCGCTCTGGATGGCCTACTGCAAGCTAGTAGATTCATCATTATCAATGACGCAATCCACTATAACCCCATCTATGAGAAAACCGTAGTATCTCTCAAGCGGATGAGACAGCCTACTACTCCTGCGAAGGGATGCGGGAATGTCCTGTTCTTCTTGAACTACTGGTTCTACCAAACTTCCAGTAGTAGTTTGTGGTTCTGGAATTTCTTCCAGTTCTATTGCGCTCCCACTTGTTTCCTTTTCTAAAAACTTCTGTTCTAGAAAATGGGCGTTACGAGAAACAAAAACCTTTTGTTCCTCTGCTTAATAGAAGAAATACCCCTTGGAGTTCTTTGGATATCCTACAAACTTACACTGTACTGATCGTGCCTCGAGTTTGTCCGCATGCTGCTTTTTAACAAAAGTTGGACATCCCCATATCTTCAGATACTGAAGATAGGGTTTCTTCCCACTCCACATCTGATATGGCGTGGTAGGCACAGTCTTGGTAGGAGCCCTGTTCAAAAGATATACTGCTGATTCTAGCGCATAACCCCAGAAAGATTGCGGTAACTCAGTATTACGCATCATGAAACGTACCATATCCATTAGGGTTCGGTTCCGTCTCTACGATACACCGTTATGCTGTGGAGTGTATGGAGGAGTAAGCTGAGAGAGAATTCCCTTACCTTTTAGGTAAACTAGTAACTCGGCACTTAAGTATTCACCACCTCGATCAGATCTCGGTGTCTTGATACTTTTGCCGGTTTGGTTTTCTACTTCATTCTTATATTCTTGGAATTTCTCAAAGGCCTCGGATTTTTGTTTCATTAAGAAAATGAATCCATACTTAAAGTAATCGTCCGTAAAAGTAATGAAATATGAAAAACCACCTCTTGCATGTGTAGACATTGGACCATATACATCGCTGTGTATGAGTCCTAAGAGCTCGCTCGCTCTTACTCCATGTCCAGTGAATGGAGTCTTTGTCATCTTTCCTTTGAGACATGATTGACAAGTTGCAAAAGATTGATATTCGAACGTATCCAAATATCCTTCTCTATGTAACTTAGTTAACCTTATTTCATTGATATGACCCAGTCTACAATGTCATAAGAAAGCCTGATTTATATCTGGAGACTTTCTTTTTAGTGTGTTCTGGATATTAAAAATCTGTAATTGGTTTAGCACGTATATACCGTTATCTAGTGTACCGGACCCAATCAAACTATGATTAAGGTGGATATTAACAACATCGCTTACAAACGTGAAATCATAACCTTCTTTTGATAACGATGATACTGATATGATATTACACGTTAAACTAGGTACACAAAAACAGTTGCGCAAAACCAAAATATGTCCACTCGTCAATCTTAGGTGATAATCCCCTACGGACACAGCACCCACGCTAGCTCCGTTAGCAACCTGGAGGGTCATATCACCAACCTTCAGCACTCTACGGTTTCTCAGTGCCTGCAATGAATTGCAAATATGAGAACCTGATCCAGTATCCAATACCCAGGAAGTAGAGTTGATTGACAGACAATTTTCAATTACAAACACACCTTAAGTCGAAGACACAGCTTGCTTCGGGTCGTGGTTCTTGGCAATCCAAGCTTTGCAATCTTTCTTCCAATGGCCTTTCCTACGACAGCGGAAGCACTTGTCCTTTGCCACTACTGGCACGCAACCTTTGCTTTTCCCTTAACTCCCACCTTACCAACACCACCTCTCGGTTTGGTAGCGGCCTTCTTCTTCCTTCCTTTGGCCCTTGCCTTGGACCAGGAAGAGGAAGCACCGCGAACAAACATAGTGAGTGTTTCCCTTGCTTTCTGCAAGGTGCCCTCTGCACTCCTCAACATGTTAAGGAGTTCTGGAAGTTCAATTTCTTTTCCTTGAATGTTGAAATTCGGAATAAACTGGGCGTAGGTGGAAGGAAGGGAAGGAAGAACCAAGTCTATATATAGCTCGTTCTCCAATGTTGTCCTGAGGTCCGCGAGCTCTTCTATATAGCCAATCATCTTAAGGACATGTTCTCCTACAGATGACCCGACGGCCAGCTTCGACTGAAACAAGTTCTTCGAGGTCTCGTATCTAGCTATACGAGATTGCTCTCCATACAGATCCTTTGTGTGGAGAAATATGGATTCAAGATGCATATTCTCGTGCCTCCTCTGATGTTCATTATTCATAGAGGCATGCACGATGCATTTGGACTTCGCGTAATCAATCTCCCAGGTCTTGCGGATTTCCTTATCCGCAACAATGGATTCTGGACCAGGGACAGCAGGTGCCTTAGTAGTAAGGACATACCCTAATTTGTCATAAGTAATTGCCATCTTAACATTCCGGAACCAATCTTTATAGTTTTGCCCTGTCAAAATATTTTTATCTAATAGTAACTTAAGGTCTGTCATGTTCTGGGTCGCTGCAGAGAGAGAGAGAGGGAACACTTTAGCATGATGCTCTTGCAAGTTTAGAGTGGTTTTTAGTTTATCTAAACAGGCTGGCTCCCACTGTTTCTCGAATCCCTCCTCAAACCAAAAAGGAAGAACTAGTCAGGACTATTCTCACCGTATAATTCTTGCTTAACCGTTCAGCCAGGCCGGTGTCGGTACTTCGAGGGAGGTTTTACGACGCTTTCATGAAGTTCCTTAATTAAATAACCACTTTTCTCTAGGGGCGTAGCCCCGCTGACACCTTTCCCAACACCCACTTGGTTTATAGCATTGATCGTTAAGTGACGAATCTCCTGATGAGTAGCGGATACTCACAGTAGGATCGGGATCCAAATATCATCGTGTGATAAGCTGAAGGAATCCGACCAAAATTATCACACTCCAAAGGGTATGAAACTCTTAGCAAATTTCAGTTTCTTTAGAAATTCCCGATATCAATTTCTGCCTCATGCTGTTATGACCTTGGCGTTGGTCAAAATGTCATAAGTTACATGTCAAGTTCTACCCATCATTATCTTGTTAATTTGAACCCATCCGTACACGTCCCTAACGTTGGACAAATGATAATACGACTGTCCCAAACTAACTCATCTATCTATGCAACAAATGAATACCCAGCAGCTACCAAACACTATGCCTTGGCGTTGGTCAAAATACATAGCTTGAATACTACTGAATACGCAAATGAAATGACGGAGGGCTACGAATGTTTTTGGCGAAACTGTGAATGTAGTGAACTTGATATGATCGAAGGAACCTGATAGCTTTTAAAAGGAGTGGTTTATGCTCCGCAATTTAAAAATATCTTCTGTTTTAAAATAACCGAGTGGTTTCCTTTAAACTGTTCCAACAATTCAACTTTGGTTTATTTTCTTTGCATTATGATAATGCGTCCCATAAATTAACCTATCATTGCAGAAAACAATGAAAATACAACGTCCTCTTATGCCATCCTCATTCGCCACTGGGTCCCGTCATTCACCCGTTAGCTTACTTAACTAACGACAGAGCGGGGGCTGGGCTAGCGCGGGTGCAAAACATAAGCGACGCCTAATAGATATCATATATAGATATTGTACATTCGTTAGAAGCAATAATAAGCATTCCAGATCACAGATGAAAATATTGGATTTTCAACGAATCCGCATTCCTTTTAAGCCTTCAAAGAAAGACGGATTACACAGTCGCGATGAATAGCCAAAACCCCACCCTAGACCCCTACGGGTACGGCAAACTACCCGTCAAATACCCGAAGGGAAGCGGTCTCCCTCAACGACGTGAGTAGGCCACTAAACACTTCAAATTACCTGGTAGTTTATGCACCCCACCTTGGGTCTATCCTAGGAGCAGAAAATAGTAAATGAAATAATACAATGGTGGCTACAACCTCAACCCGGATGTGCCCTGCAAAAGAATATTACAACAAATTACAATTTACATTTGAATGAAAGAAACACTCGTCTCACATCCCTGTCTATCCATTCACGACAATCCAACAAGTCCACATTCACAAACCAGTAAAAACTATTACATATTACAGAAATGTGCAACCCCCTGCTAATCGACATACTAGCAGTTTGGGGAGGTTTACGAACACATTAAACAAAACACAGATATAATCAAGTTAGCCAAACATCTTAAAATTTCGATCAAGCTACACAAATGATTCTACTCCAAACAATTCTCTGTGCACATCAAACCTGAGAAAAAACAAATCATCCCAGAAAATACAACATCAACTTAGAAGAATAACTGAGCAAATATGGGTTGACTCGGAGTCAACTCAGCCGTGGATCCACGGCGGATCGCATGGATCGGTGACGGTTCCGCTGCGCAATGGTCGAGTCAGAGTCCCAAATTTCTTCACAATTCTTAAAATTCCCTGCTTGTAATTTTAAGGGTTCCTGAAAAAAATTTAGACCCCGTTTTAAAATCGGCAGAAACTTGATGAAAACGTCGTATTTTCGGGTTCTTTTTGCGATCGAATTTCTAACAACTTTGCTAATATGTTAGTTATGGTTTAGCTAGGCTCTGATACCACTGTAAGTCGACGTTAGACACCCCACATGATGCGGGGAGGCGGAATAGGTAAAACAATCATTTTGTTTAAACTAATATCGACTAACTTTACGGATCTTTGCTAAACCCTAACTAACAACTATAGAGAAGTGATTAGCTACTATGATAGATGATTATACCTAATGATTTAAGTCCTTCTTGTCCTTGTAGTTCACCACCTCGTCGGCCTCATCGTTGTGATAGAAGATCCACCCGAGAGCTACTTCTCCAAGCTTTAACCTCTCACTTGAGGTAATTAGGTGGCTATGAGTGCTAATCAAAGTAACCTAGAGAATATAGAAGAGGATTATGGATCTATTAGTCTTGCTAACCCTTGGGATCTCAACACATGAGAGGATTAGGGTTAGGGTTGAAGAGAGAGCTTGAGGAGAGAGAATGTGTGAGTGAGAGTGAATAAATATCTTAAGTCATTTGGATAAATAATGAATCATCAAAATATCTAGAAATAATATCTCAAAATATCAACCATGCTTCATTAATTACTTTGAGGTGAATCATCACATGACTCATGAGGTAATTAATGCAAATCACACATCATCTCCTCCACCTCATTAAGCTTAATTCATAAATGAATTAAAGCATAATGAGTCACCTTTCTTCTAGAAGCATCTCGAGTAATTACGAGAATGCCCCTCCTATCCGTGAAAACACGGAAAAACTGAGACTGTATAAATCCAATAATCCAATACTAGAACCTGGCTTAAACTAAAGCCTGCTAGTAAAAACTGTCCGAACATCGTACGTGCATAAATGCACGTATGTGTCCGAACCCTATCGTAATACCATACGACCTCTATATCTTTTTGCCTGAAGCAGGAAACTCTCTATGTGGGACTCTAAAGACTAGACACTACGCTGGCAGTGGGTTTAACCACAGGCCGCAAGCGGTACTAGCTGTACGTAACGGTCCCCAGGTAGATGTCGATAAGAAGGCCGATGAGGAAATCCATCCGAACTCCTACTGAGCCTGATGTGACAATCTCCATACAGTCCGGTATGTTCGTCTAGGACTATCGCATATCGTGCCTAGGGGGCGGCAAGCGTCAGTCCCATAAAAGCTGTATAAGTCATGTCGGAGTGAAGCCCATTACTCCTTGAGAAGCTACTGAAAATCCTACCAGTAAATCTCGTTTGCCCTGGCCAGGGACTTTGCGTAATGGCTCTCCAAACGCAGTGCGATATCAACTCCCAATACCAGGAGAGACGAATCCTATCTAACCGCAACTGCCTCAAAGTGCTTCGGTACTGCACCCAACTGCTACCAGTTTGCACGACTCCTTTGAGCCGTGGTAGGGTAGCAATATAAGAACTGTGGGAACACACTCGAGACGAAGCAGCAGTGTCAAGTCTGCGGACTATGCCGTACTCATGTCACCTGGGAACTATTAACTGACGACGGGTATAATACCAACCAACAGTTCCCTGCGAGTCCTGTCCGGTATACCCGTAACCCAACGAGCACCTGTATACTATCTCCAGTACAACATACTGATGGCTGTGAGACAGACCATTTCCCCTGCTGGGATGAGAAGCGTACACACTAGTCTACTCCGGAGTATCGATGCCCTGTCTCGATAATCCTACGACTATGGACCTGAAAAAGGATGTGCTTGTAGACTACCCAGCCCCCACTAGTATGACTGCCATCACAACGCTGGTAGTCAAGCAAGATCCTAAGGGCTCTATCAATATATATTCGCGATATGCTAACATATACACATATTAATATAGACCTAAACCAAGTAGCATACTACTATGTTGAGGGAGGCTGTTAATATAACAGTGAATATCCCAAGCTTCCATTAAGTAATATACAAACTAGTATGATACAATAATGGCCCCTAAAGCATATACACTAACAGCAAGCGGGCAAGGTACCACGCTTGGAATCTTCCATACTAAACCTTTTTAGGATGGTATCAATGTACTTTGATTGGGACAATCCCAATAATCTCTTGGATCTATCTCAATAGATCCTTATGCCCAAAATGCACGTGGCATCACCCAGGTCCTTCATGGAGAACCTTTGTGATAAGAATAATTTGACCGATTGTAGCATAGGAATATCTTTTCCTATCAAGAGAATGTCATCAACGTACAATACGAGGAAAGTGACAGTACTCCCTATAATCTTCTTATAAATGCATGGTTCATCTATATTTTTGATAAAATCAAACTCTTTGATTATATCATCAAAACAGATGTTCCAGCTCCGAGATGCCTGCTTTAACCCATAAATGGATTTAAGAAACCTACATGCTTTTTCGCTGTTCCCACTGTCAGTGAAGCCCTCTAGCTGATCCATATAAACCCATTCTTCTAAATCACCATTCAGAAATGCAGTTTTAACGTCCATCTGCCAGATTTCATAGTCTTAGTGAGCAGAAATAGCAAGTAGGACCCGAATGGATTTAAGAATTGCTACTGGAGAGAAAGTTTCATCATAGTCCAGTCCTCGTCTTGGACGAAAACCTTTCGCTACAAGCCTTACTTTATATGTCTCTACCTGTCCATCTACACTAATCTTTCTCTTAAAGATCCATTTGCACCCAACGGGTTTTATCCCAGGAGGTGCAACGTCCAAAGTCCATACATTGTTGGGGTACATGGACTCCATTTCAGATCTCATGGCATCCAGCCACTTCACTGAGTCACCACTCGTGATAGCTTGCTGAAAACTAGCAGGTTCATCATCATCCATGATACAATCTTCTCTATCACAATCAATGAGAAACCCATAGTATCTCTCCGGCAGGCGAGAAGTTCTACTAGATCTCCGGAGCGGCTGAGGTTCTTGAAATTCTACTGCAACATCAGTTTCAACCAATTCGTCCTGAGTAATTTGTGTCTCTAGAACCACTTCTAGTTCTACCTCATCACCATCAGTACCATTTGTAAAAATTTCATTTTCCAAAAATGTGGCATTTTGAGAAACAAACACCTTTTGTTCCTCCATGTGGTAGTAAAGATATCCATATGAATGTTTTGGATATCCTACAAATGTACACATTACCGATCGTGTCTCGAGTTTATCCGGATTCTGCTTTTTAACATAAGCCAGACAACCCCATATCCTAACTCTTTTAAAAGATGGTCTCTTTCCACACCACATCTCATATGGAGTGGTAGACACGGTCTTTGATGGAACCCTGTTCAATAGATAAATTGGTGTCTCTAATTCATGTCCCCAAAAGGAAAGTGGTAACTCAGCATCACTCATCATGGACCGTACCATATCTAATAGGGTGCGATTCCTCCGTTCTGACACACCGTTGTGCTGTGGTGTGTACGGAGGATTGAGCTGAGAGAGAATCCCATTATCTTTTAAGAAGTCTGAAAACTCAGTGCTTAAATACTCTCCACCTCGATCTGATCGAAGTTTCTTGATACTTGAGCCAGTTTGTTTTTCTACTTCAAGTTTGTACTCCTTGAATTTCTCGAAAGCTTCGGATTTATGCTTCAATAAAAACACGTGTCCGAATCTTGAGAAATCATCAGTAAAAGTGATAAAGTATAAAAAACCGCCTCTAGCATGTATAGACATTGGTCCACATACATCACTATGTATGAGGCTTAAGAGTTCTTTAGCTCTCTCACCGTGTCCTATAAACAGAGTTTTAGTCATTTTACCTTTGATACAAGATTGACATGTCGCATAAGATTTATATTCAAAAGGTTTTAAATATCCATCTTTATGTAGCTTGTTTAGTCTTGTTTTATTAATATGACCAAGTCTACAATGCCAAAGAAAAGATTTATTTATATCTGAAATCTTTCTTTTATTTGTATGTTGTATATTGAAAACTATGTGTTGGTTTAGAACGTAAATTCCGTTACTTAGTATACCATACCCAATCAACTGTTGATACAAGTTAATGTTCATAACATTATTTTGCAACACAAAATGATATCCTTCATTGTCCAACAAAGATACGGATATTATATTACATAGCATACCAGGTACAAAATAACAAGGATTCAAAACCAAAATACATCCTCAAAGAAACCCCAGATGATACTCCCCTACGGATACACCATGTACATTAGAACCATTTCAAACCCGTAGAGTGTGGTTCCCAGTCTTCAAAACTCTATTGTTTCTCAATCCCTGCATACAATTACAGATGTGAGAACCAGATTCGGTATCTAATACCCAAGATGCAGAGTTTAATGACAAACAGTTTTCAGTTACAAACACACCTGAAGCAGAAGCATCAACATGCTTCTTCTTCTTGAGATCTGCAAGGTACAAAGCACAATAGCGTTTCTAGTGTCCCGACTTGTGGCAGTAAAAACATTCTCCTTTTCCACTTCCCGCGGTCCCAGACTTGTCTTTCCCCTTCGCCTTTTCAACTCCACTTCTCGGCTAGGTGGGATTCTTCTTCTTCTTTCCCTTGGCCTTGGCTTTCGGGACTGAAGAGGAAGATGGCCCATAAAGCAGAGCGGGATTCTTCGCTATCTTAAGCATGCTCTCTGCATTTCTCAACATATTGAGAAATTCAGGCAACGATTTCTCCAAATCGTTCATATTGTAATTCACTATGAACGGAGCAAAGGCGGGGGAGAGAGACTGCAGAACAATATCTGTATATTGCTCATTATCCTTAGTCCATCCCAGTTCCTCGAGTTCTTCTATAAGACCAATCATCTTCAGAACATGGTCTCCTAACATGATCTCCTACTGATGCACCGGGGGCCAACTGCATCTGAAACAGCATTTGAGATGCCCCGTATCGTAAAGTACGATATTGCTCTTCATACAACTCCTTTGTATGAAGAATGATGGATTGTACATCCATCTTCTCGTGCTGTTTCTGATGGATACTGTCCATAGAAGCAAGCGCGAGGCACGTGGCCGTGTTGCAATCAATATCCCATGTTTTTCGGATCTCCTTATCTCAAACAGATAATTCAGGTCCTGGGACGGGTGGGGCTTTGGTAGTGAGGATATATGATACTTTATCATATGTGAGTGAAATGTTCATGTTCCTCAATCGTTCTTTATAATTTAGTCCAGTCAATTTGTTTTTCTCTAAAAGAAGCTTAAGTCCAGTGATCGGTATCTGCCATTAGGAGAGAGAAAAGAATACACTCAGCAAAAAGATCTTTCAAAGATCAGATTTGTTATTGTCTTATCTAATCGATGTCTCCTACTGCTTTTATCAAATTTTCTTTCAAAACCTGAAAAGAAAACTAGCCAAGAATAGTTACATTATACAGTTTCACTAACAGGTCAGCCAGGCCAGTGTCGGTACTTTGTCGGAGGTTCCCCGTGCTTGCGCACGGACCTAATTAAAATAAACCTCGTTTTTCCCAGAGGTCAAACCCCGTTAACACCTTTCTAAACACCTTCTGGATTTGCTAATTGTAAAGTGTAAAACATTCCTGGGAGCAACTCTTACTCACAGTGGGATCGGGATCCAACAATTATATAGATAGTATGCAATCTCATTGCAAATTTCAACACTTGAAATTCCCGATACAGTTTTTACCCCTAGATACTTATGACCTTGGCTATGGTCAACATATCATATGCACTAGTCAAGTTCTACCCTTCATTTCATGATTAACTAGACTACCCATATGACCCTTGACTATGATCAACATAATCATATGAATGTCCTAACTTATCGCATCATAAGCTTTGTAGGAAGACATCACTTAGCTACCGTACACTACGCCTTGACTATAATTAACATACGTACCACGAATACTAAGTACTCTGCTTCCTAAAATGACGGAGGGTTGCGGATGGTTTTTACGAAAACCTTTAACGCTTTGAACTTGATTTCGTTGTAGAATCTAAATAGTTTTTAGAAAAGGAGCGGCTTAACCTCCGCATCTTTTGAAACTTGCTTTTTCATAAAAAGGAGCCGAGTAGGTTTCAAATCCGATTCTACAACATCATTAGGTTTCTTTTCTTTTACATTAATCTCATTAATGTATTCCCATCATGTAAGTTCCTAAGCCATTATAGAAAGAAACGAAAAACAGTATTACATATCACATATATAACAATATCACATTCGTCTCAGATAATAAGCAATCACATCACAGAATAATCAGCAGCAGAAACACATATATGAAAATATAGGATATACTAGGAATTCCGTAATTCATATTTAGCCTACGATAGAAAATATGGATTCCATGGTCGTGATGAATAGCCAAGCCCACACTCTTAGACCCCTACGAGAGCGGAAAGTGCCCCTTCCAATTCTGAAGTTTAGGAGACCCGGTCTCGACTACTCGAGATAGCCTCCGACTGAACTCCAGAACCCGGTCACTCATGCTCCCCTCCTTGGGTCTGTCCTAATGCGGAAAAGTAAAATATACATCAATGGAGACATCATCCTCAACACAGATGTGCCCCAATAAAAGAATAATATATGCAATGAATTTTACATGAATGAAAAGATAAACTCTCGTCTCACATAAAACCCCTGACCATTCGATCACGACGATCCTATACATCATATCACATCAACAATTGAAAAGCATAGACGTCGTTAAAATATATCAATCAACACATCAACATACCCACTGTTGTAATAGATTTCAACACTTGAACCAGCATAAAAATTCCCAGAGAGCATATATGGTACCTACGAATCAACGCAAGAGCGCACGGTCCAAGCCTCACAAACGGCGTCGCAGAACCGCCACAAATACACCTATTTGGCCGCGGTTCTACGGTCGTTGTGTCGAGTTAGGCGCTCGTTTTTCTTAGGGATCCACAGAAACCCCTGCTCTATTTTCTGAATATTTTTAATTGCAAAAATTCAAACTTTTGAAAAAATTTCCAGTGAGCATGTAAAAATATCATTTTTCATGTTCGATTGAGTTTTTAAACGTCGTCCGGTTTACCCTAAATCTCTAGATAGGCTCTGATACTATGTTGGTATGTAGTAGTACCTCTAGTATGGTTGCAACATCATAAAGTACTGCACTTTTAAATTTTAGAGGGCTATTACAAACGAACTACGAATCGTAACTAGATATTAGGGTAATATCAACATAATAAGAAGTCTAAGCTAAAGGAAAAGGAAATACAACCTTTGTAGCCAACTCCTTCGGTCTTTAGGACTCCTACGGTTTTGCTTGAAGCTTGGATCTGTTAGTTATATATATGCCCTAGAGGCCATTGTTGTACATATCATATATATTATAGTGGATGCTTGGATATATATATATAGAGGACTTTCTTGCTCGACATAATAGTATGCTATTTGTTTACACTTTGTCTTAACATATTGACTTGTATTAGTTTGCTGTCTTGCTCTCACATGTTGATAAAGACCTTAGGATATGTACTCGACTACTAGGACTATGATGAGATCATACTAGTGTGGGCAGTGTAGTCGCTAAGTACATCCTTTAAATGTTCCTAGTTATGGGAGTACCGAGACAGGGCTTCGATACTCCAGAGTAGACTAGCGTATGCGCTTCTTGACCCATATGATGGGCGATGGATGATCCCATATCCATTGGTGTTTGACATCAGAGAAGGTATAAGGGTGCTCAGTGGAGACTGGGTATACTGGATGGACTCGCCAAGAACTCCCAGATGGTATTATACTAGTGTCACCAGAGAACTGCTACACGACGATAGATAAAATACCATATAGGAATTCTCGATGAGTCTGTTCAGTATACCTAGTCTCCACTGAGCACCCGTATACAATCTTCGATGTCACAACACCAATGGATATGGGATCATCCATCGCCCATCATATGGGTCAAGAAACGTACACACTAGTCTACTCTGGAATATCAATGCCCTGTCTCGATATACCTACGACTAGGAACATTTAAGGATATGCTTATAGACCACACATGCCCCACTAGTATGGTCTTCATCATAGCCATGGAAGTTAAGCAAATATCCTCAGGGCTTTGTCAACATGTATCAAATGAACAGTATCAAGTAAACATGTCAGATAAAGTAAAACCAGATAGCATACTATCATGTCGAGCAAGAAAATCATATATCAAATATACATATATAGATGTCCAAGCATCCACTATACATATAATGGCCTCTAGGGCATACATATATCCAACAAGTACTAGATACAATGAAGTGTACAATGAAATATAAACGGACAACCGCAAAACCCACCTATAAGCAAAGCGGCTCGTACACTAACGGTGGCGGTATCCGCAACATAAAGATACAATGATGTAGCCCTACCGCGACTACTCTGAGGGTCTACTTGCAAACACTGTCGCACAACGGGGGTGAGTTGCCAACTAGTGAATAGTAAATAACATATAAAGGTGATTACAAGTATGCAGGTACTGCGATGATCTAGTAAGTGCAACTGATAACATCAATATGGTAATCAGGGAATACAATAATCATGTAAGGTACTCTATCATGTACTAAATACGTGATGCAATGCATATGCAAGAGTGCTGAGTATGGGAAAACATGTTGTCAACACGAATCATCATCGTGGAAAAAAACCCTGGTGTCTATCAAAGACACCCTAAATCCTAAATACTCATGCGCCGTCAATCTAATCGGCCCTCATGTCCTGTAAATCTCATAAAAACGGAGTGCCCAACATCGGCACTCAAAAGCATCATGAAATACTCATGTCATAACTCCAAGACAATATCCTCCAGATATTTTTCGGGTCTCCAAACTGTCACCGGCAGGTAGTAGTCCTTCCGCTGGGCTCAACGTCAAACTATACGAGTCTTCTTGCCCCGGGTACCATACCGGGTCCACCATATACCCGCAGACGGTGCCTACCGCTCCTCGAATTTGGTATACGCACATAAGCTCTCAGAACCGAGAAAACTCATTGTGGACGCATTGAAATATCATATCAAGAGAAACCGGGTTTTCAAAATAAAGCAAACTTTCTTGAAATAATACCACGGTTCTCAAATCCAGAAATCACAGGAAATCCAAACTCAATGCGTAAATCAATGCGATGTGATGTATGCATCATAAAATCGTATTATGAGTAAAAGGGGAAGAACCGCTCTTTAAATGAATTCAGTTTTAAAAATATATCATGCGGTCCCCGATTTTCCTAATAAAAACTAGTTATCTATATAGATACAATATGTATATGCACAAGTATAGAGGTACCATTATGTATATGCGCCAATATGGGTATAGAATGTGTATATGTGCAAGTATGGATGTACCAATGTATGTGTGCACCAATATGGATATACAAATGCGTATGTGTGCAAGTATGGATGTACCAATGTATCTGTGCACCAATAAGGATATACAAATGTGTATATGTTCAAGTATTGATGTATCAATGTATATGTGCACCAATATGGATATGCAATGTGTATGTGCGCAATTATGGATGTATCAATGTATATGCGCACCAATATGGATATGCAATGTGTATATGCGCAATTATGGATGTATCAATGTATATGCGCACCAATATGGATAGACAATGTGTATGTCCGCAAGTATGGATGTATCAATGTATATTTGCACCAATATGGATACACAATGTGTATGTGCGCAACTATGGACGTATCAATGTATATGTGCACTAATATGGATATACAATGTGTATGTACGCATGTTTGGACGTATCAATGTATATGTGCACCAATATGGATATACAATGTGTATGTGCGCAAGTATGGATATACCAATGTATGTGTGCACCAATATGGATATACAAATGCGTATGTGTGCAATTATGGATGTACCAATGTATGTGTGCACCAATATGGATACACAAATGTGTATATGCGCAAGTATAGATGTATCAATGTATATATGCACCAATATAGATATACAAAGTGTATGTGCGCAAATATGGATGTATCAATGTATATGTGCACCAATATGGATATACAATATGTATGTGCGCAAATATGGATGTATCAAAGTATATGTGCACCAATATGGATATACAATGTGTGTGTGCGCAAATATGGATGTATCAATGTATATGTGCACCAATATAGATATATAATGTGTATGTGTGCAAGTATTGATGTACCAAAGAACAATAATTCATACGCTAATGTCGATAAACAATAAATACTGTATATGTGTATAGGCGTGTCATGGCAATTACCGACGGTGCGAGTGTAGCATGGAGATTAGTGCTCGTGCGCATGAACCGTCAGTTATTGTACAGTATCCACAGGGTAATAAATCGAGCATAACAATATAATGGCATGTAATGATGCTTATGCAAAATTAACCTATATGAATATGCAGCTACAGTATCGTATCAAGCCCTGACGCATAATGCCATACGGGCGATTTACCCGTAGATGTTAAATCTACTCACTGGTGATCTGGTGCGAAGTGTATCCGACCATCTGCTTCGCCTTCTTCGCGGCGTCCGAAGTCCCCGCCTGCGAACCTAGAATTTACACAAATAACGCACATAAGGCAAAATCCTGCAAAAACGCGATATCAAGTCCAAAGAGAAAGTAGCGTCGCAAGCTAAATGCATGTGTATACGTAACACCAAACGTGTGTGCATACGTCAAAAACCACCCCGACACGCTGCGACACATAGCAACACCAAACCCAACTCGTATCACATGTGTCGCGCAAGTCCCGCTACACTAACTATTGGTAATTGGTCCCAGATTCTGTTAGGTCCACGTTACCTCTCCCGGTACTTTCGGGGCTGCGGAAACGGTAAATCAAAATTTTTCTAAACTTTGTAACATGGACCGTAAAAGCCGGATCTTTGCTAAACTAAACTAGCATACTTGCAAAGAAGAGTTAACTACTATGCAAAGTGGTTATACCTCAACTTGAACTCCTTCTCTTCTTGTTGTTGTTCTTCTTTCTTGTTCTTTGTAGTAGTTTGAATGGCTTCCCCTCCTCGTCTCCTCTTTGCCGAAGATAGATCCACCTGAGGGCTTCATCCTTTGGGCTCTTCCTCGATCTTTGAGTGAACTAGGATTGCCGGCTTGCTAAACCTTGAACCCTAGAGAGAGTAGAGAGTGTCTAGGGGTTGTTTTCTTTTCAAGGTGAAGGATTCTCAACACATGAGAAGGAATCACCTTGAGCTAGAGGAAGAAGAAGATGAAGTGAGGAGAGAGAATCATTATGAAAGAATGAGCTCTCATTTTCTTTCTTGCAACCATAATGCCAAAAGAAAAGAATTATCTAAATAATAATAATTCAAAATAAGAATAGTTTATGGTAATTTGGAATGACCACTACCATGCTTCATTTAATGAAAAGTAAGCATGAATCAAGGACTTTTCAAAGCATGATGGTGGTCAACATTCAACCATGGTCAACAAGTCAACCATGGTCAACAAGTCAACAAAATCAACCATAACATTATTCTCATTTAATTACTATTATTAATAGATAATTCATAAATCCATTAGGGTTTGGAAAATGATAACTGTCAACTGTGCATACGCACCCGTTCCGAAATCCTAATGAAATACCTCATCCTCCGCCTCAAGCAACTGTGCATACACACCTGCATTCTCGTTCCGAGGAACAAGAATACCAAGATATAAAAGCAACCCCAAATATATATATACCAGTATCTGGCTCAAACCAGAGCCTGCCAGTATAATCCATCCGGACTCCAAACGTGCACAAGTGCGCGGATGAGAACGAACCCTGTCGCAAAACCATGCGACCTCTACTCTGTTTTGCCCAGAGGCGAATGCCCTCTGTGTGGGACTCTAAAGACTCGACACTACGCTGGCAGTGGGTTTAACCACAGACCGCAAGCGGCACTAGCTGTGCGTAACGGTCCCCAGGTAGATGCCGACAAGAAGGCTGACGAGGTGAACCCCATCTGAACTCCTACTGAGTCTGAATGTGACATTCTCCGTACAGTCCGGTCTGTTCGTCTGATACATCGCATGTCGGGCCTAGGGGGCGGTAAAACGTCAGTCCCCCAATAGCGGTACAAGTCGTGTCGGAGTGAAGCCCAAAACACCCTGAGATAACACTGGAAACCTACCAGTATATCTCGCTTGCCCTGGCCAGGGACTACTCGTGTAATGGCTCTCCTAGACACAGCGCGATGTCAACCCCCAATACCGGGAGAGACGAATCCTGTCTAACCGTCACTGCCTCCAAGTGTTTCGGGACTGCTCCCAACTACTACCTGTTTGCACGACTCAGAAGAGCCGTGGTAGGGTAGTAATCAAAGAACAGTGGGAACACACTCGAGGTGGAGTGACAGTGTCAAGTCAGCGGACTAAGCTGTACTCATGTCACCTGGGAACTGATAACTGACGATAGGTATAATACCAACCATCAGTTCCCGACGAGTCCTGTCCAGTGTACTCGTAACCTAACGAGCACCCGCATACTATCTCAAGTACGACGTACCGACGGCTGTGGGACAGACCGTCTCCCGTGCTGGGATGAGAAGCGCATACGCTAGTCTACTCCGGAGCATCGATGCCCTATCTCGATACTCCCACGACCAGGGACGTGTATAAGGATGTGCTTGTAGATTACCCAGCCCCCACGAGTGTGATCGCCATCACAACGCCGGTAATCAAGCAAAGATCCTAAGGGCTCTACTAATGCGTATAGGTGATATAATGAATAAACACACATGTACACATTAAAGCAGAGACAAACCAAGTAGCATACTACTATATTGAGCAAGATTGTCTGTACAACTCTGAATATCCCAAGCTTCCATCAAGTAATATACATACTAGTATGATACAGTAATGGCCTCTAGGGCATATACACTAACAATCTCCCACTTGCACTAAGGCCATGTACTGGCGTATCGAAGACCTATCATCTCGATCAGCCGCTCGAACTGAGTCTGGGGTAAAGCCTTTGTGAATGGGTCCGCAGTGTTGTCCTTTGTATCCACTCTCCGCACCTCGATCTCCTGTCGATCAATGATCTCCCTGATCAGGTGATACCGCCTTAAGATGTGCCTGGATTTCTGATGGGACCTTGGTTCCTTCGCTAAAGCTATAGCCCAATTGTTATCGCAATACAAAGGTATTGGGTCAACAATGGACGGAACCACCTGAAGTTCACAAATGAACTTCTTAATCCAGACCGCCTCTTTTGCGGCATCGCTTGCAGCAATGTATTCAGCCTCCATCGTCGAGTCTGCGACGGTATCCTGTTTGGAACTCCTCCAACATACCGCCCCTCCGTTGAGGGTAAACACAAAACCCGAGATAGACTTGCTGTCATCTTTGTCACTCTGGAAGCTTGAATCGGTAAAGGACTCGACCCTGAGGTCTCCATTACCGTAAACCAGGAACATCTCCTTAGTCCTTCTCAGGTACTTGAGAATGTTCTTCACTGCTGTCCAGTGGTCCTCCCCTGGGTCTGACTGATACCGGCTTACCGTGCTCAACGCGTAAGCTACATCTGGTCTTGTACATAGCATCGCATACATTATAGATCCTACCGCCGAAGCGTAGGGTATAGTGCTCATGCGAACCCTCTCCTCGTCAGTCTTAGGAGACATCTTCTTGGAGAGGGTAATTCCGTGTAATGCGGGTATGTTACCGCGCTTGGAATCCTCCATACTAAATCTCTTTAGTACGGTCTCTATGTACCTGGACTGTGAAAGTCCCAACAGTTTCTTGGATCTATCTCTATAGATCTTGATCCCCAGAATGTACGAGGCATCACCCAGGTCCTTCATGGAGAACCTTTGTGACAAAAATAGCTTGACCGATTGTAGCATAGGAATGTCATTTCCTATCAAAAGAATGTCTTCCACGTACAAGACTAGGAATACGACAGTTCGTCCTACAATCTTCTTATAAACACAGGGTTCATCTTCGTTCTTGATGAAATCAAATTCCTTGATTGCCTCATCAAAACAGATGTTCCAGCTCCGCGATGCCTGCTTTAATCCATAAATGGATTTAAGCAACTTGCACACCCTTCCGCTGCTCCCACTGTCTACGAAACCTTCTGGTTGATCCATGTAAACGCACTCTTCCAAACAACCGTTTAGGAAAGCCGTCTTAACATCCATCTGCCAGATTTCATAGTCATGGAAGGCAGCAATGGCAAGTAAGATCCGAATGGATTTGAGCATAGCCACCGGAGAAAAAGTCTCATCATAGTCCAAACCAGGTCTTTGACGAAAACCTTTTGCAACGAGTCTAGCTTTATAGGTTTCCACCTGCCCATCTACACCAAGTTTCCTTTTGTAGATCCATTTGCATCCAACGGGTTTTACCCCAGGTGGAGCAATATCCAAGGTCCACACTTTATTGGCGTACATGGACTCCATTTCGGATTGCATTGCTTCCTGCCACTTATCAGAGTCCCTACTGATAATGGCCTGCCTGAAACTGGTAGGGTCATCTTCTTCCAAGATGCAATCCTCTCAATCCCCGTCAATAAGAAAACCGTAGTATCTCTCGGGCGGATGAGAAATCCTACCAGATCAGCGGAGTGGCTGAGGTTCTTCTGGGGTTATTGAATTCTGAGGTTCTGTCAAATTTTCAGTTTCATTTTGTGGTCGCTGAATTTCTTCCAGTTCTACCGAACTCCCACTTGTTTCTTTTGCAAGAAATTGCCACTCTAAAAAGGTGGCGTGGCGAGATACAAACACCTTCTGTTCCTCGGTGTGGTAGAACAGATATCCTGCGGAGTTCTTAGGATATCCCACAAATTTACATAGAACTGAACGTGCCTTAAGTTTGTCCGGATTTTGTACTTTTACATAGGCCGGACAACCCCATATCTTAATGCCTTTAAGATACGGTTTCTTACCATTCCATATCTCGAACGGTGTTTTAGGCACAGATTTAGACGGAACATCGTTCAATAGGTACGCCGCTGTCTGAAGCGCATGTCCCCAAAATGAAAGAGGCAACTCAGCACTACTCATCATGGAGCGAACCATATCCAATAGGGTACGATTCCTCCGCTCCGATACACCGTTGTGCTGTGGTGTATAAGGAGGAGTAAGCTGAGAGAGAATACCATTCTCTTTTAAGTAATCTAGGAATTCCGTGCTTAAGTACTCCCCTCCCCTGTCAGACCGGAGGATCTTGATACTTTTGCCTGTCTGGTTCTCTACTTCCTTTCTGAATTCGTTGAATTTCTCAAAAGCTTCAGATTTGTGTTTCATCAGATACACATATCCGAACCTAGAGAGATCATCAGTGAATGTGATGAAGTACGAGAACCCACCCCTTGCATGTGTAGACATCGGACCACATACATCACTATGTACGAGTCCCAAGAACTCTGCTGCTCTTTCTCCATGTCCGGTGAACGGAGATTTGGTCATCTTCCCTTTGAGACAAGACTGACAAGTTTCATAAGATGAAAATTCGAACGCATCCAAGAGTCCATCTTTATGCAACTTACTCAGTCTTTTCTCTCCGACATGACCAAGTCTACAATGCCACAAGTAGGATTCAATCGTATCTGAATTCTTCCTCTTGCGTGTGTTTTGTATATTGAGAACTGTATTCTGATTTAGAACGTAGATACCATTAAACAGTGTACCCTCTGCAACCAGTACCTTATCAAGGTAAATGTTCATGATATTCTTTTCAAGAACAAACTTATATCTATCTTTATCGAGTAAAGAAACTGATATGATGTTGCAAACCATGGAGGGTACATAGTAGCAATCGTTCAAAATCATAGTCTTGCCATTTGGCAATACTAGGTGATATTCACCGACGGCTGCCGCATTAACTTGTGCTCCGTTCGCTACTCTGAGCGACATATCACCCGGTGCAACTTTCCTACTTTTTCTCAGTCCCTGCAATAAATTACAGATATGAGATCCTGATCCGGTATCAAGTACCTAGGAGGTAGGGCTGACCGTAAAACAGTTCTCAATTACAAGAACACCTGAAGTAGATGCAAAACCATGCTTCTTCTTCGACTGGGCATCCTGGAAATCCATACTTTCCTCTTTCCCATTCTCATACTCATGACTGTTGTCACAAGTTAGAGCTGAACCAACTTTCCCCAGTCCCGAATAAAAATTCGGATCGGTCAAGCGATACATTTTATTATCTTGATTAGGGCTTGAAAAGGTTGCTGCCTGGAGAGAGAAAAGAAACACTCAGCGTATGCTCTTGCAAGATTAGATTGGTTTATTAATTTATCTAACCAGGATGTCTCCCACTGTTTCCTCAAATCCTTCTTAAAACCTTTTTAAAAGAAGAACTAGCCGGGTTTTAATTCACGTCACAATACTTGCTTAACCTTTCAGCCAGGCTAGTGTCGGTACTTCGAGGGAGGTTTTCCAACGCTTTCGCGAAGTTCCTTAATTAAAGAACCTCTTTTCCCTGGGGGCGTAACCCCGCTAACACCTTTCTAGACACCTACTAGGTTTATAGCATTGATCGTTAAGTGAAATAATCTCCCGAGAGTAAACCAACTCATCAGTGGGATCGGGATCCAACTGTCATTGTGTGATAACCTAGATGGAATCCACTCTAGTCACCACACTCCAGAAGGTATGCTAAACCTGCAAGTTTCAGTTCTTTTGAAACTCCCGATGTGGTTTTTGCCCCTAGGATCCAAGTGACCTTGACTGAGCCAAAATGTCAAAAGATCCTAGTCAAGTTCAACCCGTCATTATCTTGACTGCATTAGACCCACCCGTACGAGTCCTTGACTGAGCCAAAATGACCGCACGACTGTCCTAACCAATCACTTTGTATCCTACGGAAAAACATTACATAGCTACCGTTCACTACGCCTCGGCTGAGCACGAAATACGTAGCACGAATACTAAGCAATATTAATCCGAAACGACGGAGGGCTACGATTGGGTTTTTGGCGACAAACCCGTTAACGTAATGAACTTGATTTCGTTGAAGGAACGTGATACACCCTTTTGAAAATATAGTGGCAAAAAACTTTTGCTAAAGAGGTCACTCCCGGTGAAGGGATCTCGGCTCTTTCCTCGTCGAATGAGGTGCAGGATATTACAAAATGAATACCTCGATGCAAAGCAAGAATAATCGACTATAGTGAAGTTATTAGCCTGACGCAAACTTTTGTCCAAGGGGTCACTCCCGGTGAAGGGATCTCGGCCCTTGCCTCGTCGACTGAGGTGCTGGGTATTCATAACCGAATACCGCGATGCAAAACAAAAATGAACGTCCTTGCAATAACAGCTTTTGAAAAAAAAAAAAATTGTTCCAACAACGTCTTTTAGGTTTATTTTCTTGCATTAGTTCTTTTAATGCGTGATATTCTTGCATTAGTTCTTTTAATGCGTCCCATCATTTAATCCTACCATTGCAGAAAACAACCAAAATATGACGTACGCTTATGCCATTCGCATTCGCCACGGGGTCCCGTCATCACTCGTTAGGTTACTTAACTAACGACAGAGCGGGGGCTGGGCTAGCGCGGCTGTAAAACATAAGCAACGCCTAAATAGTAAAGCAATGATAGACATTACAGATCACAGATGAATACATTGGATATACTAGTAATCCGCAATCCTTTCGAGCCTGCAACGAAAAAGCGGATTACACGGTCGTGGTGAATAGCCAAATACCCCACCCAAGACCCCTACGGGTGCGGCAAACTACCCGCCAAGTACTCAGCAGTTTGTGCACCCCTCCATGGGTCTATCCTAGGAGCAAAAACAGTAAAAAGAATTATACAATGACGGCTACAACCCCGACCCGGTTGTGCGGCCAAACAAATAATATTATTACATCAATTTACATTTACAATGAATGAAAGAAAAACAAAAGCTCATCTCACATCCAACCCGGCTATTCACCCGCGACAGTCCAACAGAATCATATACACATTCCAATATCAAACACAGATCATGTATAACCCCGACTAATCGACTTATAGCGATTAGCCGACGTTCAATACATGCAAGCAACACAGATATAACCAACATAGCCAAAGTGCAGTGAAGTTCGGAAAACAAATACGGAATTATAGGACCCCAAAAGTGAATTTCAGTTCTGGAAAATCTGGGCACATATAATATATCTGAAAAATCCCAAAATCCCACCAGAAGAACACTGCACGAAAAACGATGCAGAGAGGAAAACAAACTGCGGCGCTTCCGCGGCACATGCCTACCTCGTGCCGCGGAAGCGCGGCGGTTTAAATGAATTAGGCCATCGTATTTCTTGTGTGTTCAAACAAAACCCTGAGCCGAATTTACAAGTATAAAG
The DNA here is from genome assembly GCA_030015575.1 of Agapanthus africanus. Classification (NCBI taxonomy): domain Eukaryota; kingdom Viridiplantae; phylum Streptophyta; class Magnoliopsida; order Asparagales; family Amaryllidaceae; genus Agapanthus; species Agapanthus africanus. Next base: position 430,883,586 of record CM057337.1, read on the forward strand.
TTTTTCATTTAGAGCAGAAAAAAAATTCAACAGAAACTTAGGGTTTTGGTTTTTCCGGTTTTGCGATTTTTCGGTTTCGAACTTCCATACACTTCGCTACCAAGCTAGTTTAAGTTTAGCCTGGCTCTGATACCACTGTTAGGTCCACGTTACCTCTCCCGGTACTTTCGGGGTTGCGGAAACGGTAAATCAAAATTTTTCTAAACTTTGTAACATGGACCGTAAAAGCCGGATCTTTGCTAAACTAAACTAGCATACTTGCAAAGAAGAGTTAACTACTATGCAAAGTGGTTATACCTCAACTTGAACTCCTTCTCTTTTTATTGTTGTTCTTCTTTCTTGTTCTTTGTAGTAGTTTGAATGGCTTCCCCTCCTCGTCTCCTCTTTGCCGAAGATAGATCCACCTGAGGGCTTCATCCTTTGGGCTCTTCCTCGATCTTTGAGTGAACTAGGATTGCCGGCTTGCTAAACCTTGAACCCTAGAGAGAGTAGAGAGTGTCTAGGGGTTTTTTTCTTTTCAAGGTGAAGGATTCTCAACACATGAGAAGGAATCACCTTGAGCTAGAGGAAGAAGAAGATGAAGTGAGGAGAGAGAATCATTATGAAAGAATGAGCTCTCATTTTCTTTCTTGCAACCATAATGCCAAAAGAAAAGAATTATCTAAATAATAATAATTCAAAATAAGAATAGTTGATGGTAATTTGGAATGACCACTACCATGCTTCATTTAATGAAAAGTAAGCATGAATCAAGGAGGACTTTTCAAAGCATGATGGTGGTCAACATTCAACCATGGTCAACAAGTCAACCATGGTCAACAAGTCAACAAAATCAACCATAACATTATTCTCATTTAATTACTATTATTAATAGATAATTCATAAATCCATTAGGGTTTGGAAAATGATAACTGTCAACTGTGCATACGCACCCGTTCCGAAACCCTAATGAAATACCTCATCCTCCGCCTCAAGCAACTGTGCATACACACCTGCATTCTCGTTCCGAGGAACAAGAATACCAAGATATAAAAGCAACCCCAAATATATATATACCAGTATCTGGCTCAAACCAGAGCCTGCCAGTATAATCCGTCCGGACTCCAAACGTGCACAAGTGCGCGGATGAGAACGAACCCTGTCGCAAAACCATGCGACCTCTACTCTGTTTTGCCCAGAGGCGAATGCCCTCTGTGTGGGACTCTAAAGACTCGACACTACGCTGGCAGTGGGTTTAACCACAGACCGCAAGCGGCACTAGCTGTGCGTAACGGTCCCCAGATAGATGCCGACAAGAAGGCTGACGAGGTGAACCCCATCTAAACTCCTACTGAGTCTGAATGTGACATTCTCCGTACAGTCCGGTCTGTTCGTCTGATACATCGCATGTCGGGCCTAGGGGGCGGTAAAACGTCAGTCCCCCAATAGCGGTACAAGTCGTGTCGGAGTGAAGCCCAAAACACCCTGAGATAACACTGGAAACCTACCAGTATATCTCGCTTGCCCTGGCCAGGGACTACTCGTGTAATGGCTCTCCTAGACACAGCGCGATGTCAACCCCCAATACCGGGAGAGACGAATCCTGTCTAACCGTCACTGCCTCCAAGTGTTTCGGGACTGCTCCCAACTACTACCTGTTTGCACGACTCAGAAGAGCCGTGGTAGGGTAGTAATCAAAGAACAGTGGGAACACACTCGAGGCGGAGTGACAGTGTCAAGTCAGCGGACTAAGCTGTACTCATGTCACCTGGGAACTGATAACTGACGATAGGTATAATACCAACCATCAGTTCCCGACGAGTCCTGTCCAGTGTACTCGTAACCTAACGAGCACCCGCATACTATCTTAAGTACGACGTACCGACGGCTGTGGGACAGACCGTCTCCCGTGCTGGGATGAGAAGCGCATACGCTAGTCTACTCCGGAGCATCGATGCCCTATCTCGATACTCCCACGACCAGGAACGTGTATAAGGATGTGCTTGTAGATTACCCAGCCCCCACGAGTGTGATCGCCATCACAACGCCGGTAATCAAGCAAAGATCCTAAGGGCTCTACTAATGCGTATAGGTGATATAATGAATAAACACACATGTACACATTAAAGCAGAGACAAACCAAGTAGCATACTACTATATTGAGCAAGATTGTCTGTACAACTGTGAATATCCCAAGCTTCCATCAAGTAATATACATACTAGTATGATACAGTAATAGCCTCTAGGGCATATACACTAACAGATTCTACCTGGAGCAAAAACAGGAAAAATAAATAAGACCAAACCTCTTATAATACCTACAGACTGCTAACTGCAAAAATTCAACATGTTTCGCCAAAATTGGGCCGAGCACGAAGGGGGTGATATCGGGTCAAATCTGATGAAAAGGACCCAGGTTTTTACACTACACTCCTAACACCATGTATAGTCTAATGTATATGTTTGCTTACCCAGAAAATGAACACAGATATAGCAGATCTCCCGTAACCTAAAACTTGATTCAAAATTGTATTTATAATTCTAATTTGCGACATTAAGGTGTTTTAGCAAAATCTAGTGATAAGACTTGGTTTAGTAAACACTAACAACACTTATTTACACTACACAAGCGATAACAATCCTATTTTGACCAAAACTTCACATAAAACACAAAGTTAGTACAAATCACTACTTAAACACAATTTTAAGCTTAAAGAACTAAAAGTTAAACAAGAAGTGTTTGATTTTGGGTTTATACCTCAAGATAGTCTAGGTAGGTGTTCCAAGATTTAGCACCAAAGAGTCTTGGCCAAGAACCATGCTTGAGTTAAGAAGGAGGAAGTAATGATGATTTTGTTAGAGTTTTGTATTTGGCTTGAATTTGGAGACTTGGATTCAAATTTTTATTGAAAGAAGAAGAAGGAGAAGAAGGGAGAGAGGGAGGAGCTGCTGTTGTTGTTGCTGCTGCTGGGGTGAAAAGAGTGGGAGAGATAGTGTGATGAGTGTGTGAGAAATGAGTGTTTTTGAAAAAAATAATTGAGAGAGTGTGAGAGTCAACCTTGCCCCTCTCTCTCTCCTCCAGAAATGCTAGCCATGTTTTGTCCCCCATGTTTCCTAGCTCATCATTCCCTTTCAACAAAATTCAAAATTAAAAGAAAACCTCATTTTTCCCATTTTAAACCAAAATTTAAACTTGTACACTAACTTGATGGCCGCGGTTCCGCGGCCAAATGGAAGCATCTTTGGCTGAAATTTTCTGGTCCTCTTTTGGTTGACTTTGTCTTCTTGTTTCTTTGGTTGGTTCTTCAGAATGTCTTCTAGTTCTCTTCCAGATCTCCACAGTGAGTAATCTAGTGGACTTTTACCATTCGCTTCGTGTCGAATTCTTGAACTTTGCGCTGCCTTGTACTTTGTCAACTGATCTTCGTTTACTCTCCAACTATAGGCTTGATCAATATTCTTCCATTTGTTGGTCGTAGTCTCACTTTTGTATCGTCTTTTGTCTTTTTCACTATTTTTGTTCCGAGAACCTGTAACCTGCAACTATGTAGCAAATATAGGTCAAAAGCACCTGTTTATTTGTAAAACGTATAAGAATAGGGAATATAATAATGCAATATTACGATATGAACACATGACATGTTACAAAACATTATGGCTAACATGCACAAGTTATGTACAAGTATCCAAAACAATATTAAAATATTAATTTAAAATAATAAAATATATTAAAATATTTATCAGTTAATTTTTTCATAAAAACCCGCATAATCGCCTAATTAACCCTTAATCGTAATCTAAGGTGTTACAATCTTCCCCCCTTAAAGAAAATTCGTCCCCGAATTTAAAAATATAGCTATGCGTACCTTTAAAGAGATGAGGGAATTTCTTCCGCATCTCGCTCTCGGCCTCCCAAGTGATCTCTTCACCATTTGGGTTGTGCCAAAGAATCTTCTCATATGGCAAGACCTTTGATCGAAGTTTCTTCACCTGCCGCTCCAATATCACTACTGGCTGCTAGGTGAATGAAAGATCGCGCTCAAGCTGAACGGTCTGATGCTGAATCTTGTTAGAAGGGTCGTGAAGATATCTGTGAAGTATCGACACATGGAATACGGGGTGAACGTCCGGAAATCTGGGTAGAAGAGCTAAATGATATGCAACTGTGCCGACACGCTCAAGGATCTCGAAGGGACCCATAAATCTGGGACTAAGCTTTCCTTTTCTCCCAAATCTCATCATGCCCTTCATCGGAGAGACCTTCAGAAAAACATGATCGCCAACGGCGAACACTAGTTTGCGACGGCGTCTGTTAGCATACGATTTCTTCCTGCTCTGGGCCGCTCTCATTCGATCTCGAATTAACTGTATATTCTCGTTCGTCTCCTACACGATCCGTGGCCCCAAAATACTGCTCTCGCTCAGCTCTGTCCAATAGACAGGCGATCTACTTCTCCTCCCATACAAAGCCTTAAATGGTGTCATCTGAATGGTATCCTGGAAACTGTTATTGTAGGAGAACTCCACTAAGGGTAAATGATGATCCCAGCTACCACCGAAATCTAAAACGCACTCTCGGAGCATGTCCTCAAGAGTCTAAATAATCCGCTCTGACTGGCCGTCGGTCTGCGGATGAAATGCTGTGCTGAAACTCAATCGGGTGCCCAACTCCTTCTGAAGTCTCTGCCAATATCGGCTGGTGAACTGGGTGTCTCGGTCGGACGCGGTACAAGTCGGGACGCCATGCAACCGTACGATCTCGTCGATGTAAATCTAGGCATACTGGGCAAATCCGAAAGTGGTCTTCACTGGCAGGAAGTGAGCCACTTTCGTCAATCGATCCATGATCACCCAAATGGAGTCATACCCTCGACTAGTCCTGGGTAGACCCACAATGAAGTCCATAAAAATCTGCTCCCATTTCCTCTCTGGAATAGGCAAAGGCTGCAACTCTCCCACGGGCCTCTGGTGCTCGGCCTTGACTTGCTGACAAGTCAAGCATCTCGACATGAAGTCTGTGACGTCCCTCTTCATTCCGTCCCACCAGTAAACATCTCTCAGATCGTGGTACATCCTGGTGGAACCTGGATGAACACTGAATATCGATCTATGCGCCTCCTCAAGAATCTCACGCCGCATCCCCTAAGAATCTGGTACGCACAGTCGAGTCCCAAATTGCAATACTCCCTGATCATCGATGACGAACTCGGAATCTCTGCCCTGTCTAACCTACTCCATGATCTCTGAAAGACGGTCATCAATGGACTGTGCCCTTCGGATATGGTCAAGCAACTGTGGACATGCATGAATATGCGCAAGCTGTCCCCCAGTCGAAGTGAACTCGAACTGCACTCGGCTGTCGCATAGAATCTGCCAATCTGCTGATGACTGCCTCTGCACGGCGCACAAACAAGATAAACTACCTCCGGGCCTCCGACTCAAAGCATCTGCTACTACGTTCGTCTTTCCCGGATGATAAAGGATCTCACAATCATAGTCTTTCACTAGCTCCATCCAACGTCACTGTCTTAGATTCAGGTCTCGCTGTTGAAATATGTACTTCAAGCTCTTGTGGTCCGTGAATATCTAGCATGACTCGCCGGATAGGTAATGTTTCCAGATCTTGAGTGCAAACACTACTGCAGCGATCTCTCAATCGTGAGTGGGGTTGTTCTGTTCATGTTTCTTCAGCAGCCGAGAAGCGTAAGCGATAACCCTGTCGTGCTGCATCAATACGCTCCCTAGCCCCACTCGAGAAGCGTCACAATAAACCAAAAATCCGCCCGATCCCGAAGGCAATGATAATACCGGGGTCGTAGTCAAACGAGTCTGCAACTGCTGAAAGCTATGCTCGCACGCCTCCGTCCAATCAAAAGGAACTCCCTTCCGGGTTAACCCGGTCAACGGTGAACAAATACGGGAGAAGTCCTGAACAAATCGTCGATAATAGCCGGCAAGTCCTACGAAGCTGCGGATATCTATAACTGATGCTGGTCTGGGCTAATGCCGAACGGCCTCGATCTTCTTCGGGTCCACACATATACCATCTCGCGTAATCACGTGACCTAAGAAATCAATGCTGTCAAGCCAAAATGCGCACTTGGAGAATCTCGCGAACAGCTGGTGCTCCCTCAAAGTCTGCAATGTGATTTGCAGGTGCTGCTCGTGCTCCTTTCGGCTCCAGGAATACACCAAAATGTCGTCAATAAACACGATGATGAATAGATCAAGATACGGCCTGAAAATACGGTTCATCAAGTCCATAAACGCGGCTGGGGCATTGGTGAGTCTGAACAACATCATCAAAAATTCATAGTGCCCGTAACGTGTGCGAAAAGCCGTCCGCGGAATATCCCCCTGCCGAACCCGCAACTGATGGTAACCCGATCGCAAATCAATCTTCGAAAAGTATCCCGCACCCACAAGCTGGTCGAACAAATCATCGATACATGGTAAGGGATATCTGTTCCGTACGGTAACCCTGTTCAGCTGGCGGTAATCAATACACAAGCGTAAACTGTCGTCTTTCTTCTAGACGAACAGGATCGGAGCACCCCAAGGAGACACACTAGGTCGAATAAGCCCTTTACCTAGCAAATCCTGCAACTGACCTTTCAACTCTCTAAGCTCCACCAGGGCCATCCGATAAGGCGGTATGGAAATAGGCCCCGTGCCGGGAATCAAGTCAATGCAGAATACAATATCGCACTCAGGGGGTAACCCAGGTAGCTCGTCAGGGAACTCACTAACAATCGGGACCTGGTCCAACGGAACCTCTGTAGCTCTAGTATCGCAAACATAGGCTAGAAATCCCTGACATCCTCAAAAGCTGTCCAGCGTGAAGAGACGAAATCAAACTGTAAGGGGCGGCACCACGGTCCCCCGGCACAAAAAAATAGACTCGTCAGGAAAACAAAACCTAACAGTTTTCTCGCGGCAGTCTACAGACGCATAGCACGTAGCTAACCAGTCCATGCCCAGGAGAACATCGAAGTCCAACATCTCAAGAAGGATCAAGTCGACAGGCAACTCTCTCTAGCCAATACGAACAACACACGACCGAAACACGTGCCTCGCAACAAACGACTCGCCAACAGGAGTGGTCACAACTAGCGGCGGATCAAGCAAACCCGACTCTCTGCGTAATCTCGGCGCGAAGTGTCTAGAGACATACGAGTGTGTAGACCCCGGATCAAACAACACATGAGCGTTAAAAGAACATACTGGAAGAGTACCTGAGACCACTGCGTTGGACGCCTGCCCGTCCTGATGCGTCAAAGCAAAAACCCTGGCCTGCCCTCTACCTGCGACTGGTCATCCTCTGCCGACAACTGGCTGTCCTCTGCCTCGGTCACCCCGTCCTCTATGAACGAACCCTCCGCGACCTCGACCTCTCGGTGCATAAGTCTGACGCGGAGCAATAACAGGTGGTAGAGGATGTAGGGTTAGCTTAGCAGCTTAGCAAGGTATTGGCAAGTATCAATCATGCTACTTTAAAATTTTTGGGGTGCTAAACAAACCCTTACCAAGATCTTAAATAGAGTATTAGGATTAACATAGCAAGTAAACAACTTTACTTCTAAGAGTTAGGGATTACGACCTTTGCAGTCTATTCCTTCACTTCTAAACCTCCGTGTTGAGGTCCCTTCGCTACGATCATTGAGTACCCGGACTCAAAAGAGGATGAGCGAAGAGAAAGATGCAAGCTTGCTTCCAATCTTCAAAAACAAAGATGGTCTACCGTGAAGAAACTCAAGCCTATGCTCTTGCTTTACTAATCAATTTTTAGCAAAGCAAACACCCTAATCTAAGTGGCTAGAATTGATGAGGATGATGAAGTAGGAATTTAGCTCTCATTTTTTTTCAATTTCTCACTCGAAATCATCACATACCAAAAAGTTAGTAAGCTTTTCAAGAGGAAGAAGAAGAAGAAATTACTTTGTGATGAATAACGAATTATTGTGCTATGGTTACAATTGCAACCCATGGTTCAGAATGAAGACTTAACCCATATAGAGAGTTAACTAGGGTAAAGGGTTTGGGTTGGGTTAATAAAATATCTACACAAAAATATCTTTGCTTAAAACAAAAATAAAGCTTCTAGAAGCTTCATGAAAAAGCTAACCCAAATCAAACCCTAAGTATGTTTAATCTCCACAAAACATGTTGCATTTGTAATCATAACTTGTTATAATATTATATATCATATATATAATATATTTTGTAACAAAATAAAATAATACAATTAACATATATCACATATATATTAATGTATTATCCAAGTGAGAAAAAGAATCTTTGAGTGAGATTATATTAGTTAATTTAATATAATATATCAAATATATAAGTATACATTAAATTATCGAATGAACACTTGATCCGATAATCCGGCTATTTCACAAATAACCGACTAATATAATCTGTATCAGTTCATCGAATCAACACTTGATCAGATGACCTGGCTATATCACATATACCCGGCCGATATCTTATATCGTGAGAATCCAATACGGTATCGCATACACGTATTATTTCCGGTCCCGCACATATCACATATGTGCTCCAACTCCATTTTTCTTGAGCAAGGAAACCTCTGTGTAGGACTCTAAAGAATCGTCAATACACCGGCAGTAGGTGATGATCATATCAAACACCCACAAGCTGCAAGCGGTCAGCTAAACGTAATAGCCACCCGGTATTGAGCAATCAGAAAATCAACAAGCAGGCCAGTACATTTTCCTGTGAATCCAACCAGTAACACTCCCGTACAGTCCAGTCTCTTCGTCTGATATGTCGCATATCTCGCCTAGGGGTGGTAAACGTCAAACCCTAGTAGCTTGATAAGTCGTGTCGATATGAGGTCCATAACAGTTCGAGAAACCACTGATAACACTTACCAGAAAATCTCAGCAACCCTGGCCAGGGATTTCCAGTTATAGCCAATCAAACACAGCGCAACATCAACTCCCTATACCGGGAAAGACGAAACCCCTCTTATCACTTATTGCCTCTATGTGATTTAGGACTGTACCCAAAAGCAACCGTTTTGCACACCCTCTTGGATGTGGTATGATGGAAATCAAAGCACAGTAGGAATCACACAAGACTCTATGACGATCTCGGGTCTACAGACTAACCTGTACCAGTCTCACCAGAGAACTGCCATCTTACGTGAGGTATAATACGATATGGGAGTTCTCGGCGAGTCCGTCCAGTGTACCCAGTCTCCACTGAGCACCCGTATACCTTCTCTGATGTCAAACACCAATGGATATGGGATCATCCATCGCCCATCATATGGGTCAAGAAGCACATACGCTAGTCCACTCTGGAGTATCGATGCCCTGTCTCGGTATTCCCACGACTAGGAACATTTGAAGGATGTACTTTGCGACTACACTGTCCCCACTAGTATGATCTGCATCATAGTCCTGGTAGTCAAGTACTCATCCTAAGGGCTTTATCAACATATGACATAAAGACAATCAGAGTACATGTTAAGATAAAGAGTAACCAGATAGCATACTATCATGTCGAGCAAGAAATTCCTCCCTATATATGTCCAAGCATCCACGAGCTGTGGTTGAAGTATCCCATACTCAACCATCCTATAAAAATCTCTACTGGGAAATAGGCCTTTGTGAGTGGATACGCGCTGTTGTCCTATGTGTCTACTCTCCTAACCTCGATCTCCCTGGAGATCAACCATCTCCATGATCAGGCGATACTGCCTAAGAATATGTCTGGATCTCTGATGGGACGGGGGTTCCTAGGCCTAAGTTACAACTCCATTGTCATACAATGGCCGGAACGAACTTCATCTCATGAACTAAAACTTATCTACACTGCCTCTTTGGTAGCATCCTTGGTAACGATGTATCTTGCCTTTAATCATCTAGTATGTCACGGTATATAGCTTGGAACTCTTCCAACATACTGTCCCTCCACTGAGGGTAAAGACAATGCCTGTGACTGAAACTCTGTCATCTTTATCACCCTGGAACCTTTCCAGTGATTCTCTCCAGGATCGATTGATACCATCTCACTACAACTAGTGAGAATCCTAACATCCAATTAGATCTATCTCATACATCCAAAACCCAATGATTTAGGAGGTAACACCTTGATCCTGTATGGAGAATCTTTGTGATAAGAGGAGATTGACCGAGCGTAGCATAGGAAACTTCTTCCCTATCAAGAGTATGTCATCCATGTACTATACGAGGATCACCACAATACTCTCTAGTACCTTTTTGTATATACAAGGTTCATCTACCATTTTGATGAAGTCAAACTCTCTGACTACCACATCAAAACGGACGTTACAACTCCGCGATGCCTGATTTATTGCATAAAACAATTTGCACACGTTTCTGCTACTCCCACTGTCTACGAATCCCTCTGGCTGTGTACTTATAGACGCTCTCTTCTAAATCATCATTTAGAAAAGCTATCATGACACCTAACCGCAAGATATCGTAGTCATGGTATGTAGCAGTGGCAAGTAGTGTTAGTTATATGTATGCCCTAGAGGCCATTACTGTACATTGGATATATATTGTAGTGGATGCTGGGACATATATAGATAGGACTTTCTTGCTCAACATGATAGTACGCTATCTGGTTGATCTTTATCTTAACATGTATACTTTCTGTCTCTCTGTTACATGTTGATAAAGCCCTTAGGATGTGTACTCGACTTCCAGGATTATGATGCAGATCATACCAGTGGGGCCTGGATAGTCCATGAGTACATCCTTCAATGTTCCTAGTCGGGGGAATATCGAGACGGGGCATCGATATTCCAGAGTAGACTAGCGAATATCTTCTCGACCCATGTGATGGGCGATGGATGATCCCATATCCATTGGTGTTTGACATCAGAGATGGTATACGGGTGCTCAGTGGAGACTGGGTACACTGAACGGACTCGCCGAGAACTCCCAGATGGTATTATACCTCACGTCAGATGGCAGTTCTCTGGTGACACTGGTACAGCTTAGTCTGTTGACCCGAGATTGTCATAGAGTCTTGTGTGTCTCCCACTGTGCTTTGATTTCCACCCTACCACGGCTCTACTGAGTCGTCCAAACAGGTGGTTTTTGGGTACAGTCCCGATTCACATGGAGGCAATGAGCGATAGGAGGGGATTCGTCTCTCCCGGTATTGGGGGTTGATGTTGCGCTATGCTCGACTGGCCATAACAGGAAATCCCTGGCCAGGGTTGCAGTGACCTACTGGTAAGTGTTATCAGTAGTTTCACACATGTCATGGACTTCACGTCGGCATGACTTATCGAGCTACTGGGGTCTGACGTTTACCATCCGTAGGCGAGATATGCGACATATCAGACGAACAGACCGGACTGTATGGTAAGTCTTACTGGTTGGATTCACAGGAGTGTGAGCGGGCTTGCTCATCGATCTTCTGATCGCTCAATACCCGGGTGGCCGTTATGTTTAGCAGACCGCTTGCGGCTTGTGGGTGCTTGATATGATCATCATCTGCTGCCGGCGTATTGACGAGTCTTTAGAGTCCTACACAGAGGTTTCCTGGCTCAAGCGAAACGAAATAGGAGCGCATATGAGATATGTGCAGGACCGAGAATAATGCATGTATGTGATACCGTATTTCATTCTCGCGATGAATGTGTCGAATGGTTTATGCGATATAACCTAAATATCGAATCAAGGATTGATTCGATAAGCCGATACATAGGATACTAGTCGGTTATATGCGATATGACCGGATCGTTAAATCAAGTGTTGATTTAATGATTTAATGTGTAATTATATATTTGATATATTACTTTGCATTAACTAGTATTGGTTCACTTTAAATAGATTTTCTCACTTGATGTGCAAGTTGTATATGTGATATACTTTTGTGAACATGATTGTATCATGTTTGATGATACATGTTTACTTGGTTAAGTGTAAAGAATTAAACCATGGTTAAGTTAATGATTAGGGTTTCATTTCACTTACTTATTCATTTATCTATTTATTTATCTTTTTCTTTTTGGAAAAGAGAAAGATAAATGGTGGACTTGTTTTGTTTTTAGTTGAAGCTTCTTGAAACCTTGACTAAGTCACCACTCTTGTCTTATACTTAAACCTAACCATTCAAGTTAACCTTGGTCCATTCTTTACAATTAACCAAGGGTTAATATATGATAAGTATTGATTTATTTATCTAATTATTCAATACTTATCATATTCTTTTTTCCTTCATCATCTTCTTCTTCCATAAAGAAAAACTTGCTACTCCAATGGCAAGTGATGAAATTGAGTGAGAAATCCAATTCTAAAGTGAACCCACCTCCTATTTCTTCATCCTCTACCTCTTTCCAAGTAGTATAGGGTGTTTCCTTCACAAGTTTTCAAGGCTTGGTGAAGTTGGAGCTTGATCTTGTGATGCCTCGATGTAGATCATCTTCGGCATCGAACCGACGACCAAGCCCGCCCATTTCTCCAATGAAGCCGATGCTAGAGTCATGGATTTGATTTGGACAGCGGAGAAACCTCATCACGGAGCCTAGGAAGTGGAGGACCGGATCTACAAATGTTGTAGCTTCTTTCCTTTAGTTAAAAGTCGTTAACTTGCATCGCATAGCCTATATATCTAGTTAACGATCCTTATTAGGGTTTGTAGGCACTTGTAAAATTTGAATTAGTCATGTTTGATCACTTGTAAGACTTCTTTAGTGTGCCTAGGAACCCTACAGTGGTATCAGAGCCTAGCTAGAGCCTTAGGCGATGCGTAGACGGAGTTAGAAATCCGTTCAGACCGAAACCCTAACCCTAAACATGCTCTCTGGACAATTTTGTAAAATGTGGTTTTTTCTATATTAAAAATATGCAGAAAAATCAGAAAGGAATCCTAAGAATTACTGTGCAAAACGTGTCCATGATTCAACAAGAGTGCGGCGGAACCGCGTCATAAGCAAGGCTTATGCGGCGGTTCCGCGGTCTTATTGTCACAGTGCCCAATAATTTTTGCACAGTAATTCTTATTTTCTGGTACTGGATTTTCCGGGAATTTTTAATATTTATTCAAAAGTTGAATTTTCTGGGTTGTATTGGGGTCTCGGTGTTTCGACCGGATTGTCTAATTTTGTCAGTGTGTGTTTTCGGGGTAATTTTAGAATATGTTAAAAAGTTCGACCGGATATAAATACCCAAGTTTTCCACTGTTGGGAGATTTCCAATTGTTGGACTTTTCCAGGGTTTAACGACGTTCTAAGTAGTGCAAGTAACGTGATGGTCCCTCTAGAAGACAACAAACCTTAACTCGATTATGTGACCGTCTTGAACTGCCCTTTGAACCTTCGGGTTTGGGGCAGTACGGTGTGCCACATGTGAGGCGTTGGCTTGACCCTTTTACGGCTGGACCGTTGGTACTGAGGCACGAACTGAATGCTATTAGACTTATTTCATGTGTTGAGCTGTCTCGGGAAAACTTGGGTGTTCGATTGTTCGATCGAAAAGTTTAGCATTTTCTATTTATCCGGAATCTGATGCAATAATTGGAATTCACAAATAGTTATGAGATAACTGAATGAATATTATAAACATAGCAGCTTAGTCTCACTTGATCGGTTGCAACGGAATTTTGATGTGATCAAAAGTCCGTCGCAATCACGTAGCGTACGCGGATACTCGCCGGGTAAACTTAATAGACAGCCTCACTCCATTGCCCCGACCAAGTGACTGTAGGAGAACCCCGTCGCCGAAAGCATCCGTTCGGGTGCTCGCGGCAGCGGTGTTCCGCCTTAGTGCACTTCGTCGACGGTATCGGGGGTGCAGCCGCCTACTAAAGTTTGCGACGAGCATTCGATCTGAATGTCGGGAATCCCGTTGAATTGCCCGACTTTTATATTGAAAAGTGTTTTCGATTTTGAGACTAAAATGCGGGGTTTATAATTGTTAGGCACGCAATGTCTAAGGAATTCATTTGATTAGGCATGCGATGTCTAAAGAGGTTGCGGATTCCAACTGTTGTAGTTTTACACTTTCTTTTCTGTGACCGTAAGTGTAATATGTGATATCGCCGGTTTCGTTGCTATATGTCAACGATAATTGGGATGCGCATATTTACTTACGTTGATGACATGTGATGTTATGTGTTGCTGGATATGTTATATTGGATCGTCGTGTTTGAATAGCCGGGGTTTTTTTATGTGAGATGAGTGTTTTTCATTTTCATTCATGTAAAAACTTGTTTGTAATATTCTTTTATTGGGGCACTTCCAGGTTGCGGAAGATGTCACCTTTTGTATATTATTTACTTTTCTGCACTAGGATAGACCCAAGGAGGGGAGCACAAGTAACCGGGTTCTGGGGTCCAGTGGGAGACCAACTCGAGGAGTCGAGTCCGGGTCTCCTAACCCTAGAATTAGTAGGGTTGCTTGCCGCTCTCGTAGGGGTCTAGGGATGTGGGATTGGCTATTCATCACGACCGTGGAATCCGTGTTTTATACTGGGTCGTATTGAAAACACGGACGTCCTAGTATATCCAATATTTCATATGTTTCTTCTGCTGTGATTTATCTGTGATGTTCTGTGACAGATATTATATATAGTATATATGATATATTATATAGACGTTGCTTATGTTTTACACCCGCGCTAGCCCTGCCTCGCTCTGGCGTTAGTTACCTAACCTAACGGTGCAGACGGGACATCAAGGCGAATGCGGATGGCATAAGCATACATTATATTTATCTGTGATGATTAGGTGGACTTAAATGATGGGATATTCATTAAAGAGATTAATGAAAGAAAATAAACCTAAAAGATATTGTGGAATCGAATTTCAAAATAAAACAGGTAGCTACAGTTCTTGCTTTGCATCGCGGTGTTCATTATAGAACATCCTGCACCTTATTCGATGAGGAAAGGACCGAGATCCCTTCACCGGGAGTGACTCCTTTAGCAATAACTGGCAGATGCTACAACCCTCGGTTTGTTTTTGGTCGCTTCTATAGTTTCCGCTTTGCACAGTGATATATATGATATATCCCGCACCTCATTCGACGAGGAAAGGGCCGACGATCCCTTCACCGGGAGTGACCCCTTTAGCAAAACTAGAAAAGCCTCGAAAACATTCCATTTAAAAACATTTGATTCCGCAACGAGATCAAGTTCAAAGCGTTAAAGGTTTTCATAAAAACCATTCGCAACCCTCCGTCATTTTAGGAAGTAGAGTACTTAGTATTCGTGCTGTGTTTGTTGACCTTAGTTAAGGCACAGTGTACGGTAGCTAAGTGATGTTTTCCTACACCGCATATGATGCGATTAGTTAGGACAGTCGCGTGACTTTGTTGACCTTAGTTAAGGGTCATGTGGGTGGGTCTAATTAATCATGAAATGACGGGTAGAACTTGACTAGTACTTATGATTTGTTGACCTTAGTTAAGGTCATAAGTGCTAGGGGTAAAAACCATTATCGGGTGTTTCAAGTGTTGAAATTTGCAATGAGATTGCATACCTTCTATGTGATAGTTGGATCCCGATACCCACTGCGACTAATTGTTACTCCTGGGAGAGTTTTGCACTTTGCAATTAACCGATCAAGTAGGTGTCTAGAAAGGTGTCAACGGGGTTACGCCTCTGGGAAAACGAGGTTTACTGTAATTAGGTCCGTGCGAAAGCACGGGGAACCTCCCTCAAAGTACCGACACTGGCCTGGCTGAAAGATTGGCGAACTTGTAGAGTGCAATTAATCCCGGCTAGTCTTTCGTTTTAAGGTTTGAAGGAAGATTTGATAAAAACAGTGGGAGCCATCCTGATTAGATAAAATATATAACCAATCTAATCTTGCAAGAGCGCACGCAGAGTGTTTTCTTCTCTCTCTCTCCTGGTAGCGACCATATAACGCCTTAATCAAGATAATAATACGGATATTGACTGAACCCGCTTGTTATACTGAGCTGGGGAACGTTGGTCCCGCTCCAACTTATAATTGTTATAAGACAGAGCAGGAAATTGGGGATTACCAGAATTCCCGTACCGCCCAAACGAAGAGAGTGCATGCTGATGCATCATCTTCGGGTGTGTTCATTACAAAGAACTGTTTCTCAGTATCCTCCGCATCCTGGGTATATGATACCGGATCTAGATTCTAGATATGTAATCTGTTACATAGGGCTATAAAAGGGTAGAAAAACTGAGAACGGGTGATAAGTTTCATGAGACAGAAAACGGGACAAGTGTTGCAGCCAAGTCTGTTGGTCACTGTCACCCTGTATTACCAATACATTGATTCTGAACGAATGTTATTAGATACCGAACCAGATATACAAAATCATATCAGTCTCTTTACAAGTAAAGAAATGATAAAATTTTGTATTGTTGGATAATGTTTTGAACATTTCCTATATCAAAAGTTGATCAGTTCAGGCACGTTATCTAAAAGCATTGATGTTCTAAATCAAACTACAGTTCCTAGTATACGGAACACACACAAGAGGAAGAGTTCAGAAATGAACGAATCATTCTTGAGGCATTGTAGACTAGGTCATATCAATGCGACCCGACTGGCTGAAGTTGCATTTTAGATGCATATTTAAATCAGTTTGAATTTACATCTTGTGAAACTTGCCAGTCATGTCACAAAGATAAGATGACCATAGATCTGTTTGTTGGAAACAAAGAAAGAGTTAGTAAACTCTTGGGACTGATACATTATGATGTATGTAAGGTCTCCTATCTACACATTCCAGGACTGGTTCTTTATACTTCATTACGTTCTCTGATGATCTCTCAAGATTCTGACATATGTTCCTGTTGAAACACAAGTCCGAACCTTTTGAGATATTCATAGAATATAAGTTAGAAGTAGAGAACCAAAAACCGGGTATAAGTATTATGTCCTATGATAAGATCAGGGAGGAGAATACTTGTGCATCGCATTCCTGGACTATTCTAAAGGAGAATGAGATTCTCTCTCAGTGTTACTCCTCTGAAAACACCACAGCACAACGGTGTATCGGGGTGGAGCAATCGCACAATATTAGATATGGTGTGCTCTATGATGAGTATTACTGAGTTACCTATTTCCTTTTGGAGTTATGCACTTATGAAGTTGCATACCTATTGAATAGGGTTCGAATCAAATTAGTGCCTACCACTCCATATAAGATATGGTGTGGGAAGAGCCTATCTCTTAAGTAAGTTAAGATCTGGGGTTGTCCGGCCTATGTCTAAATGCAAAATCCGGACAAGCTCGAGGCAAGGTCAGTTATGTAGAACTGGAAATGTTCCAGCTATACAAACTGCAGCTGATGATTTGACAGAACCAAAGGATTCAATAGTTCCCGATGAACCTCAGCCTCTCCGCCGATCTAGCAGGGTTCCTCACCTGCATGAGAGATACTTCGGTTTCTCGATGACAGTGGGAGCAAGGATTGCATCATGAGATGATGACCCAACTAGTTTCGAGCAGGCCATCAAGAGTAGGGACTCTGTAAGAATGGCTGGATGCTTAGCAATCTGAGATGGAATCCATACACACCAATAAAGTATGGACTTTGGTTGCGATATCTGAAGGGTTAAATCCCCATCAGGAGCAAGTATATCTTGAGAAGATTACTTCGTGTAGATGGAAAAGTTGAGACATTCAAAGCTAGACTTGTTAAAGGTTTTAGTCATCAACCAGGTGTGGATCATGATGAAACCTTTTCTAAGGAGCTATGCATAAGTCCATCCAGATCCTACTTGCCACGGCTACATACCATGACTACGATATCTGGTGGTTGGGTGTCATGACTACTTTTCTAAATGATGTTTTGGAAGAGAGCGTCTATAAGTACACAGCCAGAGGGCTTCGTAGACAGTGGGAGCAGCGAAAACGTGTGCAAGATGTTTTAGATAATGAAGCAGGCATCGCGGAGTTGGAACGTCTGTTTTGATGTGATAGTCAAAGTGTTTGACTTCATCAAAATGGTAGATGACCCTTGTATATACAAAACGGTAGTAGAGAGTAAGGTGGTCATCTTCGTATTGTACGTAGACAACATACTCTTGATTGGAAAAGAGTTTCCTATGCTACGCTCGGTCAATCTCCGCTTATCACAATGATTCTCCATATAGGATCAAATTGATACCTCCTAAATCCTGTGTTTACATCTATGGGATAGATGTAATTGGATGTTAGGACTCTCACTAGTAGTAGTAAGATGGTATCAATCGATCCTGGGGAGAATCACTGGAAGGGTTCCAGGCTGATAAAGACGACCGAATGTCAGTCACAGGCATTGTCTATACCCTCGGTAAAGGGACGGTATATTAGAAGAGTTCCAAGCTAGATACCGTGGCAAACTAGACGATAAAGGCTGGCAACATCGCTATTAAAGACACTACCAAAGAGGCAGTTTGGGTGTATATTGGTTCATAAGATGAACTAGGTTCCTACCATTGTATGACAATGGAAGTGAGGCTTTGGCCCTGGAACTCTGGTCCCATCAGTGACCCAGACACATTCTGAGGCAGCATCACCTGATCATGGAGATAGTTGATCTCCAGGGTGATCAAGGTTAGGAGAGTAGACTCAGAGGACAACACGGCGGATCCACTCACGAAGGCCTTTTCCCAAAGAGAGACTTTTAGGGGATGGTTGAGTATTAGATACTACAACTACTGCTACAGATGGCCCTAGTGCAAGTGGGAGATTGTTAGTTATATGTATGGCCTAGAGGCCATTACTGTACATTGGATTTATATTGTAGTGGATGCTGGGACATATATAGGTAGGACTTTCTTGCTCAACATGATAGTACGCTATCTGGTTGATCTTTATCTTAACATGTATATTTTCTGTCTCTCTGTTACATGTTGATAAAGCCCTTAGGATGTGTACTCGACTTCCAGGATTATGATGCAGATCATACCAGTGGGGCCTGGATAGTCCATGAGTACATCATTCAATGTTCCTAGTCGGGGGAATATCGAGCCGGGGCATCGATATTCCAGAGTAGACTAGCGTATATCTTCTCGACCCATGTGATGGGCGATGGATGATCCCATATCCATTGGTGTTTGACATCAGAGATGGTATACGGGTGCTCAGTGGAGACTGGGTACACTGAACGGACTCGCCGAGAACTCCCAGATGGTATTATACCTCACGTCAGATGGCAGTTCTCTGGTGACACTGGTACAGCTTAGTCTGTTGACCCGAGATTGTCATAGAGTCTTGTGTGTCTCCCACTGTGCTTTGATTTCCACCCTACCACGGCTCTACTGAGTCGTCCAAACAGGTGGTTTTTGGGTACAGTCCCGATTCACATGGAGGCAATGAGCGATAGGAGGGGATTCGTCTCTCCCGGTATTGGGGGTTGATGTTGCGCTATGCTCGACTGGCCATAACAGGAAATCCCTGGACAGAGTTGCAGTGACCTACTGGTAAGTGTTATCAGTAGTTTCACTCATGTTATGGACTTAACGTCGGCATGACTTATCGAGCTACTGGGGTCTGACGTTTACCACCCCTAGGCGAGATATGCGACATATCAGACGAACAGACCGGACTGTACGGTAAGTGTTACTGGTTGGATTCACAGGAGTGTGAGCGGGCTTGCTCGTCGATCTTCTGATCGCTCAATACCCGGGTGGCCGTTACGATTAGCAGACCGCTTGCGGCTTGTGGGTGCTTGATATGATCATTATCTGCTGCCGGCGTATTGACGAGTCTTTAGAGTCCTACACAGAGGTTTCCTAGCTCAAGCGAAACGAAATAGGAGTGCATATGAGATATGTGCAGGACTGAGAATAATGCATGTATGTGATACCGTATTTCATTCTCGCGATGAATGTGTCGAATGGTTGTATGCGATATAACCTAAATATCGAATCAAGGATTGATTCGATAAGCCGATACATAGGATACTAGTCGGTTATATGCGATATGACCGGATCGTTAAATCAAGTGTTGATTTAATGATTTAATGTGCAATTATATATTTGATATATTACTTTGCATTAGTATTGGTTCACTTTAAATAGATATTCTCACTTGATGTGCAAGTTGTATATGTGATATACTTTTGTGCACATGATTGTATCATGTTTGATGATACATGTTTACTTGGTTAAGTGTAAAGAATTAAACCATGGTTAAGTTAATGATTAGGGTTTCATTTCACTTACTTATTCATTTATCTATTTATTTATCTTTTTCTTTTTGGAAAAGAGAAAGATAAATGGTGGCTTGTTTTGTTTTTAGTTGAAGCTTCTTGAAACCTTGACTAAGTCACCACTCTTGTCTTATACTTAACCCTAACCATTCAAGTTAACCATGGTCCATTCTTTACAATTAACCAAGGGTTAATATATGATAAGTATTGATTTATTTATCTAATTATTCAATACTTATCATATTCTTTTTTCCTTCATCATCTTCTTCTTCCATGAAGAAAAACTTGCTACTCCAATGGCAAGTGATGAAATTGAGTGAGAAATCCAATTCTAAAGTGAACCCACCTCCTATTTCTTCATCCTCTACCTCTTGCCAAGTAGTATAGGGTGTTTCCTTCACAAGTTTTCAAGGCTTGGTGAAGTTGGAGCTTGATCTTGTGATGCCTCGATGTAGATCATCTTCGGCATCGAACCGACGACCAAGCCCGCCCATTTCTCCGATGAAGCCGATGCTAGAGTCATGGATTTGATTTGGACAGCGGAGGGACCTCATCACGGAGCCTAGGACGTAGAGGACCGGATCTACAAAGGTTGTAGCTTCTTTCCTTTAGTTAAAAGTCGTTAACTTGCATCGCATAGCCTATATATCTAGTTAACGATCCGTATTAGAATTTGTAGGCACTTGTAAAATTTGAATTAGTCATGTTTGATCACTTGTGAGACTTCTTTAGTGTGCCTAGGAACCCTACAAGTAGGATCTGGATGGACTTAACCATAGCTTTGAATGTCTCGACTTTTCCATGTACACCAAGTAATCTTCTCAAGATATACTTGCTCCTGATGGGGATTTAACCCTTCAGATAAAGCAACCAAAGTCCATACATTGTTGGTGTATAAGGATTCCATCTCAGACCGCTTAGCATCTAGCCATTCTCACAGAGTCCCCACTCCTGATGGCCTGCTCGAAACTAGTTGGGTCATCATCTCATGATGCAATCCTCTCTCCAACTGTCATAGAGAAATCGAAGTATCTCTCAGGTGGATAGGAACCCTACCAGATCGGCGGAGAGGCTGAGGTTCCTAGGAAACTATTGAATCCTCCGGGTTTACCAAATCATCAGCTGCAGTTTGTATAGCTGGAACTCCTTCCAATTCTACCTCATGACCACTAATTTCTTCATAAGAAATTCCCTTTTTCTCAAAAAATGATATGCCGAGAAATAAAACATCTTTGGTTCCTCGGAGTGGTAGAAGATATTCCCTTTCAAATGCTTGGGATATCCAACAAACTTCCACAGAACTGACCTTGCCTCGAGCTTGTCCGGATTTTGCTTTTGACATAGGCGGGAAAACCTCAAATCTTAACTTTCTTAAGAGATAGGCTCTTCCCATACCATATTACGTTTTGAGTGGTAGGCATCTGATTTGGTCGGAACCCTATTCAATAGGTATGCAACTTCTCAAGTGCATAACCCCAAAAGAAAATAGGCAATTCAGTAGTACTAATCATAGAGCACACCATATCACATAGGATGTAATTGCTCCACCCTGATACACCGACGTGCTGTGGTGTATACGGAGGAGTAATGCTGAGAGAGGATCTCATTCTCCTTTAGAATAGTCCAGGAATTCTGTGCTTAAGTATTCTCCTCTTTGATCACATCAAAGGACATAAACTTATACCCATTTTTGGTTCTCTACTTCTAACTTATATTCTGTGATTATCTCAAAAGTTTCCGACTTGTGCTTCAACAGGAACATATGTCTGAATCTTGAGAGATCATCAGTGAATGTAATGAAGTACAAAGAACCGGTCCTGGCATATGTAAACAGGGGACTTTCATACATCAGCATGTATCAATCCCAAGAGTTCTCTAACTCTTTCTCTGTTTCTAAAAAATGGAGGTGTGGTCATCTTATCTTCGCGACATGACTATCAAGTTTTACAAGATGTAAATCCAAACTAATTTAAATATGCATCTTTATGTAACTTCTGCTAATCGGGTCTTATTGATATGACCTAATCTACAATGCCTCAAGAAAGATTCGTTCATTTCTGAACTCTTCTTCTTGTGTGTGTTTTGTCCGATAAGAACTGTGGTTTTATTTAGAACGTCTATGCTTTTAGATAACGTGCCTGAACCGATCAACTCTTGATATAGGAAATGTTCAAAACATTATCCAACAATACAAAATTATATCCTTCTTTACTAATAAAGAGACTTATATGATGTTGTATATCAGGTTCGGTATCTAATAACATTCGTTCAGAATCAATGTATTCTGGTAATACACGGTGATAACTGCCAACAGACTTGGCTGCAACACTTGCATCATTTCCAACTCTTGAAACTTATCACCCGTTCTCAGTTCTCTACCTTTCTATAGCCCATGTAAAAAATTACATTTTCGGAATCCTGATCCGGTATCTCATACCTAGGACGTAAAGGATACTGAGAAACAGTTCTCGGTAATGAACATACCCGAAGATGATCCATCAACATCTACTTTCTTCGTTTGGGCGGCACGGGAATTCTGGTAATCCCCTATTTCCTGCTCTGTCTTATAACAATTATAAGTTAGAGCGGGACCAACGTTCCCTAGCGCAATATAACAAGCGGATTCAGTCAATACATCCATATTATTATCCTGATTAAGGCGTGATATGGTCGCTACCTGGAGAGAGATAGAAGAAAACACTCAGCGTATGCTCTTACAAGATTAGATTGGTTATTAATATATCTAATCAGGATGTCTCCCACTGTTTTAGTCAAATCTTCCTTTAAACCCTAAATGGAAAGACTAGCCGGGATTAATTACACCCTACAAGTTCGCCAATCTTTTAGCCAGGCCAGTGCCGGTACTTTGAGGGAGGTTCCCTGTGCTTTCGCACGGACCTAATTAAAGTAAACCTCGTTTTCCCAGAGTCTTAACCCCGTGGACACCTTTCTAGACACTTACTTGATCGGCTAATTGTAATGTGTAAAACACTCCCAGGAGTAACTCTTACTCGCAGCGGGTATCGGGATCCAACTATCTCATAGAAGGTATGCAATCTCATTGCAAATTTCAACTCTTGAAATTCCCAATACTATTTTGCCCCTAGCATCCTATGACCTTGATGAAATCCAACAAACCATAGGCTACTAGTCAAGTTCAACCCATCATTTCCTGATTGAATTAATCCCACCCGCACGACCCTTGACGAAAGCCAACAAAGTCGCACGACTACCCTAACTCAATCGCATCATATGCTTATACAGATAAGCATGAATAGCTACCGCACACTACGCCTTGACGAAAGCTAAGAAACGTAGTACGAATACTATGAAGTACTTATCTAAAATGACGGAGGTCTACGACAGGTTTTTAAGAAAACCCTTTGCGTAATGAACTTGATATCGTTGTAGAATCGAGTGATTTTAAATGGAATGTTTTTTAGGCCTTTTCTAGTTTTGCTAAAGTGGTCACTCCCGGTGAAGGGATCTCGGCTCTTCCCTCATCGAATAAGGTGCAGGATATTTCATAAATATCACTATGCAAAGCAGAAACTATAAAAATAATCAAAAGACAAACCGAGTTTGTAGCATCTGCTAGTTTCTCTAAAGAGCTCACTCCCGGTGAAGGGATCTCGGCACTTTCCTTATCGAATAAGGTGCTGGATATTCTACAAGGAATACTGCTATGCAAAGCAAGAACTAGAGCTACCAGTTTTTAAACAAGTTTCTACAACATCTTTAGGTTTCTTTTATTTCATTAATCTCATTAATGAAGTGCCATTTTATTATGCTTCACAAGCATCACAATTGAAACGAAATCAGCAATATAACATATATCTCATATATATAATATAAACATTCGTCTCAGGCAGTAATATGATCTCATCACAGTACATTGCAGCAGAAGATAACATATGAAATATTGGATATACCAGGATTTCCGTGTTTTATGGGAGCCTGTATAAAACACGAATTCCACGATCCCGATGAATAGCCAATCCCATACCCCTAGACCCCTACGAGAGCGGTAAGCAACCCTACCAATTCTAGAGTTAGGACACCCAGTCTCGACTCCTCGAGTGTCCTAAAAAAAGAATATTACATATAATGAATTTTACATGAATGCAAATGAAAAACTCTCATCTCACATAAAACCCCCGGCTATTCAGAACACGACGATCCAATATAACATATCACAGCAACACATAATATCTCATATCATCAACGTAAGCAAGTATGCGTATCCCGATTGTCATTGATGTATAACAATGAAGCCGGCGATACACCACATACTACGCTTAGGGTCACAGAAAAGAAAGTGCAAAACTACAACAGTTGGAATCCGCAACCTTCTTAGACATCTCATGCCTAACAAATGAATTCCTTAGAGATCGCATGCCTAAAAATTATAAACCTCGCATTTTAGTCTCGATCTCGAAAACACTTTTCAATATCTAGTCGGGCAATTCAACAAGATTCCCGACATCCTGATCGAATGCTCGTCGGAAACTTTAGTAGACGGCCGTACCCCCGGATGCCTTCGACGGAGCTCACTAAGGCGGAACACCGCTGCCGCGAGCACCCGAACGAATGCTTTTGGCGACGGGGTTCTCCTACAGTCACTTGGTCGGGGCTATGGGGCATGGCTATCTATTAAGTTTACTCGGCGAGTATCCGCGTATGCTACGTGATTGCGACGGACTTTCGATCACATCAAAATCCCGTGGCAACCGATCAAATGAGACTAAAAACTGCTAGATTTATAACATTCAAATTAGTTATCTCATAACCACTTGTGGATTCTAAATATTGTTTCACATTCCAGATAAATAGACAATGTTAAACATTCCAATCGAATAAACAAACACCAAAAAATTCCCTTTTTGCTCAACACTTGAACTTAGTTTAAAAGCATCCATCACATGCCACAGTACCAATGGTCCAGCTGTAGAAGGGTCAAAGCAACGCCTCACATGTGGCAATGCCATACTGCCCCAAACCCAAAGGTTTAGAGGCGGTTCAGACGGTCACATAATCGAGTTAAGGTTCGTGTTCTTCTAGAGGGTCCACTGCGCTACTTGCACGACTGTGAATGTTCTTTAACTAAGGAAAAAAATCCAACACTTGGAAATTTTCCTGCAGGGGAAAAAGTGAGTTATTGATATCCGTTCGAACTTTTTAACACGTTCTAAATTACCCGAAAAACTTAAACGAAGTTAAATTATCCGATCGAATCAACGAGTTCCCAATATATCCCAGAAGGCTCAACACTTGATTAGAACTAAAAATTCCTAGAATCATGAAAAATACCGAAGAATATAACCATGAAGTATTAACCCCCAACTCGCAAAGTTGACCGCGGAACCGCCGCCAAACGGATGGTTTGGCCGCGGTTCCGCGTTCCTTTGAGTGATTTAGGGCTTCGTACTTCACAGTAATTCTTAAAATTTCCTGCATGATTTTCTGAGTATTTTTAATATGAAAAATTTCAACTTTTGAATAAATTTCCAGAAACTAAGTTTTTACGGGGTTTCGGAGTTCGATTGGACTTTTAACTTCGTCCAGACAACGCCTAATGCTCTAGCTTGGCTCAGATACCACTTCAGGGTTAGCTTAGCACCTTAACAAGGTTTTGGCAAGCATCAATCATGCTACTTTCAAATTTTTGGGGTGCTAAATAAACCCTAACCACGATCTTAACTAGAGTATTAGAATTAACATAGCAAGTAAACAACTTTACTTCTAAGAGTTAGGGATTACAACCTTTGTAGTCCGTTCCTTCACTTCTAAAGCTCCGTGTTGAGGTCCCTTCGCTGCGATCATCGAGTACCCGGACTCAAGAGAGGCTCCATGAAGAGAAAGATGCAAGCTTCCTTCCAATCTTCAACAACAAAGATGATCTACCACGAAGAAACTCAAGCCCAAGCTCTTGCTTTACTAATCAAGTATTAGCAAAGCAAACACCCTAATCTAAGTGGCTAGAATAGATGAGGATGATGAAGTAGGAATTTAGCTCTCATTTGTTTTCAATTTCTCACTCAAAATCATCACATACCAAAAAGCTAGTAAGCTTTTAAAGAAGAAGAAGAAGAAGAAATTGCTTTGTGATGAATAATGAATTATTGTGTTATGGTCACAATTGCAACCCATGGTTAAGAATGATGACTTAACCCATGTAGAGAGTTAACTAGAGTAAAGGGTTTGGGTTGGGTTAATAAAATATCTACACAAAAATATCTTTGCTTAAAACAAAAATAAACCTTCTAGAACTTTCATGAAAAAGCTAACCGAAATCAAACCCTAACTATGTTTAATCTCCACAAAACATGTTGCATTTGTAATCATAACTTGTTACAATATTATATATCACATATATAATATATTTTGTAACAAAATAAAATAATACAATTAACATATATCACATATATATCAATGTATTATCCAAGTGAGAAAAAGAATCTTTGAGTGAGCTTATATTAGTTAATATAATATAATATATCAAATATATAACTATACATTAAATTATCGAATCAACACTTGATCCGATAATCCGGCTATTTCAAATAACCGACTAATATAATCTGTATCAGTTAATCGAATCAACACTTGATCCGATGACTCGGCTATATCATATATACCCGGTCGATATCTCATATCGCGAGAATCTAATACGGTATCACATGCACGTATTATACCCGGTGCCGTACATATCACATATGTGCTCCTACTCCGTTTCGCCTGAGCCAGAAAACCTCTGTGTAGGACTCTAAAGAATCGTCAATACGCCGGCAGTAGGTGATGATCATATCAAACACCCACAAGTTGTAAGCGGTCAGCTAAACGTAACAGCCACCCAGGTATTGAGCAATCAGAAGATCAACAAGCAAGCCTGTACATTCTCCTGTGAATCCAACCACTAATACTCCCGTACAGTCCGGTCTCTTCGTCTGATATGTCGCATATCTCGCCTAGGGGTGGTAAACGTCAGACCCCGGTAGCTTGATAAGTCGTGTCAATATGAGGTCCATAACAGTTCGCGAAACTACTGATAAGAATTACCAGTAAATCTCAGCAACCCTGGCAAGGGATTTCTAGTTATAGCCAATCGAACACAGTGCAACATCAACTCCCTATACCGGGAGGGACGAAACCCCTCCTATCGCTCATTGCTTCCATGTGATTCGGGACTGCACCCAAAAGCCACCGTTTTGCACGCCCTCTTGGACGTGGTATGATGGAAATCAAAGCACAATGGGAATCATACAAGACTCTATGACGATATCGGGTCTACAGACTAATCTGTACCATTGTCACCAGAGAACTGCCATCTGACGTGAGGTATAATACCATCTTAGAGTTCTCGGCGAGTCTGTCCAGTGTACCCAGTCTCCACTGAGCACCCGTATACCTTCTCTGATGTCAAACACCAATGGATATGGGATCATCCATCGCCCATCATATGGGTCAAGAAGCGCATACGCTAGTCTACTCTAGAGTATCGATGCCCTGTTTCGGTACTCCCACGACTAGGAACATTTGAAGGATGTACTTTGCGACCACACTGTCCCCAGTAGTATGATCTGCATCATAGTCCTGGTAGTCAAGTACTCATCCTAAAGGCTTTATCAACATGTGACATAGAGACAATCAGAGTACATGTTAAGATAAAAAGTAACCAGAGAGCATACTATCATGTCGAGCAAGAAAGTCCTCCATATATATGTCCGAGCATCCACTACAATATACAACGCATGTACAGTAATGGCCTCTAGGGCATACATATATCTAATAGAGGCAACGCTCTCTGAGGCGGAGAAGGTGGTAAGGTAATATGTGGAACCGCTGTTGCGCCATGGCAGCGCCCCGGCCTTCTACTCGAGACCAAAATGCGGAATCAAAAATTTTCTTAACTTTAAACCGGCGCTACCGCGGACAATATACCCTGATCATAACCATTAACCTAAACCTAGCTATCAAGAGAATGGGGTAGAAGCTATACCGAGCGATCCGTGTGATCCGGTCTTCGTCTCCACTCCGATCTCCCGCGGAATCCTCGTCCGTCACCTCCTCGTCGAAAAGGGCACCACGTAGCCGAATACTTTTACGGGCTCCCACCTCTGGACCGAGGCAACTCGGACGCCAAGTTGGCTAGACGACGCGTCCAAGATTTGCTGTAGGTGTAGTGTCGAACTTGTCTCTTTGGGGTTTGTGAAGTTGCCATGGATGTGGAGGTGTAGGAAGAAAATGAACTTTGGAAAAATGGAGCTATCATTTTCATATAAAGGAATGAGATGAGGAAATATGCTACACATCAAAATGAACCTCTCTCTCACCCTCATCAAATTGTGGCCGGCCCCCTCAAGGAAATGGTGGAGCAAAAAAACATAATACATGAGGGAGGTGAGTGTAGGAGAAGAATAAAGGTGACCACACCCAAAACCATGATAACAAAATCATCTCAATTTCAAATCCTTTCTCATCTCAAAAAGCAAAGGAAAAGACTAATAAAGAATCTCATCATGATGAAGCTACAAATGCAAGAAACCCCCTTCCACTAAAGTTATTTGCAAACTTGCAAATAACCCCCTCCACCGAAAAGTCCGGCCGGGAAGGAACAAAGGAAAACCGGCCGGAACGGAATACAAACTGGCAATATCAGAAAACTGATCCCGTAATAAATTACAGGAAAACCCCACGACTGCATATGCATGCCCGCATTTGTATTCCCACTGAACACAAATGCAAAGAGACAAAATCTACACTGTCTAATACTAGGATCCGGCTTAAGCCAAAGCCGGCTAGTAAAAACCGTCCGATCACGATCTGTGCAATACCGCACGTATCTGATCGAACCCTGCCATATCTCCATATGGCCTCTACAGCGTTTCGCCCGAAACTTGAGTAACTGAGTGTGGTGGACTCTAAAGACTCGTCAATAGTATGGCTGTGGATTTAACCACTAGCATGTCAGAGGTATTAGCCATACGTGACGGGCCACCAGCTATTGACCAAAAGGGACGTCGATGAGCGAGCTCATCCTGACACCCTACTGAGCCTGTCAGTGACAATATCCGTACAGTCCGGTCCGTTCGTCTATGAGTATTGTATGGCGGGCCTAGGGGGTTGGTAAAAGTCAGACCCCCAAAAGCGGTACAAGTCGTGTCGGAGTGTAGTCCAGAACACCCTGAGATACTACTGGAATACCTACCAGTAAATCTCCTGCCTCGGCCGAGGGCTTTGTGTAATGGCTCTCCTAGACACAGCGCGACCTCACCCCCAATACCGGGAGAGACGAACCCCTGCAGATCCGCTCACTGCCTCCATGTGGCTCGGGAATGTACCCAACTAAAACCTGTTTGCACGACTCCTTTGAGCCGTGATAGGGTAGTAATCAAAGCACAGTGGGAACTCACACGAGACAAATGACGATCTCAGGTCGATGAACTAACCTGTACACATGTCACCAGGGAACTGCTATCTGACGTCTGGTTTAATCCCAACTAGCAGGTTCCCGGCGAGTCCTGCCCGGTGTACTCATAACCCAATGAGCACCTGTATACATCTTAGGTGAACCAACTGACACCAGGCTGGTAGTCAAGCAAGAATCCTAGGGGCTCTATCAACGTGCAATAGCGACTCGTAAGGTCACCTAAAGCAGTACACGAAGATAAAGATAAACCAGATAGCATACTATCATCTCGAGTAAGACTGTCCTACCGGGATAGGTCCTGTAACGTGTTAAAAATGATTAAATAAATAATTAAATGAATAAAAGTGTTTAAGTGAATTTTAGGATTTTCGGTAAAGTAAAATGTATTTTTCGTAAAACCAAATCGTGATTGTTTTTCATTATAATTTTAAAAATATCCATTTTAATTATGAAATTACTAGTAAAAGGTGTTTATTTAGCCACTTATAAATTTTTAGTTTAATAAAATATTTTTCCTAAATTAATTATTTTAAATATTAACATAAGCTTTATTTTTACACTAAATTAGTGTAAATTAAAAATTTAAATTGTTTTAATTTGTAAAAAATGAACCATGGCATGTTAGAATTTAGTATGTATCATGCAAAAATTATTTGCAAATTTTTCCTATTTTCTAGAGCTTTCTTGAGTTGCTATAGTAAATAAATAAATAAATAATTAAATAAACCATGAAAAGACATTTAATGTTGTTTCTCTTCTTGAAACTTCTACACAACATCACATTCTCTTCTTTCTCTCCCTCACCTCCCTCTAGGCCGGCCACAACCCCCCATGGCTGCCTCTCCCCTTTTCCCACCTCATTTTTATTCAAAATTCATTAAAAACACATCAAAAATTCAATTAAAATTCCACAAAATCCTATTTATTCCATACTCTTTATTCCTTGCTCATTTTTATATGAAATTTGGAGATGGAAAGCATGCATTTTGGAGGCTCATTTCTTGTTTGGATTTCATATTTTGGGAGGTATAATTTCTTTCTTTTGATTTATTTTTTTAGATGTTCATTTAAGCTTAATTAGATTTAATGAATTAATTCTATGTTTTTTTTAAAAATTCAAGTTAGGGTTTGTAAATTCAAGTTATGATTTTTGTTAATTATTTAGGGTTATAATAGTTAGTTTAACACTTTTAGAATTGGAAAATATTGAATGGTTGTTGAATTGTAAAATTTTCATTTAAAATTGTTTTAAATTAGGAATTTAGTTAACTAGGTTTTTGCAAAATGTGTTTGTGCTTAATATAAAATTCTAATTTGGGTTGTTATCATTGGATTATAGTTTTAGTGGAAATGTTAGCATGTTAATGGGAAGAAAAACTTAGTTTGATTGCTAGTTTCAATGGATAATTGATAAATTGTGATAAAAAAAAAATTGCTAATTTTGTAAACTAGATTTTAGAAATTCCTATATAAATGAGATTAAAAATATAATTATGGTTTCATTATATCATTATAATCATAAATTGTGGTTTAGGTCATTAATTTATGCAAAATCATGTTTTGAGGTGGAATTGTGGTATTTTGTTTGGAAAATGTTGAAAATTGTTCAAGGGTGCAAACTAGAAATTTCAAATTACTACAAATATGTGTAATAAAAATATAGTAATGGTTTGTATAGTCTAGTTATGCTATATAATGAGTTTTATAACTATTGGTTTCATTTAAATGTCAAGTTTTGATGAAAAACGTTAAATTGGTAATTTCGGTTTTTTTACGAAATTGGACGGTTTGATGGATTTTAGGGTTTCGATGGATTTAATCATGTTTTATAATATAAGTAATGTGTTTTAAAACTACGAGTTATTTGTTAATGTTATCTCGATCCATCGGAGTTTGTATGCCGATATCGAGCGGTATTTGGATTCTTTTGCGTGGACGGGACATAGGTTTTAACCTATGCTTGTTCCTTGTATCGTTTGACTTTTGTATGTGATTCGGTTTACGATGCTATTTATATGTTTGCGTTTAGGTACCCCTCACGTGGACTGCGGGCGATGAAGAGGAGGATGGCGACACCGTCTTCGGCAGACATGGACCAGGTGAGTAGATGTATATCTACGGGGGGAAGTCGGGTGGATGGCGTTTAGCACCCCCGCAACGTAGAATAGGAATAGTATTTATTATCATTAGGAAACCAGATGTGACCCTATATTCTTAATGAGTAGGACCCTAGTAATGACCCTAGGCTGGATTAGACTGATTTAGAAAGACATATCAGAAATTGAATACCTTGGAAGAGGTTCGTAGGTTTCAGGTAGAAACATACACACTCACACACTGAAACACGACATGGTGTATACGTGCATGTGTATATATATATATATAGGACGAGGTATAGGTATATATATATATACAACACGTATATGGGATACATTGATGTGATATGATATCTGAGATATGATGAAACAATGTAACTGGGCTTGATGCCGTAATTCTTGGCTATACAGTCGTATTAAAGTGTTAGCAGATCATTAGAGAATGAGATAATGAACATGAATATATAAATTATAAAGAGTGGTGGTAATATTGATGTACATGGGACGTTAGAATAGTACCCGGACTGTAACTTGTGACTGATCACGATATGATATATGTATAACTTGATTACGACATTATATTGGTGTGACCTGATGCCGATATCATATAAGTATGACTTAATCACAATATGATACATATGACATGATATTTCTGAGAATAAACTAATGATGCTTATCATGATGGCAATGATATATGATTGATGTATGCGATCACAGTTTAGCACCGTGATCATGAGATGTGTTGATGATGACATTATACGAATGAGGAGACACCTAGGAGATACTTGACCGTACCCCGATATTGGGATGCCGTACGATGGATTTTACCGTACGAGGCTTAGATTTGATGATTGATCCGCACTCTTGTTTCGAGGAAGCCATACTACGTACATGGCGCTATTGAGGCGGGATCGCCGACTATTAGAGATATTGATTCGGACCTTAGGTAGACTCTACTTTCTTACAGACTAGTCTATTAGGTTTAGTTCCTTAGGATGTTAGATGGACACTGGTTTAGGTTCGACTCACATAGTGGTAGTTGTACTCGTATCTCGCAGAGGAGTGGATAATGCACATCTGTATTTACATTCATACTGTAATTATCATGGTGCATGTTCTTACATATGTTTCTATAATCAGTATAAACCTTACCTGTTAGGACACCCGCACCATTACCGATGATGCGCATATTCCACGCACACTTATTTGCCGGCTCACACACATCATCATTGGTAATTGCTATGTCACGTACACTTTAGATCATATTATCTTTTATTGATAGAATCAGTTAACAACTAAACCGATATAATATTGTGATTACTCTCTGATGTTAGTATAAGACATGATATTTATTACTTAGACATTCATGCATTCATATTTTCATGTTATCGCACAGTAGTATGGGCATATGCCGACACTTATCATATACTTACTCATGATTTTGAGATTTGGATTTCTATGAGATTTCTGGATTTTTGGGGAAAACCGCAAAAATATATAAAAGCTTCTCTCTCTCTCCTCTTCTCTTTTTAAAATAAGGTGCGGTTTTCTCGTGATGTATGTGTCGTCCACCATGAGTATTTCATGTTTTCTGTTGGATTTCGAGACCCGATTCGAGGAGTGGATGAACCGTCTCGGGTACATGGTGGGCCCGGTATGGTACCCCGGGGCAAGAAGATCGAGTTGTAGACGATGAGCCTGGCAGGGGAAGGCTACCTACCGGTGATGTCTGGCGCGGCGGATATCCGGAGGATACCGACCGTTGTCGTGAGATTTGATGATATGGGCCGATCCGGACTGACGGAGCCCGAGGTATTGAGACTATGAGACTTGAGATTTACATATTTGTGTCGATGCTTGACTCGGATTTCCATGGATTTCATTGTTGAGATTTCAGATTCTTATACACATTTTACTATGATAACAGCCAAAGATTTCTTATACAGATATACCTGGATTTCAGGATTGCTTATTTTACATTCATGGTGCATGCATATCCATTTATATGATATAGTACTATATGAGGCACTGACACGAGCACGAAGTATCGGCACTTACACGTATTATTACCCTGCTATTACTTGAGGTTTGAGACTTAGTAGTGTATTATTATTATGACCTAAGATAGCGTCGTGCATTCGATTTCTTTTCGTAGATGTCTTCTACTCACGAGTTGGCAACTCACCCCCGTTGTGCCAAATTTTATTACAGGTTCGATGTACAGGTTTCCCGGGCAGCTTGCTGGCACATCTTTTATTTCAGGGTGATTTGCACGGTAGGTTGGTTCACTTGTATCCGAACCACCATTGTACTTTTATTCTTTCATTTGTATCTAGTAAGCTCCATCAACCATATTTGTATTACTTGATAAGTTTATTGGACCAGTCTTTTATTTCGACCTTAGAGTCGCGCATGTATTATTCTGATCTGGTGGTTTTGTTTTCTTTTGAGTTTTGAGCCTCGCCCTTTGGTGTTGTATATTATTGTGCTTGTTGTGGTTGTTTCCGCCTATTGGCGTTGAGTTAGCTCCCGTTTGGGGATGCTTTTTATTGTTGTTTATGTATATTACACTTGTTGTACCCGTTTGGGGGCCAGTTTTTATAGAGGAGACTCTGCCGAAATTTTTGGGAAAATTTGCTGATATTTTAAACTTGTTCCTTCATGTTTTCTTTTACTGCTTCTTCTTCTTTTTCATGGTTTAGCTTTCTGGGCTTCGGCTTACTTAGGTTACGTGGCGCCTCTAGACGCTTCGTAATCTAAGTGCCGGTCACGTTCCGTACTTTCGGGTCATGACAGGTCCTCCCTCAATCATTGCAATCACGTGCCTGTGATCCAATAATTGGCTCTCAGGGCACTATCTCCAACAACCGTTGCCTCCTTCCGGCGTATCTCAGTACAGTCTCTGATACGGTGATAGGGACTACCACTCCCAAAGCATCCACGCGACGACTGTTGACCCTTCTAGGGATAAGAGCTAAACATCTGACATCGCCCCGAGTCTCTGCAACCTGTACGACGCCTGTCACGGCGTCTGAACGGATGTCTCCGTGCTGCTGTATCAGTACGAACTCTCTTCGGTCCTGGAACCACCGAAGTCTCGGCAAGACGCTCCTCGACTAATAGGGCAGCATCCACAGCTTCTGCATAAGTCTCGCAATACTGTGCGCTGATCGCAAGAAACAACGGTGTAAGCAGGCCTCGAACAAACCTCTTTACTTGCATCTCCTCAGTAGCTACTAAATATGCGGCATAAACCGATAGCTTGGTGAACTGCACATCATACTCCGCCACTATCATATCCGGCGTCTAGCGTAATGACTCGAACCTGCGCGCTCTAGAATCTCTGATACTCTGTGGAAGGAAATGGGCAAGGAATATCGTCACGAACTCAGTCCAGGTCATAGGAGGAAGACCTGCTGCTCTGCCCTTCTCTACTGACTCGCACCACTTCTGCGCAAGACCTTCCAGGCGAAAGCTCGCGAACTCCACCCATATCGCATCGGAGCATCTCAGTGAACGGCATATCTTGGCCATCCGATCGATAAAAGACTGTGGATCCTCGGTTGCATCGGTGCCTGTGAAGACCGGAGGCTTCAGCCTCATAAACTCAGATAGCGATACTATGATAACTTCTGTAGCTGCAGGTGCAACTGCCTGAACCGTAGGTACCATCGCGGTCCCCGCAACGGGTGGAACTACCTCCTGTCTCTGCGCTCGAATGGCCTCAACTAACGACCTCATCATCTGGTGCAAATCCTGCATACCGGCCCTTAGCATAGCAATCTGGTCTGTCGAAGGGGGAACAGTCTGCTCCGGTACCACTGGCGTACCTCCCGATTCCGTCCTCGTCTCAGATGAGTCAACTTTGATCTCGGCCCTCGCGGCCGCTCTCTGTGCCCTCGTAGTCTTCGGAGGCATAATGGCTGAAAAGAAACAGGATTTGATAAGGGATACGGAAATCAAATCGTAAGAATGTATACAATCATGAAGGAATTTCAACCAACAAGTACTACGGTCACTTAGGCGGAGTATCGTGTCGCGAATATGCCGCAGAACATACAGACGCTACGCCGCCCTGCTTAAGCTACCTACACCATTATACCAAGATCATCCTACACTCGGAAAGGTAAAACATACGCTTTGATACCATCTTTGTCATAACCCAAAGTTCGGCCCGTGACCGGCACTTAAACCACGGAACGTCTTCAGGCGTAACGCAATTTAAGTAAGTCAAAAACCCAGAAATCTAAACAATAAAAAAGTAAGTGATGAAAAAAAACATTTGTTAAAAACATTTGGAAATTTCAAGTAAAAATCTTTCAAGTTAAAATTATTTTATTAAAAATTTAGGCAGCACCTTCTTTGTAAATACAAGCCCCGAAAACGGGTACAACATAAGAAAAGGTAAAAACAACACATGAAATATGAAGAGCATCCCAAACGGGAGTAATCACGCCCAATGGCGGAAACAACCACCACAAGAATACTATACGACGCCGTAGCGAAGAAATGAACAATATAAATGTAAAACAACATAAAAGAGATAAAACTGCATAAATAAAAGTCGGCTCACACGAGCTCGACACCCAGAGTCACAAAATAAATACAATACCGTCCTCACAACTGGTATCTAAGTCGATACATAAATGGTGGATAGAGAGTACTAGAGACATTGAAGTGTATAACGAAATATAAACGGATAATCGCAAAACCCACCTATAAGCAAAGTGGCTCGCACGCCAACGGTAGCGGTATCTGCAACAAAAAGATACAATGATGTAGCCCTGCCGCGACTACTCTGAGGGTCAACCTGCATACACTGTGGTACAACGGGGGTGAGTTGCCAACTCGTGAATATTAAATAACATATAAAGGTAATCGCAAGCATGCACGTACTGCGATGCTCTAGCAAGTGCAACTAATAATATCAATATGGTAATCAGGGAATACAATAATCATGTGAGGTACTCTATCAGGTACTAAATACATGATTCAATGCATATGCAAGAGTGCTGAGTATGGGAAACCATGTTCTCAACACGAATCATCATCGTGGAAAAAAACCCGGGTGTCTATCAAATACACCCTAAAATCCTAAATACTCAAGCACCGTCAATTTAATCGGCCCTCATGTCATGTAAATCTCATAGAAACGGAGTGCCCAAGATCGGCACTCGAAAACATCATGAAATACTCGTGTCCAGCATTGACACAGAAATACTCATCTCTCATGCGCCGCATAACAGATCGGCCCTCATATACCTCATGTCATAACTCGCAGACGGTATCCTCCGGATATCCGTCGGGTCTCCAAACTGTCACCGGCAGGTAGTAGTCCCACCGCTAGACTCACCGTCTAACTATACGAGTCTTCTTTCCCCGTGGTACCATACCGGGTCCACCATGTACCCGCAGACGGTGCCTACCACTCCTCGAATAGGGTATACGCACATAAGCTCTCTGAACCGAGAAAACTCATGGCGGACGCATTGAAATATCATATCAAGAGAAACCGGGTTTTCAAAATAAAGCATACTTTCTTGAAATAATACCACGATTCTCAAATCCAGAAATGACAGGAAATCCAAACTCAATGCGTAAATCCATGCGATGTGATGTATGCATCATAAAATCGTACTATAAGTAAAAGGGGAAAACCGCTCTTTAAATGAATTCAGATTTAAAAATATATCATGCGATCCCCGGTTTTCCCAAAAAAAATCAGTTATCTTTGTAGGTACAATATGTATATGCTCAACTATAGAGGTACCAATGTGTATATGCGCCAATTTGGCTATACAAAGTGTATATGCGCAAGTATGGATGTACCAATGTATGTGCGCGCCAATATGGATATACAAATGCGTATTTGCGCAAGTATGAATGTACCAATGTATGTGTGCACCAATATGGATATACAAATGTGTATATGCACAAGTATGGATGTATAAATGTATATGTACACCAATATGGATATACAATGTGTATGCGCACAATTATGGATGTATCAATGTTTATGTGCACCAATATGGATATACAATGTGTATGTGCTCAAGTATGGATGTATCAATGTATATGTGCACCAATATGGATATGCAATGTGTATGTGTGCAAGTATGGACGTATCAATGTATATGTGCACCAATATGGATATACAATGTGTATGTGCGCAAGTATGGATATACCAATTTATGTGTGCACCAATATGGATATACAAATGCGTATGTGCGCAAATATGGATGTACCAATGTATGTGTACACCAATATGGATATACAAATGTGTATACGCGCAAGTATGGATGTATCAATGTATATGTGCACCAATATGGATATACAATGTGTATACGCGCAAGTATGGATGTATCAATGTAAATGTGCACCAATATGGATATACAATGTGTATGTGCACAAATATGGATGTATCAATGTAAATGTGCACCAATATGGATATACAATGTGTATGTGCACAAATATGGATGTATCAATGTATATGTGCACCAATATGGATGTACAATGTGTATATGCGCAAATATTGATGTATCAATGTATATGTGTACCAATATGGATATACAATCTGTATGTGTGCAAGTATGGATGTACCAAAGAACGATAATTCATACGCTAATGTCGATAAACAATAAATACTGCATATGTGTATAGGCATGTCATGGTAATTACTGACGGTCTGAGTGTAGCATGCAGATTACTGCTCATGCACATGAACAGTCAGTAATAGTGCAGTGTCCACAAGGTAATAAATCGAGCATAACAATATAATGGCATATAATGATGCTTAAGCAAAATTAACCTATATGAATATGCAACTACAGTATCCTATCAAGCCCTGACACATAACGCCATACGGGAGATTTCCCCGTTGATGTTAAATCTACTCACTGGTGATCTAGTGCTATGTGTATCCGACCATCTGCTTCCCCTTTTTCGCGTCATCCGAAGACTCCGCCTATGAACATAGAATTTACACAAATAACGCACATAAGGCAAAATCCTGCAAAAACGCGATATCAATTCCAAACGAGAAACTAGCGTCGCAAGCTAAACACGTGTGTATACGTAACACCAAACGTGTGTGCATACATCAAAAACCGCCCCGACACGCTGCGACACACAGCAACACCAAACCCAACTCGTATCGCACGTGTCGCGCAAGTCCCGCTACACTCGTATCGCACGTGTGTGCATCCAACGTGGAGTGTACAACGATATCCTGTTTGGAACTCTTCCAACATACCTCCCCTCCATTAATGGTAAATACAAACCCTGAGATAGATTTACTGTCATCCTTATCACTTTGGAAGATGGAATCGGTAAAAGCCTCCATTTGGAGATCCCCATTACCATACACCAAGAACAATTCTTTAGTACTTCGTAAGTACTTACGAATGTTCTTCACGGCTATCCGGTGTTGCTCCCCTCGGTTGGATTGATACCTGCTTACTACAGCTAGTGCATAAGCTACATCAGGGCGAGTACATATCATCCCATACGTTATAGATCCTACGGCTTAAGCATAGGGTATAATGCTCATGTGAACTCTCTCTTCATCAGTCTTCAGACAGAAGTCCTTAGAGAGAGTGATTCCATGGCAAATGTAAGTCGACGTTAGACACCCCACATGATGCGGGGAGGCGGAATAGGTAAAACAATCATTTTGTTTAAACTAACATCGACTAACTTTACAGATCTTTGCTAAACCCTAACTAACAACTATATAGAAGTGATTAGCTACTATGATAGATGATTATACCTAATGAGTCAAGTCCTCCTTTTCCTTGTAGTTCACCTCCTTATTGGCCTCCTCGTTGTGATAGAAGATCCACCCGATAGCTACTTCTCCAAGTTTTAAACTCTCACTTGAGGTAACTAGGTGGCTATGAGTGCTAATCCAAGTAACCTAGAGAATATATAAGAGGATTAAGGATCTATTAGTCTTGCTAACCCTTGGGATCCCAACACATGAGAGGATTAGGGTTAGGGTTGAAGAGAGAGAGCTTGAGGAGAGAGAATGTGTGAGTGAGAGTGATTAAATATCTTAAGTCATTTGGATAAATAATGAAGCATCAAAATATCTAGAAATAATATCTTAAAATATCAACCATGCTTCATTAATTATTTTGAGGTGAATCACATCATGAATCATGATGTAATTAATGCAAATCACACGTCATCTCCTCCACCTCATTAAGCTTAATTCATAAATGAATTAAAGCATAATGAGTCACCTTTCTTCTAGAAACTTCTCGAGTAATTACGAGAACGCCCCTCCTATCCGTGAAAACACGGAAAAACTGAGACTGTATAAATCTAATAATCCAATACTAGAACCTGGATTAAACTAAAGACCGCTAGTAAAAACTGTCCGAACATCGTACGTGCATAAATGCACGTATATGTCCGAACCCTGTTGTAATACCATACGACCTCTATATCGTTTCGACTGAAGCAGGAAAATTCTCTGTATGGGACTCTAAAGACTCGACACTACGCTGGCAGTGGGTTTAACCACAGGCCGCAAGCGGTACTAGCTGTACGTAACGGTCCCCAGGTAGATGTCGTTAAGAAGGCCGATGAGGAAATCCATCTGAACTCATACTGAGCCTGATGTGACAATCTCCATACAGTCCGGTCTGTTCGTCTAAGACTATCGCATATCGTGCCTAGGGGGCAGCAAGCATCAGTCCCCTAAAAGTTATATAAGTCATGTCGGAGTGAATCCCATTACAACTTGAGAAGCTAATGCAAATCCTACTAGTAAATCTCGTTTGCCCTGGCTAGGGACTTTGCGTAATGGCTCTCCAAACACAGTGCGATATCAACTCCCAATACCGGGAGAGACGAATCCTATCTAACTGCCACTGCCTCCAAGTGCTTCGGGACTGCACCCAACTGCTACCTGTTTGCACGACTCTTTTGAGCCGTGGTAGGGTAGCAATATAAGAACAGTGGGAACACACTCGAGATGAAGAGGTAGTGTCAAGTCTACGGACTATGTTGTACTCATGTCACCTGGGAACTGTTAACTGACGACGGGTATAATACCAACCAACAGTTCCCAGCGAGTCCTGTCCGGTGTACCCGTAACCCAACGAGCACCTGTATACTATCTCCAGTACAATGTACTAATGGCTGTGGGATAGACCATTTTCCCTGCTGGGATAAGAAGCGTACACACTACTCTACTCCGGAGTATCGATGCCCTGTCTCGATAATCCTACGACTAGGGACCTGAAAAAGGATGTGCTTATAGACTACCCAGCCCCGACTAGTGTGACTGCCATCACAACGCTGGTAGTCAAGCAAGATCCTAAGGGCTCTATCAATATGTATTCACGATATGCTAACATATACACATATTAAGATAGACCTAAACCAAGTAGCATACTACTATGTTGAGCGAGACTGTTAATATAACTGTGAAAATCCTAAGCTTCTATTAAGTAATATACAAACTAGTATGATACAATAATGGCCCCTAGGGCCTATACACTAACAATCTCCCCCTTGCACTAGGGCCATGTACTGGTGTATCGAAGACCTATCATCTCGAGTAGCCTCTCGAACTGAATCTGAGGTAAGGCCTTAGTGAATGGATCTGAAGTGTTCTTCTCTATAGCAACTCTCCGGACCTCGATCTCTTATCGATCTATGATCTCCCTGATCAGGTGATACCGCCTTAAGATGTGTCTGGACTTCTGATGGGACCTGGGTTCCTTCGCTAAAGCTATAGCTCCGTTGTTGTCGCAATACAGCGGTATTGGATCAGCAATGGTATGAACCACCTGAAGTTCTGTTAGGAACTTCTTCATCCAGACTGCTTCTTTTGCGGCATCGCAAGCAGCGATATACTCCGCTTCCATCGTCGAGTCAGCAACGGTGTCCTTCTTGGAACTCTTCCAGCACACCGCCCCTCCAATGAGGGTAAAGACATAACCTGATATGGACTTGGAGTCATCCTTGTCACTCTGGAAGCTGGAGTCAGCAAAAGCCTCGATCTGGAGGTCTTTTCCGCTGTAAGCCAAGAACATATCCTTAGTCCTTCTCAAGTACTTGAGAATGTTCTTTACTGCTATCCAGTGCCTTTCCCCTGTGTCTGACTGACACCGGCTTACCACGCTCAGTGCGTAAGCTACATCTGGTCTGGTGCACAACATCGCATACATTATAGAGCCTACTGCAGAAGCGTTGGGTATAACTGACATGCGATCCCTTTCCAAATCAATTTTGGGAGACATCTCTTTGGATAAGGTGATTCCGTGACAAGCCGGTAAATTACCGCACTTAGAATCATCCATACTGAACTTTTCAGTATAGTGTTGATATACCTGAACTGCAAAAGTCCCAACATCCTCTTAGATCTATCACGATAGATCTGGATCACCAGAATGTAAGAGGCATCACCCAGGTCTTTCATGGAGAACCTGTGTGACAAGAATCCTTTGAC
Organism: Agapanthus africanus; assembly: GCA_030015575.1. Taxonomy (NCBI): domain Eukaryota; kingdom Viridiplantae; phylum Streptophyta; class Magnoliopsida; order Asparagales; family Amaryllidaceae; genus Agapanthus; species Agapanthus africanus. Next base: position 430,925,690 of record CM057337.1, read on the forward strand.
AGATTGTAGCATAGGAATGTCATTTCCTATTAATAGAATGTCATCCATGTACAAGACGAGGAATACGACAGTCCGTGCTACAATTTTACTATATATACATGGTTCATCTGGATTTTTGATAACGTCATATTCCTTGACTGTTTCATCAAAACAGATGTTCCAACTCCGCGATGCCTGCTTTAGTCCATAAATGGACTTAAGCAACTTGCACACTTTCCCGCTGCTCCCACTCTGATTGAAACCTTCTGGCTGATCCATATAGATGCACTCCTCTAAATTACCATTTAGAAAAGCCGTCCTTACGTCCATCTGCCAGATCTCATAATCATGGAAGGCTGCAATGGAAAGAAGGATCGAATGGATTTGAGCATAGCCACTGGAGAAAAAGTTTCGTCATAGTCCAAAGCAGGTCTTTGACGAAAACCCTTTGCAACAAGTCTAGCCTTATAAGTTTCCACCTGTCCATCTACACCAATCTTTTTCTTGAAGATCCATTTGCATCCTATGGGTTTTACCCTATCTGGAGCAAACTCCAAAGTCCATACTTTGTTGGTGTACATGGACTCCATCTCAGTCCGCATTGCATCCAGCCATCTTACCGAGTCACCGCTCTGGATGGCCTGCTGCAAGCTAGTAGATTCATCATTATCAATGATGCAATCCACTATAACCCCATCTATGAGAAAACCGTAGTATCTCTCAAGCGGATGAGACAGCCTACTACTCCTGCGAAGGGGTGCGGGAATGTCCTGTTCTTCTTGAACTACTGGTTCTACCAAACTTTCAGTAGTAGTTTGTGGTTCTGGAATTTCTTCCAGTTCGATTGCGCTCCCACTTGTTTCCTTTTCTAAAAACTGCTGTTCTAGAAAATGGGCGTTACGAGAAACAAAAACCTTTTGTTCCTCTGCGTAATAGAAGAAATACCCCTTGGAGTTCTTTGGATATCCTACAAACTTACACTGTACTGATCGTGCCTCGAGTTTGTCCGCATGCTGCTTTTTAACAAAAGTTGGACATCCCCATATCTTCAGATACTGAAGATAGGGTTTCTTCCCACTCCACATCTGATATGGCGTGGTAGGCACAGTCTTGGTAGGAGCCCTGTTCAAAAGATATGCTGCTGATTCTAGTGCATAACCCCAGAAAGATTGCGGTAACTCAGTATTACGCATCATGAAACGTACCATATCCATTAGGGTTCGGTTCCGTCTCTCCGATACACCGTTATGCTGTGGAGTGTATGGAGGAGTAAGCTGAGAGAGAATTCCCTTCCCTTTTAGGTAAACTAGTAACTCGGCACTTAAGTATTCACCACCTCGATCAGATCTCGGTGTCTTGATACTTTTGCCGGTTTGGTTTTCTACTTCATTCTTATATTCTTGGAATTTCTCAAAGGCCTCGGATTTTTGTTTCATTAAGAAAATGAATCCATACTTAAAGTAATCGTCCGTAAAAGTAATGAAATATGAAAAACCACCTCTTGCATGTGTAGACATTGGACCATATACATCGCTGTGTATGAGTCCTAAGAGCTCGCTTGCTCTTACTCCATGTCCAGTGAATGGAGTCTTTGTCATCTTTTCTTTGAGACATGATTGACAAGTTGCAAAAGATTGATATTCGAACGTATCCAAATATCCTTCTCTATGTAACTTAGTTAACCTTGTTTCATTGATATGACCCAGTCTACAATGTCATAAGAAAGCCTGATTTATATCTGGAGACTTTCTTTTTAGTGTGTTCTGGATATTGAAAATCTGTAATTGGTTTAGCACGTATATACCGTTATCTAGTGTACCGGACCCAATCAAACTATAATTAAGGTGGATGTTAACAACATCGCTTACAAACGTGAAATCATAACCTTTTTTTGATAACGATGATACTGATATGATATTACACGTTAAACTAGGTACACAAAAACAGTTGCGCAAAACCAAAATATGTCCACTCGTCAATCTTAGGTGATAATCCCCTACGGACACAGCACCCACGCTAGCTCCGTTAGCAACCTGGAGGGTCATATCACCAACCTTCAGCACTGTACGGTTTCTCAGTGCCTGCAATGAATTGCAAATATGAGAACCTGATCCAGTATCCAATACCTAGGAAGTAGAGTGATTGACAGACAATTTTCAATTACAAACACACCTTAAGTCGAAGACACAGCTTGCTTCGGGTCGTGGTTCTTGGCAATCCAAGCTTTGCAATCTTTCTTCCAATGGCCTTTCCTACGACAGCGGAAGCACTTGTCCTTTGCCACTACTGGCACCGCAACCTTTGCTTTTCCCTTAACTCCCACCTTACCAACACCACCTCTCGGTTTGGTAGCGGCCTTCTTCTTCCTTCCTTTGGCCCTTGCCTTGGACCAGGAAGAGGAAGCACCGCGAACAAACATAGTGAGTGTTTCCCTTGCTTTCTGCAAGGTGCCCTCTGCACTCCTCAACATGTTAAGGAGTTCTGGAAGTTCAATTTCTTTTCCTTGAATGTTGAAATTCGGAATAAACTGGGCGTAGGTAGAAGGAAGGGAATGAAGAACCAAGTCTATATATAGCTCGTTCTCTAATGTTGTCCTGAGGTCCGTGAGCTCTTCTATATAGCCAATCAACTTAAGGACATGTTCTCCTACAGATGACCCGACGGCCAGCTTCGACTGAAACAAGTTCTTCGAGGTCTCGTATCTAGCTATACGAGATTGCTCTCCATACAGATCCTTTGTGTGGAGAAATATGGATTCAAGATGCATATTCTCGTGCCTCCTCTGATGTTCATTATTCATAGAGGCATGCACGATGCATTTGGACTTCGCGTAATCAATCTCCCAGGTCTTGCGGATTTCCTTATCCGCAACAATGGATTCTGGACCAGGGACAGCAGGTGCCTTAGTAGTAAGGACATACCCTAATTTGTCATAAGTAATTGCCATCTTAACATTCCGGAACCAATCTTTATAGTTTGGCCCTGTCAAAATATTTTTATCTAATAGTAACTTAAGGTCTGTCATGTTCTGGGTCGCTGCAAAGAGAGAGAGAGAGGGAACACTTTAGCATGATGCTCTTGCAAGTTTAGAGTGTTTTTAGTTTATCTAAACAGGCTGGCTCCCACTGTTTCTCGAATCCCTCCTCAAACCAAAAAGGAAGAACTAGTCAGGACTATTCTCACCGTACAATTCTTGCTTAACCGTTCAGCCAGGCCGGTGTCGGTACTTCGAGGGAGGTTTTACGACGCTTTCATGAAGTTCCTTAATTAAATAACCACTTTTCTCTAGGGGCGTAGCCCCGCTGACACCTTTCTCAACACCTACTTGGTTTATAGCATTGATCGTTAAGTGACGAATCTCCTGATGAGTAGCGGATACTCACAGTAGGATCGGGATCCAAATATCATCGTGTGATAAGCTGAAGGAATCCTACCAAAATTATCACACTCCAAATGGTATGAAACTCTTAGCAAATTTCAGTTTCTTTAGAAATTCCCGATATCAATTTCTGCCTCATGCTCTTATGACCTTGGCGTTGGTCAAAATGTCATAAGTTACATGTCAAGTTCTACCCATCATTATCTTGTTAATTTGAACCCATCCGTACACGCCCCTGACGTTGGACAAATGATAATACGACTGTCCCAAACTAACTCATCTATTTATGCAACAAATGAAGACCCAGCAGCTACCAAACACTATGCCTTGGCGTTGGTCAAAATACATAGCTTGAATACTACTGAATACGCAAATGAAATGACGGAGGGCTACGAATGTTTTTGGCGAAACCGTGAACGTAGTGAACTTGATATGATCGAAGGAACCTGATAGCTTTTAAAAGGAGTGGTTTAAGCTCCGCAATTTAAAAATATCTTCTGTTTTAAAATAACCGAGTGGTTTCTTTTAAACTGTTCCAACAATTCAACTTTGGTTTATTTTCTTTGCATTATGATAATGCGTCCCATAAATTAACCTATCATTGCAGAAAACAATGAAAATACAACGTCCTCTTATGCCATCCTCATTCGCCACTGGGTCCCAACATTCACCCGTTAGCTTACTTAACTAACGACAGAGCGGGGGCTGGGCTAGCGCGGGTGCAAAACATAAGCAACGCCTAATAGATATCATATATAGATATTGTACATTCGTTAGAAGCAATAATAAGCATTCCAGATCATAGATGAACATATTGGATTTTCTACGAATCCGCATTCCTTTTAAGCCTTCAAAGAAAGACGGATTACACAGTCGCGATGAATAGCCAAAACCCCACCGTAGACCCCTACGGGTACGGCAAACTACCCGTCAAATACCCGAAGGGAAGCGGTCTCCCTCAACGACGTGAGTAGGCCACTAAACACTTCAAATTACCCGGTAGTTTATGCACCCCACCTTGGGTCTATCCTAGGAGCAGAAAATAGTAAATGAAATAATACAATGGTGGCTACAACCTCAACCCAGATGTGCCCTGCAAAAGAATATTACAACAAATTACAATTTACATTTGAATGAAAGAAACACTCGTCTCACATCCCCGTCTATCCATTCACGACAATCCAACAAGTCCACATTCACAAACCAGTAAAAACTATTACAGAAATGTGCAACCCCTGCTAACCGACATACTAGCAGTTTGGGGAGGTTTACGAACACATTGAACAAAACACAGATATAATCAAGTTAGCCAAACATCTTAAAATTTCGATCAAGCAACACAAATGATTCTACTCCAAACAATTCTCTGTGCACATCAAACCTGAGCAAAAACAAATCATCCCAGAAAATACAACATCAACTTAGAAGAATAACTGAGCAAATATGGGATGACTCGGAGTCAACTCAGCCGCTGATCCACGGCGGATCGCATGGATCGGTGACGGTTCCGCGTCGCTATGGTCGAGTCAGAGTCCCAAATTTCTTCACAATTCTTAAAATTCCCTGCTTGTAATTTTAAGGGTTCCTGAAAAAAATTTAGACCCCGTTTTAAAATCGGCAGAAACTTGATGAAAACGTCGTATTTTCGGGTTCTTTTTGCGATCGAATTTCTAACAACTTTGCTAATATGTTAGTTATGGTTTAGCTAGGCTCTGATACCACTGTAAGTCGACGTTAGACACCCCACATGATGCGGGGAGGCGGAATAGGTAAAACAATCATTTTGTTTAAACTAATATCGACTAACTTTACGGATCTTTGCTAAACCCTAACTAACAACTATAGAGAAGTGATTAGCTACTATGATAGATGATTATACCTAATGATTCAAGTCCTTCTTGTCCTTGTAGTTCACCACCTCGTCGGCCTCATCGTTGTGATAGAAGATCCACCCGAGAGCTACTTCTCCAAGCTTTAACCTCTCACTTGAGGTAATTAGGTGGCTATGAGTGCTAATCAATGTAACCTAGAGAATATAGAAGAGGATTAGGGATCTATTAGTCTTACTAACCCTTGGGATCTCAACACATGAGAGGATTAGGGTTAGGGTTGAAGAGAGAGCTTGAGGAGAGAGAATGTGTGAGTGAGAGTGAATAAATATCTTAAGTCATTTGGATAAATAATGAATCATCAAAATATCTAGAAATAATATCTCAAAATATCAACCATGCTTCATTAATTACTTTGAGGTGAATCACCACATGACTCGTGAGGTAATTAATGCAAATCACACATCATCTCCTCCACCTCATTAAGCTTAATTCATAAATGAATTAAAGCATAATGAGTCACCTTTCTTCTAGAAGCATCTCGAGTAATTACGAGAATGCCCCTCCTATCCGTGAAAACACGAAAAAACTGAGACTGTATAAATCCAATAATCCAATACTAGAACCTGGCTTAAACTAAAGCCTGCTAGTAAAAACTGTCCGAACATCGTACGTGCATAAATGCACGTATGTGTCCGAACCCTATCGTAATACCATACGACCTCTATATCTTTTTTCCTGAAGCAGGAAAACTCTCTATGTGGGACTCTAAAGACTAGACACTACGCTGGCAGTGGGTTTAACCACAGGCCGCAAGCGGTACTAGCTGTACGTAACGGTCCCCAGGTAGATGTCGATAAGAAGGCCGATGAGGAAACCCATCCGAACTCCTAGTGAGCCTGATGTGACAATCTCCATACAGTCCGGTATGTTCGTCTAGGACTATCGCATATCGTGCCTAGGGGGCGGCAAGCGTCAGTCCCATAAAAGCTGTATAAGTCATGTCGGAGTGAAGCCCATTACAACTTGAGAAGCTACTGAAAATCCTACCAGTAAATCTCGTTTGCCCTGGCCTGGGACTTTGCATAATGGCTATCCAAACGCAGTGCGATATCAACTCCCAATACCAGGAGAGACGAATCCTATCTAACCGCAACTGCCTCAAAGTGCTTCGGGACTGCACCCAACTGCTACCTGTTTGCACGACTCCTTTGAGCTGTGGTAGGGTAGCAATATAAGAACAGTGGGAACACACTCGAGACGAAGCAGCAGTGTCAAGTCTGCGTACTATGCCGTACTCATGTCACCTGGGAACTATTAACTGGCGACGGGTTTAATACCAACCAACAGTTCCCTACGAGTCCTGTCCGGTATACCCGTAACCCAACGAGCACCTGTATACTATCTCCAGTACAACATACTGATGGCTGTGAGACAGACCATTTCCCCTGCTGGGATGAGAAGCGTACACACTAGTCTACTCCGGAGTATCGATGCCCTGTCTCGATAATCCTACGACTACGGACCTGAAAAAGGATGTGCTTGTAGACTACCCAGCCCCCACTAGTATGACTGCCATCACAACGCTGGTAGTCAAGCAAGATCCTAAGGGCTCTATCAATATATATTCGCGATATGCTAACATATACACATATTAAGATAGACCTAAACCAAGTAGCATACTACTATGTTGAGGGAGACTGTTAATATAACAGTGAATATCCCAAGCTTCCATTAAGTAATATACAAACTAGTATGATACAATAATGGCCCCTAAAGCATATACACTAACAGCAAGCGGGCAAGATACCACGCTTGGAATCTTCCATACTAAACCTTTTTAGGATGGTATCAATGTACTTTGATTGGGATAATCCCAATAATCTCTTGGATCTATCTCAATAGATCCTTATGCCCAAAATGCACGTGGCATCACCCAGGTCCTTCATGGAGAACCTTTGTGATAAGAATAATTTGACCGATTGTAGCATAGGAATATCTTTTCATATCAAGAGAATGTCATCAACGTACAATACGAGGAAAGTGACAGTACTCCCTATAATCTTCTTATAAATGCATGGTTCATCTATATTTTTGATAAAATCAAACTTTTTGATTATATCATCAAAACAGATGTTCCAGCTCCGAGATGCCTGCTTTAACCCATAAATGGATTTAAGCAACCTGCATGCTTTTTCGCTGTTCCCACTGTCAATGAAGCCCTCTAGCTGATCCATATAAACCCATTCTTCTAAATCACCATTCAGAAATGCAGTTTTAACGTCCATCTGCCAGATTTCATAGTCTTAGTGAGCAGAAATAGCAAGTAGGACCCGAATGGATTTAAGAATTGCTACTGGAGAGAAAGTTTCATCATAGTCCAGTCCTCGTCTTTGACGAAAACCTTTCGCTACAAGCCTTACTTTATAGGTCTCTACCTGTCCATCTACACTAATCTTTCTCTTAAAGATCCATTTGCACCCAACGGGTTTTATCCCAGGAGGTGCAACGTCCAAAGTCCATACATTGTTGGGGTACATGGACTCCATTTCAGATCTCATGGCATCCAGCCACTTCACTGAGTCACCACTCGTGATAGCTTACTAAAAACCAGCAGGTTCATCATCATCCATGATACAATCTTCTCTATCACCATCAATGAGAAACCCATAGTATCTCTCCGGCAGACGAAAAGTTCTACTAGATCTCCGGAGCGGCTGAGGTTCTTGAAATTCTACTGCAACATCAGTTTCAACCAATTCGTCCTGAGTAATTTGTGTCTCTAGAACCTCTTCTAGTTCTACCTGATTGCCATCAGTACCATTTGTAAAAATTTCATTTTCCAAAAATGTGGCATTTTGAGAAACAAACACCTTTTGTTCCTCCTTGTGGTAGTAAAGATATCCATATGAATGTTTTGGATATCCTACAAATGTACACATTACCGATCGTGTCTCGAGTTTATCCAGATTCTGCTTTTTGACATAAGCCGGACAACCCCATATCCTAACTCTTTTAAGAGATGGTCTCTTTCCACACCACATCTCATATGGAGTGGTAGACACGGTCTTTGATGGAACCCTGTTCAATAGATAAATTGGTGTCTCTAATTCATGTCCCCAAAAGGAAAGTGGTAACTCAGCATCACTCATCATGGACCGTACCATATCTAATAGGGTGCGATTCCTCCGTTATGACACACCGTTGTGCTGTGGTGTGTACGGAGGATTGAGCTGAGAGAGAATCCCATTATCTTTTAAGAAGTCTGAAAACTCAGTGCTTAAATACTCTCCACCTCGATCTGATCGAAGTTTCTTAATACTTGAGCCAGTTTGTTTTTCTACTTCAAGTTTGTACTCCTTGAATTTCTCGAAAGCTTCGGATTTATGCTTCAATAAAAACACGTGTCCGAATCTTGAGAAATCATCAGTAAAAGTGATAAAGTATGAAAAACCGCCTCTAGCATGTATAGACATTGGTCCACATACATCACTATGTATGAGGCTTAAGAGTTCTGTAGCTCTCTCACCGTGTCCTATAAACAGAGTTTTAGTCATTTTACCTTTGATACAAGATTGACATGTCGCATAAGATTTATATTCAAAAGGTTTTAAATATCCATCTTTATGTAGCTTGTTTAGTCTTGTTTTATTAATATGACCAAGTCTACAATGCCAAAGAAAAGATTTATTTATATCTGAAATCTTTCTTTTATTTGTATCTTGTATATTGAAAACTATGTGTTGGTTTAGAACGTAAATTCCGTTACTTAGTATACCATACCCAATCAACTGTTGATACAAGTTAATGTTCATAACATTATTTTGCAACACAAAATGATATCCTTCATTGTCCAACAAAGATACGGATATTATATTACATAGCATACCAGGTACAAAATAACAAGGATTCAAAACCAAAATACATCCTCAAAGAAACCCCAGATGATACTCCCCTACGGATACACCATGTACATTAGAACCATTTCAAACCAGTAGAGTGTGGTTCCCAGTCTTCAAAACTCTATTGTTTCTCAATCCCTGCATACAATTACAGATGTGAGAACCACATCCGGTATCTAATACCCAAGATGCAGAGTTTAATGACAAACAGTTTTCAGTTACAAACACACCTGAAGCAGAAGCATCAACATGCTTCTTCTTCTTGAGATCTGCAAGGTACAAAGCACAATAGCGTTTCTAGTGTCCCGACTTGTAGCAGTAAAAACATTCTCCTTTTCCACTTCCCGCGGTCCCAGACTTGTCTTTCCCCTTCGCCTTTTCAACTCCACTTCTCGGCTAGGTGGGATTCTTCTTCTTCTTTTCCTTGGCCTTGGCTTTCGGGATTGAATAGGAAGATGGCCCATAAAGCAGAGCGGGATTCTTCGCTATCTTAAGCATGCTCTCTGCATTTCTCAACATATTGAGAAATTCAGGCAACGATTTCTCCAAATCGTTCATATTGTAATTCACTATGAACGGAGCAAAGGCGGGGGAGAGAGACTGCAGAACAATATCTGTATATTGCTCATTATCCTTAGTCCATCCCAGTTCCTCGAGTTCTTCTATAAGACCAATCATCTTCAGAACATGGTCTCCTAACATGATCTCCTACTGATGCACCGGGGGCCAACTGCATCTGAAACAGCATTTGAGATGCCCCGTATCGTAAAGTACGATATTGCTCTTCATACAACTCCTTTGTATGAAGAAAGATGGATTGTACATCCATCTTCTCGTGCTGTTTCTGATAGATACTGTCCATAGAAGCAAGCGCGAGGCACGTGGCCGTGTTGCAATCAATATCCCATGTTTTTCGGATCTCCTTATCTCAAACAGATGATTCAGGTCCTGGGACGGGTGGGGCTTTGGTAGTGAGGATATATGATACTTTATCATATGTGAGTGAAATGTTCATGTTCCTCAATTGTTCTTTATAATTTAGTCCAGTCAATTTGTTTTTCTCTAAAAGAAGCTTAAGTCCAGTGATCGGTATCTGCCATTAGTAGAGAGAAAAGAATACACTCAGCAAAAAGCTCTTTCAAAGATCAGATTTGTTATTGTCTTTTCTAATCGATGTCTCCTACTGCTTTTATCAAATTTTCTTTCAAAACCTGAAAAGAAAACTAGCCAAGAATAGTTACATTCTACAGTTTCACTAACCGGTCAGCCAGGCCAGTGTCGGTACTTTGTGGGAGGTTCCCCGTGCTTGCGTACGGACCTAATTAAAATAAACCTCGTTTTTCCCAGAGGTCAAACCCCGTTAACACCTTTCTAAACACCTTCTGGATTTGCTAATTGTAAAGTGTAAAACATTCCTGGGAGCAACTCTTACTCACGGTGGGATCGGGATCCAACTATTATATAGATGGTATGCAATCTCATTGCAAATTTCAACACTTGAAATTCCCGATACAGTTTTTACCCCTAGATGCTTATGACCTTGGCTATGGTCAACATATCATATGCACTAGTCAAGTTCTACCCTTCATTTCATGATTAACTAGACTACCCATATGACCCTTGACTATGATCAACATAATCATATGAATGTCCTAACTTATCGCATCATAAGCTTTGTAGGAAGACATCACTGAGCTACTGTACACTACGCCTTGACTATAATTAACATACGTAGCACGAATACTAAGTACTCTGCTTCCTAAAATGACGGAGGGTTGCGGATGGTTTTTACGAAAACCTTTAATGCTTTGAACTTGATTTCGTTGTAGAATCTAAATAGTTTTTAGAAAAGGAGCGGCTTAACCTCCGCATCTTTTGAAACTTGCTTTTTCATAAAAAGGAGCCGAGTAGGTTTCAAATCCGATTCTACAACATCATTAGGTTTCTTTTCTTTTACATTAATCTCATTAATGTATTCCCATCATGTAAGTTCCTAAGCCATTACAGAAAGAAACGAAAAACGGTATTACATATCACATATATAACAATATCACATTCGTCTCAGATATTAAGCAATCACATCACAGAATAATCAGCAGCAGAAACACATATATGAAAATATAGGATATACTAGGAATTCCGTAATTCATATTTAGCCTACGATAGAAAATATGGATTCCACAGTCGTGATGAATAGCCAAGCCCACACCCTTAGACCCCTACGAGAGCGGAAAGTGCCCCTTCCAATTCTGAAGTTTAAGAGACCCGGTCTCGACTACTCGAGATAGCCTCCCACTGAACTCCAGAACCCGGTCACTCGTGCTCCCCTCCATGGGTCTGTCCTAATGCGGAAAAGTAAAATATACATCAATGGAGACATCATCCTCAACACAGATGTGCCCCAATAAAAGAATAATATATGCAATGAATTTTACATGAATGAAAAGATAAACTCTCGTCTCACATAAAACCCCTGACCATTCGATCACGACGATCCTATACATCATATCACATCAACAATTGAAAAGCATAGACGTCGTTAAAATATATCAATCAACACATCAACATACCCACTGTTGTAATAGATTTCAACACTTGAACCAGCATAAAAATTCCCAGAGAGCATATATGGTACCTACGGATCAACGCAAGAACGAACGGTCCAAACCTCACAAACGGCGTCGCGGAACCGCCACAAATACACCTATTTGGCCGCGGTTCTACGGTCGTTGTGTCGAGTTAGGCGCTCGTTTTTCTTGGGGATCCACAGAAACCCCTGCTCTATTTTCTGAATATTTTTCATTGCAAAAATTCAAACTTTTGAAAAAATTTCCAGTGAGCATGTAAAAATATCATTTTTCATGTTCGATTGAGTTTTTAAACGTTGTCCGGTTTACCCTAAATCTCTAGATAGGCTCTGATACTATGTTGTTATGTAGTAGTACCTCTAGTATGGTTGCAACATCATAAAGTACTGCACTTTTAAATTTTAGAGGGCTATTACAAACGAACTACGAATCGTAACTAGATATTAGGGTAATATCAACATAATAAGAAGTCTAAGCTAAAGGAAAAGGAAATACAACCTTTGTAGCCAACTCCTTCGGTCTTTAGGACTCCTACGGTTTTGCTTGAAGCTTGGATCTGTTAGTTATATATATGCCCTAGAGGCCATTGTTGTACATATCATATATATTATAGTGGATGCTTGGATATATATATATAGAGGACTTTCTTGCTCGACATGATAGTATGCTATTTGTTTACACTTTGTCTTAACATATTAACTTGTATTAGTTTGCTGTCTTGCTCTCACATATTGATAAGACCTTAGGATATGTACTCGACTACTAGGACTATGATGAGATCATACTAGTGTGGACAGTGTAGTCGCTAAGTACATCCTTTAAATGTTCCTAGTTATGGGAGTACCGAGACAGGGCTTCGATACTCCAGAGTAGACTAGCGTATGCGCTTCTTGACCCATATGATGGGCGATGGATGATCCCATATCCATTGGTGTTTGACATCAGAGAAGGTATAAGGGTGCTCAGTGGAGACTGGGTATACTGGATGGACTCGCTGAGAACTCCCAGATGGTATTATACTAGTGTCACCAGAGAACTGCTACCCGACGATAGATATAATACCATATAGGAATTCTCGATGAGTCTGTTCAGTATACCTAGTCTCCACTGAGCACCCGTATACAATCTTCGATGTCACAACACCAATGGATATGGGATCATCCATCGCCCATCATATGTGTCAAGAAACGTACACACTAGTCTACTCTGGAATATCAATGCCCTGTCTCGATATACCTACGACTAGGAACATTTAAGGATATGCTTATAGACCACACATGCCCCACCAGTATGATCTTCATCATAGCCATGGAAGTTAAGCAAATATCCTCAGGGCTTTATCAACATGTATCAAATGAACAGTATCAAGTAAACATGTCAGATAAAGTAAAACCAGATAGTATACTATCATGTCGAGCAAGAAAGTCATATATCAAATATACATATATAGATGTCCAAGCATCCATTATACATATAATGGCCTCTAGGGCATACATATATCCAACAAGTACTAGATACAATGAAGTGTACAATGAAATAAAAACGGACAACCGCAAAACCCACCTATAAGCAAAGCGGCTCGCACACTAACGGTGGCGGTATCCGCAACATAAAGATACAATGATGTAGCCCTACCGCGACTACTCTAAGGGTCTACTTGCAAACACTGTCGCACAATGGGGGTGAGTTGCCAACTCGTGAATAGTAAATAACATATAAAGATGATTACAAGTGCAGGGTTCCTAGGCACACTAGTGAGGTCTCCCAAGCCATCAACCATGGCAATTTCAAAAATTATGGTGCCTACAAACCCTAAACTACGGATCGATAACTAGATGTCTAGGCGAAAAGAACTAGTTAACAAATTAACTAATGAGAATACGGAAATACAACCTTTGTAGATCCGGTCCTCCACCTCCACGGCTCCGCAACGAGGTCGTCTCCGCTGTCCAAATCAAATCCGGGCTCTAGAGTCGGCTTCGTCGGAGAATGGGCAAGCTAGGTCGTCGATGTCCATGCCGAAGATGATCTACGTCGAAGCATCGCAAGATCAAGCTCTCAACTTCACCAAGTCATGAAACTTGTGAAGTAAACACACTCTACTACTTGGCAAGAGGTAGAGGATGAAGAAATAGGAAGTGGGTTAACTTTAGAATTGGATTTCTCACTTGAAAACATCAATCACCATTGATGGACCTTGCTTTTCTTCACTTGAAGAATGAAGAAGAAGATGGAAAAATGATATGATAAGTTAATAGAAAAAGAAAAGAAAATGAATTCTTATCATAATCTTAACTAGAGTTAAGTGTAGAGAATGAATCATGGTTAGTGGGAATGGTTAGGGTTAAGGATGAGATAAGAATGGTTGACTTGAACAAAGCTTCATGAAGCTTCAACTACAATCCAAAGAAAGCCACCATTCTTCTCATTTCTTTTTCCAAAAAGAAAATAAATAAATAAATAAATAAATAGATATGAAAAACAAAACCCTAACCATTTGAATAACCATGGTTTAATCTTTACACAAACTCAAGTTAGCATGCATCATCAAACATGATACATACAAGTGCACAAAAACATATCGCATATGCAATGCGCACGAACCAAGTGAGAAAATCCGTCTAAAGTGAACCGATACTAGTTAATGCAAAGTAATATATCAAATATATAATTATACATTAAATCATTAAATCAACACTTGATTCAATGATCCGGTCATGCGCACATAACCGACTGGTATCATTAGTAACATCTTATCGAATCAACACTTGATCCGATAACCCGGCTATATCGCATATAACCGATCAATGTCACATCGCGAGAATCGAATACAGTATCACATACTCGTATTATTCTCGGTCCCGCACATATCTCATATGCGCTCCTATTTCGTTTCGCTTGAGCCAGGAAACCTCTGTGTAGGACTCTAAAGACTCGTCAATACGCCGGCAGCAGGCGATGATCATATCAAACACCCACAAGCCGCAAGCGGTCTGCTAAACGTAACGGCCATCCGGGTATTGAGCGATCTGAAGATCGACGAGCAAGCCCGCTCACACTCCAGTGAATCCGACCAGTAACACTACCGCACAGTCCGGTCTGATCGTCTGATATGTCGCATATCTCGCCTAGGGGTGGTAAACGTCAGACCCCAATAGCTCAATAAGTCGTGTCGATATGAGGTCTATAACTGTTCGAGAAACTACTGGTAACACTTACCAGTAAATCTCAGCAACCCTGGCCAGGGATTTCCTGTTATAGCCAATCGAACACAGCGCAACATCAACCCCCATATACCGGGAGAGACGAATCCCCTCCTATCGCTCATTGCCTCCATGTGACTCGGGACTGTACCCAAAAACCACCATTTTGCACGCCCTCTTGGACGTGGTAAGATGGAAATCAAAGCACAGTGGGAACCACACGAGACTCTATGACGATCTTGGGTCAACAGACTACTCTGTACTAGTGTCACCAGAGAACTGCCATCTGACGTGAGGTATAATACCATCTGGGAGTTCTCGGCGAGTCCGTCCAGTGTACCCAGTCTTTACTGAGCACCCGTATATCATCTCTGATGTCAAACACCAATGGATATGGGTTCATCTATCGCCCATCTGTATGGGTCGAGAAGGTACACGCTAGTCTACTCTGGTATATCGATGCCCCGTCTCGATATACCCACGTCTAGGGACTTTGAAGGATGTACTTATGGACTACCATGTCCCCACTAGTATGATCCGCATCATAGTCCAGGTAGTCAAGTACAGATCCTAAGGGCTTTACCAACATGTAACAGAGAGACAATCAGCATACACGTTAAGGTAAAGAGTAACCAGATAGCATACTATCTTGTCGAGCAAGAAAGTCCTCCCTATATATGTCCCAGCATCCACTACAATATACATCCTATGTACAGTAATGGCCTCTAGGGCATACATATAACTAACAATCTCCAACTTGCACTAGGGCCATCTGTAGCAGTGGTTGCAGTATCTCATACTCAACCATCCCATAAAAGTCTCTCTTTGGGAACAGGCCTTTGTGAGTGGATCCGCTGTGTTGTCCTCAGAGTCTACTCTCCTAACCTCGATCACCCTGGAGATCAATCATCTCCATGATCAAGTGATACTGCCTTAGAATATGTCTGGATCACTGATGGGACCGGCGTTCCTTGGCATAAGCCACAACTCCATTGTCTCACAATGGTAGGAACATAGTTCATCTCATGAACCAATACACACCCAAACAGCCTCTTTGGTAGCATCTTAAGTAGCGATGTATCCTGCCTTTATCGTCTAGTATGTCACGGTATCCAGCTTGGAACTCTTCCAACATACCGTCCCTTTACTGAGGGTAAAGACAATGCCTGCGACTGACATTCAGTCGTCTTTATCACCCTGGAACCCTTCCAGTGATTCTCCCCAGGATCGATTGATACCATCTCACTACAACTAGTGAGAATCCTAACATCCATTTAGATCTATCTCATAGATCCAAAATCCAGGAGTTAGTAGGTATCATTATGATCCTATATGGAGAATCATTGTGATAAACGGAGATTGACCGAGCGTAGCATAGGAAACTCCTTCCCTATCAAGAGTATGTCATCCACGTACTCTACGAGGATCACAACCATACTCCCTACTACCTTTTTGTTTATACAAGGTTCATCTACCATTTTGATGATGTCAACTTCTTTGACTAACACATCAAAACAGACGTTCCAACTCCGCGATGCCTGCTTTATCCTATAAAGCATCTTGCACACGTTTCCGCTGCTCCCACTGTCTACGAAGTCCTCTGGCTGTGTACTTATAGACGCTCTCTTCTAAATCATCATTTAGAAAAGCAGTCAAGACACCCAACCACCAGATATCGTAGTTATGGTATGTAGCCGTGGCAAGTAGGATCTGGATGGACTTAAGCACAGCTACTTGAAAAGGTTTCATCATTATCCACGCCTGGTCGATGACAAAAACCTTTACCAAGTCTAGCTTTGAAAGTCTCAACTTTTCGATTTACACCAAGTAATCTTCTCAAGATATACTTGCTCCTGATGGGGATTTAACCCTTCAGATATAGCAACCAAAGTCCATACTTTGTTGGTGTATAAGGATTCTATCTCAGATCGCTAAGCATCCAGCCATTCTTACAGAGTCCCACTCCAGATGGCCAGCTCAAAACTAGTTGGGTCATCATCTCATGATGCAATCCTCGCTCCCACTGTCATAGAGAAACCGAAGTATCTCTCAGGTGGGCAAGGAACCCTACTAGATCGGCGGAGAGGCTGAGGTTCGTTGGAATCTACTGAATCCTTTGGTTCTATCAAATCATGTGCTGTAGTTTGTATAGCTGGAACATTTCCAGTTCTACTTAACAGATCTTGCCTCGAGCTTGTCCGGATTTTGCTTTCAGACATAGGCCGGACAACCCCAAATCTTAACTAGCTTAAGACATGGGCTCTTCCCTTTCCATATCACATATGAAGTGGTAGGCATTGATTTGATTCGAACCCTATTCAATAGGTATGCAGCTTCTCAAGTGCATAACACCCAAAAGGAAATAGGTAACTCAGTAGTACTCATCATAGAGCACACCTTATCAAATAGGGTGTATCTGCTCCGCCCCAATATACCATCGTGCTATGGTGTATACAGAGGAGTAATGCTGAGAGAGAATCTCATTCTCCTTTAGAATAATCCAGGAATTCCGTGCTCAAGTATTCTCCTCCTTGATCTCATCAAAGGACATAATACTTATACCTTTATATCTGGTTTTCTACTTCTCGCTTATATTCTGTGAATATCTCAAAAGGCTCGGACTCATGTTTCAACAGGAACATATATCTGAATCTTGAGAGATTATCAGAGAATGTAATGAAGTACAAAGAACCAGTCCTGGCATGTGTAGACAGGGGACCTTACATACATCAACATGTATCATCCCAAGAGTTCACTAACTCTTTCTCTGTTTCCAATAAACAGAGCTATGGTCATCTTATCTTTGTGACATGACTGGCGAGTTTCACAAGATGTAAATTCAAACTGATTTAAATATGCATCTTTATGTAACTCAAGCTAGTCGGGTCGCAATGATCTGACCTAGTCTACAATACCTCAAGAAGGATTCGTTCATTTCTGAACTCTTCCTCTTGTGTGTGTTCCGTATACTAAGAACTGTAGTTTGATTTAGAACATCAATGCTTTTAGATAACGTGCCTGAACCGATCAACTTTTGATATAGGAAATGTTCAAAACATTATCCAACAATACAAAATTATATCCTTTCTTTTCTAACAAAGAGAGTGATATGATTTGGTATATCAGGTTCGGTATCTAATAACATTCGTTCAGAATCAATGTATTGTAATACAGGGTGACAGTGACCAACAGACTTGGCTGCAACTCTTGCCCCGTTTTCTGTCTCATGAAACTTATCACCCGTTCTCAGTTCTCTACCTTTCAGTAGCCCTATGTAACAGATTACATATCTGGGATCCTGATCTGGTATCACATACCCAGGACGCGGAGGATACTGAGAAACAGTTCTTTGTAACGAACACACCCGAAGATGATGCATCAGCATGCATTCTCTTCGTTTGGGCGGCACGGGAATTCTGGTAATCCCCAATTTCCTGCTCTGTCTTATAACAATTATAAGTTGGAGCGGGACCAACGTTCCCCAGCTCAGTATAACAAGCGGGTTCGGTCAATATTCCGTATTATTATCTTGATTAAGGCGTGATATGGTCGCTACCAGGAGAGAGAGAGAAGAAAACACTCAGCGTGCGCTCTGTCAAGAATAGATTGGTTTTTATTTTATCTAATCAGGATGGCTCCCACTGCTTTTTATCAAATCTTCCTTCAAACCCTAAAAGGAAAGACTAGACGGGATTAATTACACACTACAAGTTCGCCAATCTTTCTGCCAGGCCAGTGTCGGTACTTTGAGGGAGGTCCCCCGTGCTTTCGCACGAACCTAACTAATGTAAACCTCGTTTTCCCAGAGGCGTAACCCCGTTAACACCTTTCTAGACACCTACTTGATCGGCTAATTGTAATGTATAAAACTCTCCCAGGAGTAACTCTTACTCGCAGCGGGTATCGGGATCCAACTATCTCATAGAAGGTATGCAATCTCATTGCAAATCTCAACACTTGAAATTCCCGATAATATTTTGCCCCTAGCTCGCTATGACCTTGACGCATGCCAAACAACCCATAGTCTGCTAGTCAAGTTCAACCCGTCATTTCCTGATTGAATTAAACCCACCCGCACGACCCTTGACGCATGCCAAACAACGCCGTACGAATACCCTAATCCAATCGCATCATATGCTGGCAGATAAGCACTAGTTAGCTACCGTACACTACGCATTGACGCATGCCAAACAACCGCAGCACGAATACTAACTAATACTTATCTGAAATGACGGAGGGCTACGACAGGTTTTTCTGAAAACCTATTGCGTAATGAACTTGATATCGTTGTAGGATCGAATGAATTTTGAAATGGAGTGTTTTTGAGGCTTTTCTAGTTTTGCTAAAGGAGTCACTCCCGGTGAAGGGATCGTCGGTCCTTTCCTCGTCGAATGAGGTGCGGGATATATCGTATATATCACTGTGCAAAGCAAAAACTCTTAAAAGCAATCAAAAGACAAACCGAGTGTGTAGCATCTGCCAGTTATTGCTAAAGGAGTCACTCCCGGTGAAGGGATCTCGGTCCTTTCCTCATCGAATAAGGTGCAGGATATATCACATATACCGCTGTGCAAAGCAAGAACTGTAGCTACCTGTTTTATTTTGAAATTCAATTCTACAACATCTTAGGTTTCTTTTATTTCATTAATCACATTAATGAAGTCCCATCATTTAAGTACCTAAACATCACAGATAAATACGACGTACACTTATGCCATCCGCATTCGCCTCGATGTCCCCTCGTGCACCGTTAGGTTAGGTAACTAACGGCAGAGCAGGGCAGGGCTAGCGCGGGTGTAAAACATAAGTAACGTCTATATAATATATCATATATACTATATACTGTATCTATCAAAGAACATCACATGATCACATCACAGATATCGCAGCAGAAGAATCATATGAAATATTGGATATACTAGGACGTCCGTGTTTTCAATACGAGCCAGTATAAAACACGGATTCCACGGTCGTGATGAATAGCCAAACCCACACCCCTAGACCCCTACGAGAGCGGCAAGCAACCCTACCAATTCTGGAGTTAGGAGACCCGGACCCGACTCCTCGAGTTGGTCTCCCACTGGACTCCAGAACCCGGTTACTTGTGCCCTCCTCCTTGCGTCTATCCTAGTGCGGAAAAGTAAATAATATACAACAGGTGACAACTCCCGCAACCTGGAAGCGCCCCAATAAAAGAATATTACATACAAGTTTTTACATGAATGAAAATGAAAAACACTCATCTCACAAAAAAACCCCCGGCTATTCAAACACGATGATCCAATATAACATATCCAGCAACACATAACATCACATGTCATCAACGTAAGTAAATATGCGCATCCCAATTGTCGTTGACATATAGCAACGAAACCGGCGATATCACATATTACACTTACGGTCACAGAAAAGAAAGTGTAAAACTACAACAGTTGGAATCCGCAACCACCTCAGACATCACATGCCTGACCAAATGAATTACTTAGACATCGCATGCCTAACAATTATAAACCCCGCATTTTAGTCTCAAAATCGAAAACACTTTTCAATATCAAGTCGGGTAATTCAACAAGATTCCCGACAGCCTGATCGAATGCTCGTCGCAAACTTCAGTAGGCAGCCGCACCCCCGATACCGTCGACGAAGTGCACCAAGGCGGAACACCGCTACCGCGAGCACCCAGACGGATGCTTTCGGCGACGGGGTTCTCCTACAGTCACTTGGTCGGGGCTATGGAGTAAAGCTGTCTATTAAGTTTACCCGGCGAGTATCCGCGTACGCTACGTGATTGCGACGGACTTTTGATCACATCAAAATTCCGTGGCAACCGATCAAGTGAGACTAAATTGCTACGTTTATAACATTCATTCAGTTATCATATAACTTATTGTGAATTCCAATTATTGTATCTCATTCCAGATAAACAGAAAATGTTAAACTTTTCGATCAAACAATCGAACACCCAACTTTTCCCGATACAGATCAACACATGAAATAAGTCTAACAACATTCAGTTCGTACCTCAGTACCAACGGTCCAGCCGTAGAAGGGTCAAGCCAACGCCTCACATGTGGCACGCCGTACTGCCCCAAACCCGAAGGTTCAAAGGGCAGTTCAAGACGGTCACATAATCGAGTTAAGGTTTGTGTCTTCTAGAGGGACCATCGCGTTACTTGCACTACTTAGAACGTCGTTAAACTACGGAAAAATCCAACACTTGGAAATTTCCCGACAGGGGAAAAATTGGGTATTTATATCCGGTCGAACTTTTTAACATATTCAAAAAATTATCCGGAACGACACATAGACAAAGTTTGACAATCCGATCGAATATATGAACTCCCAATACAACCCAAAATACTCAACTCTTTATTTCAGATTAAAAATTCCCAGGAAAACCAGCACTGAAAAATAGGAGTTACTGTGCAAAATTGAGTGCCTAATAAGACAAAACGGCGGCGGAAGGGCCGCATTAGCACGCTAATGCCGCGGTTCCGCCGCACTTTAAAAAGATCATTAGTTAATTTTTGCATCGTAATTCTTATATTTACCTGCTGATTTTTCTGCATATTTTTAATTTGCAAAAATCCACATTTTACAAAAAAGTACAGAGAGCAATTTGGAAATTGGATTTCGGTTCGATCGGACTTCAAACTCCGTCTACGCTTCGCCTAAGGCTCTAGCTAGGCTCTGATACCACTGCAGGGTTCCTAGGCACACTAGTGAGGTCTCCCAAGCCATCAACCATGGCAATTTCAAAAATTATGGTGCCTACAAACCCTAAACTACGGATCGATAACTAGATGTCTAGGCGAAAAGAACTAGTTAACAAATTAACTAATGAGAATACGGAAATACAACCTTTGTAGATCCGGTCCTCCACCTCCACGGCTCCGCAACGAGGTCGTCTCCGCTGTCCAAATCAAATCCGGGCTCTAGAGTCGGCTTCGTCGGAGAATGGGCAAGCTAGGTCGTCGATGTCCATGCCGAAGATGATCTACGTCGAAGCATCGCAAGATCAAGCTCTCAACTTCACCAAGTCATGAAACTTGTGAAGTAAACACACTCTACTACTTGGCAAGAGGTAGAGGATGAAGAAATAGGAAGTGGGTTAACTTTAGAATTGGATTTCTCACTTGAAAACATCAATCACCATTGATGGACCTTGCTTTTCTTCACTTGAAGAATGAAGAAGAAGAAGGAAAAATGATATGATAAGTTAATAGAAAAAGAAAAGAAAATGAATTCTTATCATAATCTTAACTAGAGTTAAGTGTAGAGAATGAATCATGGTTAGTGGGAATGGTTAGGGTTAAGGATGAGATAAGAATGGTTGACTTGAACAAAGCTTCATGAAGCTTCAACTACAATCCAAAGAAAGCC
The DNA here is from genome assembly GCA_030015575.1 of Agapanthus africanus. Taxonomy (NCBI): domain Eukaryota; kingdom Viridiplantae; phylum Streptophyta; class Magnoliopsida; order Asparagales; family Amaryllidaceae; genus Agapanthus; species Agapanthus africanus. The sequence continues at coordinate 430,947,953 of CM057337.1, forward strand.
ACCATTCTTCTCATTTCTTTTTCCAAAAAGAAAATAAATAAATAAATAAATAAATAGATATGAAAAACAAAACCCTAACCATTTGAATAACCATGGTTTAATCTTTACACAAACTCAAGTTAGCATGCATCATCAAACATGATACATACAAGTGCACAAAAACATATCGCATATGCAATGCGCACGAACCAAGTGAGAAAATCCGTCTAAAGTGAACCGATACTAGTTAATGCAAAGTAATATATCAAATATATAGTTATACATTAAATCATTAAATCAACACTTGATTCAATGATCCGGTCATGTGCACATAACCGACTGGTATCATTAGTAACATCTTATCGAATCAACACTTGATCCGATAACCCGGCTATATCGCATATAACCGATCAATGTCACATCGCGAGAATCGAATACAGTATCACATACTCGTATTATTCTCGGTCCCGCACATATCTCATATGCGCTCCTATTTCGTTTCGCTTGAGCCAGGAAACCTCTGTGTAGGACTCTAAAGACTCGTCAATACGCCGGCAGCAGGCGATGATCATATCAAACACCCACAAGCCGCAAGCGGTCTGCTAAACGTAACGGCCATCCGGGTATTGAGCGATCTGAAGATCGACGAGCAAGCCCGCTCACACTCCAGTGAATCCGACCAGTAACACTACCGCACAGTCCGGTCTGATCGTCTGATATGTCGCATATCTCGCCTAGGGGTGGTAAACGTCAGACCCCAATAGCTCAATAAGTCGTGTCGATATGAGGTCTATAACTGTTCGAGAAACTACTGGTAACACTTACCAGTAAATCTCAGCAACCCTGGCCAGGGATTTCCTGTTATAGCCAATCGAACACAGCGCAACATCAACCCCCATATACCGGGAGAGACGAATCCCCTCCTATCGCTCATTGCCTCCATGTGACTCGGGACTGTACCCAAAAACCACCATTTTGCACGCCCTCTTAGACGTGGTAAGATGGAAATCAAAGCACAGTGGGAACCACACGAGACTCTATGACGATCTTGAGTCAACAGACTACTCTGTACCAGTGTCACCAGAGAACTGCCATCTGACGTGAGGTATAATACCATCTGGGAGTTCTCGGCGAGTCCGTCCAGTGTACCCAGTCTTTACTGAGCACCCGTATATCATCTCTGATGTCAAACACCAATGGATATGGGATCATCCATCGCCCATCTGTATGGGTCGAGAAGGTACACGCTAGTCTACTCTGGTATATCGATGCCCCGTCTCGATATACCCACGTCTAGGGACTTTGAAGGATGTACTTATGGACTACCATGTCCCCACTAGTATGATCCGCATCATAGTCCAGGTAGTCAAGTACAGATCCTAAGGGCTTTACCAACATGTAACAGAGAGACAATCAGCATACACGTTAAGGTAAAGGGTAACCAGATAGCATACTATCATGTCGAGCAAGAAAGTCCTCCCTATATATGTCCCAGCATCCACTACAATATACATCCTATGTACAGTAATGGCCTCTAGGGCATACATATAACAAACAACAAGTATGCAGGTATTGCGATGATCTAGTAAGTCCAACTGATAACATCAATATGGTAATCAGGGAATACAATAATCATGTGAGGTACTCTATCATGTACTAAATACATGATGCAATGCATATGCAAGAGTGCTGAGTATGGGAAAACATGTTGTCAACACGAATCATCATCGTGGAAAAAAACCCTGGTGTCAATCAAAGACACCCTAAATCCTAAATACTCAGGCGCCGTCAATCTAATCGGCCCTCATGTCCTGTAAATCTCATAGAAACGGAGTGCCCAACATCGGAACTCAAAAGCATCATGAAATACTCATTTCATAACTCTAAGACAGTATCCTCCGGATATTTTTCGGGTCTCCAAACTGTCACCGGCAGGTAGTAGTCCCTCCGCTGGGCTCAACGTCAAACTATACGAGTCTTCTTGCCCCGGGTACCATACCGGGTCCACCATATACCCGCAGACGGTGCCTACCGCTCCTCGAATTTGGTATACGCACATAAGCTCTCAGAACCAAGAAAACACATTGTGGACGCATTGAAATATCATATCAAGAGAAACCGGGTTTTCAAAATAAAGCAAACTTTCTTGAAATAATACCACGGTTCTCAAATCCAGAAATCACAGGAAATCCAAACTCAATGCGTAAATCAATGCGATGTGATGTATGCATCATAAAATCGTATTATGAGTAAAAGGGGAAGAACCGCTCTTTAAATGAATTCAGTTTTAAAAATATATCATGCGGTCCCCGATTTTCCTAATAAAAACTAGTTATCTATATAGATACAATATGTATATGCATAAGTATAGAGGTACCATTATGTATATGCGCCAATATGGGTATAGAATGTGTATATGTGCAAGTATGGATGTACCAATGTATGTGTGCACCAATATGGATATACAAATGCGTATGTGTGCAAGTATGGATGTACCAATGTATCTGTGCACCAATAAGGATATACAAATGTGTATATGTTCAAGTATTGATGTATCAATGTATATGTGCAGCAATATGGATATGCAATGTGTATGTGCGCAATTATGGATGTATCAATGTATATGCGCACCAATATGGATATGCAATGTGTATGTGCGCAATTATGGATGTATCAATGTATATGCGCACCAATATGGATAGACAATGTGTATGTCCGCAAGTATGGATGTATCAATGTATATTTGCACCAATATGGATACACAATGTGTATGTGCGCAACTATGGACGTATCAATGTATATGTGCACTAATATGGATATACAATGTGTATGTACGCATGTTTGGACGTATCAATGTATATGTGCATCAATATGGATATACAATGTGTATGTGCGCAAGTATGGATATACCAATGTATGTGTGCACCAATATGGATATACAAATGCGTTTGTGTGCAATTTTGGATGTACCAATGTATGTGTGCACCAATATGGATACACAAATGTGTATATGCGCAAGTATGGATGTATCAATGTATATATGCACCAATATAGATATACAAAGTGTATGTGCGCAAATATGGATGTATCAATGTATATGTGCACCAATATGGATATACAATATGTATGTGCGCAAATATGGATGTATCAAAGTATATGTGCACCAATATGGATATACAATGTGTGTGTGCGCAAATATGGATGTATCAATGTATATGTACACCAATATGGATATATAATGTGTATGTGTGCAAGTATTGATGTACCAAAGAACAATAATTCATACGCTAATGTCAATAAACAATAAATACTGTATATGTGTATAGGCGTGTCATGGCAATTACCGACGGTGCGAGTGTAGTATGGAGATTAGTGCTCGTGCGCATGAACCGTCAGTTATTGTACAGTATCCACAGGGTAATAAATCGAGCATAACAATATAATGGCATGTAATGATGCTTATGCAAAATTAACCTATATGAATATGCAGCTACAGTATCGTATCAAGCCCTGACGCATAATGCCATACGGGCGATTTATCCGTAGATGTTAAATCTACTCACTGGTGACTGGTGCGAAGTGTATCCGACCATCTGCTTCGCCTTCTTCGCGGCGTCCGAAGTCCCCGCCTGCGAACCTAGAATTTACACAAATAACGCACATAAGGCAAAATCCTGCAAAAACGCGATATCAAGTCCAAACGAGAAAGTAGCGTCGCAAGCTAAATGCATGTGTATACGTAACACCAAACGTGTGTGCATACGTCAAAAACCACCCCGACACGCTGCGACACATAGCAACACCAAACCAAACTCGTATCGCACGTGTCGCGCATGTCCCGCTACACTAACTATTGGTAATTGGTCCCAGATTCTACCTGGAGAAAAAACAGGAAAAATAAATATGACCAAACCTCTTATAATACCTACAGACTGCTAACTGCAAAAATTCAACATGTTTCGCCAAAATTGGGCCGAGCACGAAGGGGGTGATATCGGGTCAAATCTGACGAAAAGGGCCCAGGTTTTTACACTACACTCCTAACACCATGTATAGTCTAATGTATATATTTGCTTACCCAGAAAATGAACACAGATATAGCAGATCTCCCGTAACCTAAAACTTGATTCAAAATTGTATTTATAATTCTAATTTGCGACATTAAGGTGTTTTAGCAAAATCTAGTGATAAGACTTGGTTTAGTAAACACTAACAACACTTATTTACACTACACAAGCGATAACAATCCTATTTTAACCAAAACTTCACATAAAACACAAAGTTAGTACAAATCACTACTTAAACACAATTTTAAGCTTAAGGAACTAAAAGTTTAGCAAGAAGTGTTTGATTTTGGGTTTATACCTCAAGATAGTCTAGGTAGGTGTTCCAAGAGTTAGCACCAAAGAGTCTTGGCCAAGAACCATGCTTGAGTTAAGAAGGAGGAAGTAATGATGATTTTGTTAGAGTTTTGTATTTGGCTTGAATTTGGAGACTTGGATTCAAATTTTTATTGAAAGAAGAAGAAGGAGAAGAAGGGAGAGAGGGAGGAGCTGCTGTTGTTGTTGCTGCTGCTGGGGTGAAAAGAGTGGGAGAGATAGTGTGATGAGTGTGTGAGAAATGAGTGTTTTTGAAAAAAAATAATTGAGAGAGTGTGAGAGTCAACCTTGCCCCTCTCTCTCTCCTCCAGAAATGCTAGCCATGTTTTATCCCCCATGTTTCCTAGCTCATCATTCCCTTTCAACAAAATTCAAAATTAAAAGAAAACCTCATTTTTCCCATTTTAAACCAAAATTTAAACTTGTACACTAACTTGATGGCCGCGGTTCCGCGGCCAAATGGAAGCATCTTTGGCTGAAATTTTCTGGTCCTCTTTTGGTTGACTTTGTCTTCTTGTTTCTTTGGTTGGTTCTTCAGAATGTCTTCTAGTTCTCTTCCAGATCTCCACAGTGAGTAATGTAGTGGACTTTTACCATTCGCTTCGTGTCCAATTCTTGAACTTTGCGCTGCCTTATACTTTGTCAACTGATCTTCGTTTACTCTCCAACTGTAGGCTTGATCAATATTCTTCCATTTGTTGGTAGTAGTCTCACTTTTGTATCGTCTTTTGTCTTTTTCACTATTTTTGTTCCGAGAACCTGTAACCTGCAACTATGTAGCAAATATAGGTCAAAAGCACCTGTTTATTTGTAAAACGTATAAGAATAGGGAATATAATAATGCAATATTACGATATGAACACATGACATGTTACAAAACATTATGGCTAACATGCACAAGTTATGTGCAAGTATCCAAAAGAATATTAAAATATTAATTTAAAATAATAAAATATATTAAAATATTTATCAGTTAATTTTTTCATAAAAACCCGCATAATCGCCTAATTAACCCTTAATCGTAATCTAAGGTGTTGCAATCTTCCCCCCTTAAAGAAAATTCGTCCCCGAATTTAAAAATATAGCTATGCGTACCTTCAAAGAGATGAGGGAATTTCTTCCGCATCTCGCTCTCGGCCTCCCAAGTGATCTCTTCACCATTTGGGTTGTGCCAAAGAACCTTCTCATATGGCAAGACCTTTGATCGAAGTTTCTTCACCTGCCGCTCCAATATCACTACTGGCTGCTAGGTGAATGAAAGATCGCGCTCAAGCTGAACGGTCTGATGCTGAATCTTGTTAGAAGGGTCGTGAAGATATCTGTGAAGTATCGACACATGGAATACGGGGTGAACGTCCGGAAATCTGGGTAGAAGAGCCAAATGATATGCAACTGTGCCGACACGCTCAAGGATCTCGAAGGGACCCATAAATCTGGGACTAAGCTTTCCTTTTCTCCCAAATCTCATCATGCCCTTCATCGGAGAGACCTTCAGAAAAACATGATCGCCAACGGCGAACTCTAGTTTGCGACGGCGTCTGTTAGCATACGATTTCTTCCTGCTCTGGTCCGCTCTCATCCGATCTCGAATTAACTGTATATTCTCGTTCGTCTCCTACACGATCCGTGGCCCCAAAATACTGCTCTCGCTCAGCTCTGTCCAATAGACAGGCGATCTACATCTCCTCCCATATAAAGCCTTAAATGGTGTCATCTGAATGGTATCCTGGAAACTGTTATTGTAGGAGAACTCCATTAAGGGTAAATGATGATCCCAGCTACCACCGAAATCTAAAACGCACTCTCGGAGCATATCCTCAAGAGTCTAAATAATCCGCTCTGACTGGCCGTCGGTCTGCGGATGAAATGCTGTGCTGAAACTCAATCGGGTGCCCAACTCCTTCTGAAGTCTCTGCCAATATCGGCTGGTGAACTGGGTGTCTCGGTCGGACGCGGTACAAGTCGGGACGCCATGCAACCGTACGATCTCGTCGATGTAAATCTAGGCATACTTGGCAAATCCGAAAGTGGTCTTCACTGGCAGGAAGTGAGCCGCTTTCGTCAATCGATCCATGATCACCCAAATGGAGTCATACCCTCGACTAGTCCTGGGTAGACCCACAATGAAGTCCATAAAAATCTGCTCCCATTTCCTCTCTGGAATAGGCAAAGGCTGCAACTCTCCCACGGGCCTCTGGTGCTCGGCCTTGACTTGCTGACAAGTCAGGCATCTCGACATGAAGTCTGTGACGTCCCTCTTCATTCCGTCCCACCAGTAAACATCTCTCAGATCGTGGTACATCCTGGTGGAACCTGGATGAACACTGAATATCGATCTATGCGCCTCCTCAAGAATCTCACGCCGCATCCCCTCAGAATCTGGTACGCACGGTCGAGTCCCAAATTGCAATACTCCCTGATCATCGATGACGAACTCGGAATCTCTGCCCTGTCTAACCTACTCCATGATCTCTGAAAGACGGTCATCACTGGACTGTGCCCTTCGGATATGGTCAAGCAACTGTGGACATGCATGAATATGCGCAAGCTGTCCCCCAGTCGAAGTGAACTCGAACTGCACTCGGCTGTCGCATAGAATCTGCCAATCTGCTAATGACTGCCTCTGCACGGCGCACAAACAAGATAAACTACCTCCGGGCCTCCGACTCAAAGCATCTGCTACTACATTCGTCTTTCCCGGATGATAAAGGATCTCGCAATCATAGTCTTTCACTAGCTCCATCCAACGTCACTGTCTTAGATTCAGGTCTCGCTGTTGAAATATGTACTTCAAGCTCTTGTGATCCGTGAATATCTAGCACGACTCGCCGGATAGGTAATGTTTCCAGATCTTGAGTGCAAACACTACTGCAGCGATCTCTCAATCGTGAGTGGGGTTGTTCTGTTCATGTTTCTTCAGCAGCCGAGAAGCGTAAGCGATAACTCTGTCGTGCTGCATCAATACGCTCCCTAGCCCCACTCGAGAAGCGTCACAATAAACCAAAAATCCGCCCGATCCCGAAGGCAATGATAATACCGGGGTCGTAGTCAAACTAGTCTGCAACTGTTGAAAGCTATGCTCGCACGCCTCCGTCCAATCAAAAGGAACTCCCTTCCGGGTTAACCCGGTCAACGGTGAACAAATACGGGAGAAGTCCTGAACAAATCGTCGATAATAGCCGGCCAGTCCTAGGAAGCTGCGGATCTCTATAACTGATACTGGTCTGGGCTAATGCCGAACGGCCTCGATCTTCTTCGGGTCCACACATATACCATCTCGCGTAATCACGTGACCTAAGAAATCAATGCTGTCAAGCCAAAATGCGCACTTGGAGAATTTCGCGAACAGCTGGTGCTCCCTCAAAGTCTGCAATGTGATTTGCAGGTGCTGCTCGTGCTCCTTTCGGCTCCAGGAATACACCAAAATGTCGTCAATAAACACGATGATGAATAGATCAAGATACGGCCTGAAAATACGGTTCATCAAGTCCATAAACGCGGCTGGGGCATTGGTGAGTCTGAACAACATCACCAAAAACTCATAGTGCCCGTAACGTGTGCGAAAAGCCGTCCGCGGAATATCCCCCTGCCGAACCCGCAACTGATGGTAACCCGATCGCAAATCAATCTTCGAAAAGTATCCCGCACCCACAAGCTGGTCGAACAAATCATCGATACATGGTAAGGGATATCTGTTCCATACGGTAACCCTGTTCAGCTGGCGGTAATCAAGACACAAGCGTAAACTGTCGTCTTTCTTCTAGAGGAACAGGATCGGAGACCCCAAGAAGACACACTAGGTCGAATAAGCCCTTTACCTAGCAAATCCTGCAACTGACCTTTCAACTCTCTAAGCTCCACCAGGGCCATCCGATAAGGCGGTATGGAAATAGGCCCCGTGCCGGGAATCAAGTCAATGCAGAATACAATATCGCGCTCAGGGGGTAACCCAGGTAGCTCGTCAGGGAAAACGTCAGGGAACTCACTAACAATCGGGACCTGGTCCAACGGAACCTCTGTAGCTCTGGTATCGCAAACATAGGCTAGAAATCCCTGACATCCCTTCCTCAAAAGCTGTCCAGCGTGAAGAGACGAAATCAAACTGTAAGGGGCGGCACCACGGTCCCCCGGCACAAAAAAATAGACTCGTCAGGAAAACAAAACCTAACAGTTTTCTCGCGGCAGTCTATAGACGCATAGCTCATAGCTAACCATTCCATGCCCAGGAGAACATCGAAGTCCAACATCTCAAGAAGGATCAAGTCGACAGGCAACTCTCTCTAGCCAATACGAACAACACACGACCGAAACACGTGCCTCGCAACAAACGACTCGCCAACGGGAGTGGTCACAACTAGCGGCGGATCAAGCAAACCCGACTCTCTGCCTAATCTCGGCGTGAAGTGTCTAGAGACATACGAGTGTGTAGACCCCGGATCAAACAACACATGAGCGTTAAAAGAACATACTAGAAGAGTACCTGAGACCACTGCGTTGGACGCCTGCCCGTCCTGATGCGTCAAAGCAAAAACCCTGGCCTGCCCTCTACCTGCGACTGGTCATCCTCTGCCGACAACTGGCTGTCCTCTGCCTCGGTCACCCTGTCCTCTGTGAACGAACCCTCCACGACCTCGACCTCTCGGTGCATAAGTCTGACGCGGAGCAATAACAGGTGGTAGAGGATGTAGGGTTAGCTTAGCAGCTTAGCAAGGTATTGGCAAGTATCAATCATGCTACTTTAAAATTTTTGGGGTGCTAAACAAACCCTTACCAAGATCTTAAATAGAGTATTAGGATTAACATAGCAAGTATTCAACTTTACTTCTAAGAGTTAGGGATTACGACCTTTGCAGTCCATTCCTTCACTTCTAAAGCTCCGTGTTGAGGTCCCTTCGCTGCGATCATCGAGTACCCGGACTCAAAAGAGGATGAGTGAAGAGAAAGCTGCAAGCTTGCTTCCAATCTTCAAAAACAAAGATGATCTACCGTGAAGAAACTCAAGCCTATGCTCTTGCTTTACTAATCAATTTTTAGCAAAGCAAACGCCCTAATCTAAGTGGCTAGAATTGATGAGGATGATGAAGTAGGAATTTAGCTCTCATTTTTTTTCAATTTCTCACTCAAAATCATCACATACCAAAAAGTTAGTAAGCTTTTCAAGAGGAAGAAGAAGAAGAAATTACTTTGTGATGAATAACGAATTATTGTGCTATGGTTACAATTGCAACCCATGGTTAAGAATGAAGACTTAACCCATGTAGAGAGTTAACTAGGATAAAGGGTTTGGGTTGGGTTAATAAAATATCTACACAAAAATATCTTTGCTTAAAACAAAAATAAAGCTTTTAGAAGCTTCATGAAAAAGCTAACCCAAATCAAACCCTAAGTATGTTTAATCTCAACAAAACATGTTGCATTTGTAATCATAACTTGTTACAATATTATATATCATATATATAATATATTTTGTAACAAAATAAAATAATACAATTAACATATATCACATATATATTAATGTATTATCCAAGTGAGAAAAAGAATCTTTGAGTGAGATTATATTAGTTAATTTAATATAATATATCAAATATATAAGTATACATTAAATTATCGAATGAACACTTGATCCGATAATCCGGCTATTTCACAAGTAACCGACTAATATAATATGTATCAGTTCATCGAATCAACACTTGATCAGATGACCTGGCTATATCACATATACCCGGCCGATATCTTATATCGTGAGAATCCAATACGGTATCGCATACTCGTATTATTCCCGGTCCCGCACATATCACATATGTGCTCCTACTCCATTTTTCTTGAGCAAGGAAACCTCTGTGTAGGACTCTAAAGAATCGTCAATACACCGGCAGTAGGTGATGATCATATCAAACACCCACAAGCTGCAAGCGGTCAGCTAAACGTAATAGCCACCCGGTATTGAGCAATCAGAAAATCAACAAGCAGGCCAGTGCATTTTCCTGTGAATCCAACCAGTAACACTCCCGTACAGTCCAGTCTCTTCGTCTGATATGTCGCATATCTCTCCTAGGGGTGGTAAACGTCAAACCCTAGTAGCTTGATAAGTCGTGTCGATATGAGGTCCATAATAGTTCGAGAAACCACTGATAACACTTACCAGAAAATCTCAGCAACCCTGGCCAAGGATTTCCAGTTATAGCCAATCAAACACAGCACAACATCAACTCCCGATACCGGGAAAGACGAAACCCCTCTTATCACTTATTGCCTCTATGTGATTTAGGACTGTACCTAAAAGCAACCGTTTTGCACACCCTCTTGGATGTGGTATGATGGAAATCAAAGCACAGTAGGAATCACACAAGACTCTATGACGATCTCGGGTGTACGGACTAACCTGTACCAGTGTCACCAGAGAACTGCCATCTGACGTGAGGTATAATACGATCTGGTAGTTCTCGGCGAGTCCGTCCAGCGTACCCAGTCTCCACTGAGCACCCGTATACCTTCTCTGATGTCAAACACCAATGGATATGAGATCATCCATCGCCCATCATATGGGTCAAGAAGCACATACGCTAGTCCACTCTGGAGTATCGATGCCCTGTCTCGGTAATCCCACGACTAGGAACATTTGAAGGATGTACTTTGCGACTACACTGTCCCCACTAGTATGATCTGCATCATAGTCCTGGTAGTCAAGTACTCATCCTAAGGGCTTTATCAACATGTGACATAGAGACAATCAGAGTACATGTTAAGATAAAGAGTAACCAGATAGCATACTATCATGTCGAGCAAGAAATTCCTCCCTATATATGTCCAAGCATCCACTACAATATACAACGCATGTACAGTAATGGCTTCTAGGGCATACATATAACTAACAATCTCCTACTTGCATTAGGGCCATCTGTTGTAGTATCTTATACCCAAGAATGAGCTGTGGTTGAAGTATCTCATACTCAACCATCCTTTAAAAATCTCTACTGGGAAATAGGCCTTTGTGAGTGGATACGCGCTGTTGTCCTATGTGTCTACTCTCCTAACCTCGATCTCCCTGGAGATCAACCATCTCCATGATCAGGCGATACTGCCTAAGAATATGTCTGGATCTCTGATGGGACGGGGGTTCCTAGGCCTAAGCCACAACTCCATTGTCATACAATGGCCGGAACGAACTTCATCTCATGAACTAAAACTTATCTAGACTGCCTCTTTGGGAGCATCCTTGGTAACGATGTATCTTGCCTTTAATCATCTAGTATGTCACGGTATATAGCTTAGAACTCTTCCAACATACTGTCCCTCCACTGAGGGTAAAGACAATGCCTGTGACTGAAACTCTGTCATCTTTATCACCCTGGAACCTTTCCACTGATTCTCCCCAGGATCGATTGATACCATCTCACTACAACTAGTGAGAATCCTAACATCCAATTAGATCTATCTCATACATCCAAAACCCAATGATTTAGGAGGTAACACCTTGATCCTATATAGAGAATCTTTGTGATAAGAGGAGATTGACCGAGCGTAGCATAGGAAACCTCTTCCCTATCAAGAGTATGTCATCCATGTACTATACGAGGATCACCACAATACTCTCTACTACCTTCTTGTATATACAAGGTTCATCTACCATTTTGATGAAGTCAAACTCTTTGACTACCACATAAAAACGGACGTTCCAACTCCGCGATGCCTGATTTATTGCATAAAACAATTTGCATACGTTTCTGCTGCTCCCACTGTCTACGAATCCCTCTGGCTGTGTACTTATAGACGCTCTCTTCTAAATCATCATTTAGAAAAGCAATCATGACACCCAACTGCAAGATATCGTAGTCATGGTATGTAGCAGTGGCAAGTAGTCTTAGTTATATGTATGCCCTAGAGGCCATTACTGTACATTGGATATATATTGTAGTGGATGCTGGGACATATATAGGTAGGACTTTCTTGCTCTACATGATAGTACGCTATCTGGTTGATCTTTATCTTAACATGTATACTTTCTGTCTCTCTGTTACATGTTGATAAAGCCCTTAGGATGTGTACTCGACTTCCAGGATTATGATGCAGATCATACCAGTGGGGCCTGGATAGTCCATGAGTACATCCTTCAATGTTCCTTGTCGGGGGAATATCGAGACGGGGCATCGATATTCCAGAGTAGACTAGCAAATATCTTCTCGACCCATGTGATGGGCGATGGATGATCCCATATCCATTGGTGTTTGACATCAGAGATGGTATACGGGTGCTCAGTGGAGACTGGGTACACTGAACGGACTCGCCGAGAACTCCCAGATGGTATTATACCTCACGTCAAATGGCAGTTCTCTGGTGACACTGGTACAGCTTAGTCTGTTGACCCGAGATCGTCATAGAGTCTTGTGTGTCTCCCACTGTGCTTTGATTTCCACCCTACCACGGCTCTACTGAGTCGTGCAAACAGGTGGTTTTTGGGTACAATCCCGATTCACATGGAGGCAATGAGCGATAGGAGGGGATTCGTCTCTCCCGGTATTGGGGGTTGATGTTGCGCTATGCTCGACTGGCCATAACAGGAAATCCCTGGCCAGGGTTGCAGTGACCTACTGGTAAGTGTTATCAGTAGTTTCACACATGTCATGGACTTCACGTCGGCATGACTTATCGAGCTACTGGGGTCTGACGTTTACCACCCCTAGGCGAGATATGCGACATATCAGACGAACAGACCGGACTGTACGGTAAGTGTTACTGGTTGGATTCACAGGAGTGTGAGCGGGCTTGCTCGTCGATCTTCTGATCGCTCAATACCCGGGTGGCCGTTACGTTTAGCAGACCGCTTGCGGCTTGTGGGTGCTTGATATGATCATCATCTGCTGCCGGCGTATTGAAGAGTCTTTAGAGTCCTACACAGAGGTTTCCTGGCTCAAGCGAAACGAAATAGGAGCGCATATGAGATATGTGCAGGACCGAGAATAATGCGTGTATGTGATACCGTATTTCATTCTGGGGATGAATGTGTCGAATGGTTGTATGCGATATAACATAAATATCGAATAAAGGATTGATTCGATAAGCCGATACATAGGATACTAGTCGGTTATATGCGATATGACCGGATCGTTAAATCAAGTGTTGATTTAATGATTTAATGTGTAATTATATATTTGATATATTACTTTGCATTTACTAGTATTGGTTCACTTTAAATAGATTTTCTCACTTGATGTGCAAGTTGTATATGTGATATACTTTTGTGCACATGATTGTATCATGTTTGATGATACATGTTTACTTGGTTAAGTGTAAAGAATTAAACCATGGTTAAGTTAAAGATTAGGGTTTCATTTCACTTACTTATTCATTTATCTATTTATTTATCTTTTTCTTTTTGGAAAAGAGAAAGATAAATGGTGGACTTGTTTTGTTTTTAGTTGAAGCTTCTTGAAACCTTGACTAAGTCACCACTCTTGTCTTATACTTAACCCTAACCATTCAAGTTAACCATGGTCCATTCTTTACAATTAACCAAGGGTAAATATATGATAAGTATTGATTTATTTATCTAATTATTCAATACTTATCATATTCTTTTTTCCTTCATCATCTTCTTCTTCCATGAAGAAAAACTTGCTACTCCAATGGCAAGTGATGAAATTGAGTGAGAAATCCAATTCTAAAGTGAACCCACCTCTTATTTCTTCATCCTCTACCTCTTGCCAAGTAGTATAGGGTGTTTCCTTCACAAGTTTTCAAGGCTTAGTGAAGTTGGAGCTTGATCTTGTGATGCCTCGATGTAGATCATCTTCGGCATCGAACCGACGACCAAGCCCGCCCATTTCTCCGATGAAGCCGATGCTAGAGTCATGGATTTGATTTGGACAGCGGAGGGACCTCCTCACGGAGCCTAGGACGTGGAGGACCGGATCTACAAATGTTGTAGCTTCTTTCCTTTAGTTAAAAGTCGTTAACTTGCATCGCATAGCCTATATATCTAGTTAACGATCCGTATTAGGGTTTGTAGGCACTTGTAAAATTTGAATTAGTCATGTTTGATCACTTGTGAGACTTCTTTAGTGTGCCTAGGAACCCTACAGTGGTATCAGAGCCTAGCTAGAGCCTTAGGCGATGCGTAGACGGAGTTAGAAATCCGTTCAGACCGAAACCCTAACCCTAAACATGCTCTCTGGACAATTTTGTAAAATGTGGTTTTTTCTATATTAAAAATATGCAGAAAAATCTGCAAGGAATCCTAAGAATTACTGTGCAAAACGTGTCCATGATTCAACAAGAGTGCGGCGGAACCGCGGCATAAGCAAGGCTTATGCGGCGGTTCCGCGGTCTTATTGTCACAGTGCCTAATAATTTTTGCACAGTAATTCCTATTTTCTGGTACTGGATTTTCCGGGAATTTTTAATATTTATTCAAAAGTTGAATTTTCTGGGTTGTATTGGGGTCTCGGTGTTTCGACCGGATTATCTAATTTTGTCAGTGTGTGTTTTCGGGGTAATTTTAGAATATGTTAAAAAGTTCGACCGGATATAAATACCCAAGTTTTCCACTGTTGGGAGATTTCCAATTGTTGGACTTTTCCAGGGTTTAACGACGTTCTAAGTAGTGCAAATAACGCGATGGTCCCTCTAGAAGACAACAAACCTTAACTCGATTATGTGACCGCCTTGAACTGCCCTTTGAACCTTCGGGTTTGGGGCAGTACGACGTGCCACATGTGAGGCGTTGGCTTGACCCTTCTACGGCTGGACCGTTGGTACTGAGGCACGAACTGAATGCTGTTAGACTTATTTCATGTGTTGAGCTGTCTCGGGAAAACTTGGGTGTTCGATTGTTCGATCGAAAAGTTTAGCATTTTCTATTTATCCGGAATCTGATGCAATAATTGGAATTCACAAATAGTTATGAGATAACTGAATGAATAATATAAACATAGCAGCTTAGTCTCACTTGATCGGTTGCCACGGAATTTTGATGTGATCAAAAGTCCGTCGCAATCACGTAGCGTACGCGGATACTTGCCGGGTAAACTTAATAGACAGCCTCACTCCATTGCCCCGACCAAGTGACTGTAGGAGAACCCCGTCGCCGAAAGCATCCGTTCGGGTGCTCGCGGCAGCGGTGTTCCGCCTTAGTGCACTTCGTCGACGGTATCGGGGGTGCGGCCGCCTACTAAAGTTTGCGACGAGCATTCGATCTGAATGTCGGGAATCCCGTTGAATTGCCCGACTTTTATATTGAAAAGTGTTTTCGATTTTGAGACTAAAATGCGGGGTTTATAATTGTTAGGCATGCAATGTCTAAGGAATTCATTTGATTAGGCATGCGATGTCTAAAGAGGTTGCGGATTCCAACTGTTGTAGTTTTACACTTTCTTTTCTGTGACCGTAAGTGTAATATGTGATATCACCGGTTTCGTTGCTATATGTCAACGATAATTGGGATGCGCATATTTACTTACGTTGATGACATGTGATGTTATGTGTTGCTGGATATGTTATATTGGATCGTCGTGTTTGAATAGCCGGGGTTTTTTTATGTGAGATGAGTGTTTTTCATTTTCATTCATGTAAAAACTTGTTTGTAATATTCTTTTATTGGGGCACTTCCAGGTTGCGGAAGATGTCACCTTTTGTATATTATTTACTTTTCTGCACTAGGATAGACCCAAGGAGGGGAGCACAAGTAACCGGGTTCTGGGGTCCAGTGGGAGACCAACTCGAGGAGTCGAGTCCGGGTCTCCTAACCCTAGAATTGGTAGGGTTGCTGCCGCTCTCGTAGGGGTCTAGGGGTGTGGGATTGGCTATTCATCACGACCGTGGAATCCATGTTTTATACTGGCTCGTATTGAAAACACGGACGTCCTAGTATATCCAATATTTCATATGTTTCTTCTGCTGTGATTTATCTGTGATGTTCTGTGACAGATATTATATATTGTATATATGATATATTATATAGACGTTGCTTATGTTTTACACCCGCGCTAGCCCTGCCTCGCTCTGGCGTTAGTTACCTAACCTAACGGTGCAGACGGGACATCGAGCCGAATGCGGATGGCATAAGCGTACGTTATATTTATCTGTGATGATTAGGTGGACTTAAATGATAGGATATTCATTAATGAGATTAATGAAAGAAAATAAACCTAAAAGATGTTGTGGAATCGAATTTCAAAATAAAACAGGTAGCTACAGTTCTTGCTTTGCATCGCGGTGTTCATTATAGAACATCCTGCACCTTATTCGATGAGGAAAGGACCGAGATCCCTTCACCGGGAGTGACTCCTTTAGCAATAACTGGCAGATGCTACAACCCTCGGTTTGTTTTTGGTCGCTTCTATAGTTTCCTCTTTGCACAGTGATATATATGATATATCCCGCACCTCATTCGACGAGGAAAGGGCCTACGATCCCTTCACCGGGAGTGACCCCTTTAGCAAAACTAGAAAAGCCTCGAAAACATTCCATTTAAAAACATTTGATTCCGCAACGAGATCAAGTTCAAAGCGTTAAAGGTTTTCATAAAAACCATTCGCAGCCCTCCGTCATTTTAGGAAGTAGAGTACTTAGTATTCGTGCTGTGTTTGTTGACCTTAGTTAAGGCACAGTGTACGGTAGCTAAGTGATGTCTTCCTACACCGCATATGATGCGATTAGTTAGGACAGTCGCGTGACTTTGTTGACCTTAGTTAAGGGTCATGTGGGTGGGTCTAATTAATCACGAAATGACGGGTAGAACTTGACTAGTACTTATGATTTGTTGACCTTAGTTAAGGTCATAAGTGCTAGGGGTAAAAACCATTATCGGGAGTTTCAAGTGTTGAAATTTGCAATGAGATTGCATACCTTCTATGTGATAGTTGGATCCCGATACCCACTGCGAGTAATTGTTACTCCTGGGAGAGTTTTGCACTTTGCAATTAACCGATCAAGTAGGTGTCTAGAAAGGTGTCAACGGGGTTACGCCTCTGGGAAAACGAGGTTTACTGTAATTAGGTCCGTGCGAAAGCACGGGGAACCTCCCTCAAAGTACCGACACTGGCCTGGCTGAAAGATTGGCGAACTTGTAGAGTGCAATTAATCCCGGCTAGTCTTTCCTTTTAAGGTTTGAAGGAAGATTTGATAAAAACAGTGGGAGCCATCCTGATTAGATAAAATATATAACCAATCTAATCTTGCAAGAGCGCACGCAGAGTGTTTTCTTCTCTCTCTCTCCTGGTAGCGACCATATCACGCCTTAATCAAGATAATAATACGGATATTGACCGAACCCGCTTGTTATACTGAGCCGGGGAACGTTGGTCCCGCTCCAACTTATAATTGTTATAAGACAGAGTAGGAAATTGGGGATTACCAGAATTCCCGTACCGCCCAAACGAAGAGAGTGCATGCTGATGCATCATCTTCGGGTGTGTTCATTACAAAGAACTGTTTCTCAGTATCCTCCGCATCCTGGGTATATGATACCGGATCTGGATCCTAGATATGTAATCTGTTACATAGGGCTACAAAAGGGTAGAAAAACTGAGAACGGGTGATAAGTTTCATGAGACAGAAAACGGGGCAAGTGTTGCAGCCAAGTCTGTTGGTCACTGTCACCCTGTATTACCAATACATTGATTCTGAACGAATGTTATTAGATACCGAACCTGATATACAAAATCATATAAGTCTCTTTACAAGTAAAGAAATGATAAAATTTTGTATTGTTGGATAATGTTTTGAACATTTCCTATATCAAAAGTTGATCAGTTCAGGCACGTTATCTAAAAGCATTGATGTTCTAAATCAAACTACGGTTCCTAGTATACGGAACACACACAAGAGGAAGAGTTCAGAAATGAACGAATCATTCTTGAGGCATTGTAGACTAGGTCATATCAATGCGACCCGACTGGCTGAAGTTGCATTTTAGATGCATATTTAAATCAGTTTGAATTTACATCTTGTGAAACTTGCCAGTCATGTCACAAAGATAAGATGACCATAGCTCTGTTTGTTGGAAACAGAGAAAGAGTTAGTAAACTCTTGGGACTGATACATTATGATGTATGTAAGGTCTCCTGTCTACACATGCCAGGACTGGTTCTTTATACTTCATTATGTTCTCTGATGATCTCTCAAGATTCTGACATATGTTCCTGTTGAAACACAAGTCCGAACCTTTTGAGATATTCACAGCATATAAGTTAGAAGTAGAGAACCAAAAACCGGGTATAAGTATTATGTCCTATGATAAGATCAGGGAGGAGAATACTTGTGCATCGCATTCCTGGACTATTCTAAAGGAGAATGAGATTCTCTCTCAGTGTTACTCCTCTGAAAACACCACAGCACAACGGTGTATCGGGGTGGAGCAATCGCACAATATTAGATATGGTGTGCTCTATGATGAGTATTACTGAGTTACCTATTTCATTTTGGAGTTATGCACTTATGAAGTTGCATACCTATTGAATAGGGTTCGAATCAAATCAGCGCCTACCACTCCATATAAGATATGGTGTGGGAAGAGCTTATCTCTTAAGTAAGTTAAGATCTGGGGTTGTCCGGCCTATGTCTAAATGCAAAATCCGGACAAGCTCGAGGCAAGGTCAGTTATGTAGAACTGGAAATGTTCCAGCTATACAAACTGCAGCTGATGATTTGACAGAACCAAAGGATTCAATAGTTCCCGATGAACCTCAGCCTCTCCGCCGATCTAGCAGGGTTCCTCACCTGCTTGAGAGATACTTCGGTTTCTCGATGACAGTGGGAGCAAGGATTGCATCATGAGATGATGACCCAACTAGTTTCGAGCAGGCCATCAAGAGTAGGGACTCTGTAAGAATGGCTGGATGCTTAGCAATCTGAGATGGAATCCATACACACCAACAAAGTATGGACTTTGGTTGTGATATCTGAAGGGTTAAATCCCCATCAGGAGCAAGTATATCTTGAGAAGATTACTTGGTGTAGATGGAAAAGTTGAGACTTTCAAAGCTAGACTTGTTAAAGGTTTTAGTCATCAACCAGGTGTGGATCATGATGAAACCTTTCCTAAGGAGCTATGCTTAAGTCCATCCAGATCCTACTTGCCACGGCTACATACCATGACTATGATATCTGGTGGTTGGGTGTCATGACTACTTTTCTAAATGATGTTTTGGAAGAGAGCGTCTATAAGTACACAGCCAGAGGGCTTCGTAGACAGTGGGAGCAGCGAAAACGTGTGCAAGATGTTTTAGATAATGAAGCAGGCATCGCGGAGTTGGAACGTCTGTTTTGATGTGATAGTCAAAGTGTTTGACTTCATCAAAATGGTAGATGAACCTTGTATATACAAAACGGTAGTAGAGAGTAAGGTGGTCATCTTCGTATTGTACGTAGACAACATACTCTTGATTGGAAAAGAGTTTCCTATGCTACGCTCGGTCAATCTCCGCTTATCACAATGATTCTCCATATAGGATCAAATTGATACCTCCTAAATCCTGTGTTTTCATCTATGGGATAGATGTAATTGGATGCTAGGACTCTCACTAGTAGTATTAAGATGGTATCAATCGATCCTGGGGAGAATCACTGGAAGGGTTCCAGGCTGATAAAGACGACTGAATGTCAGTCACAGGCATTGTCTATACCCTCGGTAAAGGGACGGTATATTAGAAGAGTTCCAAGCTAGATACCATGGCAAACTAGACGATAAAGGCTGGCAACATCGCTATTAAAGACACTACCAAAGAGGCAGTTTGGGTGTATATTGGTTCATAAGATGAACTAGGTTCCTACCATTGTATGACAATGGAAGTGAGGCTTTGGCCCTGGAACTCTGGTCCCATCAGTGACCCAGACACATTCTGAGGCAGCATCACCTGATCATGGAGATAGTTGATCTCCAGGGTGATCAAGGTTAGGAGAGTAGACTAAGAGGACAACACGGCGGATCCACTCACGAAGGCCTTTTCCCAAAGAGAGACTTTTAGGGGATGGTTGAGTATTAGATACTACAACTACTGCTACAGATGGCCTTAGTGAAAGTGGGAGATTGTTAGTTATATGTATGCCCTAGAGGCCATTACTGTACATTGGATGTATATTGTAGTGGATGCTGGGACATATATAGGTAGGACTTTCTTGCTCAACATGATAGTACGCTATCTGGTTGATCTTTATCTTAACATGTATACTTTCTGTCTCTCTGTTACATGTTGATAAAGCCCTTAGGATGTGTACTCGACTTCCAGGATTATGATGCAGATCATACCAGTGGGGCCTGGATAGTCCATGAGTACATCCTTCAATGTTCCTAGTCGGGGGAATATCGAGACGGGGCATCGATATTCCAGAGTAGACTAGCGTATATCTTCTCGACCCATGTGATGGGCGATGGATGATCCCATATCCATTGGTGTTTGACATCAGAGATGGTATACGGGTGCTCAGTGGAGACTGGGTACACTGAACGGACTCGCCGAGAACTCCCAGATGGTATTATACCTCACATCAGATGGCAGTTCTCTGGTGACACTGGTACAGCTTAGTCTGTTGACCCGAGATTGTCATAGAGTCTTGTGTGTCTCCCACTGTGCTTTGATTTCCACCCTACCACGGCTCTACTGAGTCGTGCAAACAGGTGGTTTTTGGGTACAGTCCCGATTCACATGGAGGCAATGAGCGATAGGAGGGGATTCGTCTCTCCCAGTATTGGGGGTTGATGTTGCGCTATGCTCGACTGGCCATAACAGGAAATCCCTGGACAGAGTTGCAGTGACCTACTGGTAAGTGTTATCAGTAGTTTCACACATGTCATGGACTACACGTCGGCATGACTTATCGAGCTACTGGGGTCTGACGTTTACCACCCCTAGGCGAGATATGCGACATATCAGACGAACAGACCGGACTGTACGGTAAGTGTTACTGGTTGGATTCACAGGAGTGTGAGCGGGCTTTCTCGTCGATCTTCTGATCGCTCAATACCCGGGTGGCCGTTACGTTTAGCAGACCGCTTGCGGCTTGTGGGTGCTTGATATGATCATCATCTGCTGCCGGCGTATTGACGAGTCTTTAGAGTCCTACACAGAGGTTTCCTAGCTCAAGCGAAACGAAATAGGAGCGCATATGAGATATGTGCAGGACCGAGAATAATGCGTGTATGTGATACCGTATTTCATTCTCGCGATGAATGTGTCGAATGGTTGTATGCGATATAACCTAAATATCGAATCAAGGATTGATTCGATAAGCCGATACATAGGATACTAGTCGGTTATATGCGATATGACCGGGTCGTTAAATCAAGTGTTGATTTAATGATTTAATGTGGAATTATATATTTGATATATTACTTTGCATTAACTAGTATTGGTTCACTTTAAATAGATTTTCTCACTTGATGTGCAAGTTGTATATGTGATATACTTTTGTGCACATGATTGTATCATGTTTGATGATACATGTTTACTTGGTTAAGTGTAAAGAATTAAACCATGGTTAAGTTAATGATTAGGGTTTCATTTCACTTACTTATTCATTTATCTATTTATTTACCTTTTTCTTTATGGAAAAGAGAAAGATAAATGGTGGACTTGTTTTGTTTTTAGTTGAAGCTTCTTGAAACCTTGACTAAGTCAACACTCTTGTCTTATACTTAACCCTAACCATTCAAGTTAACCATGGTCCATTCTCTACAATTAACCAAGGGTTAATATATGATAAGTATTGATTAATTTATCTAATTATTCAATACTTATCATATTCTTTTTTCCTTCATCATCTTCTTCTTCCATGAAGAAAAACTTGCTACTCCAATGGCAAGTGATGAAATTGAGTGAGAAATCCAATTCTAAAGTGAACCCACCTCCTATTTCTTCATCCTCTACCTCTTGCCAAGTAGTATAGGGTGTTTCCTTCACAAGTTTTCAAGGCTTGGTGAAGTTGGAGCTTGATCTTGTGATGCCTCGATGTAGATCATCTTCGGCATCGAACCGACGACCAAGCCCGCCCATTTCTCCGATGAAGCCGATGCTAGAGTCATGGATTTGATTTGGACAGCGGAGGGACCTCATCACGGAGCCTAGGACGTGGAGGACCGGATCTACAAAGGTTGGAGCTTCTTTCCTTTCGTTAAAAGTCGTTAACTTGCATCGCATAGCCTATATATCTAGTTAACGATCCGTATTAGGGTTTGTAGGCACTTGTAAAATTTGAATTAGTCATGTTTGATCACTTGTGAGACTTCTTTAGTGTGCCTAGGAACCCTACAAGTAGGATCTGGATGGACTTAACCATAGCTTTGAAAGTCTCAACTTTTCCATGTACACCAAGTAATCTTCTCAAGATATACTTGCTCCTGATGGGGATTTAACCCTTCAGATAAAGCAACCAAAGTCCATACATTGTTGGTGTATAAGGATTCCATCTCAGACCGCTTAGCATCTAGCCATTCTCACAGAGTCCCCACTCCTGATGGCCTGCTCGAAACTAGTTGGGTCATCATCTCATGATGCAATCCTTTCGCCAACTGTCATAGAGAAATCGAAGTATCTCTCAGGTGGATAGGAACCCTACCAGATCGGCGGAGAGGCTGAGGTTCCTAGGAAACTATTGAATCCTCCGGGTTTACCAAATCATCAGCTGCAGTTTGTATAGCTGGAACTCCTTCCAATTCTACCTCATGACCACTAATTTCTTCATAAGAAATTCCCTTTTTCTCAAAAAATGGTATGCCGAGAAATAAAACATCTTTGGTTCCTCGGAGTGGTAGAAGATATTCCCTTTCAAATGCTTGGGATATCCAACAAACTTCCACAGAACTGACCTTGCCTCGAGCTTGTCCGGATTTTGTTTTTGACTTAGGCGGGAAAACCTCAAATCTTAACTTTCTTAAGAGATGGGCTCTTCCCATACCATATTACGTATGGAGTGGTAGGCATCTGATTTGGTCGGAACCCTATTCAATAGGTATGCAACTTCTCAAGTGCATAACCCCAAAAGAAAATAGGCAATTCAGTAGTACTAATCATAGAGCACACCATATCACATAGGATGTAATTGCTCCACCCTGATACACCGACGTGCTGTGGTGTATACGGAGGAGTAATGCTGAGAGAGAATCTCATTCTCCTTTAGAATAGTCCAGGAATTCTGTGCTCAAGTATTCTCCTCTTTGATCACATCAAAGGACATAATACTTATACCCATTTTTGGTTCTCTACTTCTAACTTATATTCTGTGATTATCTCAAAAGTTTCCGACTTGTGCTTCAACAGGAACATATGTCTGAATCTTGAGAGATCATCAGTGAATGTAATGAAGTACAAAGAACCGGTCCTGGCATATGTAAACAGGGGACTTTCATACATCAGCATGTATCAATCCCAAGAGTTCTCTAACTCTTTCTCTGTTTCTAAAAAATGGAGCTGTGGTCATCTTATCTTCGCGACATGACTATCAAGTTTTACAAGATGTAAATCCAAACTAATTTAAATATGCATCTTTATGTAACTTCAGCTAGTCGGGTCACATTGATATGACCTAATCTACAATGCCACAAGAAAGATTCGTTCATTTCTGAACTCTTCTTCTTGTGTGTGTTTTGTCCGATAAGAACTGTGGTTTTATTTAGAACGTCTATGCTTTTAGATAACGTGCCTGAACCGATCAACTCTTGATATAGAAAATGTTCAAAACATTATCCAACAATACAAAATTATATCCTTCTTTACTAATAAAGAGACTTATATGATGTTGTATATCAGGTTCGGTATCTAATAACATTCGTTCAGAATCAATGTATTCTGGTAATACACGGTGATAACTGCCAACAGACTTGGCTGCAACACTTGCATCATTTCCAACTCTTGAAGCTTATCACCCGTTCTCAGTTCTCTACCTTTCTGTAGCCCATGTAAAAAATTACATTTTCAGAATCCTGATCCGGTATCTCATACCTAGGACGTAAAGGATACTGAGAAACAGTTCTCGGTAATGAACATACCCGAAGATGATCCATCAACATCTACTTTCTTCGTTTGGGCGGCACGGGAATTCTGGTATTCCCCTATTTCCTGCTCTGTCTTATAACAATTATAAGTTAGAGCGGGACCAACGTTCCCTAGCGCAATATAACAAGCGGGTTCGGTCAATACATCCATATTATTATCCTGATTAAGGCGTGACATGGTCGCTACCTGGAGAGAGATAGAAGAAAACACTCAGCGTATGCTCTTACAAGATTAGATTGGTTATTAATATATCTAATCAGGATGTCTCCCACTGTTTTAGTCAAATCTTCCTTTAAACCCTAAATGGAAAGACTAGCCGGGATTAATTACACCCTACAAGTTCGCCAATCTTTCAGCCAGGCCAGTGCCGGTACTTTGAGGGAGGTTCCCTGTGCTTTCGCACGGACCTAATTAAAGTAAACCTCGTTATCCCAGAGGCTTAACCCCGTGGACACCTTTCTAGACACTTACTTGATCGGCTAATTGTAATGTGTAAAACACTCCCAGGAGTAACTCTTACTCGCAGCGGGTATCGGGATCCAACTATCTCATAGAAGGTATGCAATCTCATTGCAAATTTCAACTCTTGAAATTCCCAATACTATTTTGCCCCTAGCATCCTATGACCTTGATGAAAGCCAACAAACCATAGGCTACTAGTCAAGTTCAACCCATCATTTCCTGATTGAATTAATCCCACCCGCACGACCCTTGACGAAAGCCAACAAAGTCGCACGACTACCCTAACTCAATCGCATCATATGCTTATACAGATAAGCATGAATAGCTACCGCACACTACGCCTTGACGAAAGCTAAGAAACGTAGTACGAATACTATGAAGTACTTATCTAAAATGACGGAGGGCTACGACAGGTTTTTAAGAAAACCCTTTGCGTAATGAACTTGATATCGTTGTAGAATCGAGTGATTTTAAATGGAATGTTTTTTAGGCCTTTTCTTGTTTTGCTAAAGTGGTCACTCCCGGTGAAGAGATCTCGGCTCTTCCCTCATCGAATAAGGTGCAGGATATTTCATAAATATCACTATGCAAAGCAGAAACAATAAAAACAATCAAAAGACAAACCGAGTTTGTAGCATCTGCTAGTTTCTCTAAAGAGCTCACTCCCGGTGAAGGGATCTCGGCACTTTCCTTATCGAATAAGGTGCTGGATATTCTACAAGGAATACCGCTATGCAAAACAAGAACTAGAGCTACCAGTTTTTAAACAAGTTTCTACAACATTTTTAGGTTTCTTTTATTTCATTAATCTCATTAATGAAGTGCCATTTTATTATGCTTCACAAGCATCACAATTGAAACGAAATCAGCAATATAACATATATCTCATATATATAATATAAACATTCGTCTCAGGCAGTAATATGATCTCATCACAGTACATTGCAGCAGAAGATAACATATGAAATATTGGATATACCAGGATTTCCATGTTTTATGCGAGCCTGTATAAAACACGAATTCCACGATCCCGATGAATAGCCAATCCCACACCCCTAGACCCCTACGAGAGCGGTAAGCAACCCTACCAATTCTAGAGTTAGGACACCCAGTCTCGACTCCTCGAGTGTCCCAATAAAAGAATATTACATATAATGAATTTTACATGAATGCAAATGAAAAACTCTCATCTCACATAAAACCCCCGGCTATTCAGAACACGACGATCCAATATAACATATCACAGCAACACATAATATCTCATATCATCAACGTAAGCAAGTATGCGTATCCCGATTGTCATTGATGTATAGCAATGAAGCCGGCGATACACCACATACTACGCCTAGGGTCACAGAAAAGAAAGTGCAAAACTACAACAGTTGGAATCCGCAACCTTCTTAGACATCTCATGCCTAACAAATGAATTCCTTAGAGATCGCATGCCTAAAAATTATAAACCTCGCATTTTAGTCTCGATCTCGAAAACACTTTTCAATATCTAGTCGGGCAATTCAACAAGATTCCCGACATCCTGATCGAATGCTCGTCGGAAACTTTAGTAGACGGCCGAACCCCCGGATGCCTTCGATGGAGCTCACTAAGGCGGAACACCGCTGCCGCGAGCACCCGAACGAATGCTTTTGGCGACGGGGTTCTCCTACAGTCACTTGGTCGGGGCTATGGGGCATGGCTATCTATTAAGTTTACTCGGCGAGTATCCGCGTATGCTACGTGATTGCGACGGACTTTCGATCACATCAAAATCCCGTGGCAACCGATCAAATGAGACTAAAAACTGCTAGATTTATAACATTCAAATTAGTTATCTCATAACCACTTGTGGATTCTAAATATTGTTTCACATTCCAGATAAATAGACAATGTTAAAATTCCAATCGAATAAACAAACACCAAAAAATTCCCTTTTTGCTCAACACTTGAACTTAGTTTAAAAGCATCCATCACATGCCACAGTACCAATGGTCCAGCCGTAGAAGGGTCAAACCAACGCCTCACATGTGGCAACGCTATACTGCCCCAAACCCTAAGGTTTAGAGGCGGTTCAGACGGTCACATAATCGAGTTAAGGTTCGTGTTCTTCTAGAGGGTCCACTGCGCTACTTGCACGACTGTGAATGTTCTTTAACTAAGGAAAAAAATCCAACACTTGGAAATTTTCCTGCAGGGGAAAAAGTGAGTTATTGATATCCGTTCGAACTTTTTAACACGTTCTAAATTACCCGAAAAACTTAAACGAAGTTAAATTATCCGATCGAATCAACGAGTTCCCAATATATCCCAGAAGGCTCAACACTTGAGTAGAACTAAAAATTCCTAGAATCATGAAAAATACCGAAGAATATAACCATGAAGTATTAGCCCCCAACTCGCAAAGTTGACCGCGGAACCGCCGCCAAACGGATGGTTTGGCCGCGGTTCCGCGTTCCTTTGAGTGATTTAGGGCTTCGTACTTCACAGTAATTCTTAAAATTTCCTGCATGATTTTCTGAGTATTTTTAATATGAAAAATTTCAACTTTTGAATAAATTTCCAGAAACTAAGTTTTTACGGGGTTTCGGAGTTCGATTGGACTTTTAACTTCGTCCAGACAACGCCTAATGCTCTAGCTTGGCTCAGATACCACTTCAGGGTTAGCTTAGCACCTTAGCAAGGTTTTGGCAAGCATCAATCATGCTACTTTCAAATTTTTGGGGTGCTAAACAAACCCTAACCACGATCTTAACTAGAGTATTAGAATTAACATAGCAAGTAGACAACTTTACTTCTAAGAGTTAGGGATTACAGCCTTTGTAGTCCGTTCCTTCACTTCTAAAGCTCCGTGTTGAGGTCCCTTCACTGCGATCATCGAGTACCCGGACTCAAGAGAGGCTCCATGAAGAGAAAGATGCAAGCTTCCTTCCAATCTTCAACAACAAAGATGATCTACCACGAAGAAACTCAAGCCCAAGCTCTTGCTGTACTAATCAAGTATTAGCAAAGCAAACACCCTAATCTAAGTGGCTAGAATAGATGAGGATGATGAAGTAGGAATTTAGCTCTCATTTGTTTTCAATTTCTCACTCAAAATCATCACATACCAAAAAGCTAATAAGCTTTTCAAGAAGAAGAAGAAGAAGAAATTGCTTTGTGATGAATAATGAATTATTGTGTTATGGTCACAATTGCAACCCATGGTTAAGAATGATGACTTAACCCATGTAGAGAGTTAACTAGAGTAAAGGGTTTGGGTTGGGTTAATAAAATATCTACACAAAAATATCTTTGCTTAAAACAAAAATAAACCTTCTAGAACTTTCATGAAAAAGCTAACCGAAATCAAACCCTAACTATGTTTAATCTCCACAAAACATGTTGCATTTGTAATCATAACTTGTTACAATATTATATATCACATATATGATATATTTTGTAACAAAATAAAATAATACAATTAACATATATCACATATATATCAATGTATTATCCAAGTGAGAAAAAGAATCTTTGAGTGAGCTTATATTAGTTAATATAATATAATATATCAAATATATAACTATACATTAAATTATCGAATCAACACTTGATCCGATAATCCGGCTATTTCAAATAACCGACTAATATAATCTGTATCAGTTAATCGAATCAATACTTGATCCGATGACCCGGCTATATCACATATACCCGGTCGATATCTCATATCACGAGAATCTAATATGGTATCACATGCACGTATTATACCCGGTGCCGTACATATCACATATGTGCTCTTACTCCGTTTCGGCTGAGCCAGAAAACCTCTGTGTAGGACTCTAAAGAATCGTCAATACGCCGGCAGTAGGTGATGATCATATGAAACACCTACAAGTTGTAAGCGGTCAGCTAAACGTAACAGCCACCCAGGTATTGAGCAATCAGAAGATCAACAAGCAAGCCTGTACATTCTCCTGTGAATCCAACCACTAACACTCCCGTACAGTCCGGTCTCTTCGTCTGATATGTCGCATATCTCGCCTAGGGGTGGTAAACGTCAGACCCCAGTAGCTTGATAAGTCGTGTCAATATGAGGTCCATAACAGTTCGAGAAACTACTGATAAGAATTACCAGTAAATCTCAGCAACCCTGGCAAGGGATTTCTAGTTATAGCCAATCGAATACAGTGCAACATCAACTCCCTATACCGGGAGAGACGAAACCCCTCCTATCGCTCATTGCTTCCATGTGATTCGGGACTGCACCCAAAAGCCACCGTTTTGCACGCCCTCTTGGACGTGGTATGATGGAAATCAAAGCACAATGGGAATCACACAAGACTCTATGACGATATCGGGTCTACAGACTAATCTGTACCATTGTCACCAGAGAACTGCCATCTGACGTGAGGTATAATACCATCTTAGAGTTCTCGGCGAGTATGTCCAGTGTACCCAGTCTCCACTGAGCACCCATATACCTTCTCTGATGTCAAACACCAATGGATATGGGATCATCCATCGCCCATCATATGGGTCAAGAAGCGCATACGCTAGTCTACTCTAGAGTATCGATGCCCTGTCTCGGTACTCCCACGACTAGGAACATTTGAAGGATGTACTTTGCGACCACACTGTCCCCAGTAGTATGATCTGCACCATAGTCCTGGTAGTCAAGTACTTATCCTAAAGGCTTTATCAACATGTGACATAGAGACAATCAGAGTACATGTTAAGATAAAATGTAACCAGATAGCATACTATCATGTCGAGCAAGAAAGTCCTCCCTATATATGTCCGAGCATCCGCTACAATATACAACGCATGTACAGTAATGGCCTCTAGGGCATACATATATCTAATAGAGGCAACGCTCTCTGAGGCGGAAATGGTGGTAAGGTAATATGTGGAACCGCTGTTGCGCCACGGCAGCGCCCCGGCCTTCTGCTCGAGACCAAAATGCGGAATCAAAAATTTTCTTAACTTTAAACCGGCGCTACCGCGGACAATATACCCTGATCGTAACCATTAACCTAAACCTAGCTATCAAGAGAATGGGGTAAAAGGTATACCGATCGATCCGTGTCCTCCGGTCTTCGTCTCCACTCCGATCTCCCGCGGAATCCTCGTCCGTCACCTCCTCGTCGAAAAGGGCACCACGTAGCCGAATACTTTTACGGGCTCCCACCTCTGGACCGAGGCAACTCGGGCGCCAAGTTGGCTAGCCGACGCGTCCAAGATTTGCTGTAGGTGTAGTGTAGAACTTGTCTCTTTGGGGTTTGTGAAGTTGCCATGGATGTTGAGGTGTAGGAAGAAAATGAACTTTGGAAAAATGGAGCTATCATTTTCTTGCAAAGGAATGAGATGAGGAAATATGCTACACATCAAAATGAACCTCTTTCTCACCCTCATCAAATTGTGGCCGGCCCCCTCAAGGAAATGGTGGAGCAAAAAAACATAATACATGAGGGAGGTGAGTGTAGGAGAAGAATAAAGGTGACCACACCCAAAACCATGATAACAAAATCATCTCAATTTCAAATCCTTTCTCATCTCAAAAAGCAAAGGAAAAGACTAATAAAGAATCTCATCATGATGAAGCTACAAATGCAAGAAACCCCCTTCCACAAAAGTTATTTGCAAACTTGCAAATAACCCCCTCCACCGAAAAGTCCGGCCGGGAAGGAACAAAGGAAAACCGGCCGGAACGGAATACAAACTGGCAATATCAGAAAACTGATCCCGTAATAAATTACCGGAAAACCCCGCGACTGCATATACATGCCCGCATTTGTATTCCCACTGAACACAAATGCAAAGAGACAAAATCTACACTGTCTAATACTAGGATCCGGCTTAAGCCAAAGCCGGCTAGTAAAAACCGTCCGATCACGATCTGTGCAATACCGCACGTATCTGATCGAACCCTGCCATATCTCCATATGGCCTCTACAGCGTTTCGCCCGAAACTTGAGTAACTGAGTGTGGTGGACTCTAAAGACTCGTCAATAGTATGGCTGTGGATTTAACCACTAGCACGTCAGAGGTATTAAACATACGTGACGGGCCACCAGCTATTGACCAAAAGGGACGTCGATGAGCGAGCTCATCCTGACACCCTACTGAGCCTGTCAGTGACAATATCCGTACAGTCCGGTCCGTTCGTCTATGAGTATTGTATGGCGGGCCTAGGGGGTTGGTAAAAGTAAGACCCCCAAAAGCGGTACAAGTCGTGTCGGAGTGTAGCCCAGAACACCCTGAGATACTACTGGAATATCTACCAGTAAATCTCCTGCCTCGGCCGAGCGCTTTGTGTAATGGCTCTCCTAGACACAGCGCGACCTCACCCCCAATACCGGGAGAGATGAACCCCTGCAGATCCGCTCACTGCCTCCATGTGGCTCGGGACTGTACCCAACTAAAACCTGGTTGCACGACTTCTTTGAGCCGTGGTAGGGTAGTAATCAAAGCACAGTGGGAACTCATACGAGACAAATGACGATCTCAGGTCGATGAACTAACCTGTACACATGTCACCAGGGAACTGCTATCTGACGTCTGGTATAATCCAAACTAGCAGGTTCCCGGCGAGTCCTGTCCGGTGTACTCATAACCCAATGAGCACCTGTATACATCTTAGGTGAACCAACTGACACCAGGCTGGTAGTCAAGCAAGAATCCTAGGGGCTCTATCAACGTGCAATAGCGACTCGTAAGGTCACCTAAAGCAGTACACGATGATAAAGATAAACCAGATAGCATACTATCATCTCGAGTAAGACTGTCCTACCGGGATAGGTCCTGTAACGTGTTAAAAATGATTAAATAAATAATTAAATGAATAAAAGTGTTTAAGTGAATTTTAGGATTTTCGGTAAAGTAAAATGTATTTTTCGTAAAACCAAACCGTGATTGTTTTTCATTATAATTTTAAAAATATCCATTTTAATTATGAAATTACAAGTAAAAGGTGTTTATTTAGCCACTTATAAATTTTTAGTTTAATAAAATATTTTTCCTAAATTAATTATTTTAAATATTAACATAAGCTTTATTTTTACACTAAATTAGTGTAAATTACAAATTTAAATGGTTTTAATTTGTAAAAAATGAACCATGGCATGTTAGAATTTAGTATGTATCATGCAAAAATTATTTGCTAATTTTTCCTATTTTCTAGAGCTTTCTTGAGTTGCTATAGGAAATAAATAAATAAATAATTAAATAAACCATGAAAAGACTTTTAGTGTTGTTTCTCTTCTTGAAACTTCTACACAACATCACACTCTCTTCTTTCTCTCCCTCACCTCCCTCTAGGCCGGCCACAACCCCCCATGGCTGCCCCTCCCCTTTTCCCACCACATTTTTATTCAAAATTCATTAAAAACACATCAAAAATTCAATTAAAATTCCACAAAATCCTATTTATTCCATACTCTTTATTCCTTGCTCATTTTTATATGAAATTTGGAGATGGAAAGCATGCATTTTGGAGGCTCATTTCTTGTTTGGATTTCATATTTTGGGAGGTATAATTTCTTTCTTTTGATTTATTGTTTTAGATGTTCATTTAAGCTTAATTAGATTTAATGAATTAATTCTATGTTTTTTTTAA
Organism: Agapanthus africanus; assembly: GCA_030015575.1. NCBI lineage: Eukaryota > Viridiplantae > Streptophyta > Magnoliopsida > Asparagales > Amaryllidaceae > Agapanthus > Agapanthus africanus. Next base: position 430,980,346 of record CM057337.1, read on the forward strand.
AAATTCAAGTTAGGGTTTGTAAATTCAAGTTATGATTTTTGTTAATTATTTAGGGTTATAATAGTTAGTTTAACACTTTTAGAATTGGAAAATATTGCATGGTTGTTGAATTGTAAAATTTTCATTTAAAATTGTTTTAAATTAGGAATTTAGTTAACTAGGTTTTTGCAAAATGTGTTTGTGGTTAATATAAAATTCTAATTTGGGTTGTTATCATTGGATTATAGTTTTAGTGGAAATGTTAGCATATTAATGGAAAGAAAAACTTAGTTTGATTGCTAGTTTCAATGGATAATTGATAAATTGTGATAAAAAAAATTGCTAATTTTGTAAACTAGATTTTAGAAATTCCTATATAAATGAGATTAAAAATATAATTATGGTTTCATTATATCATTATAATCATAAATTGTGGTTTAAGTCATTAATTTATGCAAAATCATGTTTTGAGGTGGAATTGTGGTATTTTGCTTGGAAAATGTTGAAAATTGTTAAAGGGTGCAAACTAGAAATTTCAAATTACTACAAATATGTGTAATAAAAATGTAGTAATGGTTTGTATAGTCTAGTTATGCTATATAATGAGTTTTATAACTATTGGTTTCATTTAAATGTCAAGTTTTGATGAAAAACGGTAAATTGGTAATTTCGGTTTTTTTACGAAATTGGACGGTTTGATGGATTTTAGGGTTTCGATGGATTTAATCATGTTTTATAATATAAGTAATGTGTTTTAAAACTACGAGTTATTTGTTAATGTTATCTCGATCCATCGGAGTTTGTATGCCGATATCGAGCGGTATTTGGATTCTTTTGCGTGGACGGGACATAGGTTTTAACCTATGCTTGTTCCTTGTATCGTTTGACTTTTGTATGTGATTTGGTTTACGATGCTATTTATATGTTTGCGTTTAGGTACCCCTCACGTGGATTGCGAGCGATGAAGAGGAGGATGGCGACACCGTCTTCGGCAGACATGGACCAGCTGAGTAGATGTATATCTACGGGGGGAAGTCGGGTGGATGGCGTTTAGCACCCCCGCAACGTAGAATAGGAATAGTATTTATTGTCATTAGGAAACCAGATGTGACCCTATATTCTTAATGAGTAAGACCCTAGTAATGACCCTAGGCTGGATTAGACTGATTTAGAAAGACATATCAGAAGATGAATACCTTGGAAGAGGTTCGTAGGTTTCAGGTAGAAACATACACACTCACACACTGAAACACGACATGGTGTATACGTGCATGTGTGTATATATATATATAGGACGAGGTATAGGTATATATATATATATATATATATATATATATATATACACAACACGTATATGGGATACATTGATGTGATATGATATCCGAGATATGATGAAACAATGTAACTGGGCTTGATGCCGTAATTCTTTGCTATACAGTCGTATTAAAGTGTTAGCGGATCATTAGAGAATGAGATAATGAACATGAATATATAAATTATAAAGTGTGGTGGTGATATTGATGTACATGGGACGCTAGAATAGTACCCGGACTGTAACTTGTGACTGATCACGATATGATATATGTATAACTTGATTACGACATTATATTGGTGTGACCTGATGCCGATATCATATAAGTATGACTTAATCACAATATGATACATATGACATGATATTTCTGAGGATAAACTAATGATGCTTATCATGATGGCAATGATATATGATTGATGTATGCGATCACAGTTTAGCACCGTGATCATGAGATGTGTTGATGATGACATTATACGAATGAGGAGACACCTAGGAGATACTTGACCGTACCCCGATATTGGGATGCCGTACGATGGATTTTACCGTACGAGGCTTAGATTTGATGATTGATCCGCACTCTTGTTTCGAGGAAGCCGTACTACGTACGTGACGCTATTGAGGCGGGATCGCCGACTATTAGAGATATTGATTCAGACCTTAGGTAGACTCTAGTTTCTTACTGACTAGTCTATTAGGTTTAGTTCCTTAGGATGTTAGATGGACACTGGTTTAGGTTCGACTCACATAGTGGTAGTTGTACTCATATCTCGCAGAGGAGTGGATAATGCATATCTGTATTTACATTCATACTGTAATTATCATGGTGCATGTTCTTACATATGTTGCTATAATCAGTATAAACCTTACCTGTTAGGACACCCGCACCATTACCGATGATGCGCATATTCCACGCACACTTATTTGCCGGCTCACACACATCATCATCGGTAATTGCTATGTCACGTACACTTTAGATCATATTATCTTTTATTGATAGAATCAGTTAACAACTAAACCGATATAATATTGTGATTACTCTCTGATGTTAGTATAAGACATGATATTTATTACTTAGACATTCATGCAATCATATTTTCATGTTATCGCACAGTAGTATGGGCATATGCCGACACTTATCATATACTTACTCATGATTTTGAGATTTGGATTTCTATGAGATTTCTGGATTTTTGGGGAAAACCGCAAAAATATATAAAAACTTCTCTCTCTCTCCTCTTCTCTTTTTAAAATAAGGTGCGGTTTTCTCGTGATGTATGTGTCGTCCACCATGAGTATTTCATGTTTTCTGTTGGATTTCGAGACCCGATTCGAGGAGTGGATGAACCGTCTCGGGTACATGGTGGGCCCGGTATGGTACCCCGGGACAAGAAGATCGAGTTGTAGACGATGAGCCTGGCAGGGGAAGGCTACCTACCGGTGATGTCTGGCGCGGCGGATATTCGGAGGATACCGACCGTTGTCGTGAGATTTGATGATATGGGCCGATCCGGACTGACGGAGCCCGAGGTATTGAGACTATGAGACTTGAGATTTACATATTTGTGTCGATGCTTGACTCGGATTTCCATGGATTTCATTGTTGAGATTTCAGATTCTTATACACATTTTACTATGATAACAGCCAAAGATTTCTTATACAGATATACCTGGATTTCAGGATTGCTTATTTTACATTCATGGTGCATGCATATCCATTTATATGACATAGTACTATATGAGGCACTGACACGAGCACGGAGTATCGGCACTTACACGTATTATTACCCTGCTATTACTTGAGGTTTGAGACTTAGTAGTGTATTATTATTATGACCTAGGATAGCGTCGTGCATTCGATTTCTTTTCGTAGATGTCTTCTACTCACGAGTTGGCAACTCACCCCCGTTGTGCCAAATTTTATTACAGGTTCGATGTACAGGTTTCCCGGGCAGCTTGCTGGCACATCTTTTATTTCAGGGTGATTTGCACGGTAGGTTGGTTCACTTGTATCCGAACCACCATTGTACTTTTATTCTTTCATTTGTATCTAGTAAGCTCCATCAACCATATTTGTATTACTTGATAAGTTTATTGGACCAGTCTTTTATTTCGACCTTAGAGTCGCGCATGTATTATTCTGATCTGGTGGTTTTGTTTTCTTTTGAGTTTTGAGCCTCGCCCTTTGGCGTTGTATATTATTGTGCTTGTTGTGGTTGTTTCCGCCTGTTGGCGTTGAGTTAGCTCCCGTTTGGGGATTCTTTTTATTGTTGTTTATGTATATTACACTTGTTGTACCCGTTTGGGGGCCAGTTTTTATAGAGGAGACTCTGCAGAAATTTTTGGAAAAATTTGCTGATGTTTTAAACTTGTTCCTTTATGTTTTCTTTTACTGCTTCTTCTTCTTTTTCATGGTTTAGATTTCTGGGCTTTGGCTTACTTAGGTTACGTGGCGCCTCTAGACGCTTCGTAATCTAAGTGCCGGTCACGTTCCGTACTTTCGGGTCGTGACAAAGTTGGTATCAAAGCGCTAGGTTTAACCCTGTATAAGTCTAGGTGACCCTTGGTTGATGGAGTAGGCGATTTAGGTAGAGTAACGTACCGTGGGTATGGTCCGCGGCATACTTACGATACGCTACTCTGCTTAAGGAGCCCTAGGAATTACATTGTTTGCACCGTATTTCATTCGTTCCTTTGATCTATCTTCGTCGATGTCGGAGGGTGGTTCGGTTACCACGGGCGCACGGGCAGAGGGAGCTGCGGCTCGAATGCGATAACCATTAGAGTATTGGTTATTCTTGAGGATTGAAGCATTGCTTAGCGTGCGGACGAAGGGTATTCACATGCCGTCCGGATGAAGTTAAAGGGTTCGAACGATTATCAGGAAACCATTTTCCCAAGTTTAAAGTATTCGGAAGAACATGCAGGTATTTCTATGGACCCTCTAGAAGAATGAAATCCTAACTCGACATAATGAACACGAGAACGCCCTTGAACCTTAGGGTTTACGGCAGTTCCGCGGTGCCATTAGTGAGGCTTGGGTTTGCCCTTCTACGGCAGGATCATCGATGCTGGGGTATGTACCGGATAATTTTAAACTGTACTTGAGTGTTGAGCTCTCGAGGAATTATGGGATTTTGATGGATCGATCGAAAAGTTTAATGTAGTCCGGATATCAAGTGAAGGGATCGACTATGTGGGAGACTCTAGACATGAGTATTGCCGTTGGTAGCGCAGTCAGCACACCTATGAAAGAACGAGTTCGAAGCAGTCGACATCAGAAGAAAGAGGCACACATTGACGATAGTGTTTACGATTGGGATTTAGTGATTTGAATTTCATATTTTCGTTGATTGGATTTTGGTATTTTGAGGACTTTGTTCTACGATTGGTATTTCATGTGTGTACCTTCATTACATTCTATTTGTGTTTCTTGTATCAGTCGTATTGATGTTGTTTAGTACACACCCGGTACACTTGATTTGGTTTTATATATTTTGAGATTTTTTTTATTTGATTTCGTGCATAGGGGTTACACATGATTTTGACATATGTTTCGACCTAGTTTTCATGCATTTTTGTGCTGTGATTTCGATTTTGATATTCGATGTATGTTTTCGTGCACCATGTGCACCTGATTAGGATTCTTGCGCATACTTGGCGCACTTGATGCGATTTTGTGCACACCAGATGCACTAAATCGGGGTTTTGTGCATATTAGATGCACCTAATATTGAGTCGTGCACGTCCGTTGCACTTGACAGATGTTTTTGGTGCACACCTGTTGCACTTAGTTTTGTTGTTGTGTGTATTCGTGGTATCTGTATTTGGTTTCCATTTCAGTGCGCACCGGACGCACAGGATATTTTATTGATGTGATTGGGATTGATTTCAGTTTGTGCAGTATGTTTTCATAATCATTATTATTTGACTTAGTAACCAGGCGGGACGTGTATGTTAAATAAAAGATATATATATATATAGTTATTTTTTTAAAATAAACGTCCGCTACTTATGCCGTGACACGTGCATCACACGGCAATTTTCAAAAGGGGTGTTTGCATATTTCCTTATCCAGATAATTGTACGGTTTTACTATGATGCGCACTATATATAAGTTACAGATTGATGTATATTATGATGGTTTTCATATTGAGTTTTGATATTTTATTCTCGCCATAACTCCGATGATTGCGTTATGCTTGACGGAGTTGATTTTTGTTATGTGTTGATGATTTCGGAGCCCCGACGATTTGAATGTTTTGCTAAACGTTTTAGTATTTGGAGGGGGAGTTTTAATTTAAATTCGGGGACCGAATTTCTAAAAGGGGGAAAGATTGTAACGTGTTAAAAATGATTAAATAAATAATTAAATGAATAAAAGTGTTTAAGTGAATTTTAGGATTTTCGGTAAAGTAAAATGTATTTTTCGTAAAACCAAACCGTGATTGTTTTTCATTATAATTTTAAAAATATCCATTTTAATTATGAAATTACTAGTAAAAGGTGTTTATTTAGCCACTTATAAATTTTTAGTTTAATAAAATATTTTTCCTAAATTAATTATTTTAAATATTAACATAAGCTTTATTTTTACACTAAATTAGTGTAAATTACAAATTTAAATGGTTTTAATTTTTAAAAAATGAACCATGGCATGTTAGAATTTAGTATGTATCATGCAAAAATTATTTGCAAATTTTTCCTATTTTCTAGAGCTTTCTTGAGTTGCTATAGTAAATAAATAAATAAATAATTAAATAAACCATGAAAAGACTTTTAGTGTTGTTTCTCTTCTTGAAACTTCTACACAACATCACACTCTCTTCTTTCTCTCCCTCACCTCCCTCAAGGCCGGCCACAACCCCCCATGGCTGCCCCTCCCCTTTTCCCACCTCATTTTTATTCAAAATTCATTAAAAACACATCAAAAATTCAATTAAAATTCCACAAAATCCTATTTATTCCATACTCTTTATTCCTTGCTCATTTTTATATGAAATTTGGAGATGGAAAGCATGCATTTTGGAGGCTCATTTCTTGTTTGGATTTCATATTTTGGGAGGTATAATTTCTTTCTTTTGATTTATTGTTTTAGATGTTCATTTAAGCTTAATTAGATTTAATGAATTAATTCTATGTTTTTTTTAAAAATTCAAGTTAGGGTTTGTAAATTCAAGTTATGATTTTTGTTAATTATTTAGGGTTATAATAGTTAGTTTAACACTTTTAGAATTGGAAAATATTGCATGGTTGTTGAATTGTAAAATTTTCATTTAAAATTGTTTTAAATTAGGAATTTAGTTAACTAGGTTTTTGCAAAATGTGTTTGTGGTTAATATAAAATTCTAATTTGGGTTGTTATCATTGGATTATAGTTTTAGTGGAAATGTTAGCATGTTAATGGAAAGAAAAACTTAGTTTGATTGCTAGTTTCAATGGATAATTGATAAATTGTGATAAAAAAAAATTGCTAATTTTGTAAACTAGATTTTAGAAATTCCTATATAAATGAGATTAAAAATATAATTATGGTTTCATTATATCATTATAATCATAAATTGTGGTTTAAGTCATTAATTTATGCAAAATCATGTTTTGAGGAGGAATTGTGGTATTTTGCTTGGAAAATGTTGAAAATTGTTAAAGGGTGCAAACTAGAAATTTCAAATTACTACAAATATGTGTAATAAAAATGTAGTAATCGTTTGTATAGTCTAGTTATGCTATATAATGAGTTTTATAACTATTGGTTTCATTTAAATGTCAAGTTTTGATGAAAAACGGTAAATTGGTAATTTCGGTTTTTTTACGAAATTGGACGGTTTGATGGATTTTAGGGTTTCGATGGATTTAATCATGTTTTATAATATAAGTAATGTGTTTTAAAACTACGAGTTATTTGTTAATGTTATCTCGATCCATCGGAGTTTGTATGCCGATATCGAGCGGTATTTGGATTCTTTTGCGTGGACGGGACATAGGTTTTAACCTATGCTTGTTCCTTGTATCGTTTGACTTTTGTATGTGATTCGGTTTACGATGCTATTTATATGTTTGCGTTTAGGTACCCCTCACGTGGATTGCGGGTGATGAAGAGGAGGATGGCGACACCGTCTTCGGCAGACATGGACCAGCTGAGTAGATGTATATCTACGGGGGGAAGTCGGGTGGATGGCGTTTAGCACCCCCGCAACGTAGAATAGGAATAGTATTTATTGTCATTAGGAAACCAGATGTGACCCTATATTCTTAATGAGTAGGACCCTAGTAATGACCCTAGGCTGGATTAGACTGATTTAGAAAGACATATCAGAAGATGAATACCTTGGAAGAGGTTCGTAGGTTTCAGGTAGAAACATACACACTCACACACTGAAACACGACATGGTGTATACGTGCATGTGTGTATATATATATATAGGACGAGGTATAGGTATATATATATATATATATATATATATATATATATACACAACACGTATATGGGATACATTGATGTGATATGATATCCGAGATATGATGAAACAATGTAACTAGGCTTGATGCTGTAATTCTTGGCTATACAGTCGTATTAAAGTGTTAGCGGATCATTAGAGAATGAGACAATGAACATGAATATATAAATTATAAAGAGTGGTGGTGATATTGATATACATGGGACGCTAGAATAGTACCCGGACTGTAACTTGTGACTGATCACGATATGATATATGTATAACTTTATTACGACATTATATTGGTGTGACCTGATGCCGATATCATATAAGTATGACTTAATCACAATATGATACATATGACATGATATTTCTGAGGATAAACTAATGATGCTTATCATGATGGCAATGATATATGATTGATGTATGCGATCACAGTTTAGCACCGTGATCATGAGATGTGTTGATGATGACATTATACGAATGAGGAGACACCTAGGAGATACTTGACCGTACCCCGATATTGGGATGCCGTACGATGGATTTTACCGTACGAGGCTTAGATTTGATGATTGATCCGCACTCTTGTTTCGAGGAAGCCGTACTACGTACGTGACGCTATTGAGGCGGGATCGCCGACTATTAGAGATATTGATTCAGACCTTAGGTAGACTCTAGTTTCTTACTGACTAGTCTATTAGGTTTAGTTCCTTAGGATGTTAGATGGACACTGGTTTAGGTTCGACTCACATAGTGGTAGTTGTACTCGTATCTCGCAGAGGAGTGGATAATGCACATCTGTATTTACATTCATACTGTAATTATCATGGTGCATGTTCTTACATATGTTGCTATAATCAGTATAAACCTTACCTGTTAGGACACCCGCACCATTACCGATGATGCGCATATTCCACGCACACTTATTTGCCGGCTCACACACATCATCATCGGTAATTGCTATGTCACGTACACTTTAGATCATATTATCTTTTATTGATAGAATCAGTTAACAACTAAACCGATATAATATTGTGATTACTCTATGATGTTAGTATAAGACATGATATTTATTACTTAGACATTCATGCATTCATATTTTCATGTTATCGCACAGTAGTATGGGCATATGCCGACACTTATCATATACTTACTCATGATTTTGAGATTTGGATTTCTATGAGATTTCTGGATTTTTGGGGAAAACCGCAAAAATATATAAAAACTTCTCTCTCTCTCCTCTTCTCTTTTTAAAATAAGGTGCGGTTTTCTCGTGATGTATGTGTCGTCCACCATGAGTATTTCATGTTTTCTGTTGGATTTCGAGACCCGATTCGAGGAGTGGATGAACCGTCTCGGGTACATGGTGGGCCCGGTATGGTACCCCGGGACAAGAAGATCGAGTTGTAGACGATGAGCCTGGCAGGGGAAGGCTACCTACCGGTGATGTCTGGCGCGGCGGATATCCGGAGGATACCGACCGTTGTCGTGAGATTTGATGATATGGGCCGATCCGGACTGACGGAGCCCGAGGTATTGAGACTATGAGACTTGAGATTTACATATTTGTGTCGATGCTTGACTCGGATTTCCATGGATTTCATTGTTGAGATTTCAGATTCTTATACACATTTTACTATGATAACAGCCAAAGATTTCTTATACAGATATACCTGGATTTCAGGATTGCTTATTTTACATTCATGGTGCATGCATATCCATTTATATGACATAGTACTATATGAGGCACTGACACGAGCACGGAGTATCGGCACTTACACGTATTATTACCCTGCTATTACTTGAGGTTTGAGACTTAGTAGTGTATTATTATTATGACCTAGGATAGCGTCGTGCATTCGATTTCTTTTCGTAGATGTCTTCTACTCACGAGTTGGCAACTCACCCCCGTTGTGCCAAATTTTATTACAGGTTCGATGTACAGGTTTCCCGGGCAGCTTGCTGGCACATCTTTTATTTCAGGGTGATTTGCACGGTAGGTTGGTTCACTTGTATCCGAACCACCATTGTACTTTTATTCTTTCATTTGTATCTAGTAAGCTCCATCAACCATATTTGTATTACTTGATAAGTTTATTGGACCAGTCTTTTATTTCGACCTTAGAGTCGCGCATGTATTATTCTGATCTGGTGGTTTTGTTTTCTTTTGAGTTTTGAGCCTCGCCCTTTGGCGTTGTATATTATTGTGCTTGTTGTGGTTGTTTCCGCCTGTTGGCGTTGAGTTAGCTCCCGTTTGGGGATTCTTTTTATTGTTGTTTATGTATATTACACTTGTTGTACCCGTTTGGGGGCCAGTTTTTATAGAGGAGACTCTGCCGAAATTTTTGGAAAAATTTGCTGATGTTTTAAACTTATTCCTTCATGTTTTCTTTTACTGCTTCTTCTTCTTTTTCATGGTTTAGATTTCTGGGCTTCGGCTTACTTAGGTTACGTGGCGCCTCTAGACGCTTCGTAATCTAAGTGCCGGTCACGTTCCGTACTTTCGGGTCGTGACAGGTCCTCCCTCAATCATTGCAATCACGTGCCTGTGATCCAATAATTGACTCTCAGGGCACTATCTCCAACAACCGCTACCTCCCTCCGGCGTATCTCAGTACAGTCTCTGATACGGTGATAGGGACTACCACTCCCAAAGCATCCACGCGACGACTGTTGACCCTTCTAGGGATAAGAGCTAAACATCTGACATCGCCCCGAGTCTCTGCAACCTGTACGACGCCTGTCACGGCGTCTGAACGGATGTCTCCGTGCTGCTGTATCAGTACGAACTCTCTTCGGCCCTGGAACCACCGAAGTCTCGGCAAGACGCTCCTCGACTAATAGGGCAGCATCCACAGCTTCTGCATAAGTCTCGCAATACTGTGCGCTGATCGCAAGAAACAACGGTGTAAGCAGGCCTCGAACAAACCTCTTGACTCGCATCTCCTCAGTAGCTACTAAATATACGGCATAAACCGATAGCTTGGTGAACTGCACATCATACTCCGCCACTATCATATCCGGCGTCTTGCGTAATGACTCGAACCTGCGCGCTCTAGAATCTCTGATACTCTGTGGAAGGAAATGGGCAAGGAATATCGTCACGAACTCAGTCCAGGTCATAGGAGGAAAACCTGCTGCTCTGCCCTTCTCTACTGACTCGCACCACTTCTGCGTAAGACCTTCCAGGCGAAAGCTCGTGAACTCCACCCATATCGCATCGGAGCATCTCAGTGAAAGGCATATCTTGGCCATCCGATCGATAAAAGACTGTGGATCCTCGGTTGCATCGGTGCCTGTGAAGACCGGAGGCTTCAGCCTCATAAACTCAGATAGCGATACTGTGATAACCTCTGTGGCTGCAGGTGCAACTGCCTGAACCATAGGTACCATCGCGGTCCCCGCAACGGGTGGAACTACCTCCTGTCTCTGCGCTCGAATGGCCTCAACTAACGACCTCATCATCTGGTGCAAATCCTGCATACCGGCCCTTAGCATAGCAATCTGGTCTGTCGAAGGGGGAACAGTCTGCTTCGGTACCACTGGCGTACCTCCCGGTTCCGTCCTCGTCTCAGATGAGTCAACTTTGATCTCGGTCCTCGCGGCCGCTCTCTGTGCCCTCGTAGTCTTCGGAGGCATAATGGCTGAAAAGAAACAGGATTTGACAAGGGATACGGAAATCAAATCGTAAGAATGTATACAATCATGAAGGAATTTCAACCAACAAGTACTACGGTCACTTAGGCGGAGTATCGTGTCGCGAATATGCCGCGGAACATACAGACGCTACGCCGCCCTGCTTAAGCTACCTACTCCATTATACCAAGATCATCCTACACTCGGAAAGGTAAAACATACGCTTTGATACCATCTTTGTCACAACCCAAAGTTCGGCCCGTGACCGGCACTTAAACCACGCAACGTCTTCAGGCGTAACTCAATTTAAGTAAGTCGAAAACCCAGAAATCTAAACCATAAAAAAAGTAAGTGATGAAAAAAAACATTTGTTAAAAACATTTGGAAATTTCAAGTAAAAATCTTTCAAGTTAAAATTATTTTATTAAAAATTTAGGCAGCACCTTCTTTGTAAATACAAGCCCCGAAAACGGGTACAACATAAGAAAAGGTAAAAACAACACATGAAATATGAAGAGCATCCCAAACGGGAGTAATCACGCCCAATGGTGGAAACAACCACCACAAGAATACTATACGACGCCGTAGCGAAGAAATGAACAATATAAATGTAAAACAACATAAAAGAGATAAAACTGCATAAATAAAAGTCGGCTCACACGAGCTCGACACCCAGAGTCACAAAATAAATACAATACCGTCCTCACAACTGGTATCTAAGTCGATACATAAATGGTGGATAGAGAGTACTAGAGACATTGAAGTGTATAACGAAATATAAACGGATAACTGCAAAACCCACCTATAAGCAAAGTGGCTCGCACGCCAACGGTAGCGGTATCTGCAACAAAAAGATACAATGATGTAGCCCTGCCGCGACTACTCTGAGGGTCAACCTGCATACACTGTGGCACAACGGGGTGAGTTGCCAACTCGTGAATAGTAAATAACATATAAAGGTAATCGCAAGTATGCACGTACTGCGATGCTCTAGCAAGTGCAACTAATAATATCAATATGGTAATCAGAGAATACAATAATCATGTGAGGTACTCTATGAGGTACTAAATACATGATTCAATGCATATGCAAGAGTGCTGAGTATGGGAAACCATGTTGTCAACACGAATCATCATCGTGGAAAAAAACCCGGGTGTCTATCAAATACACCCTAAAATCCTAAATACTCAAGCACCGTCAATTTAATCGGCCCTCATGTCATGTAAATCTCATAGAAACGGAGTGCCCAACATCGGCACTCGAAAACATCATGAAATACTCGTGTCCAGCATTGACACAGAAATACTCATCTCTCATGCGCCGCATACCAGATCGGCCCTCATATACCTCATGTCATAACTCGCAGACGGTATCCTCCGGATATCCGTCGGGTCTCCAAACTGTCACCGGCAGGTAGTAGTCCCTCCGCTAGACTCACCGTCTAACTATACGAGTCTTCTTTCCCCGTGGTACCATACCGGGTCCACCATGTACCCGCAGACGGTGCCTACCACTCCTCGAATCGGGTATACGCACATAAGCTCTCTGAACCGAGAAAACTCATGGCGGACGCATTGAAATATCATATCAAGAGAAACCGGATTTTCAAAATAAAGCATACTTTCTTGAAATAATACCACGGTTCTCAAATCCAGAAATGACAAGAAATCCAAACTCAATGCGTAAATCCATGCGATGTGATGTATGCATCATAAAATCGTACTATAAGTAAAAGGGGAAAACCGCTCTTTAAATGAATTCAGATTTAAAAATATATCATACGGTCCCCGGTTTTCCCAAAAAAAATCAGTTATCTTTGTAGGTACAATATGTATATGCTCAACTATAGAGGTACCAATGTGTATATGCGCCAATTTGGCTATACAAAGTGTATATGCGCAAGTATGGATGTACCAATGTATATGTGCGCCAATATGGATATACAAATGCGTATTTGCGCAAGTATGAATGTACCAATGTATGTGTGCACCAATATGGATATACAAATGTGTATATGCATAAGTATGGATGTATAAATGTATATGTACACCAATATGGATATACAATGTGTATGCGCACAATTATGGATGTATCAATGTATATGGGCACCAATATGGATATACAATGTGTATGTGCTCAAGTATGGATGTATCAATGTATATGTGCACCAATATGGATATGCAATGTGTATGTGTGCAAGTATGGACGTATCAATGTATATGTGCACCAATATGGATATACAATGTGTATGTGCGCAAGTATGGATATACCAATTTATGTGTGCACCAATATGGATATACAAATGCGTATGTGCGCAAATATGGATGTACCAATGTATGTGTACACCAATATGGATATACAAATGTGTATACGCGCAAGTATGGATGTATCAATGTATATGTGCACCAATATGGATATACAATGTGTATGTGCGCAAGTATGGATGTATCAATGTAAATGTGCACCAATATGGATATACAATGTGTATGTATGCAAATATGGATGTATCAATGTATATGTGCACCAATATGGATGTACATGTGTATATGCGCAAATATGGATGTATCAATGTATATGTGTACCAATATGGATATACAATCTGTATGTGTGCAAGTATGGATGTACCAAAGAACAATAAGTCATACGCTAATGTCGATAAACAATAAATACTGCATATGTGTATAGGCGTGTCATGGTAATTACCGACGGTCTGAGTGTAGCATGCAGATTACTGCTTATGCGCATGAACAGTCAGTAATAGTGCAGTGTCCACAAGGTAATAAATCGAGCATAACAATATAATGGCATATAATGATGCTTAAGCAAAATTAACCTATATGAATATGCAGCTACAGTATCCTATCAAGCCCTGATACATAACGCCATACGGGAGATTTCCCCGTTGATGTTAAATCTACTCACTGGTGATCTGGTGCTACGTGTATCCGACCATCTGCTTCCCCTTCTTCGCGTCATCCGAAGTCTCCTCCTATGAACATAGAATTTACACAAATAACGCACATAAAGCAAAATCCTGCAAAAACGCGATATCAATTCCAAACGAGAAACTAGCGTCGCAAGCTAAACGCGTGTGTATACGTAACACCAAATGTGTGTGCATACGTCAAAAACCTCCCCGACACGCTGCGACACACAGCAACACCAAACCCAACTCGTATCGCACGTGTCGCGCAAGTCCCGCTACACTAATTATAGATAATTGGTCCCTGATTCAACCTGGAGCAAAAACAAGAAAAATAAACAAGACCAAACCTCTTATAATACCTACAGACAGCTACCTGTAAAAATTCAACATGTTTCGCCAAAATTGGGCCGAGCACGAAGGGGGTGATATCAGGTCAAATATGGCGAAAAGGGTCCATGTTTTTACACTACACTCCTAGCAACATATATAGTCTAATGTATATGTTTGCTTACCCAGAAAATGAACAAAGATATAGCAAATCTCCCGTATCCTAAAACTTGATTCAAAATCGTATTTAAAATTCTTATTTGCGACATTAAGGTGTTTTAGCGAAATCTAGTGATAAGACTTGGTTTAGTAAACACTAACAACACTTATTTACACTACACAAGCCATAACAATCCTATTTTAACTAAAACTTCACATAAAACACAAAGTTAGTACAAATCACTACTTAAACAAAATTTTAAGCTTAAGGAACTAAAAGTTTAGCAAGAAGTGTTTGATTTTGGGTTTATACCTCAAAATAGTCTAAGTAGGTGATCCAAGAGTTAGCACCAAAGTGTCTTAGCCAAGAACCATGCTTGAGTTGAGAAGGAGGAAGTAGTGATGATTTTGTTAGAGTTTAGTAATTGGCTTGAATTTGGAGACTTGGATTCAAATTTTTATTGAAAGAAGAAGAAGGAGAAGAAGGGAGAGAGAAAGGAGCTGCTGTTGTTGCTGCTGCTGCTGGGATGAAAAGAGAGGGAGAGATAGTGTGATGAGTGTGTGAGAGATGAGTGTTTTTGAAAAAAATAATTGAGAGAGTGTGGGAGTCAACCATGCCCCCCTCTCTCTCCTCCGTAAATGGTAGCCATGCTTTGTCCCCTTTGTCTCCTAGCTCATCATTCCTTCTCAACAAAATTCAAAATTAAAATAAAACCCCATTTTTCCCATTTTAAACCAAAATTTAAACTTGTACACTAACATGACATGTTACAAAACATTATGGCTAACAAGCACAAGTTATATTCAAGTATCAAAAACAATATTAAAATATTAATTTAAAATAATAAAATTTATTAAAATATTTATCGGTTAATTTTTTCATAAAAACCCGTATTATCGCCTAATTAACTCCTAATCGTATTCTAAGGTGTTACAGGCGCACGTGGCGCTTGCGCATATACGCATTATGGAGGGGGGCAGCTATGGTCCTAACTTGGAGCACTAAGCTACTATGGAGAACTAATCTCCTTGGAGAATTGAATTCTCATCCTTTTTCTAAGAGTTATCCCCTCTTATTTATATGTGAGTGGAAGAGAAGGGATCTTTCTTTTTCCCGATGTGGAACTAAAAATGCATCCTCATGTAGTAGAGCATTACTTTAGATTACTCGTGCGTAGCACATTTGGTCATAACTTTTGATCCCGGATGAATTATGAGGCCCATAATATATCAAATCGAAGGATTTTTCGAGACACTTTCGATTCCATCAGAATTTAGCTGATTCTCATTCAGGAGTTTCTCAAAATACAGCCAGAAAAATACTGGTTTACATTTTCTTAAGCGTATCGCTGCCATTTGATACCTTGGGCTCTTTTGCGCAGAAATATTTTGGCGGGAATAAATGCCCCCCACTACTTTTCCTACATAAGTATGTACGTGGGTGAAGTAGTGCAGAGTTATGCATGGCAATAGAATTGAGGGCTTAGGAGACATGTTTAGGGTCCTTATAGCTTAAGACTTTTTCATCTTCATGAGCCGTAAGGGTCTCAAGAAGGTTTTTTCTCCCTACAAGTCGAGAGGATCTCATAGGTACATATTCTCCCTAGAAATCGTGAGGATTTCTATGTGTTCATCGCCTCCGTGAGTCGCAAGAATCTCACTCGGGTATTTTTCCTTACGAATCGTGAGGACCCATAAGTAGCTTCTTTATTTCAGTGGTATATAATTTTGGCAAATGTGGCCCATAGAGAGCCCATCTTCACCTCCTTGTAGGGCAGCGATGGCTTAGGAAACAGGTTTGGATCTTCCGCCTAAGACTTTTCAATTTTATGAGCCGTAAGGGTCTCATAAAACTTTTCTTGCTACGAGGAGAGATGGTCTCGTAGGTGTATTTTCTCTTTAGGAGTCGTGAGGATTCCTAAGTGTGTTTTCTCTTGAGAGCCGTAAGGATCTCACAAGAGATTTTTCTCCCTTAAAAGTCGAGAGGACTCGTAAGCGATTGTTTCCCTCCTTGTCGATCTTTGAATTCGGAGAGTGTGGCCTATAGATAGTCTATCTTGACCTCCCTGCAGAGCAATGATGGCTTAGGAGACAGGGTTAGGATCTGCCACCTAAGACTTTTCAACTTTATGAGTTATAAGGGTCTCATAATGACTTTTCTCTCTACAGGTCGAGAGGATCCCGTAGGTGTATTTTCTTCTTAGGAATCGTGAGGATTCCTAAGTGTGTTTTATCTTGAGAGTCATAAGGATCTTACAGGAGAATTTTCTTTTCATGCGTGGGGATACTAATTTCCCTAAGGTCGAAACGAATCGAGAGATTCCTGCAAAGACATTGATTTCCCAGCGGGTCGAAACGAATCGAGAGGTTCTCGTCAAGGACACTGATTTCCCTGAGGTCGAGAGGTTTAGCCAAGGACACTGATTTCCTTGGGGTTGAGATGAATCAAGAGATTCCTGCAAAGACACTGATTTCCCTGTGTGTCGACACGAATCGAGGTTGTCGCCAAGGACGCTGATTTCCCTGAATTGAGATATTTCTCCAAGGACACTGATTTCCCTAGGGTTGAGACGAATTGAGAGATTCCTGCAAAGACACTGATTTCCTTGCGGGTCGACGCGAATCAAGGTTCTCACTAAGGATGCTGATTTCCCTAAGGTCGAGAGGTTTAGCCAAGGACTCTGATTTCCCTGGGGTTGAGACGAATCGAGAGATTCCTGCAAAGATACTGATTTCCCTACAGGTCAACGCGAATCGAGGTTCTTGTCAAGGACACTAATTTCCCTGAACCTAGAAATTTGTCAAGGACGCTGATATCCCTGGCGGTTGAGACGAATCGAGGTATTCCTGCAAAGACACCGATTTCCTTATGGGTCGATGTGAATCGAGAGGTTCTCGTCAAGGATGTTTATTTCCCTGAATCGAGATATTTCGCCAAGGACACTGAATTCCCTATGGTTGAGACGAATCGAGAGATTCCTGCAAAGACACTGATTTCCATGCGGGTCGACGCGAATCGAGGTTCTTGCCAAGGATGCGGATTTCCCTGAGGTCGAGAGGTTTAGCCAAGGACACTGAATTCCTAGGGGTCGAGACGAATCGAGAGATTCCTGCAAAGCCACTGATTTTCTTGCGGGTCAACGCGAATCGAGGTTCTTGTCAAGGACACTGATTTCCCTGAACCGAGAAATTTGTCAATAACGCTGATTTCCCTGGCGGTTGAGACGAATCGAGGCATTCCTGCAAAGACACTGATTTCCTTGCGGGTCGACGCGAATCGAGAGGTTCTCGTCAAGGACGCCAATTTCCCTGAATCGAGATATTTGTCATGGACACTCTTTTCCTTGGGTTGGTTGACTTGTTCTGCTTTTTGCGGTGTCTCGGTTGACGTGCTCCGCCTCCTGCGGTGTACTCCACTTTATGCGGTGTCAGCGTTGACGTATTTCCGAGACGAGGTCATTGGATGGTGTATTTCCGAGACGGAGGTCATTAGCCGACGTATTTCCGCTTTCTGTGGTGTCGGGTTGATTTTAGGTTGTCTGTGAACCGTAGAGTCTTGGAACCGGGGACTTTGCCATGGCTCCGATTTGTGATGTCGCATCCGTATCCTGTTGGAATGAGGAGGAACGTCGTTGTCAGTATGCAGGCTGTAGATGTTGCCGTTGATATCTGACCCTCCCTTTGACAGAGTCTGTCAGGAAATGTGTTTCCCTTTTTGTTTATGCCCATGGATTGTATACAGGGGTCAGTATGGACTTACCTGCACGGCAATGATAGCTTAGGAGACAAGGTTCGGACCTGCCACCTAAGACTTCTCAACTTTACGAGCCGTGAAGGTATTATAAAGACTTTTCTTCCTACGAGTCATGAGGATCCCGTAGGCGTATTTTCTCCTTAGGAATCGTGAGGATTCCTAAGTGCATTTTCTCTTGAGAGTCGTAAGGATCTCATAAGAGAATTTTCTCCCTTACAAGTCGAGAGGGCTCGTAAGTGATTGTGTCACGACCCGAAATATTTATAGGGTTACTAGGCACACCCATGAGGTTCTACAATAGATCAAACATGCCAAAATCAAATTTTTTCTATTTGCCAAGTAACCCTAAGCAAGATCGTAACTAGAGGATAGGCGAAAAAGTTATAAGTTAACAACTTAACTAAGAGTGAACGGAAAATACAACCTTTGTAGATCCGGTCCTCCACCTCCATAGCTCCGTGATGACGTCCCTCCGCTGCGATCATCGGATCCCGGACTCTGGCGATGGTTTCGTCGAAGAAATGATCGAGCTAGGTCGTCGACTTCGATGCCGAAGATGATCTACGTCGAGGCAACTCAAACTCAAGCTCCACCTTCACCAAGTCATGAAACAAGTGAAGAAAACACCCTATACTACATGGCAAGTGGTAGAGGATGAAGAAATAGGAAGTGGGTTCACTTTGGATTTGGATTTCTCACTCTTTTTCTCATGTTACCATTGAAGGAAGCAAAGTTTCTTCTTCTTGAAGAAAAAGAAGAAGAAAAGAATATGATAAGAATTATGAATAATAGAAAATAAAGTCATTCTTATCATTATGCAACCTTGGGTTAGTTTAACAAGTGTAGAGAATAAACTAGGGTTAGGTGAATGGTTAGGTTTAGGAAAGAAACTAGAATGGTCAAAGCTTCTTGAAGCTTCAAGGAAACAACAAAAGAAGCAACCATTTCTTTTCTTTCCCTAAAATAAATAAATAAAATAAATAGTTAAGAAAAGATAACAAAAACCTAACCATTCACTTAAACATGGTTTAAAGTAAACATACACCCAAGCTTGCATGTATCATCAAACACGATACAATCAACTGCACAAAAATATATCACATATACAATGTGCACATCAAGTGAGAAAATCCATTTTAAATGAACCAGTACTAGTTAATGCAAAGTAATATATCAAATATATAATTATACATTAAATCATTAAATCAACACTTGATTTAACGATCCGGTCATATCGCATATGACCGACTAATATCCAATGTATCGACTTATCGAATCAATCCTCGATTCGATAACTAGGTTATATCGCATACAACCAATCGATACATTCATCGTGAGAATAGAATACGGTATCACATACATGCATTATTCTCGGTCCCGCACATATCTCATATGCGCTCCTATTTCGTTTTGCTTGAGCCAGGAAACCTCTGTGTAGGACTCTAAAGACTCGTCAATACGCCGGCAGCAGGTGATGATCTTATCGAACACCCACAAGCCGCAAGCGGTCTGCTAAACGTAACGGCCACCCGGGTATTGAGCGATCAGAAGATTGATGAGCAAGCCCGCTCACACTCCTGTGAATCCAACCAGTAACACTTACCATACAGTCCGGTCTGTTCGTCTGATATGTCGCATATCTCGCCTAGGGGTGGTAAACGTCAGACCCCAGTAGCTTGATAAGTCATGCCGATATAGGTCAATAGCATAGCATGAAACTACTGATAACACTTACCAGTAGATCACTGCAACCCTGGCCAGGGATTTCCAGTTATGGCCAGTCGAGCATAGCACAACATCAACCCCCAATACCGGGAGAGACGAATCCCCTCCTATCGCTCATTGCCTCCAAGTGAATCGGGACTGTACCCAAAAACCACCTGTTTGCACGACTCAGTAGAGCCGTGGTAGGGTGGAAATCAAAGTACAGTGGGAGACACATAAGACTCTATGACGATCTCGGGTCAACAGACTAAGCTGTACCAGTGTCACTAGAGAACTGCCTTCTGACGTGAGGTATAATACCATCTGGGAGTTCTCGGTGAGTCCGTTCAGTGTACCCAGTCTCCACTGAGCACCCGCATACCATCTCCGATGTCAAACACCAATGGATATGGGATCATCCATCGCCCATCACATAGGTCGAGAAGATATACGCTAGTCTACTCTGGAATATCGATGCCCTGTCTCGATATTCCCACGACTAGGAACATTGAAGGATGTACTCATGGACTACCCAGGCCCCACTAGTATGATCTACATCTTAGTCCTGGAAGTCGAGTACACATCCTAAGGGCTTTATCAACATGTAACAGAGAGACAGAAAGTATACATGTTAAGATAAAGAGCAACCAGATAGCGTACTATCATGTCGAGCAAGAAAGTCCTACCTATATATGTCCCATCATCCACTACAATATACATCCAATGTATAGTAATGGCCTCTAGGGCATACATATAACTAACAATATTAGCTCGTGACCGGCACTTAAATCACGCCACATCTAAAGGCGTAATGTAATTCAAGTAAGCCGAAACCCAGAAATTTAAACCTTTATGAAAATAAAAGAGGGGATGTTTTGAAAATAAGGTATGATGAAATCAAAAGTTTTCCTAACTACTTAAACAATGGAAAATAAAATGCAAGTGGAATTATTAGTTGAAAAATATGTTTCGTCTTTTAAAAATTTGGGCAGCACCTCCATTGTAATTTTTGATCCAAAACCACAATACATGATAATATTAAGGCATCCGCAAGCGGGAGCTAGCTCTTTACCAATCGGCGCATCCACAACCATGCAAAGCATAAATATAAGTATACGACGACCAGGGACGAAGTTCAGCACAAAATATAAAGAAATAAGCAAGACATCAAAGCCACAAATAGCGGAATACCCCTCGCTCAGAGTCTCGCAATCACAAGTCTCACTGCTTATACAATTACTAATTTTTTTGATTGATGGTGTTGACTAGATACAACATGAATGGTAAATAAAAGAGTGAGCACGATACAAATGTCCCACCTACCAATGCAAAACACCCAAATGCAGCCGTGTGCCAGCGATGCCGCTACGGATCCATGCGGTCAACCTCCAAGAACTGTGGCACAGCGGGAGTGAGTTGCTAACTCGTGAGTAGAAAAACATCAACAAGTAGAAATCGAATAAGCAATGACTCCTAGGTCAACAGTATCATAAAGTAATACTATGATATCTAGGGTGACCGTGTCTGCATATGTGCCAACAATATAATCAATGTCTATATGAATGTGGATATCATCCAACCATATAATCAATGCCTGTATGCAAGTGGATCCCGTCCACGTGTCAACCAATAACACAACAACATCATTCATGTAAATATCATGAAAGCATATGCATGTAAATATGAGGATATAAATCAAGAAGTGTCCATCAGTGACACATCAAAATCATGGAACCTGAGTGTCCAACATCGACACTCGAAACATCATGAAACCCGTGTCCAGCATTGCCATGTAAATCCTCATATATCTCAGGCGCCGCATCCTCGGATCGGCCCTCATATCTATCTCATCTCAGGCGCCGCATACTCTGATCGGCCCTCATATCCATCTCATAACTCTGGCTGGTATCCTCCGGACAACCGCCGGGTCCAACCAATCACCGGTAGGTAGTGGTCCCTCTGACAGGCTCATCGTCATCCCCACGAAATCTCTCTCTCGTCCCTGGGTACCATACCGGGTCCACCATGTACCCCCAAACGGTTCCTCCACTCTTCGAATTGGGCCTCGAAAACTAATCTCAGTACCGAGAAAACTCATGGTGGATAGCTCGAAATATCATATAAAGAGAAACCGGGTTTTTAAAACAATGCATACTTTCTTTTGAAATAACCATGGTTCTCAAATACAGAAGTCTCATGAAAATAGCATCTCAATGCATACAATCCTAAAGCATGATGTATGTGACATATAACAGAAATGTAAGCATATCCGTATATCATGAAGTATGAAACAGTGATGTGAACATAGTAAGTAAATCATGCAAGGAGTCATATCATGATGCAGCAATTCTACTGTGTAGTGACATGGAAATTATTGATGATGAAGTATGTGAGCCGGCAAGTCTGTGTACGTGTAACATACGCATCATCGATAATGGTGTAAGTGTACTAGCACAGGTGTATGGAATTCAATGAGAATAACATGAATGCATCATAAGGTAAATCATCAGCTAAAAGCTATAATGTATACGTATCTAATATGATCGAGTCTGTGAATCTATCAATCGGCATCCAGCCTCACAACATCACGTACGGTGTAATCCATCGTATGGAATATCACTCAAGATTCACAACATTCTATAAATCAATATACATAAATCCCTGGGTCATATCCATAACAATCTTATATCAGGGGACCGACAAAGGTATCAATCATCTCAATCGACTCGCATCCGTATAACGACATATCAATCAAGTCATCATATCACCTCGTATATTCTTTTCATCACATTTATCCCACATCAAGTCAATTTTATATACTTTCTACCTTTACTATAAGCATACATATCAAATCTAACATCCATACGCGAACTATATGATCAGTTTTTAAAAGAGGCGAATGGTAGTTTTGAAAGTAGGGGCTATGGTGTTTTTAAGGAAAAGATATCATTTGAAAATCCGTAACGTCCCTCAAGGTATCCGTTTAAAAGATGCATACGATTCTTCAGTTTGGAAATGGTATGGTTCGGATGACACATTTACGTCGGCTATCTAGTCGTATAGCATCCAATACGGCAATGTCATCGAACATCATCCTCAAATCTCGTCATCACGTATTTATCATATCATAACACTTCTAACTATCCTCTTAGTCATATCCCTAGTTTCCTAATATAGGTTTCCATAGCCATATTCTATGGATCGGTTTCCATCAAAAAATTGTTGGGGTGCTATAAGCCATCCATCCGACTTTGTCCGTAGATATAGATCTACTCACATTAATCCTTGCTTGCCGAAGTCGATGACGCCATGCTCTGTCGCCTCGGAACCCACACGAAGGTACCTACAATAATACACAATCGCAATCGCTACAAAAATCGAATCTGGAAAACCAAAACGGCCCACGGATCGCCTATAGGTTAGAACCTATAGCCCACGTGTGCAAAACCAACCAATCATTCCTAGCCGTTGATATTCAAACATCCAACAACCAAATACAAATCCACATATTGAAACTTAGCATTCAAAATACGGAAAACATAACCAAAAACCACACCTATGTGCTCCCAGATTTTGTTTCAATCCAATTGTTGCAAAACTAGCAAATATAGGGTGTTGTATATGGAGTGAGCGAGCTACTGAAATGACTTAGACAATAGAAACCCAAAACTGGCCGGCCACAAGCCTCCCAAATCCGGCCAGCTCGGTCAAACCTCCCCTATTGGTGTTCGACTTCGCAGGGTAGCTTCCTATTGGTTCAACTAGATCCCTGATGTTGTTTGGTTTTCTCAAAAACGTCCCAGGTAGCTCCAGATTCCCTGTAGTCTCCAATTGTACAGAAAACTGACATGGACACAATTCTAAGTTCGTATTCTCTATTCTAGGTCCAGAAATCGATCTTTAGGGTCTTTTACACCCTCACTACTGATCACAAGTCCACAAGTCACCCAAACCCTATCTAGAATTTTCTAACCTCACAAATCACCACTAAACCAATTCTAAACTAAAACTAGAATATAAAGAAACTTAAAAATAACTAAATGGAAGAATTTATACCTCATTTAGGCCACTCAAGAAAAACCCTAGCTTTCCAATGTCATCAAAATCTAACTTTGCTTGTTCCATTGTGTAGAGGATGAAGAGGGGATTAACTTTTGTGAAGAGGGTGTCGGGTTTTGGTGAGGGAATTGAGATGGATCCATGGAGTGAAGGTGGAGGGAGATGAGGGTGAGGAAGATGAAGGAAAATAAATGGGTGAATAATTGTGGCTGCCCCCTCTCTCTCTCTCTTATTCTAACCCTTACCCTCAGTCTCTCCCACTTATGCTCACCTCCCAATCATTCTATTTCTTTAACCTTTTCTCTTTTCTTTTCTTTTATAACCAAACAATATAATACCCCAAAACAACCCAATAAAACAATATGTAACCAAAATTCAACATGACATGGTGCACTAGCCACGGAAAACTGTAGAAACACGGAATTGGCTTAATCGCGATTATCAGTGCACTAATCGGGTTTTTATTTAAACTGCATAAAATAAATTTTAAAAATGCCATACCCGATAAATATAATTTTAAATGAATAAATCATTTTAATCTCTAATTATTTCATAATTATTGTTATATATTTATACCCTTTTTCGAAAAACCCAATTTCGCAAATCGGGTAGTTTTCGGGAAATATATTATTTTAATATTAAATTCCAAAAATAATATTTTATATTTTCTTAAATTTTACAATTTTCCCCTTTAAATAAATTCGGTCCCTGAATTTAAATTTAAACCCCCAAATTCTAAAACATTTCAATACTCATTTCAATCCACGGGGCTCCAAAATCTCGGAGCCTATAGAAACACTTCAACGCATCTCGTGCGCCTAAAAAAACAAGTATAAAACTCAAAATCGAACTCCGTCAAGCGTCACGAAAATCACCAGATTTGTACACCTATCCTCGGAGTTACAATGGAGATACAGATCTCGAAATCCACTACTGAAGTCCAATATACACTAGTCAAATACTTTAATATGTATATAGTACGCATCCTTGGAAAAACTTTGAAAAACTGAATAAAACTCGTGCAAAATCTTTTCTGAATCGCCGTGTGATGCGTAACTCACGGCATAAGCGACGGATGCTCTGCCCAGATATACATCCCGTCCATTTTGAAATATCCCAAAAAGGTTTTCCTTTATAAACGTTTGTGTCGCTCACGGACACGTAGGAATTAGCGAAACTATAGCTCCTTTTTTGAAAACCTCTGGTTAAACCTTTTAATGCATGCAAAGTGCTTAGCTACTGTCCTCAGGTCAGTCCTATTCGGCTACTACGTAATATAGTGGTCATCATGAAAACAAGGTGCTCAAGAGCAAAATCACCCTCAAAAGGCGTATCTAACAGTCACGTGCGTCTGGTGCGCACGGAAATCAAATCTAAATATAAGTGCCACAATATGCATAAAAGAAAAACTAAGTGCAACAGGTGTGCAAGAAAGCATCTGTCCAGTGTAACGGGTGTGCACGACAACCACATCAAGTGCATCCAGAGTGCACGAAAATCTCAATCCGGTGCAACTAACGTATACGAATGAAAATCCCAATCGAGTGCATCCGGTGTGCACAAAATCACATCTCATATCATTCGCCGAACATGCGCGAAAATACAAATCAAGTGCATCCGTCATGCACGAATGAAAATCGAAATCAAGTGCATCCCACATGCACGAATAAAATCTAAACCAAGTGCATCCAATATGCATGAATGCAAATCGAAATCAAGTGCATCCCACATGCACGAATAAAAATCTATACCAAGTGCATCCAGTATGCACGAATGAAAATCGAAATCAAGTGCATCCGATGCGCACAAAATCCAAAATCAAGCGCCTAATATGCAAAAAAATCCAACCCAAGCGCATCAGGTCCGCAAAAAAAACATTTAGTGCAGTAGCATGCTCGAAAATGAACAGCAAGTGCCGATGCGCACGAAAACACAAATCGGATAACCCAACTCAAAGACATAAATTGGGTACAACCAAGGTACGGAGTATAAATCCAGTGCAACTAATGCACAAAATACCAAGATGGTGAAGCAAATGCATGAAATACCAATCTGGTGCATCCAATGCGCGAAATACCAATCTGGTGCATCCAATACATGAAATACCAATCTGGTGCTTCCAGTGCACGAAATACCAATCGAGTGTACAGAAACTCATAATTAAATCAAATGCGTATAAAAGCCAAACCGAGTGTACCAAGGTGTATAAAATCATAAAAGCGTGCAACTGCGTGCACAAAACATGTAGCAATGCACTGCAAGCACATGTAAGTTATACCGAGTGCAAAAATCAAATCAAGTGTTTACCATTCGCATAACATCAAATCAACTGTATGAAGTCCATGAAATCATAAACACATGCTACCAAGGCACAAAATCGATATCAAGTGCAATAAATACACACAAATCGCAAATCAACACAACGGTGTATAAAAAATATATCAAGTGCAATAACTATGCACAAAAATGTAAATACCCAGTAGGTGCAACCTGTTAGGTTATATTCACGCCCGAGCCTCCAAACGAGGCGGTTTGCGGAACAAAAATTTTCTACAGCTTTAAAAGGGGCGCAAAGATAACTTAAAAACCGGATCTTTACCATAAAACCAACTAGCAAACAAAGAGATGCTAACTAATATGAAAAATGATATACCAAAAGATCCGAGTCCTTCGGTCTTCGTTCTTCATCCTTAGCTCCTTGCATCCACCTTGAACTTGTTTGAACTCCAACTCCGGCTCCATCGGTCCTCCGGGATCGAGCTTGTTCTCCGGCCTCCTTTTGTCGTAGACGATCCACCCGGGGAATATGATCCATGGCGCTATCTCCTAACTATGTAACTAAAAAGGAGCAACTAGAGAACTTGGTTTGCTAAACCAAGTAGTCTAGGATGTAGTTTGGATTTCTAAGTGTAAAGCTATCTTTTTCTTGCCTCTTCACTTGATTCTCAACACATGAGAAGGTAGTGAAGATGAAGAAAATGAAAGTGGAGGAAGCTAGTGAGGAAGGAGAGGAAATGAGAGCTCAAGAGAAAATGAATGAAGCATGAAAGAGAAAAACACACACATTAGTTTTGTGTATGAATTTTTTGAATAAACAAATGACAACCATGCTTCAATAGTAACCACAAATGAATTGAAAATTCATTTATTGATTATTAAAGCATGGTCATGCCTATTCCTCCCATTCCTTACACTTTACACCTCATTTCCATTTATTGAATAAATGGAAAATGCATAATGAGGTGGCCACCTTCTAGAAGGAAACTGTAATAAATACGGATTTCCAACTACTGTACAAATATACCGGCAATCAGATAAAAAATCCGAACGCCCAAAAGAGATAGAATAACACGAAGAACGTAATACTAGAATATATATATCGAAATACATATACGTAAATTATTAAATCAATACCTGATTTAATAATCCGGCTCATACCCGAGCTGGCTAGTATTACAAACTGTCCGATCGAAAATCCGAGTACCTGGTACATCAATCGATCGAACCCTGCACATATCCAATACGGCTACTACATCATTTTGCCTGGATCGGGGAAACTCTCTGTGTGGGACTCTAAAGACTCGACAGTACTCTTGCAGTGGGTTTAACCACAAGCATGTCAGCGGCACTAGCTGTACGTAACGGCTGCCCAGGTACCTGTCAAAAAGGAAGGCCGACGAGCAAGCTTGTTCGAACTCCTACTGAGCCTATCCGTGACAATATCCGTACAGTCCGGTCTCTTCGTCAAAGAGTATCGCATACCGGGTCTAGGGGATGGTGAACGTCAGACCCTAATAACCTGATAAGTCGTGCCGATGTGGCTCAAGACCAATCCGGGAAACTACCGATCAACCTATCAGTAAATCCAAAGTGCATTGGCCAAGGTCTTATGGTCCTGACCAGTCGAATCACAATGCGATATCATCTCCCTATACCGGGAGAGACGAATCCCCGACAATCGCTCACTGCCTCCATATGGCTCGGGACTGAACCCAACCAAGACCTGTTTGCACGACACAGTAGAGCCGTGGTAGGGTAGTGATCAAAGTTCAGTAGGAACTCACTCAAGACAAATTCCGATCTCGGGTCCAAAGACTAACATGTACACATGTCACCTGAGAACTTCCATCTGACGATAGGTATAGTACCATATGGAAGTTCTCGGCGAGTCCGTCCTGTGTACTCACACCCAGTGTGTACCTGTATACGATCTTAGGTGCATCAGACCAATGGCTGCGGGACCAACCATCCCCCGACGGGGTAGAAACGTATACACCAGTCTACTCTGGAGTATCAATGCCCAGTCTCGATACTCACGCGACTAGGGATCATTTAAGGATGTGCTTATGGACTACCCTGCTCCCACAAGTATGATCGCCATCAAAACGCAGGTAGTCAAGCAAGATCCTAGGGGCTTTATCAACATGTAACCGCAATATGTAATAACGAGTATGACATATGCCATATTAAGATAAAGACAAACTATAATAGTATACTACCGTATCGAGCCTTTATCAACATGTGCAAACCAGATATAATAACAAGAAATACACATATCCCGATAAGGACAAGTCAAATAATATACTATAAAACTGAGCAAGATTGTTCTGTACATACATATCCCTAGTATCCATATATATACATATCCAATACTGGCCTCTAGGGCATATACATCCAACAATCTCTGTCACGTCCCGAAAGTACGGAACATGACCGGCACTTACACTTAAACTACGAAACGTCTCGAGGCGTACGTAATCCAAGTAAGCCGAAAACCCAGAAATGCAAACCAAGAAAAGTAGTTGAGTGAAGGAAAACCAAATTAAAATCAAGTAGTTTTAATAGCATAAGCCGAGTTATGCGGTTTTAAAAACATCAAGTATTTCCTGAAAATTTCGGCAGAGTCTCCTTTGTAAATACTGGCTCCCAAACGGGATACAACATGAATAGTATACGAAATCAATAAAAAGGCATCCCCAAGCGGGACCTAGCTCTTCGTCAATCGACGGTCACAACCACACAAGCAATATAATATACAACGCCAAGGGCGAGGATCAAAACTCAAAAGGAAACTCAAAACCGCAAGAAACCACAGAAATATAACGCGCGACTCTAAGGTCGAAGGAATAACATCACTGGTCTCTATCTCAAAATAAATACATGTTTGGTTGATGGAACTTCTAGATACAACAGAGTAATAATATACAAGTTGTAATGATGGGTACGATACAACTAAACCCACCTACTAGCAAGTCACCCGAACGAAACAGTACCCGCAAGCCGTAAAGAAACCTGTACGGCGAAACCTGCAAGAAAACTGGGGCACAACGGGGGTGAGTTGCCAACTCATGAATAGAAAAACATCTACGCATAGAAATCGCATAAATAACGCAACCTAGGTCAATGATCATAATATATCCTCAAATATATGTATAACATGCAGCCTATAAGAATGGATAGGGTAGTATCTAACCCGAGTGTAATCTTATGTGCCCGTGCCAGTGCCTCAGGTAGCAATATATCATATGAATGAGGTATGAATGCACGGAACAGAATGCATGTACTGACGAAAACTGCTTTCATAAATCAGTGAGATTTCTGTATTTTTAAAGTGAGGTACCATAAATGAAATCAGCATAAAACAGTGCCCAGTATCGACACAAAACAAGTGTCCAAATATCTCGATATGTCTGTATCACAATCTCTGTACCTCAATATCTCAAAATCAATATCTAGGGTGCCGTCATGTTGGAGATAGTGCCCTCAGAGTCAATTATTGGATCACAGGCACGTGATTGCAATGATTGAGGGAGGACCTATCCCGGTACGACAGTCTTACTCGAGATGATAGTTTGCTATCTGGTTTACCTTTATCATCGTGTACTGCTTTAGGTGACCTGACATGTCACTATTGCACGTTGATAGAGCCCCTAGGATTCTTGCTTGACTGCCGGCAGTATGAGGGCGATCATATAAGTGAGAGCTGGAGTCTACAAGCATATCCTTAAAAGGTCCCTAGTCGTGAGAGTTTCGAGACAGGGCATCGATTCTCCAGAGTAGACTAGTGTATACAGTCGAGACCCCGACGAGGGGCGGTGGCTGGTCTCACAAGCCACTGGTGTCAGTTGGTTCACCTAAGATGTATACAGGTGCTCATTGGGTTATGAGTACACCGGACAGGACTCGCCGGGAACATGCTAGTTGGTCTTATACCTGACGTCAGATAGCAGTTCCCAGGTGACATGTGTACAGGTTAGTTCATCGACCTGGGGATCGTCATTTGTCTCGTGTGAGTTCCCACTGTGCTTTGATTACTACCCTACCACGGCTCAAAGGAGTTGTGCAAACAGGTTTTAGTTGGGTACAGTCCCGAGCCACATGGAGGCAGTGAGCGGATCTTCAGGGGTTCGTCTCTCCCGGTATTGGGGGTGAGGTCGCGCTGTGTCTAGGAGAGCCATTACACGAATTCCTTGGCCAAGGCAGGAGATTTACTGGTAGGTATTCCAGTAGTATCTCAAGGTGTTCTGGGCTACACTCCGACACGACTTGTACCGCTTTTGGGGGTCTGACTTTTACCCACCCCCTAGGCCCGACATGCGATGCTCATAGACGAACGGACCGGACTGTACGGATATTGTCACTGACAGGCTCAGTAGGGTGTCAGGATGAGTTCACTCATCGACGTCCCTTTTGGTCAATAGCTGGTAGCCCGTTACGTATTGGCTTATACCTCTGACGTGCTAGTGGTTAAATCCACAGCCATAGTATTGACGAGTCTTTAGAGTCCACCACACTTTCAGTTACCCAGTTTTCGGGCGAAACGCTGTAGAGGCCGTATGGAGATATGGCAGGGTCCGATCAGATACGTGCGGTATTGCACGGATCAGGATCGGACGGTTTGTACTAGAGGCCGTATGGATATATGGCAGGATTCGATCAGATACGTGCGGTATTGCACGGATCAGGATCGGACGAACATTACTAGCCTGCTTTGGTTTAAGCCGGATCCTAGTTTAGTACAGTGTAGATTTTGTCTCTTTGCATTTGTATCCGGACGAAATACAGATGCGGGTGTGTATGCACAGTATTGGGGTTTTCCTGTAATTTATTACGGGACCAGTTTTCGGGAGTTGCCAGTTTGCATTCCGTTCCGGCCGGTTTTCGTTTGTTCTTTCCCGGCCGGACTTTTCCGATGGAGGGGGTTATTTGCAATTATGTAAATAACATTTGTGGAGGGGGTTCCTTGCAATTGTTTTGATTATGATAGCATCATATCTTTTCCACCATCATTTTGATTCTCTTGCATTAATTGTGATTAATGAGAGGGTATGGGTTTAATAGTGTGAAGCATGGTTGATGTTTCTTTGTCTTTTGATATGGTCACCTTTTCTTCTCTCCTACACTCACCTCCCTTCATGCTACATATCCATTCACTCCACCATTTCCCAAATGAGGAGGGGCCGGCCATTCATTTTTGAGGAGGAGAGAATGAGAGAGTTTCATTTGGTGTGGGAAAATTAATCATTCATATCATTTTTCCATTGCCACAAAAATCCCCAAGTTCATATCATCTTGATTCCTCCATCAAGGCAACATAACCCCAAAGAGACTAAGCACTACACATTCTATAGCACATCTTGGGCACGTCGACTTGCCAGCTTCGTGCCCGAGTTGCCTCGGCATTGAGGTGGGAGCCCGTAAAAGATACAGACGATGTGGTGCCCTTCCGGCGAGGAGATGGAGACCGGACATTCCGCGAGAGATCGGGACGACGACGAGAAGACCGGAGGACTCGGATCACTCGGTATATCTCTAACCCGTCTTGTTGTTAGCTAGATCTAGTTTAATGGCCCGATCCGGAGTTTAGTGCGCGGTGGTGCCGGTTTGCTAAGTCCGCAAAATTAAAGTTTTTCACCGTTTCCGCATTTGGCCGTCGGATTGACGACCGGGGCGCCGCCGTGCACTTACAGTGGTATCAGAGCCTCGCCATTAACTTCGTCTAGCTTCGTTTGATGTGTTTTTCAGTTCCGATCGACCAAAATTCCAAAAACCCAATTTTAGTTCACGACAGTTTTCTGTTGAAATTTTTTGGTCTCCTAAAATTTTTCAGGTTGTAGAAAACTGATGTACAAGAAATTCTAAGCATACTGGAAAAGTTCGACACAGTGAGTCGACACCTGGAGCGCGGAACCGCGGCCAAACCCCCCCTTGGGCCGCGGTTCCGCCGCACATTTGTATCCTCACTGTATCATTTTTTTCCAGTGGGCTTCTGGGCTTATTTTAGGGGTTTTGGAATATTAATATTGGGCCCAGATTTTCTGTGAGTGCTACAGTATTGCTTTGGGGCCCACTTGTTAATTTTTGATCAATCGGATATTTTAAACACATTATTTCACAGTATTTACAGTATATCTGCGACCGTGAATGTCACTCGATCGGTAAATCCAGTCTAACTGCTATAGCCCGGTTAGACGGATTTGCGAACGTGATTTTCACGTTGATGTTCTATGTATTTGCTGTGATGTTGCGGATCGGTCGTGGGGATAGCCTGGATGCAATGCTAGTACAGTTTTGTTGTATTATTCTTTTGGGGTACGACCAGGTTGCGGTCGATGTACCCGGTGTATGTGTATTTTACTTTCTGTACTAGGTTTACCCCGCGGAGGGGTGCACGGATAGCCGGGTTCTAGAAGGCAACAAGCCCGCATCTCATGGCATTGGGACGGAGGGGGCTTCACTCCAGGATTGGCTGGCTATTCGCCGCACTCGTAGGGGGTATAGGATTTCATTGCACAGGCTATCCACACGACCAGGGGAATGTCGGGTTTCAGTAGTGGCTCTGTGAAACCCGGGGATCCCAGATATCTGTATTGTTCTGTGATGCTGTACATTTCTGTGATGTTGCATTTTATTCACGCCTTGAGCGAATATAATATATTGGTATATATATTAGTAGATGTTGTATATGTTTTTCATCCGCGCTAGTCCAGTCCCCGCTCTGCCGTTAGTTAGCTAACCTAACGGGTGATGACGGGACCCAGTGGTGAATGCAGATGGCATATACGTACGTCAGTATATTTTCGTTCTTTGTGGTGTGATCAATTGATGGGACTGCATTGATTCGGATCAATGCAAGTTAAACAAACCTATTCTGATGTTGTTGGAACACTTTTTCAAAAAGCTGTTATTGCAAGGACGTTCACTTTTGTTTTGCATCGTGGTATTCATTTAGAATATCCTGCTCCTCAGTAGACGAGGCAAGGGCCGAGATCCCTTCACCGGGAGTGACCCCTTGGACAGAAGTTTGCGTCAGGGCATTAACTTCACTATAGCCGATTACTTTTGCTTTGCACAGTGATATTCGGTTATGAATATCCAGCACCCCATTCTACGGGGAAAGAGCCGAGATCCCTTCACCGGGAGTGACCTCTTTAGTAAAGGTTTTCGTCACTATTTTTTCTAAAAAGCTATCCGTTCCTTCAACGATATCAAGTTCATTACGTTAAAGGTTTTCGCCAGAAACCATTCGTAGCCCTCCGTCGTTTCAGACGGGTAGCACGTAGTATTCATGCTATGTTTGTTGGCCTTCGTCAAGGCATAGTGTATGGTAGCTGCTTGTTGCCTTTCTGCAGCATAGATAGATGCGTTGGTTTGGGACAGTCGTATAGCCTTGTTGGCCTTCGTGAAGGGCTTGTGCGGGTGGGTTCAAATCAACCTGGAGAATGACGGGTAGAACTTGACATGTGACTTATGATTTGTTGGCCTTCGTCAAGGTCATAAGAGCATGGGGCAGAAATCACATCGGGAGTTTCAAAAGAACTGAAACTTGCCAGATATGCGCATACCTTCTGGAGTGTGATAGCGTGAGTGGATTCCGTCACGTTATCATGCAATGATAGTTGGATCCCGATTCCCACTGATGAGTTGGTTTACTCCTCGGGTGACCCCGACTAATTCTTCTTTCAGGTTTGGAGGAGAATTTGAGGTACAGTGGGAGGTTTCCAGATTAGATAAATTGGTAACCATTCTGATCTTGGTTAGAGTGCACGCTGAGTGTTTCTTTTCTCTCTCTCTTTGGCAGCGACCATTGACCCGACCCTAAGACTATGACTCAGTGACCAAGTTGACCGAACCTTCTTTACACTGGCTTTTGGATTGTCAGAGTTGCAGACCTCATTGCCACTCCTACTTTTACCCTTTTCTCCGGGACACCCCGTATTACTACGAACGTCCACTTCCATTGGACAAAACCATCGTATGGTTAGATACGAACTCGAAGGAATTCGAGGATGGTTTCCGGTTCTGGAGAAAACGGATAGGATTATTCAGTTGTCTTTTCCCTTTTACCTTCTCTCAAGTTGTGAGTACTCCTTGGTTTAGGAGATAGTACACCTATTATGCAAATTGGATAGTCTTCTTCCAAACCTTAGGCTGGTGCCGACCGGTAGGGAATGAAGAAAACCAATTAGCCTAAACGGTGTGCAGAAGGTATTCAGATTAAGACAAAGCAAGGGATTAGTAAGAGGGCAAAGTAAATTGCGACTGATATTCACAACCAAACCAAGTATTTCTTCGCCAATCCTAAATCACCTATGTATTTCTCCAGGACAATCCGTATCACTACGAAGATCCACAGTTTATTTGGATACTCCATCGTATGGTTATATACGAACTCGAAAGGAACTTGTTCCAGTTCGGGGATGGATTCTGGTCCAGGAGAAATAGGAATAAGGTTTATTCGGTTGTCTTTTATCTTCACCTTCTCTCGCATTGCGAGTGCTCCTAGGATTAGGACGGTACACCCATTATGCTTATTGGATAGTCTTCTTCCAAACCATAGGCTGGTGCCGAACGGTAGGGAAGGAAGAAAACCAATTGGCCTAAAGGGGTGTGCAGAAGGTAATGACTAAAGACATATAAAGGGATTTGGAGAGGTGGCAAAGAATTATACGGTTATAGTTGTGAATCTGGATAATGGTAGAGGCATTACTAGGAATACCAGGATACCCCATCGAAACATTTCAATGTTTCAGTTCAACTGTGTACTGTTAAAAGAAAACTGATTTCCCGATTGGATACTTACTCCAGGGTATGTATTTACCAGGTATGATTCTCACATCTGTATGGTTTTACAGATGATGAGTGGGAGTAAGTTATTGGGAATTGGGTGATCATCCTCATTATATCGGGATTCGTTGTAATCGGTGATATTTAAGGAGATCACCTGGGCTGTTTGCCGGTCGGCAAATATTTGGTTTTGAATATCCGCTGTTGTGCACCAAT
This sequence comes from Agapanthus africanus, assembly GCA_030015575.1. Lineage (NCBI taxonomy): Eukaryota > Viridiplantae > Streptophyta > Magnoliopsida > Asparagales > Amaryllidaceae > Agapanthus > Agapanthus africanus. Next base: position 431,015,919 of record CM057337.1, read on the forward strand.
TTCAAATTGATATATCTGTACGTCTATTTTCTTAGAGTGAGATATACCTTTTGATATTATGTCGATGACATTTACCTATATCAGTGGATGGTTAGGTAAGGAGCATTAAACAGCGGTGTAATTCTTCTTAACCATAAGTACAGTTTTCAACCTACGACACACAGTGAAAGAGTTGTTAGACTCGGCGGACTTATACAGAGTATTGTATGTTGTCCAGTGTCCATTAGGACAGAGGGGTTGGTCCTCTTACTATATTCTGTTTACTTTTAACTTCTCTAGTTCTTAGACATGTGTTTCGTAGAAACACAGGGTCTAAGTTTTGAGGAGTTATAGGTATTTGAATAGAGTAGAGAAACAGGTGTAGCAAGTATCGGGATTCTTCAAAGTGATCGAAGATATAGATACTTGTGTATGGTATTCAGTTGATAGTAATGATAAAGAGAAATTGCTTCTCTTTCAGGTTACTTATAATTGGAAGCATTCCTAAGTTGAGTAACGCTGATCGGTCTCTTTCCATTAAGTTGACATGCACTGGAGACAGTTGCATGATTTGAATCTGGTTGAATTAAATCAGTGCCTCTGGTTCTATATTGGATATAGTACAGTTCATATCTTAACATTGTTAAGGTACGGGGAGTTGTCCGGCTTATGATTAAAACCAGACTCTGGATAACTCAAGGCACGTTTCTGTAATGGCTGTTTGTGGGTTGACCCAGGCTATGACGAGGGTTGGCTTTTCTACCATCTGGCGGATCAATAGAAATATTGTTCCAGACTCGCCACAGTTTTAATAAAAATGGATTTTTTCAAAAACAGTAATGGGAGTATGGTATAACTGGAAGTGATTCCAGAACCGCAAACGATTACTGAAGATTTGATAAGGAACCTAAAGATTCAATCTGGATTGACATTCCATTGGCCACTCCGCAGATAAGGTGGGTAACTTCAGGCACCCGAGAGGTACTCCGGTAGCCTCAAGGACGGTGACAGGGAAGTTCTTGTTTACCCACACTTGCCATTGTTGTTGTTCCAGACTGCGAGACCCGGCAGGAGGATGAGTATAGCGTCGTTCTAAACTAGCTTTAGAAGTGCACGTCTATATGACTCTGCCAGAGGGTTTTCGTATTCAGTGGGAGCAGCGGAAGCATTGGTGGACATCAGGCTTATGTCTATTTATAGACTAAAGCAGATATAGCGGAGGTAGATCATCTGTTTCTGATGTGACAGTCATAGGTTTGACGTCATCAGAATAGGGGATGGATCTGTTGAGAAGGTAGTAGGAAGTGATATTCCTATACTACGATCGGTTATACTTTGGTCGTCACACAGTGTTTTCTCCACAAGGGACTTGGACACAATATCAAACATACTGGTTACTAGATCTATGGTTTTAGATCTAGATTTGGGTGGTTTCCCAATTAGGGTACTTTGACAGCATTCTAAGAGTATTTAGAATGGACGACTCCTGGCACGGTAGTGTACCTGCAAGTGATGGAGTCACCCTCTCTAAAGGTGTCTTATAGACTAAAGTAGAGAGGGATGTGCATGATTGGCAGATCACTTGCTTAAGCCAATCATGAGATGTCAAGTACCACACCAGATGTTGTTCTTGCACTAGATGCAATAAGTTGACATTGATCCAATCCTGGAGAAACAGTCGGAAGCAGTTTTAGAACATAAGTGGATGTTCTAGGGATATGATAACGACAGCCTTATTATAGGAAACTGTTATCATTCCAGGCTTCCAAGGTGACATGGACGACAAGGAGGTTGTCAGAGTTATAGTTTTCCTTCTGACGAGAGGCAGTATTTTGGACAGGTGGTCCAAAGAAATACTGAGGGTGGCATGGCGCAGGATACTGATTAAGTTCAGTTGACGACACAGTCTAAGAAGTTTGGATTTGGAGTTCATTCATGAGCTCGGTCCCATCAGACATCCAGACATTCTAAGACAGGTATTGCTCATTTCGGGAGATGGTTTTCTCCGCGAACTTGAGATATAGAGAGACATAGAAAGAAACATCTAGGCGGATCCACTCACTGAGGCTATTCCTCGAACGCAAGAGTTTCGCAAACAGGCTTTGTGAGACTGACTAGTAGAGGAGTTGGGTGTTCGGTATCACACGGGCTGTGAGTATGCGACATCGCAATAATTAGCCTTGAGTGCAAGTGGGAGATTGTTGGAGATAGTGCCCTCAGAGTCAATTATTGGATCACAGGCACGTGATTGCAATGATTGAGGGAGGACCTATCCCGGTACGACAGCCTTACTCGAGATGATAGTTTGCTATCTGGTTTACCTTTATCATCGTGTACTGCTTTAGGTGACCTGACATGTCACTATTGCACGTTGATAGAGCCCCTAGGATTCTTGCTTGACTGCCGGCAGTATGAGGGCGATCATATAAGTGAGAGCTGGAGTCTACAAGAATATCCTTAAAAGGTCCCTAGTCGTGAGAGTTTCGAGACAGGGCATCGATTCTCCAGAGTAGACTAGTGTATACAGTCGAGACCCCGACGAGGGGCGGTGGCCGGTCTCACAAGCCACTGGTGTCAGTTGGTTCACCTAAGATGTATACAGGTGCTCATTGGGTTATGAGTACACCGGACAGGACTCGCCGGGAACATGCTAGTTGGTCTTATACCTGACGTCAGATAGCAGTTCCCAGGTGACATGTGTACAGGTTAGTTCATCGACCTGGGGATCGTCATTTGTCTCGTGTGAGTTCCCACTGTGCTTTGATTACTACCCTACCACGGCTCAAAGGAGTCGTGCAAACAGGTTTTAGTTGGGTACAGTCCCGAGCCACATGGAGGCAGTGAGCGGATCTTCAGGGGTTCGTCTCTCCCGGTATTGGGGGTGAGGTCGCGCTGTGTCTAGGAGAGCCATTACACGAAGTCCTTGGCCAAGGCAGGAGATTTACTGGTAGGTATTCCAGTAGTATCTCAGGGTGTTCTGGGCTACACTCCGACACGACTTGTACCGCTTTTGGGGGTCTGACTTTTACCCACCCCCTAGGCCCGACATGCGATGCTCATAGACGAACGGACCGGACTGTACGGATATTGTCACTGACAGGCTCAGTAGGGTGTCAGGATGAGTTCACTCATCGACGTCCCTTTTGGTCAATAGCTGGTAGCCCGTTACGTATTGGCTTATACCTCTGACGTGCTAGTGGTTAAATCCACAGCCATAGTATTGACGAGTCATTAGAGTCCACCACACTTTCAGTTACTCAGTTTTCGGGCGAAACGCTGTAGAGGCCGTATGGAGATATGGCAGGGTCCGATCAGATACGTGCGGTATTGCACGGATCAGGATCGGACGGTTTGTACTAGAGGCCGTATGGATATATGGCAGGATTCGATCAGATACGTGCAGTATTGCACGGATCAGGATCGGACGAACATTACTAGCCGGCTTTGGTTTAAGCCGGATCCTAGTTTAGTACAGTGTAGATTTTGTCTCTTTGCATTTGTATCCGGACGGAATACAGATGCGGGTGTGTATGCACAGTATTGGGGTTTTCCTGTAATTTATTACGGGACCAGTTTTCTGGAGTTGCCAGTTTGCATTCCGTTCCGGCCGGTTTTCCTTTGTTCTTTTCCGGCCGGACTTTTCCGATGGAGGGGGTTATTTGTAATTGTGCAAATAACATTTGTGGAGGGGGTTTCTTGCAATTGTTTTGATTATGATAGCATCATATCTTTTCCACCATCATTTTGATTCTCTTGCATTAATTATGATTAATGAGAGGGTATGGGTTTAATAGTGTAAAGCATGGTTGATGTTTCTTTGTCTTTTGATGTGGTCACCTTTTCTTCTCTCCTACACTTACCTCCCTTCATGCTACATATCCATTCACTCCACCATTTCCCAAATGAGGAGGGGCCGGCCATTCATTTTTGAGGAGGAGAGAATGAGAGAGTTTCATTTGGTGTGGGAAAATTAATCATTCATATCATTTTTCCATTGCCACAAAAATCCCCAAGTTCATATCATCTTGATTCCTCCATCAAGGCAACATAACCCTAAAGAGACTAAGCACTACACATTCTATAGCACATCTTGGGCACGTCGACTTGCCAGCTTCGTGCCCGAGTTGCCTCAGCATTGAGGTGGGAGCCCGTAAAAGATACAGACGATGTGGTGCCCTTCCGGCGAGGAGATGGAGACCGGACATTCCTCGAGAGATCGGGATGATGACGAGAAGACCGGAGGACTCGGATCACTCGGTATATCTCTAACCCATCTTGTTGTTAGCTAGATCTAGTTTAATGGCCCGATCCGGAGTTTAGTGCGCGGTGGTGCCGGTTTGCTAAGTCCGCAAAATTAAAGTTTTTCACCGTTTCCGCATTTGGCCGTCGGATTGACGACCGGGGCGCCGCCGTGCACTTACACGTCAATCCAGACCGGCCCCTACCATCCATCTCAAGACCATGACGGTATCCTCCGGATATCCGACGCGTCGGGTAATATCACCGGTCGGTAGTGCTCCTCTGCCGGGCTCAACGTCAACAACACATTCCTCTTGCCCCGGGGTACCGCACCGGGCCCACCATGTACCCGAAACGGTTCCTCCACTCCTCGAATCGGATCTCAAAATCCATCAGCAAACTCATGGTGGACGACTCATACATCATGGGAAAACCGCATTTTTTTTATTTTAAAAGAGAGAAAATGTTTATTTATGTTTTTGCGGTTTTTCTCTAAATCAAGAAAATCTCAAGGAAATCCGAATCCAAAACCTCAATAACACGTAAAATAGTGAATATATGCATGGGAATCCATGAATGCGGCATAACAACGAATAACAGTATGCATGAAGTAGCAGGTAATAACTACAATGTCTAAACTATTAGCTAACATGCTATGTCAAGCAATAATATTTTCTAAGGTGTACGTGACATGGCAATTACCGATGAAGATGTGTGTGAGCCGGCAAGTAAGTGTACGTGGTACATACGCATCATCGGTAATGGTGCTGGTGTCCTAACAGCATGATATCAATAATGGAGTATGAAACATAATATAAGCATGCGATGCGAAGCGAACCACAATAATGAGCGGGAGCTGAATACTAGACGCAACTATAACTAATCTGCATTAATCTAATATAAGTCCTACAAATTGTGCCTTTTGAAATAACATGAATCATGGGGTTTTGAATATAGGGGCTACGGTGTTTTTATGAAAAGATACGTCTTTTGAAATATCCGTAGGATCCCTTGGGCTGTCTTTTAAAATACCCACGATTCGTTAGTTTTTGAAATAGGTAAGAATCGAATCTAATCTAACAACTAAACTAAACTAAAGGGCTAAGCTAATAAGCTGGACTACAGGTAAGGAAACCGCCTAACATCTGAGTCGATACATATACATACCTGTATATATATTAGTCGGTGATCCCGCCTCAATAATATAATCTCCGATACCATATCCATAATCAGACATCCCAAGTCAAGAGTGCGGATCAATCATCAAAATATAGCTCGTACGTAAATCCGTCGTACGGCATCCCCAAATCTGGGTACGGGTTAATATCATATTCATCACACTATTCATCTGGTATCCTCTTTATCCAAGATCATAGTCCAGGGTACTGACCTATGTCTAGTACAATACTAAAATCATCAATATAGTCAAGATCTGACTACTGATCAACAGTCTCGTACAAACCGATATCATCAGCACATATCATCATCAAGGGGTATACATCGCCCGATACGGCCTAATATCAATATCCTAGCATATCATGCCTCATATCACGATCACATGTCGACCATTTTATTTATAACACTATTCACCCGTATCGCCGTTCCAAGATCCGCTATAACACCAGGACGTACCTCAAGTACGAATCCTGCCATATCACCGATATCACAACCACAAAACAAATCTCATCGACTCAGCTCAATCCCAAGTATCATCCTCAAATCCGTATGTGAACACATAGTCCCATACCCATGTAAACACATAACTATAAAGGATCCCAAGAGCACATATAAATAGGAATGTATGCAAGTATGTATGTGTGTATGTGTAGTGCAACACTACCCTAGGGTTCGCAACACTAAAATAATCCAACACACCACTATCTATCCTAAACATCGTTATTAATCCCAAATAACATATAATAATTGTTGGTGTGTATACGCATCCGTATAACCACCACGGACTGCGGGGGTGCTATACGCCATCCACCCGACTTCTCCCCGTAGATATAAATCTACTCACCTGGTCCTCGCTCACCGGTGCCGACGTCGCCACGCGCTTGCTTGTCGTCTCGAAGTCCACATGGGGTACCTACATATCAAAACGCACCGTGTCGTATTAAAATCCGACTCATGACCCAAAACGACACGTGAATCCCACATAGGTCAAAACCTATGGTTGCTTTCACAAATCAACCCAAAAACCCTTGAAGTCGGCGTACAAACGCCAAACCATCGAGAAAAACCCAAACACACTCATTTGTACGATTACAAGCACTAATTATAATATAAAATAGCTTAAAAACTCACAAAAACCTCAAACTCGCTTAAAAAGCTATTTTTCCGAAAATCTAGCAAGCAAAATTCACCGTTTTACTTCAAAACATGATGTTTTAACCAATATAATGGTTACATTACCCACATAATATTTTAACTAAGTCACACAAACCATAATTAAATTTTAATCTAAAGCATTTAACAATTTTCCAAAAACCCTAGTTAGCAAAATAACTTAATTAGAACTATTTAAATGTAACAATTAGAAAATTGACAACTAGATTTCATTTTGCATACTCTAAGATATTATACTACACTTTCAAACCATAACCAATTTATAAAAACCCTAACTAGATTTTAAATTTCACATTTTTAATAATTTCTAAAAATCTAGTTTGCTAAAAAGGCTAAATTTGGACATTTTACATCTAACAATTTATATATTAACAACTAGATTAGGTTTTCATTTCCTTAAGATGATAATCTACATTTTGCAACCATGATTACACAACAAAAACCCTAACTATAATTTAATCCTTCTCTTGAAAACCCAATCTTTCAATTAGAACCATAATTCATTTCCTAAATAAGTTAGATTAAAGCAATAACCAACAATTTAACAAAAAGGTTAAGATTTTTATACCTCACCATCCATTGATCCAACTTGAAATCTAGCCCCCCAATTTGCCATCTTGTCCCCTAGATCCATACTATAATGGTCAAGTAAAAATGGGTAGGGATTAGATTTTGATTTTAGCTTGATTTTTTTGTGGATTTGGAGGCATTTTAGATGGATTTTGAAGAGAAAAGAGAAGGGGAAATGGAGGGGGCTGCTGTTGCAGGAAGAATGGGGCTCGGCCAGGTATGGGGGGTGACGGAGGAGAGAGATTGAAGTGGGGAAAAGTCCAAGTCAACTAGGGAAATAAGGCACCCACCTCATTTCATTTTAAATTCCTTAATTCATTTCTTTTCCTTGCTTTAGTGAGATAAGAGGCCCAAGATATTAGGCTGATCAAGGGGGGCCGGCCACTTGGGATGGGAAAGAGAGGGTGAGGTGTGGGTGTGTGGGCTAGGAAAAAAGATAAAGTTTTTGCCCCAATTTCCAATAACACTAATTTCACCAAAAAAAAGCCTTTTTCTTCGATATTTTCTAAACCGTTTTGGCAAACGATTTCATTTAAAAAACCACATGATAAAATTTTATTTAATGTTTCATGATGCACAAAATTTGTTTCAACTCATTCCAATTTGTAATTTTCCCTAATTAAATGTATTAGTGACGGCTTAAAATATTAATAAAATAAATTTTTTTCAGAAAATTTGAAATTTCATCAGCGGCTCAATAAACACCAAATACTAGCAATTACATAGTTAGAATATGTATATTTAATTTTTATAATAAGATATTTGCATTTTGACTTTTTACAGAAAACCCCCTTATTTTACCGATTTTCCGAAATTTCACCGAAACGATTTTCAAAACGTTACAATCTCCCACTTGCACTAAAGGCCAGTGATTGGCGTACCGAATACCCAACGTCTGCTCTAATGCCAGCTGCTGGCGTACCGCATACCCAACATCCTAAAAAGTCGCTCGAACTGCGCTTGAGGGAGGGCCTTTGTAAATGGATCCGCCGTGTTGTCCTTCGTATCCACTCTCCGGACCTCGATCTCCTGGCGATCTATGATCTCTCTGATCAGGTGATACCGCCTTAAGATGTGCCTAGATTTCTGATGGGACCGTGGTTCCTTCGCTAATGTTATAGCCCCATTGTTATCGTAATACACTGGTATTGGATCAACAATCGACGGAACCACCTGAAATTCAGCTATGAACTTCTTTATCCAGACCGCCTCTTTTGCGGCATCGCTAGCAGCAATGTATTCAGCCTCCATCGTTGAGTCTGCGACGGTATCCTGTTTGGAACTCTTCTAACATACCGCCCATCCGTTGAGGGTAAACACAAAACCCGAGACAGACTTGCTGTCATCCTTGTCACTCTGGAAGCTTGAGTCGGTAAAGGATTCGACCCTGAGGTCTCCATTACCGTAAATCATGAACATCTCCTTAGTCCTTCTCGGGTACTTGAGAATGTTCTTTACTGCTGTCCAGTGGTCCTCACCTGGGTCTGACTGATACCGTCTCACCACGCTCAGCGCGTAAGCTACATCTGGTCTTGTACATAGCATCGCATACATTATAGATCCTACCGCCGAAGCATAGGGTATAGTGCTCATGCGAACCCTCTCCTCGTCAGTCTTGGGAGACATCTCCTTGGAGAGGGTGATTCCGTGCAATGCGGGTATATTACCGCGGTTGGAATCTTCTATACTAAATCTCTTTAGTACGGTCTCTATGTACCTGGACTGTGAAAGTCCCAATAGTCTCTTGGATCTATCTCTATAGATCTTGATCCCCAGAATGTACGAGGCATCACCTAGGACTTTCATAGAGAACCTTTGTGATAAGAATAGCTTGACCGATTGTAGCATAGGAATGTCATTTCCTATCAAAAGAATGTCGTCCACGTACAAGACTAGGAACACGACAGTTCGTCCTACAATCTTCTTATAAATACATGGCTCATCTTCGTTCTTGATGAAGTCAAAATCTTTGACTGTCTCATCAAAATAGATTTTCCAGCTCCGCGATGCTTGCTTCAATCCATAAATGGATTTGAGCAGCTTGCACACCTTCCCGCTGCTCCCACTGTCTACAAAACCTTCTGGCTGATCCATGTAAACGTGCTCTTCTAAACTTCCGTTTAGAAAAGCCGTTTTTACATCCATCTGCCAAATCTCATAGTCATGGAAGGCAGCAATGGCAAGCAGGATCCTAATGGATTTGAGCATAGCTACTGGAGAAAAGGTTTCGTCATAGTCCACTCCTGGTCTTTGACGAAAACCTTTTGCAACGAATCTAGCCTTATAGGTTTCCACCTGCCCATCCACACCAAGTTTCTTCTTGTAGATCCATTTGCATCCAACGGGTTTTACCCCAGGTGGAGCAACTTCCAGGGTCCACACTTTATTGGTGTACATGGACTCCATTTCAGATTGCATAGCATCCAACCACTTATCAGAGTCCCTACTGATAATGGCCTGTCTTAAACAAGTAGGATCATCTTCTTCCAAGATGCAATCCTCTCTATCCCCATCTATGAGAAAACAGTAGTATCTCTCGGGCGGAAGAGAAATCCTACTAGATCTGCGGAGTGGCTGAGGTTCGTCCGGGGTTATTGAATCCTGAGGTTCTACCAAATCTTAAGTTACAGTTTGTTCCTTTGGAATTTCTTCCAGTTATACCGTGCTCCCACTAATTTCTTTTGCAAGAAATTCCTTTTCTAAAAAGACAGCGTGGCGAGCAACAAACTCCTTCTGTTCCTCGGTGTGGTAGAACTGATATCCTTGCGAATGCTTAGGATATCCTACAAACTTACACAAAACTGACCGTGCCTCGAGTTTGTCCGGGTTCGGCTTCTTTACATAAGCTGGACAACCCCATATCTTAATAAAATTAAGGTATGGTCTCTTCCGCTCCCACAATGCATGTGGATTGGTGGGCACAACTTTGGTAGGAACCCTATTCAATACATATATTGCCGTTTCAAGTGCATATCCCCAGAATGAAAAAGCCAACTCGGCATTACTCATCATGGAGCGAACCATATCTAATAGGGTACGATTCCTCCGCTCCGATACACCATTGTGCTGTGGTGTGTAAGGAGGTGTAAGCTGAGAGAGAATACCATTCTCTTTCAAAAAGTCCCTGAATTCCGTACTTAAGTATTCCCCCCCTCTATCAGATCGGAGGATCTTAATACTTTTGCCAATCTGGTTCTCTACTTCGTTCCTGAATTCTTTGAATTTCTCAAAAGCTTCAGATTTGTATTTCATAAGATACACATATCCGAATCTAGAGAGATCGTCAGTGAATGTGATGAAGTATGAGAATCCACCCCTTGCATGTATAGACATCGCACCACACACATCACTGTGTATGAGTCCCAAGAGCTCTTTTGCTCTTTCTCCATGTCCGGTGAATGAAGATTTGGTCATCTTTCCTTTGAGACAAGACTGACAAGTTTCGTAAGATGAAAATTCGAACGTATTCAAGAATCCATCTTTATGTAACTTACTCAGTCTTTTCTCTCCGATATGACCAAGTCTACAATACCACAAGTAGGATTCGTTCGTATCTGAACTCTTCCTCTTGCGTGTGTTTTGTACATTGAGCACTGTATTCTGATTTAGAACATAGATACCATTACACAGTGTACCTTCTGCAACCAGTACCTTATCTAGGTAAATGTTCATGATATTTCTATCAAGAGCAAAATTATATCTATCTTTATCAAGTAAAGAAACTGATATGATGTTGCAAAGCATGGAAGGTACATAGTAGCAATTGTTCAAAATCATAGTATTGCCATTTGACAACACTAGGTGATATTCACCGACGGCCGTAGCATTAACTTGTACTCCGTTCCCTACTCTGAGGGACATATCACCAGGTCCAACTATCCTACTTTTTCTCAGTCCCTGCAATAAATTACAGATATGAGATCCTAATCTGGTATCGAGTACCCAGGAGGCAGGACTGAGCGAAAAACAGTTCTTAATAACAAGAACACCTGAAGAAGACGCAACAATGTGTTTCTTCTTTGATGGGTTTATCAAGGAATTCAAACTTTCCTCTTTCCCTTGCTCATACTTATGACAGTTGTCATAAGTTAGAGACGAACCGACGTTCCCTAGCCCCGAATAAGAATTCGGATCGGTCAAGCGATACATTTTATTATCTTGATTAGGGCGTGAAATGGTTGCTACCTGGAGAGAGAGAGGGAAAACACTCAGCGTGCGCTCTAGCAAGATCAGATTGGTTATTAATTTATCTAACCAGGATGGCTCCCACTGTTTCCTCAAATTCTTATTCAAACCCTAAAGAAGAACTAGTCAGGATTAATCGCACGTCATAATACTTGCTTAATCTTTCAGCCAGGTCGGTGTTGGTACTTCGAGGGAGGTTTTCCAACGCTTTCGCGAAGTTCCTTAATTAAAGAACCTCTTTTTCGTGGAGGCGTAGCCCCGCTAACACCTTTCTAGACACCTACTTGGTTTATTGCATTGATTGTTAAGTGTGATAATCTCCCGAGAGTAATCCTACTCATCAGTGGGATCGGGATCCAACTATCATTGTATGATGCACTAGATGGAATCCACTCTGGTCACCACACTACAGAAGGTATGCTAAAATCTGCAAGTTTCCTTTATGTTTGAAACTCCCGATGTGGTTTTTGCCCCTAACGACCTATGACCTTGACGCTTGCCAACAAGTCTTAGGCCACTAGTCAAGTTCAACCCGTCATTGTCCTGGATTAACTCGAACCCACCCGTACGAACTCTTGACGCTTGCCAACAAAGTTGTACGACTGTCTCGAATAATCGCATATCTATGCAACAGATAAATATCACTCAGCTACCGTTCACTGTGTCTTGACGCTTGCCAACAAACACAGCACGAATACTAGGTGGTACCTATCTGAAATGACGGAAGGCTACGGCTAGGTTTTGGCGAAAAACCCGTTAACGTAATGAACTTGATATCATTGAAGGAACCTGTGTATTTTTGCAAATATATAGTGGCGAAAACTTCTGCTAAAGAGGTCACTCCCTGTGAAGGGATCTCGTCTCTTTCCTCGTCGAATGAGGTGCAGGATATTCCAAACTGAATACCACGATGCAAAGAAAAAATAATCGAATATAGTGAAGTTATTATCCTGACGCAAACTTTTACTCAAGGGGTCACTCCCGGTGAAGGGATCTCGGCCATTGCCTCGTCGAATGAGGTGCTGGATATTCCAAAATGAATACCACTGTGCAAAGCAAAAGAGAACATCTGTAATGTCAGTTTTTAAAATCTGGTTCCAACAACATCTTTTTAGGTTTTTATCTTGCATTAATTAAAATTAATGCGGCCCCATCAAATTTGTAACCTATCACACCAGAAAAGAACGAAAATAAAATGTACGTATATGCCATCCGCATTCGCCACGGGGCCCCATCATCACCCGTTAGGTTACTTAACTAAGGACAGAGCAGGGGCTGGACTAGCGCGGGTGCAAAACATATACAACATCTACTAGTATATATATAAGTATATATAACATTCGTCCCAGGCATGATAATGAACAACATCACAGATAACATTACAGAATGGTGGATAATCTTGGAGCCCCGGGTTTCATTTGAGCCGCAAATAAAACCCGACGTTCCCGGTCGTGTGGATAGCCTGTGCAATGAAAACCCGTACCCCCTACGAGTGCGGCGAATAGCCCGCCAGTTCTAGAATGAAGCCCCCTCCGTCTCAGCGCCTTGAGATGCGGGCTTGTTGCCTTCTAGAACCCGGTTATTCGTGCACCCCATCGCGGGGTAATCCTAATACTGAAAAAGAAAATAATATATACAACCGGTGACATCGACCTCATCCCGATCGTGCCCCAAAATAATATACAACCCGGCAAAGACGGCAATCCACATGTCGGACGCTCGCCCCGCAATAACAAATGTACAATTGAATTATAAACTGTATTTCTAATATTGCACCACATGCTATCCATCACGACAATCCAACCACAATCACAGCATAATCACACAACATCAACGCGAATGTCACGTTCGCAAAACTCGTCTAAAAGAACATATTGCAATCAGACGAGTTTTACCGATCGAGTGACATTCCCCGTCGCAGATAAAAGTGAATGTACTGATAATAAAACACGTATCTTAAAATTACGATCGACTAAACTTTCCAAGTGGGTCCCAAGTATTAAAACAACATTGTAACGAAACTGGGCCCAAAAAATAAAATATTCCAGAAACCATATTTCTAAAATTAAGAGACCCAGAAAAAATTTGATCTCGTGGGCCCGCAAAATGGCCGTGGATCCGCCGCTAAAAAGGGGTTCGAGCGGCGGATCCGCGGCGGTTTAGAGGGTTCACGAGCCAAATTTTCTTCAGTGGTCTTTGAAAAGCCTGCATGATTTTCTGAGAACAAAATATTGATTTTTTGAGCAATTTAAAAATCGACAGAAACATACATGAAATGAAACGCGGTTTTCGGAATTTTCGGTCGATCGTTATTCTAAACACGTTTGAACAAGCTAGTATAGGTTTTATGGGGTGGCTCTGATACCATGTTAGGTTATATTCATGCCCGTGCCTCCAAACGAGGCGGTTTGCGGAACAAAAATTTTCTAGAGCTTTAAAAAGGGCGCAAAGATAACATAAAAACCGGATCTTTACCATAAAACCAACTAGCAAACAAAGAGATGCTAACTACTATGAAAAATGATATACCAAAAGATCCGAGTCCTTCGGTCTTCGTTCTTCATCCTTAGCTCCTTGCATCCACCTTGAACTTGTTTGAACTCCAACTCCGGCTCCATCGGTCCTCCGGGATCGAGCTTGTTCTCCGGCCTCCTTTTGTTGTAGACGATCCACCCGGGGAATATGATCCATGGATCTAGCTCCTAACTATGTAACTAAAAAGGAGCAGCTAGAGAACTTGGTTTGCTAAACCAGTTAGTCTAGGATGTAGTTTGGATTTCTAAGTGTAAAGCTATCTCTTTCTTGCCTCTTCACTTGATTCTCAACACATGAGAAGGTAGTGAAGAGGAAGAAGATGAAGGTGGAGGAAGCTAGTGAGGAAGGAGAGGAAATGAGAGCTCAAGAGAAAATGAATGAAGCATGAAAGAGAAAAACACACACATTAGTTTTGTGTATGAATTCTTTCAATAAACAAATGACAACCATGCTTCAATAGTAACCACAAATGAACTGAAAATTCATTTGTTGATTATTAAAGCATGGTCATGCCCATTCCTCCCATTCCTTACACATTACACCTCATTTCCATTTATTGAATAAATGGAAAATGCATAATGAGGTGGCCACCTTCTAGAAGGAAACTGTAATAAATATGGATTTCCAACTACTGCACAAATATACCGGCAATCAGATAAAAAATCCGAACGTCTAAAAGAGATAGAATAACACGAAGAACGTAATACTAGAATATATATATCGAAATACATATACGTAAATTATTAAATCAATACCTGATTTAATAATCCGGCTCATACCCGAGCCGGCTAGTATTCCAAACTGTCTGATCGAAAATACGAGTACCAAGTACATCAATCGATCGAACCCTGCACGTATCCAATACGGCTACTACATCATTTTTCCTGGATCAGGGAAACCCTCTGTGTGGGACTCTAAAGTCTCGACAGTACTCTGGCAGTGGGTTTAACCACAAGCACGTCAGCGACACTAGCTTTACGTAATGGCTGCCCCGGTACCTGTCGAAAAGGAAGGCCGACGAGCAAGCTTGTCCGAACTCCTACTGAGCCTATCCGTGACAATATCCGTACAGTCCGGTCTCTTCGTCAAAGAGTATCGCATACCGGGTTTAGGGGATGGTGAACGTCAGACCCTAATAACCTGATAAGTCGTGCCGATGTGGCTCAGGACCAATCTGGGAAACTACCGATCAACCTATCAGTAAATCCCAAGTGCCTTGGCCAAGGTCTTACGGTCCTGACCAGTCGAATCACAGTGCGATATCATCTCCCTATACCGGGAGAGACGAATCCCCGACAATCGCTCACTGCCTCCATATGGGTCGGGACTGCCAACCAAGACCTGTTTGCACGACTCAGTAGAGCCGTGGTTGGGTAGTGATCAAAGTTCAGTGGGAACTCACACAAGACAAATGCCGATCTCGTGTCCAAAGACTAACATGTACACATGTCACCTGAGAACTTCCATATGTCGATAGGTATAGTACCATATGGAAGTTCTCGGCGAGTCCGTCCAGTGTACTCACACCCAGTGAGTCCCTGTATACGATTTAGGTGCATCAGACCAATGGCTGCGCGACCAATCATCCCCCGACAGGGTAGAAACGTATACACCAGTCTACTCTGGAGTATCAATGCCCAGTCTCGATACTCACGCGACTAGGGACCATTTAAGGATGTGCTTATGGACTACCCTGCTCCCACAAGTATGATCGCCATAACAACGCAGGTAGTCAAGCAAGATCCTAGGGGCTTTATCAACATGTAACCGCAATATGTAATAACGAGTATGACATATGCCATGTTAAGATAAAGACAAACCATAATAGTATACTACCGTATCGAGCCTTTATCAATATGTGCAAACCAGATATAATAACAATAAATACACATATCCCGATAAAGACAAGTCAAATAATATACTATAAAACTGAGGAAGATTGTTCTGTACATACATATCCCTAGTATCCATATATATACATATACAATACTGGCCTCTAGGGCATATACATCCAACAGAACCAAGGTGCACGAAACAACATAATGAAACACAATCATCGAAACTCAAATCCAAGCGATATAAGCGTGATACTCGGATCACAAACGCAAATCGCAACAAATGACATTGAGGTACACCTCCTACAATGTCGAAAAATGTCGGTGCGCCCAAAACTGGCAGAGCAAGAACATCCGCTTGCCACCAGCTCACGGTCTGGCGTCTTCTATCTCTGGGTCTTCATTTTCTCTGTGGATTACCAATCTTGCAATCCATCGGCTCGTCATCCCGGTCCAGTGTGTTAACGAAAACGATTCCGCTCTGGTACTCCTCTGGTCATCTCTCGGCCAATTATCATGACCACTCGCAACGCCACACGTCACTGGCGTCGGCCTCTGGCCCTCTCAATACATGTCACACATCGGATCCTCGATACAAATCTCATTGCAGCTGTGTCCTGGAAGGAACCTGCTCAAGGTCTCTTCCGATCTCGCCTATGCCGAACTATACGGAGGCTGGTACTCTTACATAATTCTTTCTCATTTTCTGTACATCTGCGTTTTCAGCACAACCTTTCCTTGGGAACTAACCGCATCCCAACGCCTCTGCATGCAGATCTGATCATTAATCTCGACGGGGAGTAACAACAGATCGTCAGTATCTCGTATGAACCTCTGGTTCCAATCGTCTGTATCATCGTCCACTTCGACGTCACGTCATGCTATCTGCGTACTGCAAATGTTCTCGGCTACAGTCAATCCGGAATCTGTTACACGGACTCGAAATCATGAACTCAGTATCTTCATCACTCTGTAGAAGATATCTAGCCGAACACGTCCTCGGGAACTCATTCCAACCATCGGAGGAATACTCTATACTCGTCCGTTCTTGATCAACTCACAACGCATCTGGGTGAGGTCCTCTACCCGAAGCTAGTCAGCTTACCGATCTCCTATCACATGGTATCCGGGCGACGTTAAACTTTTCGATTGATTCATCAAAGTCCCATAATTCCCCGAAAGATCAACACCTGAGTACAGTTTAATAATATCTAGTACATTCCACAGTACCTACGGACCAGCCGTAGAATGGCAAACCCAACCCTTACTGATGGCACCGCTAAACTGCCGCAAACCGTATGGTCCAAAAGTGGTTCCATGGTCATCATGTCGAGTTAGGGTTTCATTATTCTAGAGGGTCTAAAGAATTACTTGCATGTTTCTCCGAGTACTTTAAACTTGGAAAAATAGGTTTTCTGACATTCATTCGAACTTTTTAACTTCGCCTAGACGACATGCGAATACCCTCCATCTCTCAATTCAGGGTAGACTAGCTATCATCTGTCGTATCTCTGCCTGGAAGCTCCAGCGATCTCAGCTCATAAAGTATAAAGGCGACATCCCATCAATCTCAGCAACAGCTGGGTCATCTGTCTGCACGGTAGACGACATCACAATCTCTGAGGTATGTTGTACATCAACAGTCCTCTTACAACTGGCAGCCTCTATCGCTGGCCCAATCATCCGGTGGTAAACCACACCCTCGCCTCAACAAGAGGTCACAACACAAACACTATATCGAGACGTTCCCATGTCACCAGAAAACACAATGGTCAGTCCTCGTCCATGAAGAGCTCGTCCTGACCGCAACACTAGCAGCAGCTCAATCTGCGCTCAAACATAGTGACAGGAATCTCAATCGTTTATCGATGAAGACATATCCAAGGCATGAAAGGAAGCGACAGATCCAGAATGGATACATGATCATAAGAAGAAACGGCATCAATGAAAGTATGATCATGGAAACGAACAGAATCAAGGATCTCAATTAGATAAACAATCATGGATACGAAAAGAATCACAGATCTCAAAATATGTACATCGTAAGGTTTATTAAGTGGAGTATCGTATCGTAAATATGCCGCGGAACATACGTATGGTACGTCACTCTACTCAAGCTACCTACTCCATCAATCAAGGTCAACCTATGAAACAAAAGTTCGGGTCTAATAACCCTCTCCCCCCGTTCAAGTCTAAGTTCCGTAGGGTCAAGCCTAGGTTCCGAAATAGATACACTCCCAAGACTCCGCATAGTCAAACATAGACTCGAACCAAGGTTAAACCTAGCGCTCTGATACCAATTTTATCACGACCCGAAATATTAGCTCGTGACCGACACTTAAATCACGCCACGTCTAAAGGCGTAACATAATTCAAGTAAGCCGAAACCCAGAAATCTAAATCTTTAAGAAAATAAAAGAGGTGAAGTTTTTAAAATAAGGTATGATGAAATCAAAAGTTTTCCTAACTACGTAAACAATGGAATATAAAAATGCAAGTGGATTTACTGGTTGAAAAACATGTTTAGTCTTTTAAAAATTTGGGCAGCACCTCCTTTGTATTTTTTGATCTAAAACTACAATACATGATAATATAAAGGCATCCCCAAATGGGAGCTAGCTCTTCACCAATCGGTGGATCCACAACCACGCAAAGCATTAATATAAGTATACGACGCCTAACGGCGAAATTCACCACAAAAGATAAAGAAATAAGCAAGACATCAAAAGCACAAGTAGCGGAATACCCCTCGCTTTAAGTCTCGCAACCACAAGTCTCAATAAGTCTCATTAAATATACAATTACTAATTTTTTTGATTGATGGAGTTGAATAGATACAACATGAATAGTAAATACAAGAGAGGGCGCGATACAAATATCCCACCTACCAATGCAAAATACCCAAATGCAGCTGTGTGCCAACGATGCCTCTACGGATCCATGCGATAAACCTCCAAGAACTGTGGCACAACGGGGGTGAGTTGCCAACTCGTGATTAGAAAAACATCAATAAGTCAAAATAGAATAAACAATGACTCCTAGGTCAACTGAATCATAAAGGTAATACTATGATATCTAGGGTGACCGTGTCTGCATATGTGCCAATAATATAATCAATGTCTATATGAATATGGATATCAACCAACCATGTAATCAATTCCTGTATGCAAGTGGATCGCATCCACGTGTCAACCAATGACACAACAACATCATGCATGTAAATATCATGAAAGCATATGCATGTAAATATGAGGATATAAATCAAGGTGTGTCCATTAGTGACACATCAAAATCATGGAACCTGAGTGTCCAACATCGACACTCGAAACATCATGAAACCCGTGTCCAGCATCGACACGTAAATCCTCATATATCTCAGGCACCGCATCCTCGGGTCGGCCGTCATATCTATCTTATCTCAGGCGCCGCATACTCTGATCGACCCTCATATCCATCTCATGGCTCCGGCCGGTATCCTCCGGAAAACCGCCGGGTCCAACCAATCACCAATAGGTAGTGGTCCCTCTGACAGGCTCATCGTCATCCCCACGAAATCTCTCTCTCGCCCCGGGGTACCATACCGGGTCTACCATGTACCCGCAGACGGTTCCACTACTTCTCGAATCGGGTATCGAAAACAAATCTCAGAATCGAGAAAACGCATGGAGGACAGCTCGAAATATCATATTAAGAAAAATCGGGTTTTTAAAACAATGCTTATTTTCTTTTGAAATAACCACGGTTCTCAAATCCAGAAGTCTCATGAAAACAATATCTCAGTGCATACAATCGAAAAGCATGATGTATGCGACATATAACAGAATTGTAATCATATCCGTATATCATGCAGCATGAAACAGTGATGTGAACATAGTAAGTAAATCATGCAAGGAGTCATAGCATGATGCAGCAATTCTACTGTCTAGTGACATGGCAATTATCGATGATGAAGTTTGTGAGCTGGCAAGTCTGTGTACGTGTAACATGCGCATCATCAATAATGGTGTAAGTGTACTAGCACAGGTATATGAAATGCAATGAGAATAACAAGAACACAGCATAATGTAAATCATCAGCTAAAAGCTATAAGGTATACGTATCTAATATGATCGAGTCGGTGAATCTATCAATCAACATCCAGCCTCACAACAACACGTACGATATAATCCATCATACGGCATATCACTCAAGATTCACAACATTCTATAAATCTATATACCTAAATCCCCGGGTTACATCCATAACAATCTCATATCAGGGGACCGGCAAAGGTATCAATCATCTCAATCGACTCGCATCCGTATACCGACATATCAATCAAGTCATCATATCACCTTGTATTTTCTTTTCATCGCATTTATCCCACATCAAATCAATTTTATATACTTTCTACCTTTACTATAAGCATGCATATCTAATCTAACATCCATATGCGAACCATACGATCAGTTTTTAAAAGACGCGAATAGTAGTTTTGAAAGTAGGGGTTACGGTGCTTTTAAGGAAAAGATATCATTTGAAATTACATAATGTCCATCAAGATATCCGTTTTAAAGATGCATACGATTCTTCAGTTTGGAAAAGGTATGGTTCGGATGACTCATTTACGTCGGCTATCTTGTCTTATAGCATCCAATACGGCAATATCATTGAACATCATCCTTAAATTTCGTCATCACGTATTTATCATATCATAAAACTTCTAACTATCCTATTAGCCATATCCTTAGTTTCCTAATCTAAGTTTCCTTAACCATATTCTATGAATCGGTTTCCATGAAAAACTTGCGGGGGTGCTATATGCCATCTACCTGACTACCTCCATAGATATAGATCTACTCATATTGATCCTTGCTTGCTGAAGTCGATGACGCCATGCTCCGTCGCCTCGAAACCCACGCGAAGTTACCTACAATAATACATAATCGCAATCGCTATTAAAATCGAATCCGGAAAACCAAAATGGCACAAGGATCGCCTATAGGTTAGAACCTATAGCCCACGCGTGCAAAACCAACCAATCATTCCTAGCCGTTGATGTTCAAACATCCAACAACCAAATACAAATCCACATATCGAAACTTAGCATTCAAAATACGGAAAACATAACCAAAAATCACACCTATGTGCTCACAGATTTTGTCTCAGTCCAATTGGAGCAAAGCTAGCAAATATAGGGTGTTGTATATGGAGTGAGTGAGCTACTAAAACGACCTAGACACCAGAAACCCAAAACCGGCCGGCCACAAGCCTCCCATATCCGGCCAGCTTGGTCGAACCTCCCCTGTTGGTGTTCGTCTTCACAAGGTAGCCTCCTATTGGTTAACCTAGGTCCCTGATGTTGTTTGGTTTTCTCAAAAACGTCCCTGGTAGCTCCAGATTCCCTGTAGTCTCCAATTGTACACAAAACCGACATGGACACAATTCTAAGTTCGTATTCTCTATTCTAGGTCCAGAAATCGATCATTAGGGTCTTTTACACCCTTACTACTGATCACAAGTCTACAAGTCACCCAAACCCTATCTAGAATTTTCTAACCTCACAAATCACCACTAAACCAATTCTGAACCAAAACTAGAATATAAAGAAACTTAAAAATAACTAAATGGAAGAAGTTATACCTCATTTAGGCCACTCAAGAAAAATCCTAGCTTCCCAATGTCAACAAAATCCAACTTTGCTTGGTCCATTGTGTAGAGAATGAAGAGGGGATTAACTTTTGTGAAGAGGGTGTAGGGTTTTTGTGAGGGAATTGAGATGGATCGATGGAGTGAAGGTGGAGGGAGATGAGGGTGAGGAAGATGAAGGATAACAAATGGGTGAATAATGGTGGCTGCCCTCTCTCTCTCCCCCTTATTCTAACCCTTACCCTCACTCACACTCTCTCTCTTATGCTCACCTCCCAATCATTCTCTTTCTTTAACCTTTTCTCTCTTTTTTTCTTTTAAAACCAAACCATATAATACCCCAAAACAACCCAATAAAACAACATGTAACCAAAATTCAACATGACATGGTGCACTAGCAATGGAAAACTGTAGAAACACGGATTTGGCCTAATCGCGATTAGCGGTGCATAAATCGGGTTTTTATTTAAACTGCATAAAATAAATTTTAAAAATGCCAAACCAAATAAATATATTTTTAAATGAATAAATCCTTTTAATCTCCAATTATTTCACAATTATTGGTATATATTTATACCCTTTTTCGAAAACCCTAATTTCGCAAAACGGGCAGTTTTCGGGAAATATATTATTTTAATATTGAATTCCAAAAATAATATTTTATATTTTCTGAAATATTACAGATTATTTCTCTCCTTGTATATGTTCGACTTTGGAGAGTGTGGCCCATGAATAGTATGCAATAGTCCATCTTAGACTGACTTGCAGGGCCCTAGTGCTTAGGAAACAGGTCCTTATCCCTTTGCCTAAAGCTTTTCCCTAAGAGTCGAGACGAGTCGAGAAGTTCTCGCAGGAACATTATTTTCCCCACGATTCGAGACGAATCGAGAAGTTCTCGCAAGGATGTCCGAACGTCATAGTTAACTCCTGCTAATGGAAGTCCGTTAGGGTCTGTGGTACTAGGGTTTTCTACCCGTCGCACCGTCGCGTTGGCTGGTGTATTCCTCGATACGCAGTCTTGCTGTTCAAGTAGCCCCGCGACTGTCATGTCTCTGATACCTTCGGGGGCTGGACAAGCCGCCTACAAGTAATCTTCCAGGTGATATTACCGTCGAAAGAGCAAGCGTTAGGGATATTCCATGCCGCTTTTTACTTGATGTTAGGCTCAGTTTGGGAGCCCGGATGAGTCATGACCACTCCGTGCTAGTGTGGGATGATCTCCGATAGTCTTTTCAGGTCTCATTTGAGTTGCCGTCAAGACCCTGAAGCGAGAGATTTTCCTTGGCTTCGTTTGTTGACATTGTATCTGCAATATTGCAACGGATGTCGAGGTTGTCTCTAGGTTATCTGTGAATCGTTGAGGTTTGGAACTAGGGGACTTTGCCTTGGTTCTGGGGTAGTCTCTAGGCTGTCTGTGAACCGTCAAGATTTAGAACTAGGGACTTTCCTATGGCTTCGTTGTTTTGACCCTGGGTCGTTTGTTGACGTCGCATCTGCATCCTGCTGGAATGAGGAGAAGCGCCGTTGGTGATCTCTAGGCTATCTGTAAACCGTCGAGATTTGGAACTAGGAGACATTGCCATGGTTCCGGGGTAGTCACTAGGCTCTCTGTGAACCGTCGAGATTTGGAACTAGGGACTTTGCCATGGCTCCGTTGTTTTGACCCTGGGGTCGTTTGTTGACGTCGCATCTGCATCCTGCTGGAGTGAGGAGAAGCGCTGTTGGTGATCTCTAGGCTGTCTGTGAACCGTCGAGATTTAGAACTAGGGGACTTTGCCATGGTTCCGGGGTAGTCTCTAGGCTGTTTGTGAATCGTCAGATTTGGAACTAGGGACTTTGCTATGGCTTTGTTGTTGATGTCGCGTCTGCCTCCTGCTGGGGGAGAGGAAGAATGCTATTGTTGATTTCTAGGCTTGTAGATATGGCCACTAAGATCTGGCTTCCCTTTGATGGAGCCTGGTGGGACAATATGGTTCCCTTTTTGTTTATGCCTATGGATTGTATACAGGGGTCAGTGTGGACTTACCTGTAGGGCAAAAGTTTCATCATTATTTTTTTATTTCTTTCCACGATGCTCTATCATTTCAGCTTTTACAACGCGAAGTTCGTGATAGCCCAATCATTTTGGCTATTTTTCGCGGTGCCCAATCATTTCGGCTTTTTTTCTCTTTACTCGCTGCTTTTTGTTGCTAGTTGCCCAATCATTTCGGCTGTTTTTGTATGCATATATTATACTTGCTGATTTTGTTGCAAGTTTCCCTATCATTTCTGGTATTTCATATGCATTTTTGGCTCGCTGATTTTAACCGCTAGTTTAGACTTGGAATTTGATACCGATTTAGGCATCAGCATCGCTACAACTGGGATATTTCCAGGAGCGAATCATCATTTGTCTTTGTCGGTTCGAATAAAGGTGGCTTAGCAAACAGGGTTAAGATCCTGTCGACTAAGGCTTTTGACTTCATGAGCCGTAAGGGTCTCATAAAGGTATTTCTCCCTACGAGTCGTGAGGATCTCGTAGGTGTGTTTTCTCCTTAAGAATCGTGAGGATTCTTAACTGTATGGTCTCTAATAATTCGTAAGGATCTCACAAGAGTGCTTTCTCCTTATAAGTCGAGAGGACTTACAAGTGTCGTTCGCCATATGTAGATATCCCTCGTCAGTGGTGGGATTCTGTTGGGGAAACGTTTATTTGTGCCCGTGGATTGTATACAAGGGCTAGTATTGGACCACCTGTAGGGAAATCTGGGGAATGTGATGGCTTAAGAACAGGTTCAGATCTCTATAGCTTAAGGCTTTTGAATCCTATGAGCCGTGTGGGTCTCATAAGAGAGTTCTCCTTTCGAGTCGTAAGGATTTTGTAAGTGTAATTTCTCCTTAGGAGTCGTGAGGATCTCGTAAGTATAATTTCTCCTTAGGAATCGTGGGGATCCCTAAGTGTGTCGCTCCTTTGTGAGTCGTAAGGATCTCACGCAGGTATTTTGCTCTTTATAAGGTCAAGAGGACCTCGCAAGTTTCATTTAACGAGATTGCGCCCTTTCGGGTTTTCACAAACTCATTGGTAGCCCTGCTGTTTTTACTTACGGAGCCCTTTCGGGTTTTCATCCCTGCCCATTTTGCTTGTGGACGTATTCTTTTTTTTATTTTTTTTAACGAGATTGCGCCCTTCCGGGTTTTCACAAGCTCGCCGGCAGTGCTGCTGTTTTTACTCATGGAGCCCTTTCGGGTTTTCATCCGTCCCCATTTTGCTTGTGGACATACCGTTTTTTTTTTTGAATGGGGCATTCCTAAAGATTGTGGGACTTGTTTGTAGGCCCCTTAATATCCTTCTTGTCCTTTGAGAAGAAAGGCCCATTCTACATAGAGATTCTTCTGCTAGTGAGAAATATACCCCCTGCGTATATCCCGGGGGAACGAGTACCCACGCCGTCGCTATTTTGGTGACAGGTTGATTCAAAGCCGCTTATTTTGTTAAGCATAGTCGACAAACGCCATCTTGCCTCCGCTTTTCACTCGATATCAATGGATAAGAAAGAGTCTTGACCAATTTGATCCAATCGAGCCATTTTATCCATGAGTTCTTGGAAAGTCTTCGGCTTGAAGAGGGCCATATACGAGGACGCTTTTGAATTTGGATCAAGGGTGGCTATGAGCATTCCCATGTCTGCAACATCATCGATGCATTGTGGGTAACATATTGAACCCAAGTCTCATTCGGTTTAACCCTTTCGTTGACCAACGTCGTTACGGTAGTGCGTTTATTCACAGTAGCGAATTTCTTGACAGAAGAGCATCTCCATCTCGTCGAAGGTATTCACGGAGTCATTCGGGAGTTCCGCATACCATTCGAAGGAAATGCCCGCCATACAGCTGATGAACTGTCAGAGGAGAAGTATATTATTCTCTCCAGTGTTACCGCACATAAATTTAAATCGCGCGATGTGCTGGTTCCTTTGTATATGTGGAGTCAGAAGTATGTATTCTGGCGGGTACTGTATTTGATCGTAGCACGCCCGATACGGTCGACCAGTCTTGATTGTCCTATTTACGGCTTCACTAGAGCAGTGATCTTTGATTCGCTGAGCGATATATGTGTCCGGCTTTTCTTTTAGGAATCATTTCCTTCTCAACTGTTGAAGAGGTTTGCAGAGGATTTGAAATGTCATCTTTTTCTTTAAGACCAACTACCGGCGGTTCATCTGCCAGTAGTTCCGATTGAACCATCTTTTTAGCCATATTCTGAATCAGAAGAGCCATCTGGTTCATTTTAATGGAAATTTCCGCCACTTCTTCATCTTTCTTTTTCAGATCGCACATTAGGAAATCATTATCCGACTCCTTCTCTATTCTTTCTTCGGGTGCGCCCATGGGATTTTCCTTAGATGATGGATTAGCGTTTGCTGTCGCCTGAGCGATCTTCTACCGCTTTTCACTTTGTAGTTAAACTTTTGTCAGAGACCGAGTTTGAGGTCGGTGACTAGTAGAAGCTCGAACTTCAGCTTTGGAATTAACCACGTAGATTATGTGAACTACCATGCCCCCAGGCTTGGGGTGTTTGGAGCCTTGGCCTTTGGAGTTTGCTTCGGGCACTTGAGCTTTATTAAGCATCTCTTTTTTTATGAAAAGTCGCTTTGGTTTTGAGAGGAACCACTGTATCAGGATCCGTCTTCGGGTGAGTCCCCTTCACCTGCTTGCACACCATATATATAGATGAGGAAAGTTGTCTCAGGGAGCGAACTTATTTCTGCTCTCGTGGGATCTCCATGGGCTACGGAGACTTCTTCAGTATTGCGGAAGGAGAATTTTGTCTGACCCTTCACAACAGTTTGAAGCTGTTCCCAGTTGGAACAACAACATTCACCACTAGGGTTGAAACAGGACCATACGGAGGACTGTCCCCAGATCATTTTGTATGACGTTGATTTTGACGTTGGCCGTTTCTTACGGCCTGTATTTGATTAGCTTCAGGATTTTGCTGAGCCTGCCCCCTGTTTCCTTTGAGAGCTTGAATAATCTTCCCTCTGCGTTGACCTTGGTCCTTGGCATGTGCCACTTGTTTGAGGACTGATTCCGTCAGCAAAGCTGCTGCTTGGGGAACCAGCCTGTGGAAGACAGACTTCCTCTGGGATTCCTCCATCGACGTTGAGGCACCGAGGGTGGGAGGTGGAAGTATCAATCCAAAAAGAAGCCTGTTGATTTCTTGAAGAGCCGGATTGCAGAGATTTGAGCCTGCAACTGGCCCGTACTTGACTCCACCAGATATGACAGAGCCTGAATTGCTAAGGTGGAAGCAAACGCCATTCTTCATAGAGAAGAAATGCCGGCTTCAGTATCCCCTCCCGTAAGGGCAACCACAAACATATATATTGCTATTATTTGATCGCGGAAAAACACGACACACGAAGTGTGGAGTGGAAAGAGGAAAAGATCCCACCGGGCGTGCCAGAATCTGTTCGCCGCCGAAAGACGCAACCGGAACGTTGGGACGTCCGGCCTGAATTTTGAGGGCAGATGCTATTTGGTTTTATCCGTCCACCTCTCCGAAGATGCCAAGTTGATTTATGACACCATGTATCGAAGGTTTAAACGGACACGGCCGATGTAGCAAACTTCGTCAGATCCCTCCTCATTGAGGGGTTTTTGATTGTGGGGACGCTCTTCCCTGCAGGCGCAAGCCCCTGCAGTTAATTACGCTACTGCATCGCGCTAACCACTTTCTCCTTCTCCAGATGGTCACTTCGTGTTGTACGTGTTTGTTTTGTTTTTGGTTGCCTGTGGATAGTATACACAGACTAATTTATGTTGTCGTCCGTAGGGCGGGGATTAGTCCAAATCCGTAATTTCTTAGATTTGGGTTTGCGTTCGGTTTAAGAATCGTTAATCTCATTTGAGACTAAGATCAAATAAAACTTTGTTAAGGATACGTTAGTCTAATTTTAGACTAAGATATATTTAACAGGATGATTTAGATCCAACAAAAGAGCATTTGTGCTCTATTGTTTCAGTTTAGGGACATTGCGGTCCATTGGGTTTAAGGACATCATAGTCCGTGACAGTTTAAAGACATCATAGTCTGTAAAGTTTAAATACATCATAGTCTATGAGTTTAAGGACCTCAGTCCATAAAGTTTAAGGACATCATAGTCCAAGAGTTTAAGGACCCCACAGTCCGTAATGTTTAAGGACATCATAGTCCATGGAATGTCTGGTTATCGGGACCCACCACCTCTCTGAAGACGTTGAAGAATTACAATGACACATGTCAGAGGAATGAAGAGATGTACCCTTGAACCAATGTTAGTTAGGAAATCTGTAGTCAAGTTTGGGACTAAGATCAGTTAAAAAGATTTATGAGCATATAGGCTCAATTAATCTGAATTAGGGGTCTGTGGCCAACGTGGGTTCGACCAACTCAATTTAAATAAAATGTTGAACATTTATTTGGGCGTTGAACGTTTGTTTGGGCTTAGCCTCTTTTGTCCAATAATGCTAAGCATTAATTTGAGTGTTGAGCACTCCTTATGACTCTAGGGATTTATAGAACACTTTGTGTTCCCTCAGTGCCCACGTGAGGAGCACGTGGCGCGCTTGGCGCTGAGCGCCAGTCAATGAGTGCAGTGCGCTTCTTATGAAATAGCATACTTGTGAGGAGCACGTGGCGCGCTTGGCGCTGAGTGCCAGCCAATGAGTGCAGAGCGCTCTTTATTATGTAGCGCCCACGTGAGGAGCACGTGGCCCGCTTGGCGCTGAACGCCATCCTATGAGTGTTGGGCACTCCTTATGAAATAGCACAAACGTGAGGAGCACGTAGCGCGCTTAGCACAGAGCACCAGCAAATGAGTGCAGAGCGCTCTTGATGAATTTTGTGCTCTGAGAATTAAGTTCTCGTTTATAAGAGCCTTGTCTCGGGGCTCTAAGAAGAAGGTTCTTATTTTAAGAGGAGATGTTACAATATCTTAAATTTTTTTTGTGAAAAACTTTATCTTTATCTTCTAGATCGGTGATCTAAAGAGAACTAAGTTCTTCTCCCCACCCCCTTTTTATGATGAGATGCTATGATCTCTTTTTATGAAAGACCTCTGTTTTATAGATCTATGATCTAGAAAAAGAACTAAGTTCCTCTTCTTTTTTTCTGATGAGATGCTTCGATCTCTCTGTTTTATTTACCTTGAAGAAATTCTTCTTCTGAGAGCTTTCTTTTCTCTTTGAAATTTCTCAAAGTTTGGGGGGGTTCCTCTGTTGTTTGGAAAGAGAGATCATTGATCGTCGGGACCCACCACCTCTCCGACGCCGCCGAGGGATTACAACGCTATATATCGAAAATGTGGAGGGATGTACCCTTTGAACCATGTTCTACTTATCAAGAGGAAGAATATGTTGAAGCTTAAACTCCTAACTTCTAAAAAAGGCAACTTTGTGTCTGCGTACGTGCGTCGCACGTGTTGGGCACACGTGCATCGCACGTGGCGGTTGCACTTCATGGGGGGCAGCTAAGGCCCTAACATGGAGAACTAAGCTCCTTTGAGAATTGAATTCTTGCACATGCGTTGCACGCGGTGCGCACGTGCGTTGCGCACATGCACGTTATGGAGGGGCAGCTAAGGCCCTAACTTGGAGAACTAAGCTCCTTTGAGAATTGAATTCTCCCACGTGCATTGCACGTGTTTGGCTCATGTGCGTTGAACGTGGCGTGCATGTGGCGGGTGCACGTGCATTGCAAGTGGCACACATAGCGCTTGCGCATATACGGATTATGGGGGGCAGCTATGGCCCTAATTTGGAGCACTGAGCTCCTCTGGAGAACTAATCTCCTTTGAGAATTGAATTCTCCCACGTGCGTTGCACGTGTTTGGCCCACATGCATTGCATGTGGCACGCATGTGGCCGGCGCACGTGCATTGCACGTGGCGCACAAGGCGCTTGCGCATATGCGCATTTGGGGGGGCAGCTATGGCTCTAACTTGGAGCACTAAGCTCTTATGGAGAACTAATCTCCTTTGAGAATTGAATTCTCATCCTTTTCTAAGAGGTATCCCCTCTTATTTATATGGGAGTGCTAGAGAAGAGATCTCTCTTTTTCCTGATGTGGGACTAAAAATGCATCCCCATGTAGTAGAGCATTACTTTAGATTACACATGCGTAGCACATTTGCTCATAACTTTTGATCCCGGATGAATTATGAGGCCCATAAAGAATCAAATCGAAGGATTTTTCGAGACGCTTTAGATACCATCAGAATTTAGCTGATTCTCATTCGGGAGTTTGTTAAAATACAGCCCGGAAAATACTGTTTTGCATTTTCTTAAGCGTATCGCTGCCATTTGATACCTTGGGCTCTTTTGCATAGAAATTTTTTGGCGGGAACAGTGATCATCTGTTGAGATGGTGTAGACGATATCTGCATTTACGTGTTAGTGATGGACATGACAGATTTGAGGATTTACGTGTCGGTGATGGACACGAGAGATTTCTGATTTCGTGTGTCGATGTTGGACATTCATACATATATATTGATATGTTGTTATCATGAGAGATACAGTCAGATTCTAGTTGTTGTAGCTGACAAGGTCTGATCCGGGGGACAGTACCTGCATATATTTGTACGGGCATTCATATACATAAAAAGGAATTCAAACACGAGCTATAGACTCATTATTTTGAATTGTCTGATATGACACTGGGATCTTTAAATTATAAACCTCTAAACGTATATCTAAATTAAGATACCTGTAATATTTCATACTATCACGTCTGCTTTTATCCCATGACATATCTATTCCGTGGCTATTTTAAACAAGAGGTTTATATACATACATTTTGGGCTACTTTGGGCTTATACCTAGATACAAGTCTTTGCATTTGATATGTGCTACTTGGGATCAAATAATACATAGTGTTGCATTATGATACATATGCATATCATATATTGTACTAGTACAGGTTATGATAGTACTATACTTATGACCTAGGTATCGTCGTGTATTTCGATTTCTACCTTGTGATTTACTTTTATTCACTGAGTTGGCAACTCATCCCCGTTGTGCCACAGTTTTTTGCAGGTGTTACCGCTTGGATTATCAACGCCTTGGGCACAACTTTCTTTCGGTGATTGCTTTGGGTAAGTGAGTTACTATTGTATCGTACTCGCACTTGGTTATTCATATATTTTTTTATCTAGCAAAAACTCCATCAACTTATAATTGGTAAATTGTGGACTAAGAAGAGAGACTTAGAATTTGGGTGTTGTGAAGTCGCACTCATTGGAGTCGACTTTTTTTATCATGTGCTTGGTTGCTCCGCCGTTTGGGCGTAGAAGATAGCTCCCGTTGGGTTGCTATTTTATCATTGTGGTTGCATTGGGTTTTTATGCAAAATTATAAAGGAGGTGCTGTCAAATTTCAAAATCTCAAAGATGCTCTTTAAACATACTTGTTTAAAATCAAATGGTTATTTTAATATGATTCTATCTGATGATTATTAAAACTTCACCTCCGATGTTTTCAAAAGAAAAAGGTTTAGATTGCCGGTTTCGGCTTACTTAAACCACGTCCGCGTCTTTAGATGTCACGTGATTTAAGTGCCGGTCACGTGCCGCATTTGGATCATGGCAAAGTTGGTATCAGAGCGTTTGGTTTAACCTTTGTTCGAGTTTAGGTTTGGCTATATGGGGTCTAGGCATACACTTTTGTTACCTAGGCTTGACCTTATAGGACTTAGACTTGACTTTGGGGGTCTTATACCCGAAGTTTCGTTTTATAGGTTGACCTTGGTTGATGGAGTAGGTACCAAATAGAGTGACGTACCGTACATATGTTCTGCGACATATTTATGATATGTTACTCCGCCAAATTACCTTAGGATTTATATCTTGAGATCTTCCTTCTATTCATTCCGTTGATCTATCCTCATCAATGCATGTTGATTGTTTCGATCACCATGTTTACATCAGCCGAGAGTACTGTGATTAGAGATTTGGTCAGAGCAACTAGGACAAGGACTGACCAGGATGACATTCCGGTGACGTAGAGACATGTTGTTTATTCATATTCAATCGTGTTCTAATATTGAAGCGAGTTTCTTCGGGATCCGCACCAGAGTGTTCGGTTATTGTAGGAGATCAGCCAGACTTTAGGCATGATGTTTTCCCCACTCAAAGATCGTGGTGTTGTGTACTGTTCAGACAGTGGTACCAATCGTTGCTGAGATTGTCGAGGTGTTGCTTCCAGAGTGCAGAAAGTAGACAGTCGTCGATGTTTACAAGTGTAGCTGGATCAGAGGATTAGTAGCCATTCAAATGAGGGATGACGAAGAATTTTAATTCATTGTGGCGCTCCGATACAAGATCGGTGAAATTGATTAGCTTCTTCCAATGGGTCTTGCTCAGACCTGGTGCAAGTCGCTCGAGAAAGAGATCGTGCAGTAGGTTTTCCTCCGACGGATTGAGACGAGTTCTTAAAGGTGAGCTTGGCCAAATTCTTCTACAAAGTATCAGAGATGTCGGATTTGTGTTTTTGAGTTTTGTAAGATTCCGAGCTTGGTCATAACCGGGTATGACTTGCAATTTGCTTGGTTATCGCGATATGCTCTTTAATTGGTTGATATTGGAGAGTCATAGAACAGGAGATTGGTGCGATGTTTCAGTGGGCAGTTGTTCTTCACCATCGATATTGAAGATTCAATGCGAATGCAGAAGCGCGTACGGCCACACTTTCAGGAGGAGATCTTAAGGAAATGACAGTTGTTACGAAAAAGAATGTGGATTCCGTAAGGAGTGCTAGTTCCAGGAAGGCTGGATAAATAATATCAGCAGGAGATTTGATGGATTCTTTCCAAAAGTTATATTAAGTAAGATTTGACCGAGGATCAGTTATTGGAGAAAACACAGAGGTTAGAGATTTCCGTCATCAGCAAGTTGAGTTGCGAGAGACTGGACTACTGGCCAAGGAGATGTGGTGAGAGGTATCAGCAGTAGGACTGATTGTGTCGTTACTTCTCACCGGACGATACTATAAAGAGGACATTGCATTAGAGATCCGCAAGAAGAATCAGAATTCAGAGATAGAGAATGCTAGACCGGGGCAGTAGGCAAGTAGTAATATTTGCTCTGCCAGTTACGGGTGTATAAACACCTTTCGACATTGAAGAAGATATACTTCGATGTCTGTTGCTTTGTTATTTGAGTTTTTGATCCAAATATTTCGTTTTCAAATGTTGAAAAGAGGACAACTCAGCGTCCATTATTTTGATTACGTATTTTGAGGACATGAGGGTCGCACAAATGTTTTGTGCACATCAGATGCACTTTTCGAGATTTTCGTGCATGATGATTTCACTTTGATTGATATTTTGTGCACACCAGGTGCACTTGTTTGAGATTTTCGTGCGAGGTGACTGCACTCGATTGGAGTGTTGTGTATACCGGATGCACTAAACTAATATTTTCCGTGCACATCAGTTGCAAATGATTAAGAGATTGTGTGTGTGTGTATATATATATATATATATACTCTAGGTATACTTGGTATAATTTTGTGCACACCCGTTGCACGTTTTGATGTTTTGTGCACCCTGATGCACTTGATATTGTTTTGTGCACCCTAATGCACTTGAGATTTGTTTTGTGCACACTTGTTGCACTCGACGCTGCTTTTGGTTTCGTGCACACCGTGATGTGTAGTTTGAGATTAGCATTCAAACCCGTTAGGGTTGATTTTGTTTTCGTGCTTTGCACTTGAGAGAATATCCTATAGAATTGATTTATATATGTTTTCACTGTTCGTGTGCTACCGATATTGTACTACGACTATTGCATTGATTGTGTATTGGATATACACAACGGCTTTCGTATTTTGGCATCTTGCATCGTAACAGGAGTAATCCCCATAACAACCGCTAGAGTTACAGTTATGTGTGTTGTATATCTTTTGATTTTTCACGCACGCTGTTGCGTTATGTTAAGTTTTAGCTCGTATGGGACTTTGGAGTTCTGTTATATCGAGCGGATTTTATGTTTAAATTTGGACCCCGGGAAATTGTTTTGAATTTAATTGATTGGATTACGAAAAATGTTTTAAGAAGATGATTTAATTTAAATTCGGGGACCGAATTTCTTTAAGGGGGAGAAACTATAAAATTTTGGAAAATTTTAAATATTAATTTATAATTTTAATTATGACTTTAATAAGTTTACAAATATGATATCTCTTATGAAATTGGGAATCGGAATTATATCCGAAAAATGTAGTTATTTCGATAAATATGAATAAAAATTTGTGATATCATAAAAAAATGATATTTTAAATTATTTTAATATGAGATTTTATTTTACATTAAGCTAATGATAATTAAGTGTTATAATAAGTATTTCATTCTTAAACATGGATGGAGATTTTTACATAAAAGGGTTTCTTTTGTTTTAACTCTTTTGTTAATAGTTGGTATATTATAATCTAGGCTAAAAACCCCACCCTCAACATACCTCACCCATGCTTAACTCCCTCCACCTCTACCTTCACATTTCTCCACCTTCTCCTTCACAATTCTCCACCTCTTCCTTCTATCATGCCACCTCCACCTCACACCCTCTACCTCATGCTTTCTTTACATAAATCCTCAACCAATTACACATATTCTTTGTTCTTTCTCCAACTGAAACAACACGCTTCTTCATCCCAAGCCAAGAAAATTCCTATGTCTTCATCATATCAATGAAGGAAACATTAATCCTTTCATAAATTGTGCACACCATCAACCTATGAGCGACTACAATCCCTAAGGGTCTCCATAATACCATTCATGAGCTGGTGTTTCATTGTACACAATCTCCATAGGTATAATTCCTTTCCTCCTTGCATGTTCAGTACATTTCATATCTGTTTTTAGTCTGTAGTGTTAGAATAATAGGAGAATTGTGATATTTGTGGTACCATATTTGAATCTGGAGCTATTAGGTAAAACCAATAGAAAAACTTGCAAAACCAGATGTATCATGTGACAACTAGGAGACTACACATAAATCCCAAGACCCCATCTCCATACCCGACCGGGCGAGAATCCCTGTTTGGCCAAGGTCGTCGGACTTTTTGGGGCTTTTTGATGTGGATTTTCTTTTTTAGTTTGAACTTGGTATTTTTTAAGTTACTGTATTGTTTGATTTACTCCAATATTCATGTATAAAAATCAGGGAATGAGTAGTAAAGGTTTTATCAAATTTCTTATATTACGATACAGGTTTTCGTATTTTGAACTGCAACTGAACTGTTAATGTTTATACGTTAACAACAGAAATATAATGTCGTTTTTGGGTTAAGTATACTGTAGGTTTTAACTTATGGGTGCCTGTCTCATTGTTTTGAGTTTTGATATGATTTTTACGTCGATATGATATAACTACCATTATAGGTACGGTTGCGAAGAATTCCGAGACAGAGTTGGCAGACATAGCAGCGTGGGTTTAAGCAAGCTCATCAAGTAGGTGAGTACATTTACATCTACGGGGGAAGTCGGGTGGATGGCGCATAGCACCCTGCAACCTTATAGATAGTAATATTATATTTAGTCGATTTTAGTGTTTATCCAAAATATTGATATTTGAGTGAATATGCATCTAGAAGGACATTCATTTGCTTGTAGTTAATTATGGTTTATGTAAATTGGTATGAAAGACCATGCTGTACTAGAGGTGAATTTGATATAGTGATAATGTGAGGTATTGTACGAGATATTATACTGTAGTAATGATGATGAGATTAGTATGCCAAATAACTGCCAAGTTATCTTTAGACTCATAGATTAATGTTGTATTTCGTTTTAGAACGTAATACTTGAGTGAGCTATACTCTTTTAAAAACTAACGATTTGTCTCTCTTTTTAGATGATAAAAGATAAGGATGCGATGCTAATTTACAAAATAAATATCCATTTTCAATCCGAGGTAGCTTCCTAAATTTCAAAACCAACGTTTCGTTCATTTTCATAGATAATGGTATAGCTCATAGCAAGTAGCTACATTTATTAGATACGCTTAGATTACTATATTGGTTCACGTTATAATTATTGATGTTATACGTTTCTGTAATATGAACACTCTGAAAGAACACTACATAACTACCAATGAGTACTATGCTGTATAAGCACGTACACGTATGTTACACTACACCTCATTGGTATAGCCATGTCACTGTAGGAACGTTATGATATATAATGCGTATGTAGATGTCGATATGAGTAGGCTATTACACTTTTAGAACACTTGCACAAATACTAATGATTGCCATGCTGCACGAGCACAGACGCGTATGCTACATTACACATTATTAGTAGTGCCATGACACAGTAGAATTGATATCATTATGCCTATATGATTTAATTACACAGTCTTTCTTTATTACCTGTTGTGTATTGCAAATGTCAGTAATATAGATGTATTTTATTCTTATGGATTTTCTGGATATTCTACTCCTGATGATATATATCAGTGGTATGGGACGTTATTATATATGTATATATATAATATATCATAAGAATTATCTATGCAAGTATTCTCATTCTTTACTTGATATTCCTGGATATGATGAGTTGATGCCCACCATGAGCTTGATGTTTTCTGACTATTTTATTCCGAAACGTCGGGGGGCTATACGGTTTCAGACTTGTTACTTATCCAGACTAAGTGGGGGGCTATACAGTCGGATATATGGTGCACCCGGTCGAGACCGAGGCGTAGGATAGCTGCAGTAAGGCGGGGAGCCTAGCGAGGATACTCGATATCGGAGATAGAGATGAGCACGACAGATATTCAGGGGATACTGACCGGGGTTCGATTTGGGCACGACGGATGTCCAGGGGATACCGACCGGGGCAAGGGATATCGGGTGGCGATCATCTGTTGAGATGGTGTCAACGATATCTGCATTTACGTGTCGGTGATGGACATGAGAGATTTGAGGATTTACGTGTCGGTGAAGGACACGAGAGATTTCTGATTTTGGGTGTCGATACTGGACATCCATACATATATATTGATATGTTGTTATCATGAGAGATACAATTAGATTTTAGTTGTTGTAGCCGACCAGGTATGATCCAGGAACAGTACCTGCATATATTTGTATGGGCATTCATATACTTAAAAAGGAATTCAAACACTAGCTATAGACTCGTTATTTTGAAATGTCTGATATGACACTGGGATCTTTAAATTATAAACCTCTAAACATTTCTTTACTAAAATAGCAGGACGTATATCTAAATTAAGATACCTATTATATTTTATACTATCACGTCTGCTTTTATGCCGTAGCATATCTATTCCGCGGCTATTTTAAAGAAGAGGTTTATATACATATATTTTCGGCTACTTTGGGTTTATACCTAGATACAGGTCATTGCATTTGATATGTGCTACTTGGGATCACATAATAGATAGTGTTGCATTATGATAGATATGCATATCATATATTATACTAGTATAGATTATGATAGTACTATACTTATGACCCAGGTATCGTCATGCATTTCGATTTCTACCTTGTGATGTACTTTTATTCACTGAGTTGGCAACTCATCCCTGTTGTGGCGCAGTTTCTTTCGGGTGTTACCACTTGGATTATCAGCGGCTTGGGCACACATTTCTTTCGGTGATTGCTTTGGGTAAGTGAGTTACTATTGTATCGTACTTGCACTTGGTTATTCATATATTCTTGTATCTAGCAAAAACTCCAACAACTTAGAATTGGTATATTGTGGACATAGAAGAGAGATTTAGAATTTGCGTGTTGTGAACTTGCACTCATTGGAATCGACTTTTTATATCATGTGCTTGATTGCTCCGCCGTTTAGGCATGGAAGCTACCTCCTATTGGGATGCTATATTATCCTTGTTGTTGTATTGGGTTTTTATGCAAAATTACAAAGGAGGTGCTGTCAAATTTTAGAACGTCATAGATGCTCTTTAAACATACTTGTTTAAAATGAAATGGTTATTTTAAAATGATTCTATCTGATGATTATTAAAACTTCACCTCCGATATTTTCAAAATAAAAAGGTTTAGATTCCGGGTTTCGGCTTACTTGAACCATGTCGGCGTCTTTAGATGTCATGTGATTTAAGTGCCGGTCACGTGCCACATTTGGGTTGTGACACAAATCAAATAATATACTATAAAACTGAGCAAGATTGTCCTCTACATACATATCCCTAGCATCCATATGTATACATATACAATACCGGCCTCTAGGGCATATATATCCAACACCAGTGCCCCGTCTTCTTGCAGTGAAAACATTCCCCTTTTCCCGACTTCTTAACCTTGGATTTGTCTCTCCCTTGTACCTTCTTGATTCCGCCTCTCGGTTTGGTTGATTTCTTCTTCTTCCTTCCCTTAGCCTTGGCTTTTGGGAAGGAAGAGGAAGATTGTCCAACAATCAGAGAGGAAGACTTCCTCTTAAGCGTGCTTTCCACACTTCTCAACATATTGAGAAGTTCGGGTAGTGACTTCTCCATGTTATGCATGTTGAAGTTCGCTATGAATGGAGCAAGGGCAGAGGGAAGAGACTGTAGAACAATATCAATATACTGCTCGTTCTCTATTGTCCATTCGAGGCCCTCAAGCTCTTCAATAAGGGCTATCATCTTCAAAATGTGATCACCTACTGGTGTGCTAGGAGCCATCCGCATCTGAAACAGCTTTCGAGACGCTTCGTACCGTAGGATACGAGATTGCTCCACTTACATATCTTTTGTATGGAAAAAAGATGGATTGAACATCCATCAACTCGTGCTGCTTTTGATGTGTATTATCCATTGATGCAAGCGCGAGGCATTTGGCAGTACCACGGTCAATATCCCACGTTTTGCGGATCTCCCTATCTGCAACAGAAGATTCAGGGCCTGGGCTGGGAGGGGCGGAGGCAGTGAGGACATATGATACTTTATCATATATGAGAGCAATGTTAATGTTCCTCAGCCAATCTTTATAGTTCGTCCCAGTTAGCTTATTTTTCTCTAAAAGTAGCTTAAGTCTAGTCATGGTTATCTGCTATTAAGAGAGAGAAAAGAATACACTCAGCGAAAGCACTTGCAAAAATCAGATTGGTTATTATCTTTTCTAATTAATATCCCCCACTGCTTTTATCAAATTTTCCTTCAAACCTTAAAATGAAAATTAGCAAGGATTAATTACATTCTCCAAGTTCACTAACCGTTCAGCCATGCCAATGCCAGTACTTTGAGGGAGGTTCCCCGTACTTTCGCATGGACCTAATTAAAATAATCCTCATTTTCGCAGAGGCGTAGCCCCATTGACACATTTTTAGACACCTTATGGGTTAGCTAATTATAAAGTGCAAAACTCTCCTGGGAGCAATTTTTGCTCACAGTGGGATCGGGATCCTACTATAACATAGAAGGTATGCAATCTCATTGCAAATTTCAACTCTTGAAACCCCCGATATGGTTTTTAACCCTAGCACTCATGACGTAGGCTACGGTCAACATATCATAAGCATTAGTCAAGTTCTACCCGACATTTCATGATTAATTAGACCCACCCACATGACCCTTGGCTATGGTCAACATAATCATGTGACGGTCCTAATTAATCGCATCATATGCTGTGTAGGAAGACATCACTTAGCAACCGTACACTACGCCTTGGCTATAGTCAACATACGTAACATGAATAATAAGTACTCTACTTCCCAAAATGACGGAGGGTTGCGAATGGTTTTTAAGAAAACCTTTAACTCTTTGAACTTGATATCGTTGTAGAATCTAATGGTTTTAAAAGGAGTGGCTTAATCTTCGCATTTTGAAAACTTGCTTTTTCACAAAAAGTCGAGTAGGTTTCAAATCCAATTCTACAACATCTTTTTAGGTTCCTTTTTCTTTGCATTAATCTCATTAATGTTGTCCCATCATTTAAGTCATTAAGCCATTACATCATTTAAGTCCTTAAGCCATTACAGAAAAGAAAAGAAAATAGAACGTACGCTTATGCCATCCGCATTCGCCACAATGTCCCGTTATGTACCGTTAGGTTACTTAACTAACTGAAAAGCGGGGTGGGACTAGCGCAGATGCAAAACATAAGCAACGTTTATTATATATCATATACATAATACATCATTCGTCTCGGCATATAAAGTGATCACTTCACAGAATATCAACAGCAGAAGCACATATATGAATATATAGGATATTCTAGGAGGTCAGTATTTTGTATTTTGCCAACAATAGAAAATAGGATTTCACGGTCGTGATGAATAGCCAAGCCCACACCCATAGACCCATACGAGAGCGGCAAGTGACCCTACTAATTCTAGAGTTAGGAGACCCGGTCTTGACTCCTCGAGATGGCCTCCCACTGGACCCTAGAACCCGGTCACTTGTGCTCCCCACCTTGGGTCTATCCTAATGGGGAGAAGTAAATAATATACAACAATGGTGACATCATCCCCAACTCGGAAGTGCCCCAATAAAAGAATATTACATACAATTAATTTTACATGAATGAAAAGAAAAACTCTCATCTTACATAAACCCCCGACCATTACATAACGACGATCCTATACATCATATCTCAGCAACACATAATATCACATATCAACAACGTAAATAAGTATGCGTACCCCAATTGTCGTTGATGTATAGCAACGAAACCGGCGATACACCACTTACTACACTTATGGTCGCAGAAAATAAGGGAAAAACTACAACAATTTGAATCATCACTGCCTTTAGACATCATAAACCTGGATTATCACATATTCTGGATTTCATGCCTGACGATGCAAATCTTACATTTAGGTCTCATCTTTGAAAACACCTTTTCAAAAGAAGTCGGGTAATTCAATAAGATTCCCGATTCCACCCGAGGCCAAAATGTTAGATTTACACGCAACTAATTATTTTTCACAAAACTAATTAGTGTAGATTCAAATTATTGTATCACATTCAGAAATATCTAGACGATGTTAAACGTTTCGATCGACTCAACAAACACCTACAAATTACCCCGAGAGCTCAACACTTGAGCAAAGATAAAATACCAAAAACATGCAACGGTGCCAATGGACCAACCGTACAAGGGTCAACCCTTGCCTCACCTATGGCGCCACGGAACTACGGCAAGCCCTAAGGTTTGGCCGTGGTTCCATTGTCATAGAATCGAGTTAGGGTTACATTCCTCTAGAAGGTCCACATGGTTACTTGCATGAACTTTCGAGTATCTTTAACTTGGAAAATTCCAACACATGAAAATTTTCAGCGAAAGTAATGAGGTGGTGTAGATGTTCGTTCAAACTATTAAACGTCGTCAAAGTTACTAGAAACAATGTTAAAATTACGACTACGAAATACTCTGAATTAGCCCCTAAACAAAATTAACATCACATGAAATTTTGGACTGAACAAACAATACCTGAAACCCAAAAATCTACAGACCAGAGCACCAAAGGAAAACGAGGCAAAACAGAGTGAAGGGGACCGGCTTTGCCGGAAAAATGGGTCATGTCACCAGGTCAAAACCGGTGGATTGGCCTCGTTTTTCTCCAATGTTCTCAGTGCATCACATGCAAGCTTCTGCAGTTGCCTAAAAAAATTTTCGAGGCCATTTGAAAATCGACAGAGAGCATATTTCAGGGTTTCAATTTATCATATTTTCGGAGTTGTTTCGTTTTCGTAATATTTATAACATCGTATAAGTTTCTAACTTGGCTCTAATACAACTGTAGGGATTCCTTAGCATCATGCCTAGGTTTTGGGTATCATCACACATACTATAATAAAAATTTATGGTGTGCAAACAATACCAACCATGAATCGAACTAGAAATTTAGGGTAACAAAACTTAGTATCACATACTAACAAGGGTCTAACACTAAGAGGAGAGTAATACAACCTTTGTAGACCTCCTCTTGTGACTCCTTGGATCAACTAAGGTTTGAACCGGTTCGCTTGAATCCTTCCAAGTCCATGACGATCCACCACGGAGTCCTTTTGCTCAAGCTCCTAGCTTCACTTGATCTTTGAAGAAGTGGAGCAAACAACCTACACTAGTGGGCTAGACTAATATAGATTGGTGATGTGGGTTTGGATCTCACTAAAAAAAACTTTATCTTTTTATGTTCTTCACTCACTTTCAAAAACCTATAGAGCTTGAAGGAGGAAGAAGAAGGAGAATGGCTAAAAAAAGTCTCATGAGAGAATAATGAATATAATCAAGAGAGAGGGGGGGGGTTTATCTCATGCCTAACCATGGTTACAAAATATATAGATATTTTGAGACTTGGGTTTAAGAAAAACCATAGGCTACAAAAACTATGGGCAATGAAACCATGGTTTTGACTTTAGTCAACACAAGAGTAGAGAGTAGAAAAGTCAACCATGATTTTATTCCCATTTTGCTTTTCTCAATAATCAAAATATATAAATATGTTACCATGTGTATCTTGGATTGCCATCACCAATGTATCATCAACCATAACACACGTATGCTTGCATGTGTGCATCCATATCAACATATACATACACTCATGCATGCATCATAAAGAAATATGTTTTAATAAATGATCTAATGGACTTTATATTAAATAAACACATAATTTAATAACCCGGTCATATCACATATGACCCGTCCAATAGTAAATGCCCGATTAAAATACGGTATAAAATACACGCATTTAATCGAGCTCCCGCGCATATCCCATATGCACCCCACATCTTTTCTCCTGAGCTAGGTAACCCCTTTGTGGGACTCTAAGACTCATCAATACGCTAGCAGTAGGCAGTGATCATATCACATACCCACAAACCGTCAGTAGCACAAGCTGTACGTAACGGCTCCCAGGTATTGAGCGATCAGAAGAAACACAAGTGAACCCGTCAAAACTCCCGTCGAGCCAACTGGCAACACTTACCGTACAGTCCGATATTTTCGTCAGATATGCTGCATATCGAGTCTAGGGATGGTATCGTCGACCCCAATAACTCAATAAGCCATGCCGGTATATGTCTCATAACAGATCGAGAAACTACTGATAACACTTATCAGCCCTAGCCAGGGACTTCTTGTTATAGCCAATCGTGCATAGCACAACATCAACCCCCAATACTAGGAGAGACGAAACCCCTCCTATCGCTCATTGCCTCCATGTGCCTCGGGAATGTACCCAAAATCCACCTGTTTGCACGACTCAGTAGAGCCATGGTAGGGTGGAGATCAAAGTACAGTGGGAGGACACACAAGACTCTATGACAATCTCGTGTCTACAGACTAACCTGTACGAGTGTCACTTGAGAACTTCTATCCGACGATAGATATAATACCATATACGAGTTCTCGGCGAGTCCATTCTACCCAGTCTCACTGAGCATCCGTATACAGTCTTTAGTGTCATTACACCAATGGATTTGGGATCATCCATCACCTATCATATGGGTCAAGTAACGTATATGCTAGTCTATTATGGAACATCGATACCCCATCTCGATACACCCACGACTACGAACATTTCAAGGATATGCTTATAAACTACACATGTTTCACTAGTATGATCCGCATCATAATCCCAGTATCCAAGCAAATATCCTAAGTGCTTTGTCAACATGTACCAAATGAGTAATATGCATGAACAAGTGAACATGTTAAGATAAAGAACAACCAGATAGCATACTATCATGTCGAGCAAGAATGTCCTCTGAATTTATATATACACATACTGATACATCCACTATCATATAACAGCCTCTAGGGCATGCATATATCCAACAAGGATTAATCTCATCCTACAGTACTTGCTTAACCTTTCAGCCAGTTTGGTGTTGGAACTTCGAGGGAGGTTTTCCAACGCTTTCATGAAGTTCCTTAATTACATAATCTCTTTTCCCTGGAGGCGTATGAAAGTCTATCTTGGCACCACCATGTGATTCTAGAGGCATCAAGCATGCCAGATTTTATTTTTATTAGGTGCTAAGTTAGACT
This sequence comes from Agapanthus africanus, assembly GCA_030015575.1. Taxonomy (NCBI): domain Eukaryota; kingdom Viridiplantae; phylum Streptophyta; class Magnoliopsida; order Asparagales; family Amaryllidaceae; genus Agapanthus; species Agapanthus africanus. Next base: position 431,059,223 of record CM057337.1, read on the forward strand.
AACAAGATCTTTACCAGAATATTAAGGTTTGCCTATGATGATATGATGAACTAAAGTGAAGAAAAGTGCATACAACCTTTGTACTTCGAGTCCTTCTTTTCTTAGGCTCTGGGTTATGGTCCATGCGACTCCTCTAGGATCTACTTCAAGTTGGTGCAAACTTCCTCATAGATCTTCAAGCCAAAGACGATCCACTCGAAGTCCCTCTAGCTCAAGCTAACTCTACACTAAACTCCTTTAGTGTAGGAAACACACCACACTAAATTGCTAGTTTTGCAGTGTTGTCTAGCACGGCAGTAAGGTTTCGGGAGGCATCGACCATGCCAATTTCAAAAAATTTCCATTCTAGCTAACCCTAACCCTTGAATCATTACTAGAAAATCCGACGATACGATATGTAAACAACTTTACAACTAAGTGAATGCGGAATACAACCTTTGTAGACCGGTCCTTCACTTCAAATGCTCCATGTAGACATCCCTTCGCTGCGAGTAATGATCTCCCGATCTCTTGAGAGGCTCCACAAAGTAAAAGATACAAACTTGCTCGAAGTCTTCGATGCCGAAGATGATCTATGTCGTGGAGACTCAAGCTCATGCTACCCATTCACTAATGGTAGATTAGTGAAGCAAACACCCTAAACTAAATGGCTAATAGTAGAAGATGATGAAGTAGGAAATGGCTCACTTTAATTTTATTTTTCTCACAATATTTTCTCAATTAAGAAAAAGCTAGCAAGCTTTTTTCTCATGAAGAAGAAGATGAAGTGATCAAGAGAGAATGAGCTCATGAGGTGAGAAAATAAACCATGGTGAGTATATGACATACACTAATCCAGGTAGAGAGTTAACCATGGCTAAATATAATGGTTTGGTTTATAAAATATCTTAAGCAAAACAAAACTAGTTGAATTAATCAATGGTTATCCAAGCTTCTCCAAGCTTCTAGTCATGACCAATATTCAACCATTTTGAATTACTTAATAAACCCTAATTTATACATAGCATGGTCTAAGTCACACACACACCCTTGTTGCATGTATCATCAAGCATGACACAAATATATATCACATATATATTATGTGCACAAAATCAAGTGAGAAAAGAAATCATAAGTGAGCCAATACTATTTAATGTAAATTAATATTTCAAATATATAATTATATATTAAATCATTAAATCAATACTTGATTTAATAATCCGGCTATATCATATATAACCAACTAATATCAAATTTAACAACTTATCGAATCAACACTTGATCCGATAACCCGGTGATAACATATATAACCGACCGATGTCACATATCGCGGGAATGGAATGCGGTATCATATACGCGCATTAATCTCGATCCCGCACATATCACATATGTGCTCCTACTCCATTTCTCTTGAGCTAGGAAACCTCTGTGTAGGACTCTAAAGACTCGTCAATCCGCAGGCAGTAAGTGATGATCATATCAAACCACCACAACCCGCAAGCATTCTGCTAAACGTAATGGCCATCCGGGTATTGAGCGATTAAAAGATCAACAAGCAAGCCTGCTCATACTCCTGCGAATCCAATCAGTAACACTACCGTACAGTCCAGTTTCTTCGTCTGATATGTCGCATATCTCGTCTAGGGGTGTTAAACGTCAGAGCCCAGAAATTCGATAAGTCGTGCCGATGTGAGGCTCGTAACCGGTCGAGAAACTACTGATAACACTTACCAGTATATCTCAGAATCAGCCCTGGCCAGGGACTTCTTGTTATAGCCAATCGAGCACAGCGCAACATTAACTCCCTATACCGGGAGAGAAGAATCCCCTCCTATCGCTCATTGCCTCCATGTGACTCGGGGCTGTACCCAAAAACCACCTTTTTGCACGATCTCTTGACCTTGGTATGTTGGAAATCAAAGCACAATGGGAATCACACAAGACTCTATGACGATCTCGGGTCGACAGACTATCCTGTACCAGTGCCACCAGAGAACTGGCATCTGACGTGAGGTATAATACCATCTGGGAGTTCTCGGCGAGTCCGTCTAGTGTACCCAGTCTCCACTGAGCACCCGTATATCTTCTCTGATGTCAAACACCAATGGATATAGGATCATCCATCGCCCATCACATGGGTCGAGAAGCGTATACGCTAGTCTACTCTAGAGTATCGATGCCCTGTCTCGATAATCCCATGACTAGGAACATTTTAAGGATGTACTTGCCGACTACCTCTGCCCCACTAGTATGATCCGCATCATAATCCTGGTAGTCTAGTACTCATCATAAGGGCTTTATCAACATGTAATAGAGAGACAATAAGTGTACATGTTAAGATAAAGTGCAACCAGATAGTATACTATCATGTCGAGCAAGAAAGTCCTCCCTATGTATGTCCAAGCATCCACTACAATATACATCGCATGTACAGTAATGGCCTCTACGGCATACACATAACTAACAATCTCCCACTTGAACTAGGGCCATCATATAGCAGTGGTTGTAGTATCCTATACTCAACCATCCCATAAAAGTCTTTCTTAGGAAAAGGCCTTTGTGAGTGGATCCGCCGTGTTGTCCTCTGTGTCTACTCTCCTAACCTCGATCTTCCTGGAGATCAACCATATCCATGATCAGGTGATACTACCTTAGAATATGTCTGGATAACTGATGTGACGGGGTTCCTAGGCCAAAGCTACAACTCCATTGTCACATAATGGTAGGAACGAAGTTCATCTAATGAACTTATATACACCCAGACTCCCTCTTTGGTAGTATCATTGGTAGCGATGTATCGAGCCTTTATCGTCTAGTTTGTCACGATATCTAGTTTGGAACTCTTCCAACATACCATCCCTTCACTGACGGAAAAGACAATGATTATGACTGACATTTAGTCGTCCTTACCACCCAAGATGCTATCCAGTGATTCTCCCCAGGATCGATTGATATCATCTCACTACACCTAGTAAGAATCCTAACATCCACTTAGTTCTATCTCATAGATCCAAAACCCAGGATTTAGGAGGTATCACCTTGATCTTATATGGAGAATCAATATGATAATAGGAGATTGATCGAGTGTAGCATAGAAAACACCTTCCCTATCAAGAGGACGCCATCTATATACAATACGAGAATGACCACCATACTCTCTACAACCTTTTTGTATATACAAGATTCATCTACCATTTTGATGAAGTCAAACACTTTGACTACCACATCAAAAAAGATGTACCAACTCCGCGATTCCTGCTTTAACCCGTAAAGCAACTTGCACAAGTTTCCGCTGCTCCCACTATCTACAAAGCCCTCTGGCTGTGTACTTATAGACGCTCTGTTCTAAATCACTATTTAAAAAAGCAATCATGACACCCAACCATTAGATATCGTAGTCATGGAATGTAGCAATGGCATGTAGGATCCGGATGGACTTAAGCATAGTTTCTGGAGAAAAGGTTTCATCATAAACCACACCTGATCGATGACGAGAACCTTTTGCAACAAGTCTAGCTTTGAAAGTCTCAACGTTTCCATCTACACCAAGTAACTTTTCAAGATATACTTTCTCCCGATGGGGATTTAAACCTTTAGATATAGCAACCAAAGTCCATACTTTGTTGGTGTATATGGATTCCATCTCAGATCGCATAGCATCAAGCCATTCTTACGGAGTCCCCGCTCTTGATGGCTTGCTCGAAACTAGTTGGGTCATCATCTCATGATGCAATCCTCGCTCCTACTGTCATTGGGTGACTAAGCAAGCCTAAAAGGCGCTAGAAGGCATGAAAACCGAAGTATCTTTCAGGCGGATGAGGAACCCTACTAGATCGGTAGAGAGGCTGAGGTTCGTTGGGAACTATTGAATCCTCCGGTTCTACCAAATCGTCAGCTGTAGTTTGTGTAGCTGGAACTCCTTCCAGTTCTACCTCATGACCACAAATTTGTTTCTAAAATAAATTCCTTTTCAAAAAGGGTTGCATGCTGAGAAATAAAACACCTTTTGTTCCTCGGTGCGGTAGAAGATATTCCCTTGCGAATTCTTGGGATATCCAACAAATTTCAACAAAACTGACCTTGCCTCGAGCTTTTCCGGATTTTGCTTTTAGACATAGGTCGGACAACCCCAAATCTTAACATACATAAGAGATGGGCTCTTCCCATACCATATCTCATATGGAGTTGTAGGCACCTGATTTGGTCGGAACCCTATTCAATAGGTATGCAGCTTCATAAGTGCATAACCTCCGAAAGGAAATAGGCAACTCAGTAGTACACATCATAGAGAGCAACATATCTAATAAGGTGCAATTGCTCTGACCCGATACACCGTTGTGCTATGGTGTATTTGGAGGAGTAATGCTGAGATATAATCTAATTTTTCTTTAGAATAGTTCAGGAATTCTGTGCTAAAGTATTCTCCTCCCTCATCACATCAAAGGACATAATACTTATACCTTTTTTGGTTTTCTACTTCTAACTTATATTCTTTGAATTACTCAAAAGCTTCAGACTTGTGTTTCAACAGGAACACATGTACGAATTTTGAGAGATCATCAGTGAATGTAATGAAGTACAAAGAACCAGTCCTGGCATGTGTAGACAGGGGACCTACATACATTATCATGTATCAATCGCAAGAATTCACTAACTCTTTCTCTGTTTCCAGTAAACGGAGTTATGGTCATTTTATCTTTGTGACATGACTGGCAAGTTTCATAAGATGTAAATTCAAACTAATTTAAATATGCATCTTTATATAACTTAGCTAGTCGTGTCGCATTGATATGACCTAGTCTACAATGCCTCAAGAAGGATTCGTTCATTTCTGAACTCTTCCTCTTGTGTTTGTTCTGTACGTTAAGAACTGTGGTTTGATTTAGAACATATATGCCATTAGATAACGGGCCTGATCCGATCAACTCTTGATATAGGAAATGTTCAAAACATTATCCAACAATACAAAATTATACCTTTCTTTAAAAAATAAAGAGACTGATATGATGTTGTATTTCAGGTTCGGTATCTAATAACATTCGTTCAGAATCAATGTATTTGGTAATACAGGGTGATAGCCGCCAACACCTTGGCTACAACAATTGCGCCGTTTCCAACTCTTGAAACTTTATCATCCATTTTCAGTTCTCTACCTATCTTTAGCCCATGTAACAAATTACATTAACGGGATCCTGATCTGGTATCTCATACCGAGGACGTAGAGAATCTTGAGAAACAGTTCTCGGTAATGAACACACCCGAAGAAGATGCATCATCATGCACTTTCTTCGTTTTGGCGGCACGGGAATCCTGGTAATCTACTATTTCCTGCTCGGTCATATAACAATTATAAGTTGGAGCGGGACCAACGTTCCACAGCACAGTATAACAAGCGGGTTCGGTCAATACATCCATATTATTATCTTGATTAAGCCGTGACATGGTCGCTATCTGGAGAGAGAGAAGAAAACACTCAGCGTATGCTCTTGCAAGATTAGATTGGTTATTATTTTATTTAATCAGGATGGCTCCCACTGTTTTTATCAAATATTCCTTTAAACCCTAAAAGGAAAGACTAGCTGGGATTAATTACACATTACAAGTTCGCCAATCTTTCAGCCAGGCCAGTGCCGGTACTTTGAGTGAGGTTCCCCGTACTTTCGCACGGACCTAATTAAAATAAACCTCAGTTTCCCAGAGGCGTAACCCCGACACCTACTTGATCGGCTAATTGAAAAGTCCAAAACTCTCCCAGGGGTAACAATTACTCGCAGTGGGTATCGGGATTCAACTATCTCATAGATAGTATGCAATCTCATTGAAAATTTCAACACTTGAAATTCCCGAAAATATTTTTCCCGTAGCATCCTGTGACCTTGACGAAAGCCAACAAACCATAGGCTTCTAGTCAAGTTCAACCCGTACATTTCATGATTGAATTAAACCCACCGGCATGACCCGTGATGAAAGCCAACAAAGTCGTACGACAACCCTAACTCAATCGCATCATATGCTTTTGCAGATAAGCATAAATAGCTGCTGCACACTACGCCTTGACGAAAGCCAACAAACGTAGCACGAATACTATAAAGAACTTATCTGAAATGACGGAGGGCTACGACAGCTTTTTAAGAAAACCTTTTGCGTAATGAACTTGATATCGTTGTAGAACCAAATAATTTAAAATGGAGTGTTTTTGAGGCTTTTGCTAGTTTCGCTAAAGAGGACACTCCCGGTGAAGGGATCTCGGCTCTTTCCTCGTCGAATGAGGTGCCGGATATTCACAATACTGCTATGAAAAGTAAGAACTAGAAAAGCAATCAAAAGACGAAACCGAGGGTTGTAGCATCTGCCAGTTATTGCTAAAGAGGTCACTCCCGGTGAAGGGATCTCGGCTCTTTCCTTATCGAATAAGGTGCAGGATGTTCTACAAGGAACACCGCTATTCAAAGCAAGAACTAAAGCTACCTGTTTTTGAACATTCGATTCCATATCATCTTTAGATTTATTTTCTTTCATTAATCTCATTAATGAAGTCCCATCATTTAAGTTACCTAAGTATCATAGATAAATACAATGTACGCTTATACCATCCGCATTCGCCTCAATGTCCCGTCATGCACCGTTAGGTTAGGTAACTAATGACAGATGGGGCAGGGCTAGCGCGGATGTAAAACATAAGCAACGTCCATATAATATATCACATATACTATATACAGTATCTATCACATCATATAAAGTGATCACATCATAGAATATCGCAGCAGAAATCAACATATGAAATAATGGATATACTCGGATTTCCGGGTTTTAAATTTTGCTTGTATAAAACACGGATTCCATGGTCGTGATGAATATCCAAACCCATATCTCTAGATCCCTACGAGAGCGGCAAGCAACCCTACCAATTCTAGAGTTAGGAGACCCGGTCTCGACGCCTCGAGATGGCCTTGCACTGGACTCTAGAACCCAGTTACATGTACTCTCCTCCTTGGGTCTATGCTAATGCGGAAAAGTAAATAATATACATCAATGGTTGTAACATTTCAGAAAAATAAAATATTATTTTTGGGAATTTTTATAATTTAATAATAAATATTATGAATATTTTGATAATGCGGTATAATTAAATACCGACAAATTTGGAAAATTATAGGAATTACTAAAGTGAGGGTGTTTTTTTGTGATTTAGGCAAATTATAGATTTTTATAATTTATTATACACTATTTTAATGCTAATCGCGATTAAATATCGCTAATCTTGCATTAATCCGGTTTTGTGCACATGACATGCACCAAGTCATTTTTCACACTTGTTACATTTTCTTTCATGGTTTCTTTCTTTTTATCATGCATGGTTTTAATTTTAAAAGAGAAGAAAAGAAAAGAAAACGAAACAAAAAGGAAATGAATAAAGAATGGGAAGCATGGGAATGAGAGAGAAAGGTGAGGGGTTTCCTTTGACTTGGCCATTCCATTCTCTCCTCATTTTCTTTCATCTTTCCTCCCCTTCCTTCCCTATGGCTGCCTCACTCCCCCACCTCCACTACACCCTCACTTCATCATCAAAAGCACATCAAAACCCCATCCCCACTTCATTAAAAACATGCACAAGCTCACTACAAGCCCTTTGGACCAAGAAAAATCGGATTTTGAAGACTTGGGGCAACTCAAGAATTTTCTTGAGTTGCCAAATGAGGTAATTTCTGCACCATTAGTGTAGTATTTCAATTACTTAAGAATCCATACATGTTAGTATCGATATTGAATGGTTTTGTGAACTTAGAAAATTCCTAGTTAGGTTTTGAGGGATTTCCTGAGTTGCTATGGTGTAATTGAGGTTAGTAGAGACCAGACAACCTGTTTAAGGTGTGATTAGAGACTTAAACCCTACAACACGAACCTAGAAACCCCGATACCGTATTTTCCTTGAAATTGTGAAAGGAAATTGTTATCTGCTAACACCCGGGGACACTAGGATTTATTTTGCAAACACTGTGAGTCATGCAGGCACCCAGGAAGCTATCACAGAGACCCGAGCCCCAATGCCCTCCACTTGGCCGCAATTTTATTCATCGTGGCCACAAATTGCGACCAGGTTAGTATGGTTTGGCCCCTTGTTTCTTCTGTAGCTTCTAAATTGGTTAATTAGACCCTTCCTGTATGCAAAATTGGCTAATTGTCACCTGTGGAAAATCTGTGAGTGTTTTACATCGTTTCTGAAATTGTTTTGCGGCTTTCAATGAATTTGAATTTGGTATTTGGTATTGTGTTTCTGTCGTGTGGCGTTTGAACGTCAACGACCAGGGTTATTGGTCGTGTTTTGCATGCTAGGCTATAGGTTTTAACATATGAGCGAAACGTATGCCGTTTTGGTTTTCCGCATTGCGATTGTGTTATATATGTAGGTACCCTCACGTGGACTTCGGACGACGAAGAAGAGGATGGCGACATCGACTTCGGCGAGCAAGATCAAGGTGAGTAGATCTATATCTTCGGGGGAAGTCGGGTGGATGGCGTATAGCACCCCCGCATGTTTTTGATGGAAACCGATATATAGAATATGGTTATGAAAACCTAGATTAGAAAACTAAGGATATGGTTTAAAAGAGAGTTAGAGATGATGTGAAGGATTGCATATGTATATCGAGAGATAAGATGAAAGCTTTAGGGATATGAAAAGTGAAGGTGAATCATGACTTAAAGATAGGTAGTTACACTAGAATAAGTGTGAGTTTTAGTGTAGCATGAAACAAGATTAATAAAGTAGATGTATTTATAAAAGAAAACTTAATGTGATGAAAAGAATATACGAGGTGATATGATGACTTGATTGATATGTCGATATACGGATGCGAGTTGATTGAGATGACTGATACCTTTGCCGATCCCCTGATATGAGATTGTTATGGTTGTTGTTAGTGTACATGCCCTAGAGGCCATTACTGTATCATACTAGTTTGTATATTACTTAATGGAAGCTTGGGATATTCACCTTGTATATACAATCTTGCTCAAAATAGTAGTATGCTACTTGGTTTGTTTCTACTTCAATGTGTACATGTGTTTATTTTTGTATATCGCCTATACACATTAGTGGAGCCCTTAGGATCTTTGCTTGATTACCAGCGATGTGATGGCCGTCACACTAGTGGGGCTGGGTAATCTATAAGCACATCCTTATGCAGGTCCTTGGTCGCAGGACTATCGAGACAGGGCATCGATACTCCGGAGTAGACCAGCGCATGCGCTTCTCATCCCAGTGTGGGAGACGGTCTGTCCCACAGCCGTCAGTACGTCATACTTGAGATAGTATGCGGGTGCTCGTTAGGTTACGGGTACACTGTACAGGACTCGTCGGGAACTGACTAGTTGGTATTATGCCTATCGTCAGTTATCAGTTCCCAGGTGACATGAGTACAGCTTAGTCCGCTGACTTGACACTGTCACTTCGCCTCGAGTGTGTTCCCACTGTACTTTGATCACTACCCTACCACGGCTCAAAGGAGTCGTGCAAACAGGTAGTGGTTGGGTGCAGTCCCGAAGCACTTGGAGGCAGTGACGGTTAGACAGGATTCGTCTCTCCCGGTATTGGGGGTTGACATCGCGCTGTGTCTAGGAGAGCCATTACACGAGTAGTCCCTGGCCAGGGCAAACGAGATATACTGGTAGGTTTCCAGTGTTATCTCAGGGTGTTTTGGGCTTCGCTCCGGCACGACTTGTACCGCTATTGGGGGACTGACGTTTACCGCCCCCTAGGTCCGCCATGCGATGTATCAGACGAACAGACCAGACTGTACGGAGAATGTCACACTCAGGCTCAGTAGGAGTTCAGATGGGTTTCGCCTCGTCGGTCTTCTTGTCGGCACTACCTGGGGACCGTTACGCACAGCTAGTGCCGCTTGCGGTCTGTGGTTAAACCCACTGCCAGCGTAGTGTCGAGTCTTTAGAGTCCCACACAGAAAGCTTTTCGCCTTTAGGCAAAAGAGTAGAGGTCGCATGGTATTGCGACAGGTCGCATGGTTTTGTGACAGGGTTCGGTCACATCCGTGCACTTATGCACGTACAGTGTCCGGACAGTTTACACTAGCGGGCTTTGGTTTAAGCCAGATCCTAGTGTACCTTTTGGGATTGGATTTATCCAGTGTGCATTCGTGTTCCTCGGAACGCGGATGCGGGTGCGCATGCACAGTTGACAGGGAGACAGAGGCAGCGGATTCTCATTAGGGTTGTTGACAGTTGACCGTTGACTATTTGACTTTTTGTTCAACCCTAATGAGAATATGATATGTGATTAACTATTATATTAATTAAGTATTATGGTGACATGGTTGTTGACTTTTGTTGACTTTGTTGACTTGTTGACTTTTGTTGACTTGTTGACTTTGTTGACTTGTTGACTTTTGTTGACTTGTTGACTTTGTTGACCGGTTGACTAGGCTTGACTAGTTGACCATCATGATAACCATAGCCATCATTTCATGGCAAAGACTTTTGTTTGCTTGCTCATTTGTGTAAAATGAGTGCATGAAATGATATGGTTATGTTTGCTTCAACCATCACATAAGACTTTTTTAGTATGATGAGTTATCATGACTTTGGATTATGAGAGGGTGAGAGACAAAAGAGTTGCTGATTCTTTCTTGCTCATTCTCTCTCTTGTTCTTGAGCTCTCTTGTTTTGCTCTCACCCTCTTGCTCTTTTTCCCTCTCTTTAATCTATGGTTCTCTTGTCTCATGAGTTGAGAATCAAGAACCATAGATAAAATCCCACACAAACTATTCTCTACTCATTCTAGTTCACAAGGTTTAGCAAACCGATTGAACCAGTTTCTTCAAAGAACGAAGAAGGAGCCAAAGGTTGGAGCTTTCAGGTGGATCTATCTTCGGCGTAAGGAGACGACGAGAAGAAGCCAATCCGGACCACCATCGGAGCTTGAAGACGAAGGAGTTCAAGACAAGCAAGGTATAACCCCCTAACCGAGTAGCTAGAAACTCGTAGTTAGGTTGTTAGATAGATGTTTAACCAAGATCCGGGTTTTAGGTCCATGTTACCACCTCCGTAAAAATCGTTTTTTACCAAATTCCGCATTCCCGAAAGTACCGGGAGAGGTAGCATGGACTTACAGTGGTATCAGAGCCTAGTTAAACTCTATCTAACAGGTTAGCAAGTAACTAGAAGATCGATCAAAGAAAAAGTCCCGAAAACAAACCCCGAAATTCGAAGTTTCTGTCGATTTTTATACTGTTCAAAAGTTGATTATTTTCACACCTAAAATCGGCTCAGGCTTTTCTGTGAACACCCACCAAAATTGGTCCAACGATCGAGTCAAAGCGCCGCGGAAACGCGGTGGGAGCACACTCCCGCCGCAGATCCGCGGCCGAGTTGACTCGGCTGTGGTCCATTCTTAGTGCAGTGTTCTTCTGGGGGTATTTTGGGATTTTTGGAATATATATTTTCAACCCAGATTTTCCAGAACGAAAAATTTATTTTTGGGGTCCCGAAAATCCGTATTTTTGATCGAACTTCTAAAATACTTTAGCTAACGGGTTTTTCTGTAATGTGATATTTGTATTGAATGTCTACTAATCGCTATATGTCGATTAGTGGGGGTTATACAAATCTGTGATCTGTAATGTTGCTGGAATGTGTATATGAATATGTTGGATTGTCGCGGGTGAATAGCCGGGGGTTGTGAGACGAGAGTTTTCTTTTCTTTCAATTCATGTAAATTTGTAAATTGATGTAATAATTATTTGTATGGCCGCACAACCGGGTCGGGGTTGTAGCCGTCATTATATAATTTCTTTTTACTATTTTTGCTCCTAGGATAGACCCATGGAGGGGGTGCATAAACTACCGGGTATGCCGAAGTGTCGAGTGGCCTACTCATGGAGATGAGGGAGGTTACTACGCTTCGGGTACTTGGCGGGTAGTTTGCCGCACCCGTAGGGGTCTTGGGTGGGGTATTTGGCTATTCACCGCGACCGTGTAATCTGTTTTTCGTTACAGGCTCGTGCGAATTACAGATTCCTAGTATATCCAATGTATTCATCTGTGATCTGAAATGTTTATCATTGCAGTCTATCTATATATGATATTATTTAGGCGTTGCTTATGTTTTACAGACGCGCTAGCCCAGCCCCCGCTCTGTCGTTAGTTAAGTAACCTAACGGGTAATGACGGGGCCCCGTGGCGAATGCGAATGGCATAAGCGTACGTCATATTTTGGTTGTTTTCTGCAATGGTAGGATTAAATGATGGGACGCATTAAAAGAACTAATGCAAGAATATCACGCATTAAAAGAACAAATGCAAGATAATAAACCAAGTTAAAGTCGTTGGAACACTTTCGAAAAACCACTCGGTTCTTTTCAAAACCAACTTTTAAATGCGGAGCTTGAGCCACTCCTTTTAAAAGCTATCTCGTTCCATCGACCAAATCAAGTTCACTACGTTCACGGTTTTGCCAAAACCATCCGTAGCCCTCCGTCGTTTCACATGAATAGTAAATAGTATTCAAGCTGTGTATGTTGGCCAAAGTCAAGGCACAGTGATTGGTAGCTATTGGGTGTTCATGTGTAGCATAGATAGATGCGTTGGTTTGGGACAGTCGTACTGCCATTTTGGCCAAAGTCAAAGGTAGGTACGGATGGATCCAAATTAACCTGGATAATGACGGGTAGAACTTGACATGTGACTTATGATATTTTGGCCAAAGTCAAGGTCATAAGAGCATGGGGCAAAAATCCACATCGGGAGTTTCATAAGTACTGAAACTTGCTAGATTTGCATACCATTTGGAGTGTGATGATTCTGGTAGGATTCCTTCAGTTTCGTCACGCGATGATATTTGGATCCCGATCCTACTGTGAGTATATGCTACTCCTCGGGAAATTTCTCACTAAACGATCAATGCTATAAACCTAGTAGGTGCCTAGAAAGGTGTTAGCGGGGCTACGCCCCCAGGGAAAAGAGGTTCTTTAATTAAGGAACTTCGCGAAAGCGTTGGAAAACCTCCCTCGAAGTACCGACACCGGCCTGGCTGAACGGTTAAGCAAGTATTGTGCGGTGGGATTGATCCCGACTAATTCTTCCTTTATGGTTTGAGGAGGGATTCGAGAAACAGTGGGAGCCATCCTGTTTAGACAAACTAAAAACCACTCTAAACTTGCAAGAGCATCATGCTGAGTGTTTCTTCTTCTCTCTCCTAATTGCAGTAACCAAATCGACATGACTGGACTTAAGTTACTCCTAGATAAAAACAAACTGACAGGGCCAAACTACAAAGATTGGCTCAGGAATGTCAAGATAGCAATCACTTACGACAAGCTGGGGTATCTTCTTACCACCAAAGCTCTCCCTGCCCCTGGTCCCACTTCCAGCGTCGCGGATAAGGAAATCCGCAAGACTTGGGAGATTGATAGCGCGAAGGCCAAGTGCCTCGTACTTGCCTCGATGGACAACGAACATCAGAGGAGGCACGAGAATATGGACCTTGAATCCATATTTCTCCATACAAAAGAACTGTATGGAGAGCAATCTCGTATCGCAAGATACGAAGCGTCGAAAAAGTTATTCTCGACAAAGATGGCCGTCGGATCATCAGTAGCCGAGCACGTGCTAAAGATGATCAGCTACATTGAGGAGCTCGCGGACCTAGGGACCACATTGGAGAGTGAACTCTATACGGATATAGTTCTCCAGTCCCTTCCTTCCACTTACGCCCAGTTCATACTGAACTTCAACTTACAAGAAAAAGAGGTTGAACTTTCAGAGCTCCTCAACATGCTGAGGAGCGCAGAGGGCACCCTACAGAAAGGTAGGGAAGCATCCACTTTGTTTGTAGGAGGATCATCTTCTTCTAGGTCCAAGGCGAAAGCCAAGGGAAAGAAGAAGAAAGCCCCCGCCAAACCAAGGGGCGGTGTTAGTAAAGTGGATACGAAGGGAAAAGCTAAAGCAACAAAGAAAGCGGGGAAGCTTGTGGATAAGGAAGAATGCTTCTATTGTCATAAGAAAGGATACTGGAAGAATGATTGCAGGGCCTGGAAGGCCAGAACACAGGAATTGAAGCAGATTGCAGCTTCAGCTTCAGGTGTGTATGTTATTGAAAACTGTCTTTCAATAAACTCTACTTCCTGGGTATTGGATACCGGATCAGGATCTCATATCTGTAATTCTTTGCAGGCGTTGAGAAACCGTAGGGTTTTGAAGGCAGGTGATATGACCCTCAGAGTTGCGAACGGAGCTAGCATGGATGCTAAAGTCGTGGGGGACTATCACCTGGGAATGTCAGATGGACATGTTTTGGTTTTGCGTAATTGCTTTTTTGTACCCAACGCAACTTGTAATATCATTTCTGTATCTTTAGTTTCTAAAGAAGGTTATGAATTTGCGTTTGTAAGTAATGTTGTAAACATTCACCTTAATCAAGTTTTGATTGGGTCAGGTACATTGAGTAATGGTATATACGTATTGAACCAACCACAGATTTTCAATGTCCAGAATACACATAAAAGAAAGTCTCCAGAAATAAATCAGACTTTCTTGTGGCATTGTAGACTGGGTCACATCAATGAGAGAAGGTTGACGAAGTTACATACAGAAGGGTATTTGAATGCGTTCGAATATCAGTCATATGCCACTTGTCAATCCTGTCTCAAAGGAAAGATGACAAAGACTCCGTTTACTGGACATGGAGTAAGAGCGAGCGAGCTCTTGGGACTCGTACACAGTGACGTGTGCGGTCCAATGTCTACACATGCGCGAAGCGGCCATTCTTACTTCATTACTTTTACGGATGACTTCTCAAGGTATGGTTATGTCTTCTTAATGAAACATAAGTCCGAAGCCTTTGGAAAATTCCAGGAGTATAAGAATGAAGTAGAGAAACAGACCGGCAAAAGTATTAAGATTCTAAGATCGGATCGAGGTGGAGAATACTTAAGTGCCGAGTTCCTGGACTATTTAAAAGAGAACGGAATTCTCTCTCAGCTTACTCCTCCATACACCCCGCAACATAACGGTGTATCGGAGAGACGGAACCGCACCCTATTAGATATGGTGCGGTCCATGATGAGTAACGCTGAGTTACCGCGATCATTCTAGGGATATGCGCTAGAATCAGCCGCATACCTTTTGAACCGAGTTCCCACTAAAACTGTGCCTACCACGCCATTTGAGATGTGGTGTGGGAAGAGACCCCATCTTAATCACATTAAGACATGGGGAAGTCCAGCTTTTGTCAAAAAGCAGCATGCGGACAAGCTCGAGGCACGCTCAGTACTGTGCAAGTTTGTGGGATATCCAAAGAATTCCAAAGGATATTTCTTGTTGCGCCACGGCAGCGCCCCGGCCTCGCAGTCGAGGCCAAAATGCGGAATAAAAAAATTTTTCCTTGCTCGGAAACCGGCGCTACCGCGGACAATTAAAACCCGGATCGAAACCATTAACCTAGCTAGCTATCTAGAGATGGGGTGAGAAGTTATACCAAGCGATCCGAGTCCTTCGGTCTTCGTCTCCACTCCGATCTCCCGCGGAATCTCCGTCACCTCCTCGCTCGTCGGAAAGGGCACCACGTAGCCTGAATCTTTTACGGGCTCCCGCCTCTTGACCGAGGCAACTCGGGCGCGAAGTTGGCTAGCCGACGCGTCCAAGGCTTGCTATAGAATAGTGTAGTGAACTTGTCTCTTGGGGTTATGGGGTTGCCTTGATGTGGAGGAATGGAGAAGAGAAGGAGAGAAAGAAAAAATGAGCTTTGAAGCTAATCTTTTGCAACTCAAGAATGAGATAGAAAAATGCCACACTCCAAATAATACCCTCTCCCTTTCTCCCTTGAAGTGGCCGGCCCCTCCCATTCTCAAAAATAGATTGGAGAGAGAAAAAGAATGCAAGAAAGAATATATCAACAATATAGAAATTAGTCACTCTCATTTCATTTCTTATCATATCAAACAACCATCAAATGAAAAGAATAAAGGATGGACTAGAAAGGCATCTCATGATGAAACAAGTCTCATCATAAAGCAAACTTGCAAGAAAACCCTCCACTAAATGTTAATTGCGAACTTGCAATTAACACCCTCCACCAAGAAAGTCCGACCGAGAAGGAATGAAGGAAAACCGGCCGGAACGGAATGCAAACTGGCAACCCCAGAAAACCGATCCCATAATAAATTACAGGAAAACCCCGCTACTGCAAATACATGCCCGCATTTGTATTCCCACTGAACACAAATGCAAAGAGACAAAACTACACTATCAAATACTAGAATCCGGCTTAAGCCAAAGACGGCTAGTAAAAACTGTCCGATCACGATCCGTGCAATACCGCACGTATCTGATCGAACCCTGCCATATCTCCATACGGCCTCTACAGCGTTTCGCCCGAAACTTGAGTAACTGTAACTGTGGTGGACTCTAAAGACTCGTCAATACCTTGGCTGTGGATTTAACCACTAGCACGTCAGAGGTATAAGCCAATACATGACGGGCCACCAGGTATTGACCAAATGGGACGTCGATGAGGAAGCTCACCCCGACACCCAACTGAGCCTGTCAGTGACAATATCCGTACAGTCCGGTCCGTTCGTCTATGAGTATCGCATGGCGGGCCTAGGGGGTTGGTGAAAGTCAGACCCCCAAAAGCGGTACAAGTCGTGTCGGAGCGTAGCCCAGAACGCCCTGAGATACTACTGGAATACCTACCAGTAAATCTCCTGCCTCGGCCGAGGGCTTTGCGTAATGGCTCTCCTAGACACAGCGCGACCTCACCCCCAATACCGGGAGAGACGAACCCCTGCAGATCCGCTCACTGCCTCCATGTGGCTCGGGACTATACCCAACTAAAACCTGTTTGCACGACTCCTTTGAGCCGTGGTAGGGTAGTAATCAAAGCACAGTGGGAACTCACACGAGACAAATGACGATCTCAGGTCGATGAACTAACCTGTACACATGTCACCAGGGAACTGCTATCTGACATCTGGTATAAGACCAACTAGCAGGTTCCCGGCGAGTCCTGTC
This sequence comes from Agapanthus africanus, assembly GCA_030015575.1. Lineage (NCBI taxonomy): Eukaryota > Viridiplantae > Streptophyta > Magnoliopsida > Asparagales > Amaryllidaceae > Agapanthus > Agapanthus africanus. Next base: position 431,076,227 of record CM057337.1, read on the forward strand.
CGGTGTACTCATAACCCAATGAGCACCTGTATACATCTTAGGTGAACCAACTGACACCAGTGGCTTGCGAGACCGGCCACCGCCCCTCGTCGGGGTCTCGACTGTATACACTAGTCTACTAACGGAGTATCGATGCCCTGTCTCGAAACTCCTACGACTAGGGACCTTTTAAGGATGTGCTTATAGACCACCAGCTCCCACGTATATGATCGCCATCATACTGCTGGCAGTCAAGCAAGAATCCTAGGGGCTCTATCAACGTGTAATAGCGACATGTCAGGTCACCTAAAGCAGTACACGATGATAAAGATAAACCAGATAGCATACTATCATCTCGAGTAAGACTGTCCTACCGGGATAGGTCCTCCCTCAATCATTGCAATCACGTGCCTGTGATCCAATAATTGACTCTGAGGGCACTAACTCCAACAATCTCCCACTTGCACTCAAGGCTAATTATTGCGATGTCGCATACTCACAGCCTGTGTGATACCGAACACCCAACTCCTCTACTAGTCAGTCTCACAAAACCTGTTTGCGAAACTATTGCGTTCGAGGAATAGCCTCAGTGAGTGGATCCGCAGTGATGTTTCTTTCTATGTCTCTCTATATCTCATGTTCGCGGAGAAAGCCATCTCCCGAAACGAGCAATACCTGTCTTAGAATGTCTGGATGTCTGATGGGACCTAGCTCATAAATGAACTCCAAATCCAAACTTCTTAGACTGTATCAACAACTGAACTTAATCAGTATCCTGCGCCATGCCTCCCTCAGTATTGCCTTGGACCACCTGTCCAAAATACTGCCCCTCGTCAGAGGGAGAACTATAACTCTGACAACCTCCTTGTCGTCCATGTCACCTTGGAAGCCTGGAGTGATAACCGTCTCCTAAAAGAGGCAGCCGTTATCATATCCCTAGAACCATTCACTTATGTTCTAAAACTGCTTCCGACTGTTTTTCCAGGATTGGATTAATATCAACTTATTGCACCTACTGCAAGAACAACATCTGGTGTGGTACTTGACATCTTATGACTGACTCAATTGCCTAAGCAAGTGATCTGTCAATCATGCACATCCCTCTCTACTTTAGTCTATAAGACACCTTTAGAGAGGGTGACTCCATTACCTGCAGGTACACTACCATGCCAGGAGTCGTCCATTCTAAATACTCATAGAATGCTGTCAAGGTGCCCTGATTGGGAAACCACCCAAATCTAGATCTAAAACCATAGATCTAGTAACCAGTATGTCAGATATAACATCCAAGTCCTATGTGGAAAAAAACACTGAGTGACGACCAAAGTATAACCGATCGTAGTATAGGAATATCACTTCCTACTACCTTCTCAACAGATCCACCCCCTATTCTGATGACGTCAAACCTATGACTGTCATGTCAGAAATAGATGATCTATCTCCGCTATGTCTGCTTTAGTCTATAAATAGACATAAGCCTGATGTCCACCAATGCTTCCGCTGCTCCCACTGACTACGACAACCTTCTGCCAGAGTCATATAGACGTGCACTTCTAAAGCTAGTTTAGAACGACGCTATACTCATCCTCCTGCCGGGTCTCGCAGCCTGGAACAACAACAATGGCAAGTGTGGGTAAACAAGAACTTCCCTGTCACCGTCCTTGAGGCTACCGGAGTACCTCTCGGGTGCCTGAAGTTACCCACCTTATCTGCGGAGTGGCCAATGGAATGTCAAATCAGATTGAATCTTTAGGTTCCTTATTAAATCTTCAGTAATCGTTTGCGGTTCTGGAATCACTTCCAGTTCTACCATACTCCCACTGCTGTTTTTGAAAAAATCCATTTTTAATAAAACTGTGGCGAGTCTAGAACAATATTTCTATTGATCTGCCAGATGGTAGAAAGTCAACCCTCGTCATAGCCTGGGTCAACCCACAAACAGCCATTACAGAAACGTGCCTTGAGTTGTCCAGTGTCTGGTTTTAAGCATAAGCCGGACAACTCCCCGTACCTTAACATCGTTAAGATATGAACTGTTCTATATCAAATATAGAAACAGAGGCACTGATTCAATTGAACCAGATTCAAATCATGCAGCTGTCTCCAGTGCATGTCAACTAAATGGAAGGAGGCCGATCAGCGTTACTCAACTTAGGAATGCTTCCAATTATGAGTAACCTGAAAGAGAAGCAATTTCTCTTTATCATTACTATCAACTGAATACCATACACAAGTATCTACATCTTCGATCACTTTGAAGAATCCCGATACTTTCTATACCTGGTTCTCTACTCTATTCAAATACCTATAACTCCTCAAAACTTAGACCCTGTGTTTGCACGAAACATATGTCTAAGAACTAGAGAAGTTAAAAGTAAACAGAATATAGTACGAGGACCAACCCCTCTGTCCTAATGGACACTGGACAACATACAATACTCTGTATAAGTCCGCTGAGTCTAACAACTCTTTCACTGTGTGTCGTAGGTTGAAAACTGTACTTATGGTTAAGAAGAATTACACCGCTGTTTAATGCTCCTTACCTAACCATCCACTGATATAGGTAAATGTCATCGACATAATATCAAAAGGTATATCTCACTCTATGAAAATAGACGTACAGATATATCAATTTGAAATTGGTGCATAACAGCGGATATTCAAAACCAAATATTTGCCGACCGGCAAACAGCCCAGGTGATCTCCTCAAATATCACCGATTTCAACGAATCCCGATATAATGAGGATGATCACCCAATTCCCAATAACTTACTCCCACTCATCATCTGTAAAACCATACAGATGTGAGAATCATACCTGGTAAATACATACCCTGGAGTAAGTGTCTAATCGGGAAATCAGTTTTCTTTTAACATTACACAGTGAAACTGAAACATTGAAATGTTTCGATGGGGTATCCTGGTATTCCTAGTAATGCCTCTTCCATTGTCCAGATTCACAACTGTAACCGTATAATTCTTTGCCACCTCTCCAAATCCCTTTATATGTCTTTAGTCATTACCTTCTGTACACCCCTTTAAGCCAAATGGTTTTCTTCCTTCCCTACCGTTCGGCACCAGCCTATGGTTTGGAAGAAGGCTATCCAAAAAGCATAAAGGGTGTACTGTCCTAATCCTAGGAGCACTCGCAACGCGAGAGAAGGTGAAGATAAAAGACACCTGAATGTACTTTATTCCTATTTCTCCTGAACCAGAATCCATCCCCGAACTGGAACTAGTTCCTTTCGAGTTCGTATATAACCATACGATGGATTATCCAATAAAATGGGATCTTCGTAGTGATACGGAGTGTCCTGGAGAAATACAAAGGTGATTTAGGATTGGCGAAGAAATACTTGGTTTGGTCGTGAATATCAGTTGCAATTTACTTTGCCCTCTTACTAATCCCTTGCTTTGTCTTAATCTTAATACCTTCTGCACACCATCGTTATGCTAATTAGTTTTCTTCATTCCCGACCGCTCGGCACCAGCCTAAGGTTTGGAAGAAGACTATCCAATTTGCGTAATAGGCGTACTATCTCCTAAACCAAGGAGTACTCGTAATGAGAGAAGGTGAAAAGAAAAGACAACTGAATAATCCTATCCGTTTTCTCCAGAACCAGAAACCATCCTCGAAGTCCTTCGAGTTCGTATCTAACCATACGATGGTTTTGTCCAATGGAAGTGGACGTTCGTAGTAATACGGGGTGTCCTGGAGAAAAGGGTAAAGGTAGGAGTGGCAATGAGGTCTGCAACTTTGACAATCCAAAAGCCAGTGTTAAGAAGGTTCGGTCAACTTGGTCACTGAGTCATAGTCCAGGGTCGGGTCAATGGTCGCTGCCAGAGAGAGAGAAAAGAAACACTCAGCGTGCACTCTAGCCTAGATCAGAATGGTTATCACTTTGTCTAATCTGGAAACCTCCCACTGTACCTCAAATTCTCCTCCAAACCTGAAAGAAGAATTAGTCGGGATCACCCGAGGAGTAAACCAACTCATCAGTGGGAATCGGGATCCAACTATCACCGCATGATAACGTGACGGAATCCACTCACGTCACCACACTCCAGAAGGTATGCGCATGCCTGGCAAGTTTCAGTTCTTTTGAAACTCCCGATGTGATTTTTACCCCTAGGACCCAAGTGACCTTGACACAGTCAACAAGTCAAAGAGTCCTAGTCAAGTTCAACCCGTCATTATCCTGGATTGCATTAAACCCACCCGTACGAGCCCTTGACACAGTCAACAAGGCCGCACGACTGTCCTAACCAATCCCATTAATATGCTGCAAACAAACACTACTTAGCTACCGCACACTACGCCTTGACACAGTCAACAAACGCAGCACGAATACTAAGTAATACTTGTAAGAAATGACGGAGGGCTACGACTGGTTTTTGGCGAAAAACCTTTAACGTAATGAACTTGATATCTTTGAAGGAACTGCATAGCCTTTTAGAAAATATAGTGACGAAAACCTTTACTAAAGAGGTCACTCCCGGTGAAGGGATCTCGGCTCTTTCCCCATAGAATGAGGTGCAGGATATTCCAACTGAATACCACGATGCAAAGCAAAAGTAATCGGCTATAGTGAAGTTAATGCCCTGACGCAAACTTTTGTCCAAGGGGTCACTCCCGGTGAAGGGATCTCGGCCCTTGCCTCGTCGACTGAGGAGCAGGATATTCCAACTGAATACCACTGTGCAAAACAAAAGAGAACGCCCTTGCAATAACAGCTTTTTGAAAAATGTTCCAACAACATCAGAATAGGTTTGTTTAAACTTGCATTGATCTGAATCAACGCAGTCCCATCAATTGATCACACCACAAAGAACGAAAATATACTGACGTACGTATATGCCATCCGCATTCGCCACTGGGTCCCGTCATCACCCGTTAGGTTAGCTAACTAACGGCAGAGCGGGGACTGGACTAGAGCGGATGTAAAACATATACAACATCTACTAATATATATACCAATATATTATATTTCGCTCAAGGCGTGATAAAATGCAGCAACACAGAAATGTACAGCATCACAGAACAATACAGATATCTGGAAACCCCGGGTTTCACAGAGCCGCTGCTGAAACCCGACGTTCCCCTGGTCGTGTGGATAGCCTGTGCAATGAAATCCTAGACCCCTACGGGCGCGGCAAGTCACCCGCCAAAACCTGAAGCGAGGCAGCCCCCTTCAGCACCGTGAATGGACCACCCAGCACTTCACGGAATCCGGTAACTTGGGCACCCCTCCTGGGTCAACCTGTACCCCCTACGAGTGCGGCGAATAGCCCGCCAATCCCAGAGTGAAGCCCCCTCCGTCCCAATGCCATGAGATGCGGGCTTGCTGCCCTCCAGAACCCGGCTATCCGTGCACCCCTCCGCGGGGTAATCCTAGTACAGAAAGTAAAATATACATACACCGGGTACATCGACCGCAACCAGGTCGTGCCCCAAAAGAATAATACAAACAGGCAGTGACGGCAGTCCACATGTCGGACGCTCGCCCCGCAATATCAAATGTACATAATACAACAGCACAGTACTAGCATTGCATCCAGGCTATCCCCCACGACCGATCCGCAACATCACAGCATAAACATAGAACATCAACGTGAAAGTCACGTTCGCAAATCCGTCTAACCGGGCTATAGCAGTTAGATCGGATTTACCGATCGAGTGACATTCACGGTCGCAGAAAATAATGTAAATACTGTGAAATAATGTGTTTAAAATTTTCCGATCAATCAAACAATTAACAAGTGGGCCCCAAAGAAAACTGTAGCACTCACAGAAACAATTGGCCCAACTTTAATATTCCAAAGCCCATATTTTAAGCCCAGAAGGTCTCTGAAAAAAAATGGTGAAGTGATGTGAATAGTGCGCGGCGGAAGGGCCGCACAAAGGGGGTTTTCGCGGCGGTTCCGCGCTCCAACTGTGGAGTCACTTCATCGAATTTTTACAGAGCTCTTAGATTTTCCAGTACATCAATATTTTACAACCTGAAAAAATTTTCGAGACCAAAATATTTCAACAGAAACTGATGTGAACAAAAAATACGGTTTTTGGAAATTTTGGTCGATCGGAAATGCAAACACATCAAACGAAGCTAGGTAAGGTTAATGGCGTGGCTCTGATACCATGTTGCGCCACGGCAGCGCCCCGGCCTCGCAGTCGAGGCCAAAATGCGGAATAAAAAAATTTTTCCTTGCTCGGAAACCGGCGCTACCGCGGACAATTAAAACCCGGATCGAAACCATTAACCTAGCTAGCTATCTAGAGATGGGGTGAGAAGTTATACCAAGCGATCCGAGTCCTTCGGTCTTCGTCTCCACTCCGATCTCCCGTGGAATCTCCGTCACCTCCTCGCTCGTCGGAAAGGGCACCACGTAGCCTGAATCTTTTACGGGCTCCCGCCTCTTGACCGAGGCAACTCGGGCGCGAAGTTGGCTAGCCGACGCGTCCAAGGCTTGCTATAGAATAGTGTAGTGAACTTGTCTCTTGGGGTTATGGGGTTGCCTTGATGTGGAGGAATGGAGAAGAGAAGGAGAGAAAGAAAAAATGAGCTTTGAAGCTAATCTTTTGCAACTCAAGAATGAGATAGAAAAATGCCACACTCCAAATAATACCCTCTCCCTTTCTCTCTTGAAGTGGCCGGCCCCTCCCATTCTCAAAAATAGATTGGAGAGAGAAAAAGAATGCAAGAAAGAATATATCAACAATATAGAAATTAGTCACTCTCATTTCATTTCTTATCATATCAAACAACCATCAAATGAAAAGAATAAAGGATGGACTAGAAAGGCATCTCATGATGAAACAAGTCTCATCATAAAGCAAACTTGCAAGAAAACCCTCCACTAAATGTTAATTGCGAACTTGCAATTAACACCCTCCACCAAGAAAGTCCGACCGAGAAGGAATGAAGGAAAACCGGCCGGAACGGAATGCAAACTGGCAACCCCAGAAAACCGATCCCATAATAAATTACAGGAAAACCCCGCTACTGCAAATACATGCCCGCATTTGTATTCCCACTGAACACAAATGCAAAGAGACAAAACTACACTATCAAATACTAGAATCCGGCTTAAGCCAAAGCCGGCTAGTAAAAACTGTCCGATCACGATCCGTGCAATACCGCACGTATCTGATCGAACCCTGCCATATCTCCATACGGCCTCTACAGCGTTTCGCCCGAAACTTGAGTAACTGTAACTGTGGTGGACTCTAAAGACTCGTCAATACCTTGGCTGTGGATTTAACCACTAGCACGTCAGAGGTATAAGCCAATACATGACGGGCCACCAGGTATTGACCAAATGGGACGTCGATGAGGAAGCTCACCCCGACACCCAACTGAGCCTGTCAGTGACAATATCCGTACAGTCCGGTCCGTTCGTCTATGAGTATCGCATGGCGGGCCTAGGGGGTTGGTGAAAGTCAGACCCCCAAAAGCGGTACAAGTCGTGTCGGAGCGTAGCCCAGAACGCCCTGAGATACTACTGGAATACCTACCAGTAAATCTCCTGCCTCGGCCGAGGGCTTTCCGTAATGGCTCTCCTAGACACAGCGCGACCTCACCCCCAATACCGGGAGAGACGAACCCCTGCAGATCCGCTCACTGCCTCCATGTGGCTCGGGACTGTACCCAACTAAAACCTGTTTGCACGACTCCTTTGAGCCGTGGTAGGGTAGTAATCAAAGCACAGTGGGAACTCACACGAGACAAATGACGATCTCAGGTCGATGAACTAACCTGTACACATGTCACCAGGGAACTGCTATCTGACATCTGGTATAAGACCAACTAGCAGGTTCCCGGCGAGTCCTGTCCGGTGTACTCATAACCCAATGAGCACCTGTATACATCTTAGGTGAACCAACTGACACCAGTGGCTTGCGAGACCGGCCACCGCCCCTCGTCGGGGTCTCGACTGTATACACTAGTCTACTAACGGAGTATCGATGCCCTGTCTCGAAACTCCTACGACTAGGGACCTTTTAAGGATGTGCTTATAGACCACCAGCTCCCACGTATATGATCGCCATCATACTGCTGGCAGTCAAGCAAGAATCCTAGGGGCTCTATCAACGTGTAATAGCGACATGTCAGGTCACCTAAAGCAGTACACGATGATAAAGATAAACCAGATAGCATACTATCATCTCGAGTAAGACTGTCCTACCGGGATAGGTCCTCCCTCAATCATTGCAATCACGTGCCTGTGATCTAATAATTGACTCTGAGGGCACTAACTCCAACATTTCTTCTACTGCGAAGAGGAACAAAAAGTTCTTGTTTCTCGTCATGCCCACTTTCTAGAACACCAGTCTTAGAAAAGGAAATAAGTGGGAGCGCAGTAGAACTGGAAGAAATTCCAGAACCACGGACTATTACTGAAAGTTTAGTGGAACCAGAGGGTTCGGAAGAACAGGACATTCCTACGCCGCTCCACAGGAGTAGTAGGCAGACTCATCCGCCCGAGAGATACTACGGTTTTCTCATAGACGGGGATAGAGAGGATTGCATCATAGATTATGATGAGCCTACTAGTTTCCAACAGGCCGTTCAGAGCGTTGACTCAGTGAAATGGCTGGATGCAATGCGGACCGAAATGGAGTCCATGTACACCAACAAGGTATGGACGTTGGACATTGCTCCAGACGGGGTAAAACCCGTGGGATGCAAGTGGATCTTCAAAAGGAAGATTGGTGTAGATGGACAGGTTGAGACCTATAAAGCTAGGCTGGTAGCAAAGGGTTTTCGTCAAAGACCTGGCTTGGACTATGACGAAACCTTTTCTCCAGTAGCCATGCTGAAATCCATTCGGATCCTTCTTGCCATTGCTTCCTTCCACGATTATGAGATTTGGCAGATGGACGTAAAGACAGCTTTTCTAAATGGAAATTTAGAGGAGAGTGTCTATATGGACCAGCCAGAGGGTTTCATTCAGAGTGGGAGCAGCGGAAAGGTGTGCAAGTTGCTTAATTCCATCTATGGAGTAAAGCAGGCATCGCGGAGTTGGAACATCTGCTTCGATGAGACGGTCAAAGAATTTGGCTTTATCAAAAATCCAGATGAACCATGCATCTATAGTAGATTTGTAGCGAGAACTGTAGTATTCCTCGTTTTATACGTGGATGACATTCTCTTAATAGGAAATGACATTCCTATGCTACAATCTGTCAAGGGGTTCTTGTCGCACAGGTTCTCCATGAAAGACCTGGGTGATGCCTCATACATCCTGGGGATCCGGATCCATCGTGATAGATCCAAGAGGATATTAGGACTTTCACAGTCCAGGTACATCGACACCATACTGAAAAGATTCAGTATGGAAGATTCCAAGCGCGGTAACCTACCGGCTTGTCATGAGATCACCCTCTCTAAAGAGATGTCTCCCAAGACTGATTTGGAGAGGGATCGCATGTCTATTATACCCTACGCTTCTGCGGTAGGCTCTATAATGTATGCGATGTTGTGTACCAGACCGGATGTAGCTTATGCACTGAGTGTGGTAAGCCGGTATCAGTCAAACCCTGGGGAGAAACACTGGATAGCGGTAAAGAACATTCTCAAGTACCTGAGAAGGACTAAGGAGATGTTCTTGGTGTATGGCGGAAAAGACCTCCAGATCGAGGCCTTTGCTGACTCCAGCTTCCAGAGTGACAAGGATGATTCCAAGTCCATGTCGGGTTTTGTCTTTACCCTCAATGGAGGGGCGGTGTGTTGGAAGAGTTCCAAACAAGAAACCGTTGCGGACTCGACGGTGGAAGCGGAATACATCGCTGCATCTGATGCCGCAAAAGAAGCTGTCTGGATGAGGAAGTTCTTGAAAGAACTTCAGGTGGTTCCGTCCATTGTTGATCCAATACCTCTGTATTGCGACAACAACGGGGCTATAGCTTTAGCGAAGGAACCCAGGTCCCATCAGAGATCCAGGCACATCTTGAGGCGGTATCACCTGATCAGGGAGATCGTAGATCGCCAGGAGATCGTGGTTCGGAGAGTCGCTTCAGAAGATAACACTGCAGATCCATTCACCAAGGCCCTGCCCCAGACTCAGTTCGAGCGGCTGATCGAGATGATAGGTCTTCGATACGCCAGTACATGGCCTTAGTGCAAGTGGGAGATTGTTAGTGTATATGCCCGAGAGGCCATTACTGTATCATACTAGTTTGTATATTACTTAATGGAAGCTTGGGATATTCACCTTTTATATACAATCTTGCTCAAAATAGTAGTATGCTACTTGGTTTGTTTCTACTTCAATGTGTACATGTGTTTATTTTTGTATATCGCCTATACACATTAGTGGAGCCCTTAGGATCTTTGATTGATTACCAGCGTTGTGATGGCCGTCACACTAGTGGGGCTGGGTAATCTATAAGCACATCCTTATGCAGGTCCCTGGTCGCAGGACTATCGAGACAGGGCATCGATACTCCGGAGTAGAACAACGCATGCGCTTCTCATCCCAGTGTGGGAGACGGTCTGTCCCACATCCGTCAGTACGTCGTACTTGAGATAGTATGCGGGTGCTCGTTAGGTTACGGGTACACTGGACAGGACTCGTAGGGAACTGACTAGTTGGTATTATGCCTATCGTCAGTTATCAGTTCCCAGGTGACATGAGTACAGCTTAGTCCGCTGACTTGACACTGTCACTTCGCCTCGAGTGTGTTCCCACTGTACTTTGATCACTACCTTACCACGGCTCAAAGGAGTCGTGCAAACAGGTAGTGGTTGGGTGCAGTCCCGAAGCACTTGGAGGCAGTGACGGTTAGACAGGATTCGTCTCTCCCGGTATTGGGGGTTGACATCGCGCTGTGTCTAGGAGAGCCATTACACGAGTAGTCCCTGGCCAGGGCAAACGAGATATACTGGTAGGTTTCCAGTGTTATCTCAGGGTGTTTTGGGCTTCGCTCCGGCGCGACTTGTACCGCTATTGGGGGACTGACGTTTACCGCCCCCTAGGCCCGCCATGCGATGTATCAGAAGAACAGACCGGACTGTACGGAGAATGTCACACTCAGGCTCAGTAGGAGTTCAGATGGGTTTCGCCTCGTCGGTCTTCTTGTCGGCACTACCTGGGGACCGTTACGCACAGCTAGTGCCGCTTGCGGTCTGTGGTTAAACCCACTGCCATCGTAGTGTCGAGTCTTTAGAGTCCCACACAGAAAGCTTTTCGCCTTTAGGCAAAAGAGTAGAGGTCGCATGGTATTGCGACAGGTCGCATGGTTTTGCGACAGGTTTCGGTCACATCCGTGCACTTGTGCACGTACAGTGTCCGGACAGTTTACACTAGCGGGCTTTGGTTTAAGCCAGATCCTGGTGTACCTTTTGGGATTGGACTTCTCCAGTGTGCATTCGTGTTCCTCGGAACGCGGATGCGGGTGCGTATGCACAGTTGACAGGGAGACAGAGGCAGCGGATTCTCATTAGGGTTGTTGACAGTTGACCGTTGACTATTTGACTTTTTGTTCAACCCTAATGAGAATATGATATGTGATTAACTATTATATTAATTAAGTATTATGGTGACATGGTTGTTGACTTTTGTTGACTTTGTTGACTTGTTGACTTTTGTTGACTTGTTGACTTTGTTGACTTGTTGACTTTTGTTGACTTGTTGACCGGTTGACTAGGCTTGACTAGTTGACCATCATGATAACCATAGCCATCATTTCATGGCAAAGACTTTTGTTTGCTTGCTCATTTGTGTAAAATGAGTGCATGAAATGATATGGTTATGGTTGCTTCAACCATCACATAAGACTTTTTTAGTATGATGAGTTATCATGACTTTGGATTATGAGAGGGTGAGAGACAAAAGAGTTGCTGATTCTTTCTTGCTCATTCTCTCTCTTGTTCTTGAGCTCTCTTGTTTTGCTCTCACCCTCTTGCTCTTTTTCCCTCTCTTTAATCTATGGTTCTCTTGTCTCATGAGTTGAGAATCAAGAACCATAGATAAAATCCCACACAAACTATTCTCTACTCATTCTAGTTCACAAGATTTAGCAAACCGAGTGAACTAGTTTCTTCAAAGAACGAAGAAGGAGCCAAAGGTTGGAGCTTTCAGGTGGATCTATCTTCGGCGTACGGAGACGACGAGAAGAAGCCAATCCGGACCACCATCGGAGCTTGAAGACGAAGGAGTTCAAGACAAGCAAGGTATAACCCCCTAACCGAGTAGCTAGAAACTCGTAGTTAGGTTGTTAGATAGATGTTTAACCAAGATCCGGGTTTTAGGTCCATGTTACCACCTCCGTAAAAATCGTTTTTTACCAAATTCCGCATTCCCGAAAGTACCGGGAGAGGTAGCATGGACTTACAGTTGTAACCCGGGGATATAGGTATATAGAATTATATAATGTTGTGAATCTTGATTGATATGTCATACGAGACGTTAGGTCCGTACACCTCATTGTCATATAAGATAATAGGATCCCCAATGGTTTAATGTCACCGTACGATCATTTTCCGTACGTGATTAGTTGGGCTTGATAATTGATCCATACCCTTGACAAGAGAATGTCGTACGATGGATTTTACTGTACGTGATGTCGTGAGGCTGGATGCCGATTGATAGATTCACTGACTCGGTCATGTTAGATACGTATACCAGCCAGCATTTGCATACGATTTACTTTATGCTACGCTCATGTCACTCTCATTGCATTACATATACCTGTGCTAGTACACCTGCACCATTACCGATGATCCGTATGTTACACTTACATCGATTTGCCGGCTCACACACTTCATCATCGATAATTGCCAAGTCACTACACAGTAGGACTGCTGCATCAGGATATGACTCCTTGCAAAATTTTACTTGCTATAGTTACATATGCACCTTTATACAATGTTGCATTTGACTTTGGATAAATTGGGAACCATATGATATATTTTAAAACTGGATTCATTTAAAAAGAGCGGTTTTCCCTTGATATGTGCATATTATTGTTCCATGCTGCATGATATACGGATATGCTTACATTCTGTTATTTGTCGCATACATCATGCTTTACGATTTTACGCATTGATATATGCTGTTTTCATGAGATTTCTGTATTTATGAACCGTTGTCATTTTAAAAAGGAAGTATGTATTGTTTTAAAAAACCCGGTTTCTCTTGATATGATATTTCAGTGTGTCCACCATGCGTTTTCTCATTTCTGAGACGTGTGACAGTGATACCCGATTCGAGGAGCTGGATGAGGCCGATTACGGGTACATGGTGGACCCGGTATGGTACCCCGAGACGAGAACGGATTTGCTGTGCAGTAGACGGTGAGCCTGGCAGAGGGACTACTACTTACTGGTGATTGGTTGGACCTGGCAGTTATCCGGTGGATACCGACCGGAGTCGAGAGATGGATAGGGGCCGACCCGTTCTGCCGGAGCCCATGGGCCGATCCCGCTGACGGAGCCCGTGGGCCGATCCGGACTGACGGAGCCCGAGATATGAGGATTTACGTATCGATGTTGGATGTGGGTTTCATGATGTTTTCAAGTGTTGATGCTGGACACCCAGGTTCCATGATTTTTATATGTCGCGAGGGACACACGTTGATTTATATCCTCATACTTCCATGCATATGCCTATATGATATTTACATGCATGATGTTGTTATGTCATTGGTTGACACGTGGACAGGATCCACTTGCATACATACATTGATGATATGGTTGGACGAGACCCACATGCATACAGACATTGATTATATTGTTAGATGATATCTACATGCTGACAGACATTTATTTATAGTGTTGGCACATATACAGACCCGGTCACCCAAGATATCATAGTGTTACCTTTATGATACAGTTGACTCAGGAGTCGTTGTTTATTCGATTTCTACTTGTTGATGTTTTTCTACTCACGAGTTGGCAACTCACCGCCGTTGTGCCACAGTTCTTACAGGTTGACCGCTCGGATTAGCAACGGCATCGCTGGCACATAGCTACTTTTGGGTGATTTGCTTGGTAGGTGGGACATTTGTATCATACCTGTTAGTTGTATGTATGCCCTAGAGGCCAGTATTGTACAGATGATGTATATTATATTGGATGCTAGGACATATATAGAGAGGACTTTCTTGCTCGATATGATAGTATGCTATCTGGATGCTCTTTACTTTAACATGCAAACTTGTCTCTTTATACTGTCTTATAGTTACATGTTGGTAAAGCCCTTAGGATGTGTACTTGACTACCTGGACTATGATGCGGATCATACTAGTGGGGACATGGTAGTCCATAAGTACATCCTTCAAGGTCCCTAGTCATGGGTGTATCGAGACGGGGCATCGATATACAAGTGTAGACTAGCGTATACGCTTCTCGACCCATGAGATGGGCGATGGATGATCCCATATCCATTGGTGTTTGACATCAGAGATAGTATACGGGTACTCAGTGGAGACTGGGTACACTGGACGGACTCGCCGAGAACTCCCAGATTGTATTATACCTTACGTCAGATGGCAGTTCTCTGGTGACACTTGTGCAGGTTAGTCTGTAGACCCGAGATCGTCATAGTGTCTTGTGTGATTCCCACTGTGCTTTGATTTCCACCTTACCACGTCCATGAGGGCGTGCAAAACGGTGGTTTTGGGGTACAGTCCCGAGTCACATTGAGGCAATGAGCGATAGGAGGGGTTTCGTCTCTCCCGGTATTGGGGGTTGATGTTGCGCTGTGCTCGATTGGCCGTAACAGGGAAGTCCCTGGCCAGGGGTGATTAGAGATTTACTGGTAAGTGTTACCAGTAGTTTCTCGACCCGTTATGAGCCTCACATCGGCACGACTTATCGGTTATTGGGGTCTGACGTTTACCCCCCTAGACTTGATATGCGACATATCAGACGAGGAGACCGGACTGTACGGGAAGTGTTACCGGCAGGCTTTTACAGGAGTTGGAGCGGGCTTGCTTGCTGATCTTCTAATCACTCAATACCCGGGTGGCCGTTACGTCCAGCTAGTACCGCTGACAGCCTGTGGGTGCTTGATATGATCATCACCTACGGCCGACGTATTGACGAGTCTTTAGAGTCCTACACAGAGGTTTTACTGGCTCAGGAAAAACGAAATAGGAGCACGTATGTGATATGTGCGAGACCGAGAATAAATGCGAGTATGTTATACCGTATTCTATTCTCGCGACTTTTTGTATCGGTCGGTTATATATGATATGACCGGGTTATCGAATCAAGTGTTTATTCGATAAGTCGATACGATGAATGTTAGTCGGTTATATGAGATATGACCGGATTATTAAGTCAAGTATTGATTTAATGATTAAGTGTATAATTGTATATTAGATATACTAATTTACATTTACTAACACTTGTTCACTTTAGGGTTTTTCTCACACTTGCACACTTGAATATATATATATATATGATATATATATTAAAAGTGTTTTCTTTTGTATCATGGTTGATGATACACTAAACATGGGTGTACAAGACACACACCATTCTATATTTAAATGTTGGTTTACATTTATTTAAGGTAATTACAAATTAGTGGAATTTTTCATAAGCATGAAGCTTGTAGAAGCTTGTGGTTGCTTTGAAAAGGTCCACTTGTTTTGTTTTACCTTAGATCTTTGTTTAACCTAACCATCTAGATTAGCTATGGTTATGTCTCTACAAGAGTTAGTATATGATACTCACTCACCATGGTTAGCATACTAACTTAATCATTATCCTCATTTTCTTTTCTTTTGTTCATCATCTTCTTCTTCATTGAGCAAGAGAAAAACTTGCTAGGGTTTGATCTAAAGTGAGAAAGAAAGTGAGAAACAAAATTCTAAAGAGAACCCACTTCCTATTTCTCCATCCTCTACTAGATTAGAACTTTAGTATAGGGTGTTTGCTTCACTAATTCTCAAGTTAGTGAAGTGGGAGCTTGAGTCGGAATTCCCTCAACGTAGATCATCTTCGGCCTCGGAGACTTCAAGCAAGGTCGCACCTTTCGCCTCGTGAAGCCATGCAAGGGTCCGGGAGAACCACGATCGCAGCGAAGGGACTTCATCAAGGAGTTAAAGAAGTGGAGGAACGATCTACAAAGGTTGTATTTCGTATCCCTTTAGAGTAAAGTTGTTTACTTGCTATATGATTCGCCGAAACTCTAGTTTACGATCTTGCTTAGTGCTATTCGGCACATAAAAATTTTATTTTGGCATGGTCGATGCCTTGTAGAGCCTCGTTAGTGTGCCTAGTAACCCTACAATTTCCACTCTTGTATTATATTTCATATTGTATCTAGTCAACTCCATCAGTCAAACTAGTATTTGCATAATTAATGAGAATTAGTGAGACTTGTGGTTGCGAGACTTAGAGCGAGGGGTTTTCCGTTACTTGTGGTCTGATGTCTTGCTTATTTCTTTATCTTTTGTGGTGAACTTCGCCGTTGGGCATCATATACTTATATTTATGCTTTGGGTGGTTGTGGATCCGTCGATTGGTGAAGTGCTAGCTCCCACTTGGGTATGCCTTTATATTATCATGTACTGTGGTTTTGGATCAAAAAATACAAAGGGGGTGCTGCCCAAATTTAAAGTCGAAAGATGTTTCTAACTAGTAACACCCACTTGCATTTCTATGTTCCATTGTTTTGTATTTAGGAAAACTTTGGATTTCATCATACCTTATTTTCAAAACTTCACCTCTTTTATTTTCTCAAAAATGTTTAGATTTCTGGGATCCGGCTTACTTGAATTACGTTACGCCTTTAGACGTGGCGTGATTTAAGTGCCGGTCACGAGCTAATATTTCGAGTCGTGACAAAGTTGGTATTAGAGCGCTAGGTTTAACCTTGGTACGAGTTTATGTTTTACTATGGGGAGTCTAGGGCGTGTAAATATTTCGTAACCTAGGCTTGACCTTACGGAACTTAGACTTGAACGGGTGGTATTAGACCCGAACTTTCGTTTTATAGGTTTACCCTGATTGATGGAGTAGGTAGCTTGGGTAGAGTGACGTACCGTACGTATATTCCGCGGCATATTTGCGATACGATACTCCACTTAAAAACCTTAGGATGTACATATTTTGAGATCTATGATTCTCTTCGTACCCATGATTATACATCCATTTTAGATCCTTGATTCTGTTCATTTCCATGATCATACTTTCATTGATGCTGATTCTTATAATGATCATCTATCCATTCTGGATCTGTCGTTTCCTTCCATGCCCTTGATCTGTTTTCATCGGCACACGATTGAGGTTCCTGTCACCATGGTTTGAGCACAGATTGAGCTGCTGCTAGTGATGCGGTCAGGGCGAGCTCGTCGTAGATGAGGACTGACCATTGTGTTTCCTGTGACATGGGAATGTCTCGATGTAGTGTTTGAGTTATGACCTCTTGTTGAGGCGAGTGTTTTGTTTTACACCGGATGATCGGGCCTTTGTTAGAGCTGCCAGTTGCGAGAGGACTGTTGATGTACAGCCTACCTCCGGGATTGTGATGTGCTCTACCATGCAGACAGATGACCCAGCTGTTGCTGAGATTGATAGGATGTTGCCTCCAGAGCATACGAACTGAGATCGCTAGAGCTTCCAGGCAGAAATGCGACAGGTGATAGCTAGTCTGCCTTGAGTTGAGAGACGAAGGATATTCACATGTCGGCCAGGCGAAGTTAAAAAGTTCGAACGAATGTTAGAAACCCATTTTTCTAAGTTTAAAGTATTCGAAGGAATATGTAGGTAATTCCGTGGATCCTTTGGAAGAATGAAGCCCTAACTCGACATAATGACCATGGAACCGCTTCTAAGCCTTAGGGTTTGCAGCAGTTCAGCGGTGCCATCAGTGAGGCTTGGGTTTGCCCTTGTACGGTTGGTCCATAGGTACTGTGGCATGTACTGGATATTATTGGACTTTGCTCAGGTGTTGAGCTTTCGGTGAATTAAAGGACATTGATAAATCGATCGAAGTGTTTAACGTCGTCCGGATATTATGTGATAAGAGATCAGCAAGCTGACCAGCTTCGGATAGAGGACATCACCCAGATGCGTTGTGAGTTGATAGAGAACAAACGAGTATTGAGTATTCCAATGATGGTTTGGACGAGTTCCCGAGGACGTGTTCGACTAGAGATCTTCTACAGTGTGATGAAGATACCGAGTTCATGATTTAGAGTCCATATGAGAGACTTTGGGTTGACTGTAGCCGAGAACATTTGCAGTACGCAGATAGCGTGACGTGACGTTGAAATGGACGATGATACAGACGAGTGGGACCAAAGGTTCGTCCAAAATGCCGACGAGCTGTTGTTACTCCCCGTTGAGATTAGATAATGGGTATGTCTACAGAGGCATTGGGATACGGCCGGTTCCCGAGGAAATGCTGTGCTGAGAACGCAAATCTCTAGGAAGCGAGAAAAGATTATGCAAGAGTACCAGCCTCCGTAAAGTTCGGAATAGGAAAGATCGGAAGAGACCCTGAGCAGGTTCCTTCCTGGAAACTGCTGCGATGAGATTTGCACCGAGGATCAGATGTGACACGTGTATTCAGAGGGCCAGAGGCCGACGCCAGTGACGTGCTATCTTTACGAGTGGTCGTGATAATTGGCCGAGAGGTGACCAGAGAAGTGCCAGAGCGGAATAGTTCCCGTTAGCACACCGTACCGGGCCGACGAGCCGGTAGACTGCGAGATTGGAAATCCACAGAGAAAATTAAGACCCAGAGACAGAAGACGCCAGACCGTGAGCAGGAGGCAAGCGGATGTTCTTGCTCTGCCAGTTTTGGGCGCACCGACATTTTTCGACATTGTAGGAGGTGTATCTCAATGTCATTTATTGCGATTTGCATTTGTGATCCGAGTATCACGCTTATATCGCTTCGATTTGAGTTTTGATGATTGAGTTTCATGATATTGTTTTCGTGCACCATGGCTGCACCTACTAGGTATTTATATTTGGTGCATAGTTATTGCACTTGAGATATGCTTTATACACCGTTGTGTTGGTTTATAATTTGTGCATATTTATTGCACTTGATATCAGTTTTGTTCTTTGGTAGAACGTGATTATGATTTTGTGGATTTCATACAGTTGACTTGATTTTGTGCATGTGGTATGCACTCGATTTGATTTTACACTCGGTATAGCTTATATATGCTTGCAGTGCATGGATACGTGTTTTGTGAACGCGGTTGCACATGTTTATGATTTCATACACTTTGGTACACTCGGTATTGCTTTTATACGCATTTGAGTTATTGATGGGCTTCCGTGCATTTATTGCACCAGATTCGTATTTTGTGCATTGTTCCACCATCTTGGTATTTTGTGCATTGGTTGCACCGGCTTTATACTCCGTGCCTTGGTTGCACCCGATTTATGTCTTTGAGCATTTGCGTTATCAGATTGCGTTTTTCGTGCGCGTTGGCACTTGCTGTGCGTTTTCGTACATGCTACTGCACTAGATGCATTTTACGAACCTGGCGCGTTTGGATTGGGATTTTGTGCATATTCTGCACTCGATATTGGATTTTGTGCACACCGGATGCACTCGATTTGGGATTTTCATTGTGCAGCTTAATTGCACTGGATTAAGATTTTCGTGCACTATAGATGCACTAGATGTTGTTGTCGTGCACACCCGTTGCACTGGAAAGATGCCTTCGTGCACACCCGTTGCACTTAGTTTTGCTTTTGTGCACGTTCGTAGCACTTGTATTTGGACTTTATTTCCGTGCGCACCAGACGCGCGTGATTATTGGATACGCCTTTTGAGGCTGATTTTGCTTTGAGGTACTTTGTTCTCATGATAGGTACTATATTATGTAGTAACCAAACAGGACTGATCTGAGGACAGTACCTGAGTATTTTTCATGCATTAAATGTTTAACCAGAGGTTTTTAAAAATGAGCTATAGTCTCGCTATTTCCTACGTGTCCGTGAGCGACACGAATGTTTACAAGGAAAACCTTTTGGGATATTTCAAAAGGCGGAACGCATGTTTAGCAAAACCAATATGAGCATATATTTATCACTTTACAAATGAGCGTCTGTCACTTATGCCGTGAGTTACGCATCACACGGCAATTCAGAAAAGATTTTGCATGTGTTTTATTCAGTTTAAAGGATCTTTCCAGGGATCCGTACTATATATGTATTATAGTATTTGGCTAGTGTACGTTGGATTTCAGTAGTGGATTTCGAGATCTGTATCTCCATTATAACTCCGAGGATATGCGTGAAACTCTGATGATTTGCGTGACGCTTGACGAAGTTCAGTTTTTGAGTTTTGTACTTGTTTTCATGCGCACATGACACGCTGTGTTATTCGATATCTTCTGTGATGTCAGAGCCCCGTTGATTTGAGCCGATTGTTGAAATGTTTTAGTCTTTGGCGGTTTAAATTTAAATTCTGGGACCGAATTTCTTTAAGGGGGGAAGATTGTAACATTTCAGAAAAATAAAATATTATTTTTGGGAATTTTTATAATGTATAATAAATATTATGTATATTTTGATAATGCGGCATAATTAAATACCGACAAATTTGGAAAATTAAAGGAATTACTGAAATGAGGGTGTTTTTATGTGATTTAGGCAAATTATAGATTTTTATAATTTATTATACACTACTTTAATGCTAATCGCGATTAAATATCGCTAATCTTGCATTAATCCGGTTTTGTGCACATGATATGCACCAAGTCATTTTTCACACTTGTTACATTTTCTTTCATGGTTTCTTTCTTTTTATCATGCATGTTTTTAATTTTAAAAGAGAAGAAAACAAAACAAAACAAAAAAAAGGTAATGAATAAAGAATGGGAAGCATGGGCATGAGAGAGAAAGGTGAGGGGTTTCCTTTGACTTGGCCATTCCATTCTCTCCTCATTTTCCTTCATCTTTCCTCCCCTTTCTTCCCCATGGATGCTTCACTCCCCCATCTCCACTACACCCTCACTTCAGCATCAAAAACACCTCAAAACCCCATCCCCACTTCATTAAAAACATGCACAAGCTCACTACAGGCCATTTGGATCAAGAAAAATCGGATTTTGAAGACTTGGGGCAACTCAAGAATTTTCTTGAGTTGCCAAATGAGGTAATTTCTGCACCATTAGTGTAGTATTTCAATTCCTTAAGCATCCGTACATGTTAGTATCGATATTGAGTGGTTTTGTGAACTTAGAAAATTCCGAGTTAGGGTTTGAGGGATTCTTGAGTTGCTATAGTGTAATTGAGGTTAGTAGAGCCCATACAATCCCTTTAAGGTAAGATTAAAGACTTAAACCATTGACTTAAACCCTGCAACACGAACCTAGAAACCCCGATACCGTATTTTTCTGGAAATTGTGAAGGGAAATTGTTAACTGCTAACACCCAGGAACACTAGGATTTATATTGCAAACACTGTGAGTCATGCAGGCACCCAGGAAGCTACCACAGAGACCCGAGCCCTAATGCCCTCCACTTGGCCGCAATTTTATTCATCCTGGCTACAAATTGCGGCCAGGTTAATATGGTTTGGCCCCTTTTTTCTTCTGTAGCTCCTAAATCAGTTAATTAGACCCCTCCTGTATGCAAAATTGTCTAATTGTCACCTGAGGAAAATCTGGGAGTGTTTTACATTGTTTCTGAAATTATTTTCCGGCTTTTAATGAATTTGAATTTGGTATTTGGTATTGTGTTTCCATCGTGTGCCGTTTGAACGTCAACGACCAGTGTTATTGGTCGTGTTTTGCATGCTAGGCTATAGGTTTTAACCTATGAGCGAAATGTGTGCCGTTTTGGTTTTCTGCCTTGATTTTAAAACGTATTGAGATTGTGTTATATATGTAGGTACCCTCACGTGGACATCGGATGATGAAGAAGAGGATGGCGACATCGACTTCGGCGAGCAAGATCAAGGTGAGTAGATCTATATCTACGGGGGGAGTCGGGTGGATGGCGTATAGCACCCCCGCATGTTTTTGATGGAAACCGATATATAGAATATGGTTAAGAAAGCCTAGATTAGAAAACTAAGGATATGGTTTAAAAGATAGTTAGAGATGATGTGAAGGATTGAATATGTATATCGAGAGATGAGACGAAAGCTTTAGGGATATGAAAAGTGAAGGTGAATCACGACTTATAGATTGGTAGTTACACTAGAATAAGTGTGAGTTTTAGAGTAGTATGAAACGAGATTAATAAAGTATATGTATATATAAAAGATGACTTAATGCGATGAAAAGAATATACGAGGTGATATGATGCCTTGATTGATATGTCGGTATACGGATGCGAGTCGATTGAGATGACTGATACCTTTGCCGGTCCCCTGATATGAGATTGTTATGGTTGTGAACCGGGGATATAGGTATATAGAATTATATAATGTTGTGAATCTTGATTGATATGTCGTACGAGACGTTAGGTCCGTACACCTCATTGTCATATAGGATGATAGGATCCCTAATGGTTTAATGTCGTCGTACGATGATTTTCCGTACGTGATGAGTTGGGCTTGATGATTGATCCATACCTATGACTAGAGGATGCCGTACGATGGATTTTACCGTACGTGATGTTTGTAAGTCTACGGTAGCGCCCCGGCCGTCTTTCAGACGCCAAATGCGGAACAAAAACTTTTATAACTGGCGCTATCGCATACTATAACCCGGATCTGCCATTAACGCTAAACTAACAAACTGAAAAGAGGGTAGAAAGGTTATACCGAACGATCCGAGTCCTTCGTTCTTTAACCATCATCCTACGCTCTGTTGCGGCTGCTCCGATCTCGTCGATCTCCGATCTCCTCGTCCAGGTGGCACCACGTCATCGGATCTTTAAACGGGCTCCCACCTCTAACTCGAGGCAACTCGGTCATCAAGTTTGCTAGAAGAGATGACCAAGATTGTTGTAGAGAATGAGTAGAACACTTTGTCTCGTTATGTCCGAAGCTATGGACGAACGGTTAATGAAGTTGCCTTTTGGATCGATATGAAAATGAGATATGAATATGTTAATTTCCATACATCCAAAACTCTATCTTTTTTCCAACAACCATGATCACTTCTCTCAAGAAGGTGGCCGGCCAAATATAGGAGGGGGGTGAGTGTAGAAACCAAGTGGTAATGATAAGCACAAAATAAAAAGCATGAGTCAAAGAACACTTAGTATGAACACCATTTAAAGCAAAGGATGAATCACTTAACCTAGTCATCTAAAGCATTAAATGACCATTAAATGCAACCATGAGTCACTAAACACCTCACCACTTCTAGAACCTTCTAGAAGTATCCACACTCATCTTAAGAAAAGATAAATCCGCATTTAACCGAATGTTAAATACGGCTAATAGAAAACTGGAAACTGGCAACTTCCAAAAGTGATCCTGAAACGAATTTCAGGACAACCCCGTAACAGTATAAATATACCCGCATTTGTATTACGACCGAATACAAATGCAACCGAGACAAAGATATTATATCTACTCTGTATAATACATGGATCCGGCTTAAACCAAAGCCCACCAGTATTATCTGCCCGAAAAATAACACGTGCGTAAACGCACGTGCATTTTCCGAACCCTGCCATAAAACCATACGGCCTCTACAACGTTTCGCCCGAACTTGGGAAACTATCTGTGAGGGACTCTAATGACTCGTCAGTACTCTGGCAGTGGGTTCAACCACATGCCGTCAGCGGCACTAGCTGTGCATAACGACTGCCCATGGACTGACCACAAGGGAGGCCGATGAGCGAACTCATCCGGAAACCCTACTGAGCCTAACAGTGACAATGTATATACAGTCCTGTCCGTTCGTCTATGAGTATCGCATATCCTGCCTAGGGGGCCGGTAACGTCAGACCCCCAATAGCTGTATAAGTCGTGTCGGAGATAAGCCCTGAACACCCTGAGAAACTACCGGAGTACCTACCAGTAATTCTCACCTGCCTTGGCCAAGGACTTGGTGTAATGGCTTTCCTAGACACAGCACAATCTCAACCCCCAATACCGGGTGAGACGAATCCCCTGCCGATCCGCTCACGTGCCTCCATGTGGCTCAGGACTGTACCCAAAAACTACCTATTTGCACCACTCCTTTGAGCCGTGGTAGGGTAGAAATCAAAGCACAGTGGGAACTCACACGAGACAAATGACGACCTCAGGTCGATGAACTAATCTGTACACATGTCACCAGGGAACTGCTATCTGACGATATGTATAATACCAACTAGCAGGTTCCCGCCGAGTCCTGTCCGGTGTACTCATAACCCAATGAGCACCTGTATACATCTTAGGTGATCCAACTAACACCAGTGGCTTGTGAGACCGGCCACCGTCCCTCATCGGGGTCTCGACTGTATACACTAGTCTACTCCGGAGTATCGATGCCCTGTCTCGAAACTCCCATGACTAGGGACCACTTTTAAGGAAATGCATATAGACCATCCAACTCTAACGTATATGATCGCTCTCATACTGTTGGTAGTCAAGCAAGATCCTAAGGGCTTTATCAAAGTGTAATCGTGATCAGTCACCTGAACCTATACACGACTGATAAAGGCAAACCAGATAGCATACTATCATCTCGAGTAAGACTGTCAAACCGGCATAGGTCCTCCTCAATCATTGCAATCACGTACCTGCGATCCAATAATTGACTTTGAGGGCACTATATCCAACAATCTCCCACTTGCACTTAAGGCTAATTATTGCGAAGTCGCGTACTTACAGCCCGTGTGAAACCAACACCCAACTCCTCTAATAATCAGTTTCACAAAGCCCGTTTGTAAAACTATTGTGTTCGAGAAATAGCCTCAGTGAGTGGATCCGCCCTGATGTTTCTTTCTATGTCTCTCTTAATCTCAAGTTCATGGAGAAAGCCATCTCACGAATTGAGTAATACCTGTCTTAGAATATGTCTGGATATCTGATGGGACCTAGTTCATAAATGAACTCCAAATCCAAACTTCTTAGACTGTATCGATAACTGAACCTAATCAGTATCCTGCACCAAGCCTCCCACAAAATCCTCTTGGACCACCTGTCCATAATACCATCCCTCTTAGTCAGAGGAAAAACTATAACTCTCACAATCACTTTGTCATCCATGTCACCTTTGAAGCCTGGAATGATAACCGTCTCCCGAAGGAGGCCGCCGTCAACAAATCCGTAGAACATGCACTTATGTTCTAAAACTGCTTCCTTATGTTTCTCCAGGATTGGATTAATACAAACTTATTGCATCTAGTGCAAAAACAATATCTGGTGTGGTACTTGACATCTCATGATTGACTCAGTTGCCTAAGCAAGTGATCTGCCAATCATGCACATCCCTCTCCCGTTTAGTCTGTAAGACACCTTTAGAGAGGGTGACTCCATCACATGAAGGTACACCATCATGCAAGGATTCATCTATTCTAAACACCATTAGAATACTGTCAAAGTACCCACATTGGGAAACTACCCAAATCCAGATCTAAAACCATAGATCTAGAAACCAAAATGTCAGATATTATATCCATATCCTGTCTGGAGAAACAACTGTGTGACGACCACAGTACAACCGATCGTAGTATAGGAATTTTACTTCCTACTCTGTGTATGTCATCAAAATACCAGGACATCACACCCTACTACCTTCTTAACAGATCCATCCCCTATTCTGATGAAGTCAAACCCGTGACTGTCATTTCAAAATTAGATGATCATTCTCCGCTATAACTGCTCAAGTCTATAAATAGACATAAGCTACTTGCCCACTATGCTTCCGCTGCTCCCACTGACCACAACAACCCTCCTATAGGGTCTCATAGTCTGGAACAACAATAGTGTTAAGTCTGGGTAGATAAGAACCTCCCTGTCACCGTCTTTGAGGCTACCGGAGTATCTCTCTGGTGTCTGAGGTTACCCACCATATCTGCGGAGTGGCTATTGGAATGTCAAACCTGAATGAATCTATAGGTCCTATTAAATTTTCCGTAATCGTTTGCGGTTCTGGAATCACTTCCAGTTCTACCATACTCCCACTACTGTTTTTTGAAAAAAAAATCCATTTTACTAAAACTGTGGCGAGTCAAGAACAATATCACTATTGATCTTCCAGATGGTAGAAAGTCAACCCTCGACATAGCCGGGCCAACCCACAAACTGCGATTACATAAACGTGCCCTGAGTTATCCAGAGTCTGGTTTTAAGCATAAGCCGAACAACTCACCTATATCCAATATGGAAACTTTGACACTTATTTAATTGGAACCAGATTCAAAACATGCAGCTGTCCCCAGTGCATATCAACTTAATGGAGAGAGGCTAATCAGCATTACTCAACTTAGGAATACATCCAATTATGAGTAACCTAAAAGAGAAACAAGTTTCTCAAAACCATCACTATCAACGGAATACCAATCACAAGTATCTACATCTTCGATCTCTTTGAAGAATCCTGATACTTGCGATATCTGGTTCTCTACTTTATTCTTATACCGACAACTTCTCAAAACTTAGACCTTGTATTTCTACGAAACACTTGTCTAAAAACTAGAGAAGTCATAAGTTATCAGAACATAGTACGAGGACCTACCCCTTTGTCCTCATGGACACTGGACAACATACAATACTCTGTATAAGTCCGCTGAGTTGAATAACTCAAAACCTGTGCATCGTAGGTTGAAAACTGTACTTATGGTTAAGAACTACTCCGTTGTTCAATACTCCTTACCCAATCGTCAACTGATGTAGGTAAATGTCATCGACATAATATCAAAAAGTTATATCTCACTTTATAAAAATAAACGTACAGATATATCATTTTGAAATTGGTGCATAACAACGGATACTCAAAACCAAATACATGCCTGCCGGCAATAACCCAGGCGACTTCCTCAAATATCACCAATTACAACGAATTCCGATATAATAAGGATGATCACCTAATTCCCAATAACTTCCTCCCACTCATCATCTGTAAAACCATACAGATGTGAGAATGAAACCTGGTAAATACATACCCTGGAGTAAGTATCAAATCGAGAAATCAGTTTTCCTTTAACAATGCACTGAAACATGAAAATGTTTCGTAGGCGTATCCTGGTACTCATAGTAATGCCTCTTCCATAATCCAATTCATGACTGTAACCGTATATTTCTTTGCCATCTCTCCAAATCCCTTTATTTGCCTTTAGTCGTTACCTTCTGTACACCATCGTTAGGCTAAATGGTTTTCTTCCTTCCCTACCGTTCGGCACCAGCCTATGGTTTGGAAGAAGACTATCCAGTAAGTATAATAGGTGTACCCTCCTAAACCAAGGAGTACTCATAACCTGAGAGAAGGTGATGATAAAAGTCAACTGAATAATACCTTATTCTTTTAAAGGTGAAATAGGAGTGGCGATGAAGTACGCGGTTTGGTCGTGAATGATAACAGTCGCAATTTACTTTGCCCTCTTTCTAATCCCTTTACTTTGTCTTTACATATTACCTTCTGTACACCCTACTTAGGCTAATTGGTTTTCTTCATTTCCTAACTTTCGGCACCTGCCTATGGTTTGGAAGAAGACTATCCAATAAGCGTAATAGGTGTACTCTCCTAAACCAAGGAGCCCTCGCAACCTGAGAGAAGGTGATAATAAAAGACAACTGAATAAACCAATTCTATTTCTCCTGAACCTTGATCCATCCTCGAAGAAGTCCCTTCGAGTTCGTATATAACCATACGATGGATCTATCCAATGGAAGTGGATGTCCGTAGTAATACGGGGTGTTCTGAGAAATTCAAAGGGTAAAAGAAGGAGTGGCAATGACTTATGCAACTCAGACAATCCAAAAGCCAGTATTTTAAGAATGTTCGGTCAACTTGGTCACTGAGTCATAGTCTAGGGTCGGTCAAAGGTCGCTGCCAAAGAGAGAGAGAGAGAAAAGAAACACTCTGCGTGCACTCTAACCTAGATCAGAATGGTTATCATTTTATCTAATCCGGAAACCTCCCACTGTACTGTCAAATTCTCCTCCAAACCTGAAAGAAGAATCAATCGGGGTCACCCGAAGAGTAAACCAACTCATCAGTGGGAATCGGGATCCAACTCTCATCGCATGATAACGTGACGGAATCCACTCTTGTTATCACACTCCATAAGGTATGCGCATGCCTGGCAAGTTTTAGTTTCTTTAGAAACTCCCGATGTGATTTTTAACCCATGTTCTTACGACCTTGATGAAAGCCAACAAATCATAAGTCACATGTCAAGTTCTGCCCGTCATATTCTTGTCAATTTGAACCCACCCGTACATACCCTTGACGAAAGCCAACAAGGTAATACGATTGTCCCAAACCAACACATCTATCTATGCAACAAATGAATACCCCAGCAGCTACCAAACACTATGCCTTGACGAAAGCCAACAAACATAGCTTGAATACTACTGACCATCCATAAGACACGACGGAGGGCTACGGCTGGTTTTTGGCGAAAAACCATTAACGTAATGAACTTGATCTCGTTGAAGGAACCTGATAGCTTTTTATAAAAATATAGTGGCGAAAACCTTTTGCTAAAGAGGTCACTCCCGGTGAAGGGATCTCGGCTCTTTCCTCGTGGAATGAGGTGCAGGATATTCCACTGAATACCGCGATGCAAAGCAACTTGTAATCGACTATAGTGAAGTTATTACACTGACGCAAACTTCTGCCCAAGGGGTCTTTCCCGGTGAAGGGATTTCGGCCCTTGCCCCGTCGAATGAGGTGCAGGATATTCCACTGAATACCACTATGCATAACAAAAGGAAACATCTTTGTAATAACACTTTTTAAATTTGTTCCAACAACATCCAAACAGGTTTGTTTTCCTTTGCATTGATCAGAATCAACGCAGTCCCATCAATTAATCACACCAGAAAAGAATGAAAATAAAATGTACGTATATGCCATCCGCATTCGTCTCTGGGTCCAGCCATCACCCGTTAGGTTACTTAACTAACGACAGAGCGGGGACTGAACTAGCGCGGGTGTAAAACATATACAACATCTAATAGTATATATACCAATATACAATAATCGCTCCAGGCGTGATAATATGCAACATTACAGAAAAGTAAAAAGCATCACAGAACAATACAAATATCTGGGATCCCCGGGTTTCACAGAGCCGCTGCTGAAACCCGACGTTCCCTGGTCGTGTGGATAGCCTGTGCAATGAAACCTAGACCCCTACGGGTGTGGCAAGTTACCCGCCAAAACCTGAAACGAGGCAGCCCCCTACAGCAAAGTGAATGGACCACCCTGCACTTCACGGAATCCGGTAGCTTGAGCACCCCTCCTTGGGTCAACCTGTACCCCGTACGAGTGCGGCGAATAGTCTGCCACTACTAGAGTGAGGCCCCTCTGCCTCTCAAAGCCATGAGATGCGGACCCGTTGCCCTCCAGAACCCGGCTATCCGGGCACTCCGTCGTGGGGTAAAACCTAGTACAGAAATGAAAAATATGTACAACGGGTACATCGACCTCGACCCGGTCGTGCCCCAAAAGAATATTATACAACAGGCAGTGACGGCAGTCCACATGTTGGACGCTCGCCCCGCAATATCAAATGTACAAATAAATCCAAACTGCACTACCATTGCACAATGCTATCCACCACGACAAATCCGCAACATCACAGCACAACACAGAACATCAACGCGAATGTCACGTTCGCAAACCCGTCTAAAAGAACTATAGCAATCAGACGCGGTTTACCGATCAAATGACATTCACGGTCGGAGATATAATGTAAGTACTGTAAACCAACACGTTTAAATTTCGATCGACAAAATTTCCCGAAGTGGGCCCCACGCAAATCTGCTGTACAGTAAAAAACACTTGGCCCAAAAGAACAGTTCCAGAAATCACAATTTCCAACATAGAATCCACTGTAGAAAATTGACTAATCGATCTCACTTTCCTGCGGCGGATCCGCGGCCAAACCCAAGCTTGGGCCGCGGATCCGCGGCGGAACAGTGATATCACTTGGTCGAATTTCAACATTATTCCAAAAAAACCCTGCTTGATTTTCTGGTTTGGTCAAAATTATTTTTAGACCAGTTTAAAAATTAACAGAAACTTTAACACTAGAAATTGCGATTTTCGAAAATCCGTTCGATCGATCTTTTAAACGCGTTAGCACAAGTTAGTAAAGCTTAATGGCGTGGCTCTGATACCATGTAAGTCTACGGTAGCGCCCTGGCCGTCGTTCATACGCCAAATGCGGAACAAAAACTTTTATAACTGGCGCTATCACATACTATAACCCGGATCTGCCATTAACGCTAAACTAACAAACTGTAAAGAGGGTAGAAAGGTTATACCGAACGATCCGAGTCCTTCGTTCTTTAACCATCATCCTACGCTCCGTTGCGACTGCTCCAATCTCGTCGATCTCCGATCTCCTTGTCCAGGTGGCACCACGTCATCGGATCTTTAAACGGGCTCCCGCCTCTGACTCGAGGCAACTCGGTCATCAAGTATGCTAGAAGAGATGACCAAGATTGATGTAGAGAATGAGTAGAACACTTTGTCTCGTTATGTCAAAAGCTATGGATGAACGGTTAATGAAGTTGCCTTTTGGATCAATTTGAAAATGAGATATGAATATGTTAATTTCCATACATCCAAAACTCTATCTTTTTTCCAACAACCATGATCACTTCTCTGAAGAAGGTGGCCGGCCAAATATAGGAGGGGGATGAGTGTAGGAACCAAGTGGTAATGATAAGCAAAAAATAAAAAGCATGAGTCAAAGAACACTTAGTATGAACACCATTTAAAGCAAATGATGAATCACTTAACCTAGTCATCTAAAGCATTAAATGACCATTAAATGCAACCATGAGTCACTAAACACCTCACCACTTTTAGAACCTTCTAAAAGTATCCACACTCATCTCAAGAAAAGATAAATCCGCATTTAACCGAATGTTAAATACGGCTGATAGAAAACTGGAAACTGGCAACTTCCAAAAGCGATCCTGAAACGAATTTTAGGACAACCCTGTAACAGTATAAACATACCCGCATTTGTATTACGACCGAATACAAATGCAACTGAGACAGGGATATTATATCTACTCTGTATAATACATAGATCCGGCTTAAAACAAAGCCCACCAATGTTATCTGCCCGAAAAATAACACGTGCGTAAACGCACATGCATTTTCCGAACCCTGCCATAAAACCATACGGCCTCTACAACGTTTCGCCCGAACTTGGGAAACTATCTGTGGGGGACTCTAATGACTCGTCAGTACCCTGGCAGTGGGTTCAACCACAAGCCGTCAACGGCACTAGCTGTGTATAACGGCTGCCCATGGACTGACCTCAAGGAAGGCCGATGAGCGAACTCATCCGGAAACCCTACTGAGCCTAACAGTGACAATGTATATACAGTCCGGTCTGTTCGTCTATGAGTATCGCATATCCTGCCTTGGGGGCTGGTAACATCAGACCCCCAATAGCTGTATAAGTCGTGTCGGAGATAAGCCCTGAACACCCTGAGAAACTACCGGAGTACCTACCAGTAATTCTCACCTGCCTTGGCCAAGGACTTGGTGTAATGGCTTTCCTGGACACAGCACGATCTCAACCCCCAATACCGGGAGAGACGAATCCCCTGCCGATTCGCTCACGTGCCTCCATGTGGCTCGGGACTGTACCCAAAAACTACCTGTTTGCACGACTCCTTTGAGCCGTGGTAGGGTAGAAATCAAAGCACAGTGGGAACTCACACGAGACAAATGACGACCTTAGGTCGATGAACTAACCTGTACACATGTCACCAGGGAACTGCTATCTGACGATATGTATAATACCAACTAGCAGGTTCTCGGCGAGTCCTGTCCGGTGTACTCATAACCCAGTGAGCACCTGTATACATCTTAGGTGATCCAACTGACACCAGTGGCTTGTGAAACAGGCCACCGCCCCTCGTTGGGGTCTCGACTGTATACACTAGTCTACTCCAGAGTATCGATGCCCTGTCTCGAAACTCCCACGACTAGGGACCACTTTTAAGGAAATGCTTATAGACCATCCAACTCTCACGTATATGATCGCCCTCATACTGTTGGTAGTCAAGCAAGATCCTAAGGGCTCTATCAAAGTGTAATCGTGATCAGTCACCTGAACCTATACACGACTGATAAAGGCAAACCAGATAGCATACTATCATCTCGAGTAAGACTGTCAAACCGGCATAGGTCCTTCTCAATCATTGCAATCACGTACCTGCGATCCAATAATTGACTTTGAGGGCACTATATCCAACAATGTTGTGAGGCAGGATGCCAATTGATAGATTCTTTGACTCGGTCATGTTAGATACGTATACCTACCAGCATTTGCATACGATTTGCTTTATGCTACGCTCATGTCACTCTCATTGCATTACATATACCTGTGCTAGTACACCTGCACCATTACCGATGATGTGTATGTTATACTTACACGGATTTTCCGGCTCACACACTTTATCATAGAAAATTGCCAAGTCACTACACAGTAGGACTGCTGCATCAGGATATGACTCCTTGCAAAATTTTACTTGCTATAGTTACATTTGCACCTTTATACGATGTTGCATTTGACTGTGGATAAATTGGGAACCGCACAATATATTTTAAAACTGGATTCATTTAAAAAGAGCGGTTTTCCCTTGATATGTGCATATTACTGTTCCATGTTGCATGATATACGGATATGCTTACATTCTGTTATATGTTGCATACATCATGCTTTACGATTTTACGTATTGAGATATGCTGTTTTCATGAGATTTTTGGATTTGAGAACCGTGGTCATATTAAAAAGGATGTATTTTTTTTAAAAACCCGGTTTCTCTTGTTATGATATTTCAGTGCGTCCACCATGCGTTTTCTCGGTTCTGAGACGTTTGACAGTGTTACCCGATTCGAGGAGCTGGATGAGGCTGATTACGGGTACATGGTGGACCCGGTATGGTACCCCGGGGCGAGAAAGGATTTGCTGTGCAGTAGACGGTGAGCATGAGAGAGGGACTACTACCTACTGGTAATTGGTTGGACATGGTGGTTATCCGGAGGATACCAACCAGAGTCGAGCGATGGACAGGGGCCGACCCGTTCTGCCGGAGCCCGAGGGCCGATCCCGCAGACGCAGCCCGTAGGCCGATCTGGACTGATGGAGCTTGAGATATGAGGATTTACGTGTCGATGCTGGACGCGGGTTTCATGATGTTTTCGAGTGTCGATGCTGGATACCCAGGTTCCATGATTTTGATCTGTCGCGAGGGACACACATTGATTTACATTTTCATACTTCCATGCATATACTTTTATGATATTTATATGCATGATGTTGTTGTGTCATTGGTTGACACGTGGACGGGATCCACCTGCATACATACATTGATGATATAGTTGGAAGAGATCCACATGCATACAAACATTGATTATATCGTTGGATGATATCCACATGCTAATAGGCATTTATTTATAGTGTTGGCATATATACAGACCCGGTCACCCTAGATATCATAGTATTACGTTTATGATACAGTTGACCTAGGAGTCGTTATTTATTCGATTTCTACTTGTTGATGTTTTTCTACTCACGAGTTGGCAACTCACCCCCGTTGTGCCACAGTTCTTGCAGGTTGACAGCTCGGATCAGTAGCGGTATCGCTGCCACATAGCTACTTTTTGGTGATTTGATTGGTAGGCGGGACATTTGTATCGTGCCCACTCTTCTATTATATTTCATTTTGTATCTAGTCAACTCCATCAACCAAACAAGTATTTGTATAATTAATGAGACTTACTGTAATATTTCAGAAAAATAAAAAATATTATTTTTGGAATTTAATATTAAAATAATACATTTCCCGGTTTTCGAAAAAGGGTATAAATATATACCAATAATTATTAAATAAAAGGAAATTAAAATGATTTATTCATTTAAAAATATATTTAAAGGATTTGGCAATTTTGAAATTTATTATATGCAGTTTTGATAAAAATCCGATTAGTGCACAGCTAATCGCGATAAAGCCAAATCCGTGTTTCTACAGTTTTCATGGTTAGTGCACCATGACATGTTTCATTTGGTTACATATTTCACTTTATTTGGGTTATGTGTTATGGTTTATTGGTTGTGAGAAAAGGAAAAAGAAAAGAAAAAGGTGTAATGATGAATTGGAGAGAGAGAGGGGACATAATGATGACTTGGAGAGAGAGAAAGAATGAGAATAATTGAGAGAGGGGGGGCTGCCTCATAGCCTTTTCCCCATTATTTTTACATCTCATTCTTCATCTTCCTCACTCTCATCTCCTTCCACCTTCAAACCCTAAATCCATCTCCAAAACTCCATCCAAACCATATACCCCTTTCACAAAAAACGATCCCCTCTTCATGCTCTTCACATTGAACCAAGAAAAATGAGATTTTGGCAATTTTGGGACTTCTAGGGTTTTCTTAAGAGACATCCATGAGGTATATCTCTTTCCATGTTAGTTTAGTTTGAATTCCTAGCTTTTAGTTTAACTTAGAACTCGTTTAGTGGTGATTTGTGGAGATTAGAAAACCCTAGTGAGGGTTTGAGTGAAATTGTGGATTGATGATGTTTGAGTGGCTGTAGAGGGGCTGTATAATACCTGAGAATGAGTATGAGAAACCAAAATACGGATTTGGGATTTGAGTTCATGTCGGTTTTGTGTAAATAAACGGTGTGCAGGGAAATCTGGAGCAACCCGGGGGATTTTTGAGAGTAGCAAACAAAACCAGGGACCTAAATACACTACGAGGAAACCACCATGACAGAACGAACCCTATTGGAGCCAGAGAGGCCAAGGAGGCCAGATTTTATGGCTAGGTGGCCGGCCACTTGGTGGGGTGGGGTGTCCAGGTTGGTCTAGTATCTCAAATACACTATATACATCACCATAGACTTGTTTGCTTGGATTTATTTGACCTGAGTCAAAATTTGGGAGCTTTTTAGTGTGATTTTGGCTATATTTTCCGTATTATGAACTGTTAATTCTTGTTATTTGAATTTGTATTTGGTTGTGGGATGTTCGTACATCAACAACAAGGGTTGTGTGGTTGATTTAGTACGCGTATGCTATAGGTTCTAACCTACGAACAAGGCGCATGCCGTTTTGGATTTCAGAACTTGATTTTAATAGTGTTGTGATGTGTGTTGTTATTGTAGGTACCTTCGTTTGGATTCTGAGGCGACGGAGCGTGGCGTCATCGACTTCGGCAGGCGAAAACCAAGGTGAGTGGATCTATATCCATGGGGGAAGTCGGGTGAATGGCGTATAGCACCCCCGCAAAGTTTTGATGGAAACTGATTTATAGAATATGGTTAAAGGAACCTAGATTAGGAAACAAGGGTTAGAGTTAAAAGATAGTTAGTGAAACTATATTGGAAGCTAAATGACTGTTAGAAGTGATATGCTATGGCTAATATGAAATGGCGCAAATTGAGGATGATATTTGATGATATTGCCATTTAGGATACTATAGGACTAGATAGTCGACGTAGATGTGTCATCCGATACATATTTCTAAACTGAAGAATCGTATGCATCTTTTAAACAGTTACCTTGAGGGACAATACGGATTTTCAAATGATATCTTTTTCCTTAAAAACACCGTAACCCCTATTTTCAAAACTACGATTCGCTAAAATCTGCTTGTATGGTTCGGGTGTGTATGTTAGATTAGATACATATACTTAGTAGAGATAAAATGTTTATATAAACTCGACTTGATGTGAGATATAAATGCGATGAAAGAATATAAGACGGATATGATGATAAGATGATATTTTGGTATACGGATGTGAGTCGATTGAGATGATGGATACCTTGTCGGTCCCTTGATATGAGATCATTATGGATGTGACCTGGGATATATGTATATATATATATAGAATGTTGTGAATCACGGATGATAGACCGTACGTGATATTAGGCCGTACCCTCATTGTCGTAAAGGTTGACAGGATTCCTAAGGTTATAAATGCCGCCGTACGATGATCTTTTCCGTACGCGATGAGTTTGATTTTATGATTGATCCATAACCTTGACTAGAGGATGCCGTATGATGGATTATACCGTAGTGATGTTGTGTGGCTATATGTCGATTGATAGATTCACCGACTCGGTCATATTAGATACGTATACCCGTCAGCATTTACATATGTTTTACCTTATGCTGCATTCATGTTATTCGCATCGCAATACTTATACTTATGCTAGTACACCTGCACCATTATCGATGATGCGTATGTTACACTTACACAGATTTGCCGGCTCACACACTTCATCATCGATAATTGCCATGTCGCTACACAGTAGGATTGCTGCATCATGATATGACTCTTCGCATGACATACTTGTGTATATATATCCTTGTGCAATCATGCCTACATACATACTTATTGCACATATATAGACGATGTTGCATTTGACTTTGGAGGAATTGGGAACCGCGGGATATATTTAAAAACTGGAATCATTTTAAAAGAGCGGTTTTCCTTTAATATGTCATATTACTGTCCTATGTTGCATGATATACAGAGATGCTTACATTTCTATCATATGTCGCATACATCATGCTTTATGATTTTACGCATTGAGATATGTTGTTTTCATGAGATTTCTGGATTTGAGAACCGTGGTGATTTCAAAAGAAAGCATGTACTGTTTTAAAAACCCGCTTTATCTTGATATGATATTTCAGTGCGTCCACCATGTGTTTTTTCGGTTCTAAGAGTGACATGTAAAACCCGATTCGAGAAGGCGGATAAAGCCGATTGCGGGTACATGGTGGACCCGGTAAGGTACCCCGGGGCAAGAAGTTCGAGCTGTAGACGATGAGCCTGGCAGGGGAGCACTACCTACCGGTGATTGTATTTGGACTCGGCGGTTATCCGGAGGATACCGACCGGAGTCGCGTGATGGATATGAGGGCCGACCAGGGTGTGCGGCGCCTGAGGGCTAATCTGAGGATACGGCACCTGAGATATATAAGGATTTACGTGCCGATACTGGGCATGGTTTTCATGATGTTTTCGGGTGTCGATGCTAGGCACTCAGGTTCCATGATTTTAATGTGTTATGAGGAACACCGTTGATTTATATCCTCATACTTTCATGCACACTCATTTATGATATTTACGTGCATACAGACATTGATTATATGGATGGATGAGATCCACATTCATACATGCATTGATTTTACTGTTGGATGTTATCCACATGCTTATAGGCATTGACTACCTTGTTGGCACATATACAGACTGTTGGATATGTATGCCGTAGAGGCCATTATTGTAGAGTACTAGTTTGTAAAATATATTTTGGAAGCTTGGGATATATACACGGATTTACGATAGTCTTGCTCGATATAGTAGTATGCTACTTGGTTTGTTTCTATCTTAATATGTGTATATGTTTCTTTTAACATATCACTAATACATATTGATGGAGCCCTTAGGATCATTGGTTGACTACCGGCGTTGTGATGGC
Source organism: Agapanthus africanus (assembly GCA_030015575.1). Lineage (NCBI taxonomy): Eukaryota > Viridiplantae > Streptophyta > Magnoliopsida > Asparagales > Amaryllidaceae > Agapanthus > Agapanthus africanus. The sequence continues at coordinate 431,113,718 of CM057337.1, forward strand.
GATCACACTAGTGGGAGCTGGGTAGTCTATAAGCACATCCTTATTTTGGTCCCTAGTCGTAGGATTATCGAGACAGGGCATCGATGCTCCAGAGTAGACTGGTGCATACGCTTCTTATACCAGCAGGGGAGATGGTCTGTCCTACAACCATCAGTACGTCGTACTGGAGATAGTATGCAGGTGCTCGTTAGGTTACGAGTACACTGGACAGGACTCGTAGGGAACTGTTGGTTGGTATTATACCTATCGCCAGTTAACAGTTCCTAGGTGACATGAGTACAGCTTAGTCCGTTGACTTGACACTGTCACTTCGCCTCGAGTGTGTTCCCACTGTTCTTAGATTACTACCCTACCATGGCTCTATTGAGTCGTGCAAACAAGTAGTAGTTGGGTGCAGTCCCGAAGCAGTTGGAGGCAGTGACGGTTAGACAGGATTCGTCTCTCCCGGTATTGGGAGTTGATATCGCGCTGTTTCTAGGAGAGCCATTACACATAGTCGTCCCTGGCCCGGGCAAGCGAGATTTACTGGTAGTGTTTCCAGTAGTTTCTCAGGGTGTTCTGAGCTACACTCCGACACGACTTGTACCGCTATTAGAGGTCTGACGTTTACCACCCCCTAGGCCCGACATGCGATACTCTTAGACGAACAGACCGGACTGTACGGAGATTGTCACATTCAGGCTCAGTAGGAGTTCGGATGGGTTCACCTCATCGGTCTTCTTTTCGGCATCTACTTGTGGACCGTTACGTACAGCTAGTAACGCTTGCGGCCTGTGGTTAAACCCACTGCCAGCGTAGTGTCAAGTCTTTCGAGTCCCACACAGAGGGTTGTTCGCCTTTGGGTAAAACAGAGTAGAGGTCGCATGGTTTTGCGACGGGGTTCGTTCACATTCGCGCACTTGTGCACGTTTGGTGTCCGGGCAGTTATTACTAGTGGGCTTTGGTTTAAAGCCAGATCCTAGTATTCGTTTTGGGATTGGTTTTGTCTCATTGTATTCGTGTTCCTCGGAACACGGATGCGCGTATGTATGCACAGTTGACAGAGGCAGAGGAATCTCATTATGTTTTTTGACAGTTGACTTTTTCTAAACCCTAATGAGAATGAGGAATATGATTAAAAATAATGATTAAGGATAATTGTGCCATGGTTAGGTTGACCATTTGACTTTGGTTGACCGTTTGACTTTTGTTGACCATTTGACAATGATCATTTCTTTTGCAAGACGCTTCTTGATTTTTGCAAATTGCATTAAATGTGAAATGATAATGGTCATTTCAACTAATCATCACAATTTTCTTTAGTTATTATTATTATTATTATTCTCATATGAGAGAATGGTTGTGTTTTTTGCTAGCTCACTCTCTCTTGCTCTTTCCCTCTCATTAAAAGCTCTCCCTCTTCCTCTCTCAAAGCTCTCTTCTTTCATGTGTTGAAAAAATGAGCTTTCTGAGATAAAACCATTAAGACAACTCTCTACTCTTTGTAGGGTTCTTAGTCTAGCAAGCCAAGCACTCTAGTTACCTCTTGGTTGAGGTAGGATCTCAAGGTAGTGGCCTTCGGGTGAATCCTTCTTCGGCAAAGCGAAGACGAAGAGGAGGAGCCGTCTACACCACTCCAAGGAGAAAGCAAGGAGGAGGAGTGTTAGTGTATATGCCCTAGAGGCCATTACTATATCATACTAGTTTGTATATTACTTGATCGAAGCTTGGGATATTCACAGTTGTATATACAATCTTGCTCGAAATGGTAGTATGCTACTTGGTTTGTCTCTGCTTTAATATGTGCATGTGTTTCTTTTAGCATATCGCTTATATACATATTAGTAGAGCCCTTAGGATCTTTGCTTAATTACCAGCGTTGTGATGGCGGTCACACTCGTGGGGGCCGGGTAATCTATAAGCACATCCTTATACAGGTCCCTAGTCGTTGGACTATCGAGAAAGGGCATCGATACTCCGGAGTAGACTAGCGTATGCGCTTCTCATCCCAGCGTGGGAGACGGTCTGTCCCATAGCCGTCAGTACGTCGTACTTGAGATAGTATGTGGGTGCTCGTTAGGTTATGAGTACACTGGACAGGACTCGTCGGGAACTGTTGGTTGGTATTATACCTATCGTCAGTTATCAGTTCCCAGGTGACATGAGTACAGCTTAGTCCGCTGACTTGACACTGTCACTTCGCCTCGAGTGTGTTCCCACTGTACTTTGATTACTATCCTACCACGGCTCAAAGGAGTCGTGCAAACAAGTAGTAGTTAGGTGCAGTCCCGAAGCACTTAGAGGCAGTGACGGTTAGACAAGATTCGTCTCTCCCGGTATTGGGGGTTGACATCGCGCTGTGTCTAGGAGAGCCATTACACAAGTAGTCCCTGGCCACTGCAAGCGAGTTATACTGGTAGGTTTCCAGTGTTATCTCAGGATGTTCTGGGCTATACTCCGACACGACTTGTACCGCTATTAGGGGACTGACGTTCACCGCCCCCTAGGCCCGCCATGCGATGTATCAGACGAACAGACCGGACTGTACGGAGACTGTCACATACAGGCTCAGTAGGAGTTCAGATGGGGTTACCTCGTCAGTCTTCTTATCGCCATCTACCTGGGGACCGTTACGTACAGCTAGTGCCGCTTGCGGTGTGTGGTTAAACCCACTGCCAGCGTAGTGTCGAGTCTTTAGAGTCCCACACAGAGAGCTATTCGCCTTTAGGCAAAATGAGTAGAGGTCGCATGGTTTTGCGACAGGGTTCGTTCACATCCGCGCACTTGTGCACGTTTGCTGTCCGGACAGCTTATACTAGCAGGCTTTGGTTTAAGCCAGATCCTAGTATATGATTTCGGATTGGTTTTATCTCTCTGTATTCGTGTTCCTCGGATAACGAATACGGGTGCGTAAGCACATGTAGCGTTTTGAAAATCGTTTCGGTGAAATTTCGGAAAATCGATAAAATAAGGGGGTTTTTCTGTAAAAAGTCAAAATGCAAATATCTTATTATAAAAATTAAATATACATATTCTAGCTATGTAATTGCTAGTATTTGGTGTTTATTGAGCCACTGGTGAAATTTCAAATTTTCTGAAAAAAAATTATTTTATTATTATTTTAAGCCGTCACTATTACATTTAATTAGGGAAAATTACAAATTGGAATGAGTTGAAACAAATTTTGTGCATCATGACACATTAAATAAAATTTTATCCTGTGGTTTTTGAAATGAAATCGTTTGCCAAAACGGTTTAGAAAATATCGAAGAAAAAGGCTTTTTCCGGTGAATTTAGTGTTAACGGGAATTGGGGTAATACATTTATCTTTTTTCCTAACCCACACACCCACACCTCACCCTCTCTCCCTCTCCCCATGTGTCCGGCCCCACCATGACAGCCCTCCCTCTCTCCCTCTCTCCAATCACTTCTTTTGTCAAAAGAAAAGAAAAGAAAAGAGTAGGAAATGATAGAATTAGAGTGGACTTTGACTAGAGTGGAGTTTCCCCACCTCACTCTCTCTCCTCCCTCACCCAATCCCCCAAGAATTCTGGCCGAAACCTGAACCACAACTGCCCCCAATTCTTCATCTCATTTTCCATCAAAATCCCCAAAATTTCTATCAAAAATCCACCCTTTTTCTCAAAAATTCAAAGTTAATTCTAAATCCAAGCTTTACCCATTATTCTTTAGCTATTCAAGCATGGATCTTGGAGCATGAAATCATTGTTGGAGGCTAAGATTTTTGCAAGTTTGATCTCAAGCTTGTGAGGTATAATCATAACCTTATGCTTAATTTGTTGTTAAATTACTTGAATCTAGCTATTAGGTGTTAAATTAGGGTTTTAAATTTCAAGTTTGAAATTTAAAGAAAGGGGTTTTGATTACTAAGTTAGGGTTTAGGTCAACTGATCATGATCTAATTGTGTGGTTATTCTCTAGTGGGCATGCTAAAACAAAGCTAATTACTAGGTTACTAATTGTTTTTTTGTAAATTGTTCTAATATTGCTAAATTGCTAACTAAGTTTTTGGAAATTTATTAAATGGTTTAGATTAAAATATGATTAAGGTTTCATGACATTATTAGCATTATAATTTTTGGTTTAATACTATTGTATATGCAAAACTAAGCTTAATGGATGAATTGTGAAATTTACTTTAAAAAGTGTTAAAATTGATATGTTTGCAAACTAGAATTTTGTAGTTTATGAAATTTAATGAGATTAAATTATGGGAATTATTTTTATGACTTATTTAAGATATTTAGTGAATATTGTGGCAGCTAGATTCGTTTATACATCGAGTTTTGTACTAAAACGGTGATTTGTGCTTGCTAGATTTTCGGAAAAATGACTTTTTAAGTGAAATTGAGGTTTTTGTGAATTTTAAGATATTTTATATTATAATTAGTGCTTGTAATTGTACAAATGAGTGTGTTGGGAGCTTTCTCGATGGTTTGGCGTTTGTACGCCGACGTCGAGGGTTTTTGAGTTAATTTGTGAAAGCAACCATAGGTTTTGACCTATGTGGGATTCGTGAGTCGTTCTGGTCATGAGTCGGATTTTAATGCGATACGGTGCGTTATGATATGTAGGTACCCCATGTGGACTTCGAGACGACAAGCAAGCGCGTGACGACGTCGGCACCGGCGAGCGAGGACTAGGTGAGTAGATTTATATCTACGGGGAGAAGTCGGGTGAATGGCGTATAGCACCCCCGCAGTCCGTGGTGGTGTATACGGATGCGTATACACACCAACAATTATTATATGTTATTTGGGATTAATAACGATGTTTAGGATGGATATTGGTGTGTTGGATTATTTTAGTGTTGGGAACCCTAGGGTAGTGTTGCACTACACATACACACATACATACTTGCATACATTTCTATTTATATGTGCTCATGGGATTCTTTATTGTTATGTGTTCACATGGGTATGGGACTATGTGTTCACATACGGATTTGAGGATGATACTTGGGATTGAGATGAGTCGATGAGATTTGTTTTGTGGTTGTGATACCGGTGATATTGCAGGATTCGTACTTGTGGTACGTCCTGGTGTTATAGCGGATCTTAGGGCGGCGATACGGGTGAATAGTGTTATAAATAAAATGGTCGACATGTGATCGTGATATGAGATATGATATGCTAGGATATTGATACTAGGCCGTATTAGGCGATGTATACCCCTTGATGATGATATGTGCTGATGATATCGGTTTGTACAAGACTGTCGATCAGTAGTCAGATCATGACTATATTGATGATATTAGTATTGTACTAGATATAGGTCGGTACCTTGGACTATGATCTTGGATAAAGAGGATACCAGATGAATAGTGTGATGAATATGATATTGACCCAAACCCAGATTTGGGGATGCCGTACGACGGAATTACGTACGAGCTATATTTTGATGATTGATCCGCACTCTTGACTTGGGATGTCTGATTATAGATATGGTATCGGATATGATATTATTGAGGCGGGATCACCGACTAATATATATACAGGTATGTATATGTATCGACTCAGATGTTAGGCGGTTTCCTTACCTGTAGTCCAGCTTATTAGCTTAGACATTTAGTTTAGTTTAGTTGTTAGATTAGATTCGACTCCTACCTATTTCAAAAGCTAACGAATCGTGGGTATTTTAAAAGACAGGTCAAGGGATCCTACGGATATTTCAAAAGACGTATCTTTTCGTAAAAACACCGTGCCCCTATTTTCAAAACCCCACGATTTGTGTTATTTTCAAAAGGCACCATTGTAGGACTTATATTAGGTTAATGCAGATTAGTTATCGTTGCGTCTAGTATTCAGCTCCCGCTCATTATTGTTGTTCGCTCCGCATCACATGCTTATATTATGCTTCATATTCTACTGTTGATATCTTGTGGTTAGGACACCAGCACCATTACCGATGATGCGTATGTACCACGTACACTTACTTGCCGGCTCACACACATCTTCATCGGTAATTGCCATGTCACGTACACCTTAGAAAATATTATTGCTTGACATAGCCTGTTAGCTAATAGTTTAGACATGATATTGGTGTACTTGCCTTATATGTTAGTTTAGACATTGTAGTTATTACCTGCTACTTTATGCATACTGTTATTCTTTGTTATGGCGCATTCATGGATTCTCATGCATATATTCACTTTTTACGTGCTATTGTGGTTTTGGATTCGGATTACCATGAGATTTTCTGGATTTGGGGAAAACTGTAAAACATATACAAACTTCTTCTTTCTCTTTTTAAATGAAAAGCACGGTTTTTCCCATCATGTATGAGTCGTCCACCATGAGTTTGCTGTTGGATTTCGAGACCCGATTCGAGGAGTTGGATGAACCGTTTCGGGTACATGGTGGACCCGGTATGGTACCCCGGGGCAAGAAGCTCGTGGTGATGACAATGAGCCTGGCAGGGGGAGACTACCTATCGGTGATTTTACCCGACGCGTCGGATATCCAGAGGATACCGTCGTGGTCTTGAGATGGATGGTAGGGGCCGGTCTGGACTGACGGCGCCCTTGATATTGAGATTGAGACATTGAGATTTCGAGATATTGAGGTACTGAGATTTGATGATACAGGCCAGTCCGGATAGCCGGAGCCTGAGGTTTTGAGACATTGAGATTTATGTTTTGTGTCGATGCTAGACACTGTTGATGCTGATTTCATTTATGATACCTCATTTTAAAAATACGAAGGAAATCTCACTAATTTATGAAAACAGTTTCCTCATTTACATGTATTCGGTTTTCATGCATTCATACCTCGTTCATATGATATATTGCTACCTGAGGCACTGACACGGGCACATGAGATCACACTCGGGTTAGATATTACCCTAGCCATTGTTATAGGCTGCATGTTATTCATATAATTGAGGATATATTATGATCATTGACCTAGGTTGCGTTATTTATGCGATTTCTGTGCGTAGATGTTTTTCTACTCACGAGTTGGCAACTCACCCCCGTTGTGCCCCAGTTTCTTGCAGGTTTTGCCGTACAGGTTTCTTTACGGCTTTACTGGCACTATTTCCATTTCCGGGTGACTTGCTAGTAGGTGGGTTATTTGTATCGTACCCATCATTACATCTTGTATACTATTATTCAGTTGTATCTAGAAGTTCCATCAACCAAATATGTATTTATTTTTGAGATAGAGACCAGTGATGTTATTCTTTCGACCTTAGAGTCGTGCTTTATATTTCTGTGGATTTCTTGTGGCTTGAGTTCCTTTTGAGTTTTGATCCTCGCCCTTGGCGTTGTATATTATATTGCTTGTGTGGTTGTGACCGTCGATTGACGAAGAGCTAGCTCCCGCTTGGGGATGCCTTTTTTTGATTTCGTATACTATTCATGTTGTATCCCGTTTGGGGGCCAGTATTTACAAAGGAGACTCTGCCGAAATTTTCAGGAATTTTTTGATGATTTAAAAACCGCATAATTCGGCTTATGCTATTGAAACTACTTGTTTTAAATTGGTTTTCCTTCACTCTATTGCTTTTCTTGGTTTGGATTTCTGGGTTTTCGACTTACTTAGATTACGTATGCCTCGAGACGTTCGTAGTTTAAGTGCCGGTCATATTCCGTACTTTCGGGACGTGACAAAGTTGGTATCAGAGCGTTAGGTTTTACCTTCGGAGCGTAGGATGACCCTTGGTTGATGGAATAGGTGACTAAAGTAGAGTGACGTACCGTGGGTATGTTCCGCGGCATATTTACGATACGCTACTCCACTTAAGAAGCCTTAGGATGTACATTTCCTTGTTCGGTATTATATTCATTCCTGATCTAGCCTCATCGGTACCAGTTATGTTTTGCTTCCGCAATTATGGGCAGGGAGAGCTACAGCTAGAGTTGCGGTCAGCACGAGCTCGTCACGAACGAGGACTGACCAGGGAGAAATTCCGGCGACACACGATTGCGGAGATGTGTCTTTTTATTGTGTTTTCACGCCCCGAGCGTTTGATGGATCGATGTATGAGATTACTTGGACGTGCCGATCAGCACTACAGAATTGAGCCACTGATAGAGGCCGGCCAGATTTTGATGACCGTTGGTGTATTGCTTACTCATGATGATTGAGGCACTGTTCAGCGTACGGACGAGTGAGCCAGCTATTGCTGCGAATGACGAGATATTGCCCCAGATGTTGGAGCTATTGCTGTACGAGTAGTACGAAGAGATGATAGAAGGTCGCTAGTCATCGAGGACGAATGACTAGGACAGGTGGATCGTTCGCCTCCCCTGATGCGAGGTCATCAGATAGATTGATTCCATCTAGAGACGACTTCACGCGGAGATGTTGAGAGTCGACAGAGAAGATCGAATGTCAGAAACCTATTATTCCAAGTTTAAAGTAGTCGGAAAGACATGCAGGCAATTCTATGGTCCCTCTAGAAGAATGAAACCCTAACTCGACTTAATGACCGTATGAAAGCCTTGGAACCTTCGGGTTTGCGGTAGTTCTGCGGCGCCATTAGTGAGGCTTGGGTTTGCCCTTCTACGGCTGGACCACCGATGCTGTGGTATGTGTTCGATACTATTAAACTGTGCCTAAGATGTTGAGCTCTTGGGGGATTATGATGTTTTGACGAATCGATCGAATGGTTCGACTTCATTCGGATGCTAGATGGTGAGATGCATTCTTAGGAGACTCCAGATACGAGGATAGTCGTTGGAGCTCAGTCCATGCAGCCACGACGAGACAAGTCCAGAGCAGTCGACATTAGAAAAGTGGAGTAAGAAGTTCATACGAGATCTTGACGAAACGACGTTCCACTCCGCCGACATCAGAGATGCGATATGTATACCGAGGCATTGTACTTGGATATACCTTCCAGAAGGAGTCGCGTTAAGTATGCAGCCGTTCCGGAATAAGAAACAGATATAGTAAAGGACGATAACTTCCGGACTGTTCGGCAGAGACGTGATTTGGGAGAGCCACGACAGGACCTTTCTGGAATGAATTACGAGAAGACTAGGACCCAGGAGTGGTCATGTTACGCACGCCAGCAGACCAGAGTTCTTGATCATTGACGAGACATACTATGAGTGACCACGACAGTTGGCCAGAGATTCTTGAGGACGTGCTTGAGCGGTACTATTCCGCCATACTAGATTTCGATGTTTTGGGCGAGTTATTCGCATGATTGATTTTGATGATTGAGTTTCATGATATTTGTCTTCATGGACCATGGTTTCACCTGCTGAGTATTTACGATTTTCGCACAGTCGTTGCACTTGATATCGTTTTCGTGCTTTGGTTTCACATGTTTGTGATTTTATGGTTTTAGACATTTGAGTTGATTTTGTGCGTATGCACGCACACGATTTGGTTCCTGAACTCTGTATAGTTTATATATGCTTGCAGTGCAGTGATACGCCTTTTGTGCACTTAGATGCACTGGACTTTGATTTCGATTGTGATACTCGATATTTGTTTTGTGAACCTTGTGCACCTGATTTGATTTTGCGCATGTTCGACGCTTGATACTGGATTTCATGATTTCGTGCTCGATGGATGCACCTGATTTGGATTTTCACACATGTTGAGCGCATGTCTTGAGATGCGATTTTGGTGCACACCAGATGCACTAAATCGAGATTTTTCGTGCATATCAGATGCACCTGATTTTGCTGTTAGGCACGTACGTTGCCTATGACCGATGTTGTGTGCACAACCGTTGCACCTTGATGTTGTTTTGTGCACTTGCTTGGCACATGTATGGATTTTGATTTCCGTGCGCACCAGACGCACGTAGTATTCATACGCGTATTTTGGGATTGATTTTTCTTATAGAGCAGTATGTTTTTATGATATTTGCTATGTGTCTTCGTGCTGGGCAGGACTAGTCAGAGGACAGTACCTGAATATATTTGGCATTCATTTCCTTCGGATATTTACATATATAGATTTGATATTTACGTGTATAGTTTCGAGTTATATCATATTGGTTTTGTATTGGATTTGATATTTGTGTCTTTACCATGACTCCGATGATTGTGGGATGCTTGACGGAGTTTTAATTTGAGTTATATGCTCATTGCTCATGCGCATACATTGCGCTATGATGCGTTTTATGTACTTATGGTTTCGGAGCCCCGACGACTGGATGATTTTGCTTAGATGTTTTTGTATTTGGGAGGAGTTTGAATTTAAATTCGGGGACCGAATTTCTTTAAGGGGGAAGACTGTAGCGTTTTGAAAATCGTTTCGGTGAAATTTCGGAAAATCGATAAAATAAGGGGGTTTTCTGTAAAAAGTCAAAATGCAAATATCTTATTATAAAAATTAAATATATATATTCTAGCTATGTAATTGCTAGTATTTGGTGTTTATTGAGCCACTGGTGAAATTTCAAATTTTCTGAAAAAAAATTATTTTATTATTATTTTAAGCCGTCACTAATACATTTAATTAGGGAAAATTATAAATTGGAATGAGTTGAAACAAATTTTGTGCATCATGACACATTAAATAAAATTTTATCCTATGGTTTTTGAAATGAAATCGTTTGCCAAAACGGTTTAGAAAATATCGAAGAAAAAGACTTTTTCCGGTGAATTTAGTGTTAACGGGAATTGGGGTAATACATTTATCTTTTTCCCTAATACACACACCCACACCTCACCCTCTCTCCCTCTCCCCATGTGGCCGGCCCCACCATGACAGCCCTCCCCCTCTCCCTCTCTCCAATCACTTCTTTTGTAAAAAGAAAAGAAAAGAAAAGAAAAGAGTAGGAAATGATAGAATTAGAGTGGACTTTGACTAGAGTGGACTTTCCCCATCTCACTCTCTCTCCTCCCACATCCAATCCCCCAAGAATTCTGGCCGAAACCTGAACCACAACAGCCCCAAATTCTTCATCTCATTTTCCATCAAAATCCCCAAAATTTCTATCAAAAATCCACCCTTTTTCTCAAAAATTCAAAGCTAATTCTAAATCCAAGCTTTACCCATTATTCTTTAGCTATTCAAGCATGGATCTTGGAGCATGAAATCATTGTTGGAGGCTAAGATTTTTGCAAGTTTGATCTCAAGCTTGTGAGGTATAATCATAACCTTATGCTTAATTTGTTGTTAAATTACTTGAATCTAGCTATTAGGTGTTAAATTAGGGTTTTAAATTTCAAGTTTGAAATTTAAAGAAAGGGGTTTTGATTACTAAGTAAGGGTTTAGGTCAATTGATCATGATCTAATTGTGTGGTTATTATCTAGTGGGCATGCTAAAACAAAGCTAATTACTAGGTTACTAATTGTTTTTTTGTAAATTGTTCTAATATTGCTAAATTGCTAACTAGGTTTTTGGAAATTTATTAAATGGTTTAGATTAAAATATGATTAAGGTTTCATGACATTATTAGCATTATAAATTTTGGTTTAATACTATTGTATATGCAAAACTAAGCTTAATGGATGAATTGTGAAATTTACTTTAAAAAGTGTTAAAATTGATATGTTTGCAAACTAGAATTTTGGAATTTATGAAATTTAATGAGATTAAATTATGGGAATTATTTTTATGACTTATTTAAGATATTTAGTGAATATTGTGGCCGCTAGATTCGTTTATACATCGACTTTTGTACTAAAACGGTGATTTGTGCTTGTTAGATTTTCGGAAAAATGACTTTTTAAGTGAAATTGAGGTTTTTGTGAATTTTAAGATATTTTATATTATAATTAGTGCTTGTAATTGTACAAATGAGTGTGTTGGGAGCTTTCTCGATGGTTTGGCGTTTGTACGCCGACGTCGAGGGTTTTTGAGTTAATTTGTGAAAGCAACCATAGGTTTTGACCTATGTGGGATTCGTGAGTCGTTCTGGTCATGAGTCGGATTTTAATGCGATACGGTGCGTTATGATATGTAGGTACCCCATGTGGATTTCGAGACGACAAGCAAGCGCGTGGCGACGTCGGCACCGGCGAGCGAGGACTAGGTGAGTAGAATTATATCTACGGGGAGAAGTCGGGTGGTTGGCGTATAGCACCCCCGCAGTCCATGGTGGTGTATATGGATGCGTATACACACCAACAATTATTATATGTTATTTGGGATTAATAACGATGTTTAGGATGGATATTGGTGTGTTGGATTATTTTAGTTTTGCGAACCCTAGGGTAGTGTTGCACTACACATACACACATACATACTTGCATACATTCCTATTTATATGTGCTCATGGGATTCTTTATAGTTTTGTGTTCACATGGGTATGGGACTATGTGTTCACATACGGATTTGAGGATGATACTTGGTATTGAGCTGAGTCGATGAGATTTGTTTTGTGTTTGTGATACCGGTGATATGGCAGGATTCGTACTTGTGGTACGTCCTGGTGTTATAGCGGATCTTGGGGCGGCGATACGGGTGAATAGTGTTATAAATAAAATGGTCGACATGTGATCGTGATATGAGATATGATATGCTAGGATATTGATACTAGGCCGTATTGGGCGATGTATACCCCTTGATGATGATATGTGCTAATGATATCGGTTTGTACGAGACTGTCGATCAGTAGTCAGATCATGACTATATTGATGATATTAGTATTGTACTAGACATAGGTCAGTACCTTGGACTATGATCTTGGATAAAGAGGATACCAGATGAATAGTGTGATGAATATGATATTGACCCATACCCAGATTTGGGGATGCCGTACGACGGATTTACGTACGAGCTATATTTTGTTGATTGAACCGCACTCTTGACTTGGGATGTCTGATTATAGATATGGTATCGGATATGATATTATTGAGGCGGGATCACCGACTAATATATATACAGGTATGTATATGTATCGACTCAGATGTTAGGCGGTTTCCTTACCTGTAGTCCAGCTTATTAGCTTAGCCCTTTAGTTTAGTTAAGTTGTTAGATTAGATTCGACTCCTACCTATTTCAAAAGCTAACGAATCGTGGGTATTTTAAAAGACAGGTCAAGGGATCCTACGGATATTTCAAAAGACGTATCTTTTCGTAAAAACACCGTAGCCCCTATTTTCAAAACCCCACGATTTGTGTTATTTTCAAAAGGCACCATTGTAGGACTTATATTAGGTTAATGCAGATTAGTTATCGTTGTGTCTAGTATTCAGCTCCTGCTCATTATTGTTGTTCGCTCCGCATCACATGCTTATATTATGCTTCATATTCAACTGTTGATATCTTGTGGTTAGGACACCAGCACCATTACCGATGATGCGTATGTACCACGTACACTTACTTGCCGGCTCACACACATCTTCATCGGTAATTGCCATGTCACGTACACCTTAGAAAATATTATTGCTTGACATAGCCTGTTAGCTAATAGTTTAGACATGATATTGGTGTACTTGCCTTATATGTTAGTTTAGACATTGTAGTTATTACCTGCTACTTCATGCATACTGTTATTCATTGTTATGCCGCATTCATGGATTCTCATGCATATATTCACTTTTTACGTGCTATTGAGGTTTTGGATTCGGATTTCCATTAGATTTTCTGGATTTGGGGAAAACCGTAAAACATATACAAACTTCTTCTTTCTCTTTTTAAATGAAAAGCGCGGTTTTTCCCATGATGTATGAGTCGTCCACCATGAGTTTGCTGATGGATTTCGAGACCCGATTCGAGGAGTTGGATGAACCGTTTCGGGTACATGGTGGACCCGGTATGGTACCCCGGGGCAAGAAGCTCGTGGTGATGACGATGAGCCTGGCAGGGGGAGACTACCTATCGGTGATTTTACCCGACGCGTCGGATATCCGGAGGATACCGTCGTGGTCTTGAAATGGATGGTAGGGGCTGGTCTGGACTGACGGCGCCCTAGATATTGAGATTGAGACATTGAGATTTCGAGATATTGAGGTACTGAGATTTGATGATACAGGCCAGTCCGGATTGCCGGAGCCTGAGGTTTTGAGACATTGAGATTTATGTTTTGTGTCGATGCTAGACACTGTTGATGCTGATTTCATTTATGATATCTTATTTTAAAAATACAAAGGAAATCTCACTAATTTATGAAAACAGTTTCCTCATTTACATGTATTCGGTTTTCATGCATTCATACCTCATTCATATGATATATTGCTACCTGAGGCACTGACACGGGCACATGAGATCACACTCGGGTTAGATATTACCCTAGCCATTGTTATAGGCTGCATGTTATTCATATAATTGAGGATAAATTATGATCATTGACCTAGGTTGCGTTATTTATGCGATTTCTGTGCGTAGATGTTTTTTTACTCACGAGTTGGCAACTCACCCCCGTTGTGCCCCAGTTTCTTGCAGATTTTGCCGTACAGGTTTCTTTACTGCTTTACTGGCACTATTTCCATTTCCGGGTGACTTGCTAGTAGGCGGGTTATTTGTATCGTACCCATCATTACATCTTGTGTACTATTATTCAGTTGTATCTAGAAGTTCCATCAACCAAACATGTATTTATTTTTGAGATAGAGACCAGTAATGTTATTCTTTCGACCTTAGAGTCGTGCTTTATATTTCTGTGGATTTCTTGTGGTTTGAGTTCCTTTTGAGTTTTGATCCTCGCCCTTGGCGTTGTATATTATATTACTTGTGTGGTTGTGACCGTCGATTGACGAAGAGCTAGCTCCCGCTTGGGGATGCCTTTTTTTGATTTCGTATACTATTCATGTTGTATCCCGTTTGGGGGGCAGTATTTACAATGGAGACTCTGCCGAAATTTTCAGGAAATTTTTGATGTTTTAAAAACCGCATAATTCGGCTTATGCTATTGAAACTACTTGTTTTAAATTAGTTTTCCTTCACTCTATTGCTTTTCTTGGTTTAGATTTCTGGGTTTTCGGCTTACTTAGATTACGTACGCCTCGAGACGTTCGTAGTTTAAGTGCCGGTCATATTACGTACTTTCGGATCGTGACAGCACAGTTGCTTGAGACAGAGGGAGAGGACTTTGATTAGGGTTAATGACCATTGACATTTTATTAACCCTAATGCTTATGTGTGTATTATGGTTAATTGATATTAGTTTAATATAATTGTGCATGGTTATGGTTGTTGACCATTCGACATTCTTGACTTGTTGACCTAGGTTGACACTTTGATCATCATCATTTCATTTGGAAGATGCTCTTTGATCCTTGCAATTTGCATTAAAAATGAAATGATAATGGTCATGTCTTGATTATGCCATGACAATTATCTCACTAATTATCAATTCACAATAATTCACACATATATGTGAGAATGCTTCATATTTCTCTCATTCTATCATATAGTTTCTCTCTCTTGCTCTTGCTCTTCTTCAAGCTCTCCCCTCTCATGTGTTGAGAAACACTTGAGCTTGAGAAAAAACATTCCATAGTAATCTCTACTCTCATCTAGGGTTCTAGGATTAGCACTTCTAGCACCCTAGTCACTTCTAGCTTGAAGTTGAAGCCAAAGGTCGAGACTTTCGGGTGGATCCTTCTTCGACGTAAGAAGACGACAAAGGTGATCCCTTTATACTACTCCAAGGAGCAAGGAGAGAAGGACATAAAGCCCTAGGTATAACCATTCTACCCTTTAGCTAGTTTCTAGTTTGCTTTAGTTAGCTTTTGTTTAGCAAAGATCCCGACTTTGTCTAGTCCATGTTGCCTAGAGTAGTAAAAATCCGATTTTTATTCCGTTTTCCGCCTCCCCGCAAGCACCGGGGTGGGCAACGTGGACTTACAGTGGTATCAGAGCCTAACTAAACATAAACTAGCTAGGTAGTAGAGTGTATAGTAGTTCGATCGGAAAAATCGCAAAACTACGACATGCAAAACCCAAGTTTCTTTTAAAATTTTTTCTGCTCTAAAAATAAAAAGTCATACTCCAAAAATTATCTCAGGGTTTTGTGAAGAAGCCCACCAAAAACGGTCGAGTGATCCCTTCAAAGCGCCGCGGTTCCGCGGCAATGGGTATACTTGTTAGTTATATGTATGCCCTAGAGGCCATTACTATACATAGGATGTATATTGTAGTGGATGCTTGGACATATATAGGGAGGACTTTCTTGCTCGACATGATAGTATGCTATCTGGTTGCTCTTTACCTTAACGTGTACACTGATCGTCTCTCTGTTACATGTTGGTAAAGCCCTTAGGATATGTACTTGACTACCTGGACTATGATGCGGATCATACTAGTGGGGACATGGTAGTCCATAAGTACATCCTTCAAAGTCCCTAGTCGTGGGTATATCGGGACGGGGCATCGATATACCCGAGTAGACTAGCGTATACCTTCTCGACCCATACAGATGGGCGATGGATGATCCCATATCCATTGGTGTTTGACATCAGAGATGATATACGGGTGCTCAGTGGAGACTGGGTACACTGGACGGACTCGCCGAGAACTCCCAGATGGTATTATACCTTACGTCAGATGGCAGTTCTCTGGTGACACTGGTACAGAGTAGTCTGTTGACCCGAGATCGTCATAGAGTCTTATGTGGTTCCCACTGTGCTTTGATTTCCATCTTACCACGTCCAAGAGGGCGTGCAAAACGGTGGTTTTTGGGTACAGTCCCGAGTCACATAGAGGCAATGAGCGATAGGAGGGGATTCGTCTCTCCCGGTATAGGGAGTTGATGTTGCGCAGTGTTCGATTGGCTATGACCGGAAATCCCTGGCCAGGGTTGCTGAGATTTACTGGTAAGTGTTACCAGTAGTTTCTCGAACTGTTATAGACCTCATATCGACACGACTTATCGAGCTATTGGGGTCTGACGTTTACCACCCCTAGGCGAGATATGCGACATATCAGACGACGAGACCGGACTGTACGGTAAGTGTTACTGGTTGGATTCACAGGAGTGTAAGCGGGTGTAACACCTTAGAATGTGTATTGTAGCTATTTATATTTTAATGAGTGGTTTTTAATAAAAAGTTTACCAAATTAAGTTTTAAATACTTTATCCTATTTATTGTGTATTTTATTAGATTTTTGTTAGGCACACACACACTTATGCATGACAACTAGGATGTAAATTGTGGTTTAACCATTTCTTAATTTAGTGTTAAGGTTGTATTAGGAGTTTTGGGTTGTTTAAGGGTTATGGTTGTTATTAGGAAATGGATTTTTGATTTGTATTTTAAAAAGGAGTTTTTCTTTTTTTGAAATGTTGACTTGGGTGAGAGAGAGGGCATGGTGAGCATGGGGTGAACCATGCCTCATTAGTGATGAGAGAGAAGGAGAGAGGGAGGGGTTGTAGCCTTGCACTCATTTCTCTTTCTCTTTTCCCTCATTCTCACTCTCTCAAACACACACACACACTCACTGCAGAGAGAGAGAGAAAGAGAGAAGCAGCAGCTGCAGAAGCAGCAGCAGCAGCTGCAGAAGCAGCAGCAGCAGCAAGCCTTGGCAGCAGCAGCAACAGGCAGTGGCAGCAGCAGCAACAGGCAGTGGCAGCAGCACCAACATCAACATTATTATCATCATCCTCATCATCTCCAGCTACAACAACAACAACACAACAACAACAATAGCAACAACAGCAATATCATCAGCAGCAGCAGCAACAGGATCAGCAACAGCAAGTTTTGGAGCTCCAGCAACTGCAGCAGCCTCATCTCCTCCACACACCTCTTCACCAGCCCTCTAGGGTCCAATTGGGTATATCTTCTGAACCCTATTGCTTGTTGTGTAGCTTGTAAGTAGTTTGGTGTCGATTAGTGTTAAATTGCTAGATTAGTGCTAGATTTTGGTGATTGTGAGTTGTGATGGCAAATTGTTGTTTTGGTTAGCTACCCTAGGTAAATTTAGTGTTGTTAGGGTCACTTAACTAAGTTTAACCCCGGATTACACTAAAATACCCTAAGGTTTCCATATTGTGCAAAATTGGTGTTTTAAAGAGATTTTTGTGACTTTTGTGATCTGCTATAGACCCGGACCTTACAGAATAAAATTGAGAAGACTGGGACATGATACCTAGGTCTAGACACCACCACCACAGCACGAGACCCTACCTCCCAAACCTGGCCGCCAATTTCTCTGTATTGGCCGCAATTTGCGGCCCAAAGGTAGGCTGGGGTGTTGGGGTTTTGAGTATGGTTCTCTGCAGTGTTTTCTAGGTCTTTGGTATGTATAGTTTTGTAAGATTTGGCCTGTAGGAAAATCTGGGACTATATGTCGCTTTTGTGTTTCGTTGTGTTTGCGCGATACGCGCGATACGTGAGTGGGTTCTGTGATCCAGCGTATCGCGGCGTGTCGTGATAGTTTTAGACGCGTACACACACGATTCAGCGTATCGTGCACACGCGCGTTTAGTTCGCGACGCGAGTTTCTCGTTTCGAATCGATATCGCGTTTCGCGGGATATTAGCTTATATGTGATTTCCATATCTTATTTGCAGGTTTGCAGGCAGGGACTACGGACACGGCTACAGGGGGAGCAGATGGTAGGATTCACCTAGCGTGGAGTATAGGTGAGTAGATATAACATCTACAGGGGAATCGCCCGCATGGCGTTATGCGTCTGGGCTAGGATTCAATTTCCTGTCGCACATTCTACGTCATTGTAGAATTGCGCATTTACTGCATTCTTTGATATAGTTATATACTGTGACTAGCAGCCGTAGGACAATGCACACATTATTGACGGTTCATGTTGCACGAGCACGGATTGCATGCTACACACACGCCGTCAATAATTGCCATGTCACACACTACCCCTTATAGCTACTATTGCCTGCCATACATGACATCTAGCTTATCGGTATACCTATAGTGTATCATACCTTTAGTGATAGGTATATTTTCACTTTGCGATACAGCTACAGGTATACCTCCTACATATTTTACCTATACCGGGAGGGATTTCCCACATATTTTACTTATACCCAGGGGGGTATACGACATCAGTTCCTTTAGGTAGATACCTATACATTGCTACACCTGTATGTTAGACACATATTCAGTTGTTGTCGCATATTTACATTTACTGATGTTACTTAGCTGTACCTCATCTTGATTTCGCATACATCTGGTTCAGCTATATACTTGTGTTTACCTGCTCGCATTCAGATATATCTCATATATTTATTCTTGGATTGCGCATTGTTTATCTGGATTTTTATGATGTTTTCGGGATTTGGGAGCCACGGGAGTTCATGAAATTATGCATACATGAACAACCCGGTTTCCTTGATATGATATTTGAGTGTCCCCCATGAGTTTTATCGGTGCTGATTATATACTCCATACGAGGTGTGGTTGCCGTATGAGAGTACATGGTGGGGCCCGGTATGGTTCCCCTCGGCAAGAAGATCGATGGGTTTGCCGATTGAGCCTGGAGGCGGGCGAGTACCTACCGGTGATTGTTTGGACCTGGCAGTTGTCCGGAGGCTACTGGCCAGAGTCGAGAGATGGATGCGGAAGGATCTATACTGGCGGGGCCGAGGGCCGATACCGCAGACGGACCCCGTGGGCTGATCCGGACTGACGGAGCCCGATATACGAGGATTTCTGTGTCGATGCTTGGCACACGGTTTCATGATATTTCTTTAACCCCTTTTTGTATATATAACAGGGGATTTAGCCGTTGTTATATATACCCTTACACCAATATTAGTGGAATGCGACGCTAATATATGTGTATTACCCCCATCATATTTATTCTGTACATATATATATACCTTTAGGATATTAGATTCTTACTTGAGATTGGACTTGGGATACTAGGTGATTCATTGGGACTTGGACATTGGATATACCTATGTGATTGGTGATTTGTACATTCGGGATATAGGTGATTACTCGATATTGTACATTGAGGAGATGTGAGACTTATATGATGTGAGTGCCCTATGTGGGGGCTGGTTTGAGGATTTGGGATTGGAGTATCTTGTTGGATTGTGATCCTGCCACAACGTCAGGTTTCCGTGGGAAATGACATATTCCACCTCATACCTCACTTTTACCTACTTTATGCACAGATTCATATATTAGTAGTACATATAGTGTACCCTTATGATGGTTGCATATTGCTTTCTTATATCTCTATTGCATAGTCATTGCACACTATTATCATGCCATCATTACTTCATATATTGATTGTACCTACTAGCGTACCCTCCTTATTTCAGCATTGCATGACATATTATTATTGTAATCGCATATCTTAGATTCATGCTGTACGTGCATTCCTGCGATTATCTGCATATGTTTTATACTATTCACGAGTTGGCAACTCACCCCCGTTGTGCCAAAGGTGTTTCAGGTTTTTCCCCAGAGTAGTCGAGGCAGGCTATTCCCCCATTCAGCTATCCAGCTACCATCTTTTGCTACAGATACCGCATCAGCTCACAGTACCATTTTGCTTAGGTGGGTTAGATGGATATCTGTATTTCATATTGTATATTCGTTGTATTTGTACTCTCCATCTACTAGTGTATTGTGGACATAGAGACTTGGTGAGGACGTTATGTATATTATTGTGGATTGATGTCTTTTATATACAGCTTTTTCTCTACTGTCATTATTTTTGTGTTGCATTCATCATGACTTGTCTTTACAAAAAGGGGGTGTTGCTAAAACTTTAAAGAAAGAAAGTAAGACTTTTAAAGAATTTGGGTTGCGATTTCAATTGTTTCAAAACTTATATTATCTTTTCCGTATTTTTCATGGTTTAGATTTCTGGGTTTGGCTTTCTTTTACTACGTTGCGTCTTTAGGCGTTGCGTAGTATTAGGGCCGTCACGGGCCAATTTTGGGTCGTGACAAAGTTGGTATCAGAGCGTTAGGTTTTACCTTTCGGAGTGTAGGATGACCTTAGTATGATGGAGTAGGTAGCTTAAGCAGAGTAACGTAGTGTGTGTATGTCTGCAGCATACCCACAGCGCGGTACCTTGCATTAAGTGACCTAAGTACAATTTGCTTAACATTCCTTCCTTGATGATTCATATCTTTGAGATTCGATTTCCTCATTCTTATCGAATCTCATCTTATATCTATTTATAGCCTTGCCGCCGATGATTATGGGGACTCAGAGCGATGCAGCGAGGGCAGAGGTCAGAGTTAGCTCGGGTGAGACGAGTACTGACCAGGATGGTACTCTAGTTGCACAGGTGCAGACGGATTAGCCTACGATCTATACTATGGATAGACTTTTGGTAGAGATGCAGGAGTTCCGCCAGACGATGAGTTCTTTAGTTGACGTCGTTCGGGAGCTACGATAGGAAGTTGCCACCCCTGTTACTCAGCTGTCCCTTACGATCAGCATGCAGCAGTCCGTCACCTACATAGCACCAGTGGTTGCAGCTTCAGTTGACGAGGCACATATTTCAGAGGCTCAGAGAATTCCAGGACAGTGGAGGACTCGTGCCAGCATACCAGCCCAGAGACAGAGGTTTGGTCGTCGAGACAGATTTCGTGGCCGTCGCGGGAGTAGCAGAGGCGTAGGACGAGGACAGTCGTTCAGCTCTTACCCCCAGGATGGTCAGCAGTCAGCACGTGGATGTTTTCGATGCGGGAGCCTTCAGCACTTCGTCAGGGATTGTTCCTTAGCACCTCGTCATGATCGTTTTCAAAGAGGCCGTGGACGTGGAAGATTCGCTCAGAGGGCTCAGTCTACCAGAGGAGTTCATCCAGCTGTGAGTAGAGGGCAGACACAGGAGTTTGCTTCTACTCGTCGGGACGCGCAGACGTCCAATGTGGAGTTTTCAGGTACCCTTGAGTTATATTTTCTCTTGGTGTATTCGTTTGTTTGTTTCTTGCTTGTACCGTGGTTGGGTAGATTATTCGTAGTGGTGTTAACTTCTGTCAGCGATTCTTTTGTTGCGCGACACGTATTTCAGCCTTGTGCCAATCGGATAGGAGATAGAGATTCGTCCGTCGTATTGATCCTTTTAGAGATGTGGGATTTGACGTTCTCCTGGGCACGGACTGGTCAACTACGTGTTAGGCGTCTGTGGGCTACCGTGTGGAAATAGTCAGGTTTGTTTTCCCCGGCAAGTCAGTTCTTGTTGTGCAGGCGGGTAGTTGTGCCGCCTCTCACAGCTTGAATTCAGCCTTTTTCGCTAGTCAGCTACTGAGGAGATGTCGTGGATTCTTGGCGTTCATTCGTGATACCGGAGCCACCGTGGGGATTGTTGGACCGGGTTCTTTTCGTGCGAGAGTTTTTCCGACGTTGTTCCAGATGAGCCGGCGAAGCTGAGGGAGCTTAAGGATCAGCTGCAGAGTTTTGGTTTGGGGAGTTTTGTGTGTCTGAGTGTTTCACTTTTGGAAACTCCTATTTCTGTTCGTCCAGGAGGAAGACGGCATTTTAGGATTGCGTATCGACGGATCGTCAATTGAACCGGCTTACGGTGCGGATAGGTATCCTTCATCCCGCCGTGACGATTTCCTCGATCAGCTCCAGAGTGCGAGACATTTTCTAAGTTTGCTTGGGATCAGGTCATCATTATTGCGGATTCGGAGTGACGGCATTCCGAAGACTGCCTTGTGCGTGCTACGGGCTTGGTGTGTTTTTGTGAGTCATTGGATTCCCTGTCGCCCTAGCAGCATTCGTAGATATGATGAACCAGATTTCTGCAGGCTGCTCCTCGACCAGTTTCTGTTGTGTTACTTACGACACTCTGGTCTACTTAACGTGCCTTGAGGGACAGGAGTAGCACTTGAGGATTTGTTATGCAGATGCTGGGAGAGCACCAGCAGTTGCTAAATTCTCGGAGTGTTTCTTTAGGCTTGTTGTTTTGACTCCTAGGTCTTGTAGTCGCGGGAGACGGTTCCGTATGGTTCCGAGGGAGATCGTGGCCGTACAGCTTAGGCCTAGACTTGTGTGCAGGACGGAGATCCGCGGATTGTTGGGCTTAGCAGGGTTTTTACCGCCGTTTCATGCAGGATTGCTAGAGTAATGCTGCACCGTTGACTGAATTGACCAAAAGGAGGTTTCTTTTCTGTGGACTGAGGCATGTGTACGGAGTTTTCAGCAGTTGAAGATTCAGTTAACAACTGCATCAGTCTTTCTTTGCTTTTGGTTCGGACGACCTTGTTGTTGAACTGTAGTGTTTCTTGAATGGGCTCGATTGTGTACTGAGGTGACACTATAGAGTTATCACTTTTGCTTCCCTACATTTGGAGGAAGTATGTGGAGGATATTCCACTCATGATCTGGAGATGGCCGCGGTGGTTTTGCGTTGGAGATTTGGGGACACTACTTGCTTGTGAGTCGTGTCAGATTTCTCACGGACCACCAGAGCTTAATGTACATCTTCCTGCAGCGGATTTTGATTGCTGTGATAGTCTTCTGCAGATTTACAGTTCTTGTGTGATCGTTGAGTATAGCTTAGTCCGTCTCTATGGAGGGGACAGCTTGCTCATGTCCGCGCCCGACCACTTTCCTTAAATCGTTTTCGCGAGACACTGCCCGTCGAAGCTCGTACGTCAGAGATACTTGAGCATATTCGGCTGGGTAATGATTCGGAGACCTTGATTTATGACAATGATGTGCTAAGTTAGGGACGCGTTTGTGTACCCGGTTCATCGGGTAGAGACGTGAAATCTTAGAGCATGCACATCTGTCAACTCTCTTTATGCATTCAAGTTCCACCAGCTTTGGCGTGACTTGTGAGATAGTTACGAGTGGACAGGAATGTAAGGGGAAGTTTCAGGTTTCATTTCAAGTGTCTGTCTTGTTGTGTGCTTTGGGTCGAGCATCTGAGGCCGGCTGGAGAATTGCAATCTTTTACCGTTCCGAAGAAGGAATGGGAGCAGATCTCCATGAATTCCGTTATAGTTTCTACCCAGTTAGTTAGGGTGTGACTCCATTCGGATTCTTGTCATCCGGTTATACTCAGTTTGCTCAGTTGTTTTGTTAAGTTTGTGTGTTTGTTTTGTCGGTCGTCAGCAGCTTGGGATCGTCACTCGCCATCGTTGGAGTTCTCCTTCGATAGCCGTTATCAGGAGACACTCCAATTGGCCACCCTTAGGCTTAGGGGTTAGGTCGTGTCGATCGCCAGCCTGTTGTTTTCTGACTCTGCGTAAGTAGGACTTTGGACCCCAGCTAGTCTAGAGATTTCGGAGACGGTCCAGTTGTGTTAGGTCAGGATGGGGATTGTCCATATCGAACTGAGGTCTTATGACGACGGTGTTGGTCATAGACTCGAGTTCGTAGGACAGATCATGTATTCCTATGGACCTTCCGATGAATGACGTGTTGGATGTTGAGAAGCTTATTCTAGGGTTTTAGGTCCTTTTAGATCCTATAAGCGAGTTAGTTTCGTTGCCTTTAACTTGGCACTTCCGCCCAGATTATTGGATTTTCACCCCGTGTTCCTTGTGATGATACTTTACAATTACCTTCTTGACCTTTCTCACGTGTTCTGGCACCAGACCTTTTAGCTGGACGCGATCTTTCGTCCACCAGCAGCCATGTGTGTTAATGGCTCGGCAGGTGGAGGGACATCGGTCAAGGGTCTTGCCATCTGTGAAGGGTTTCTTGGACGTAGCCGTATAGTGAGATAGTCACTTGGGAGGCTGCGTGCGAGATTTGAGGATCTTAATCTTCTTTTGAAGGTACGCGTAACAGTATAAGTTTTAAATTCGGGGACGAATTTCTTTTAAGGGGGGGAGATTGTAACACCTTAGAATGTGTATTGTAGCTATTTATATTTTAATGAGTGGTTTTTAATAAAAAGTTTACCAAATTAAGTTTTAAATACTTTATCCTATTTATTGTGTATTTTATTAGATTTTTGTTAGGCACACACACACTTGTGCATGACAACTAGGATGTAAATTGTGGTTTAACCATTTCTTAATTTAGTGTTAAGGTTGTATTAGGAGTTTTGGGTTTTTTAAGGGTTATGGTTGTTATTAGGAAATGGATTTTTGATTTGTATTTTAAAAAGGAGTTTTTCTTTTTTTGAAATGTTGACTTGGGTGAGAGAGAGGGCATGGTGAGCATGGGGTGAACCATGCCTCATTAGTGATGAGAGAGAAGGAGAGAGGGAGGGGTTGTAGCCTTGCACTCATTTCTCTTTCTCTTTTCCCTCATTCTCACTCTCTCAAACACACACACACACTCACTGCACAGAGAGAGAGAGAGAGAGAGAAGCAGCAGCTGCAGAAGCAGCAGCAGCAGCAAGCCTTGGCAGCAGCAGCAACAGGCAGTGGCAGCAGCAACAACATCAACATTATTATCATCATCCTCATCATCTCCAGCTACAACAACAACAACACAACAACAACAATAGCAACAACAGCAATATCATCAGCAGCAGCAGCAACAGGATCAGCAACAGCAAGTTTTGGAGCTCCAGCAACAGCAGCAGCCTCATCTCCTCCACACACCTCTTCACCAGCCCTCTAGGGTCCAATTGGGTATATCTTCTGAACCCTATTGCTTGTTGTGTAGCTTGTGAGTAGTTTGGTGTCGATTAGTGTTAAATTGCTAGATTAGTGCTAGATTTTGGTGATTGTGAGTTGTGATGGCAAATTTTTGTTTTGGTTAGCTACCCTAGGTAAATTTAGTGTTGTTAGGGTCACTTAACTAAGTTTAACCCCGGATTACACTAAAATACCCTAAGTTTTCCATATTGTGCAAAATTGGTGTTTTAAAGAGATTTTTGTGACTTTTGTGATCTGCTATAGACCCGGACCTTACAGAATAAAATTGAGAAGACTGGGACATGATACCTAGGTCTAGACACCACCACCAGAGCATGAGACCCTACCTCCCAAACCTGGCCGCCAATTTCTCTGTATTGGCCGCAATTTGCGGCCCAAAGGTGGGCTGGGGTGTTGGGGTTTTGAGTATGGTTCTCTGCAGTGTTTTCTAGGTCTTTGGTATGTATAGTTTTGTAAGATTTGGCCTATAGGAAAATCTGGGACTATATGTCGCTTTTGTGTTTCGTTGTGTTTGCGCGATACGCGCGATACGTGAGTGGGTTCTGTGATCCAGCGTATCGCGGCGTGTCGCGATGGTTTTAGACGCGTACACACACGATTCAGCGTATCGTGCACACGCGCGTTTAGTTCGCGACGCGAGTTTCTCGTTTCGATTCGATATCGCGTTTCGCGGGATATTAGCTTATATGTGATTTCCATATCTTATTTGCAGGTTTGCAGGCAGGGACTACGGACACGGCTACAGGGGGAGCAGATGGTAGGATTCACCTAGCGTGGAGTATAGGTGAGTAGATATAACATCTACAGGGGAATCGCCCGCATGGCGTTATGCGTCTGGGCTAGGATTCAATTTCCTGTCGCACATTCTACGTCATTGTAGAATTGCGCATTTACTGCATTCTTTGATATAGTTATTTACTGTGACTAGCAGCCGTAGGACACTGGACACATTATTGACGGTTCATGTTGCACGAGCACGGATTGCATGCTACACACATGCCGTCAATAATTGCCATGTCACACACTACCCCTTATAGCTACTATTGCCTGCCATACATGACATCTAGCTTATCGGTATACCTATAGTGTATCATACCTTTAGTGATAGGTATATTTTCACTTTGCGATACAGCTACAGGTATACCTCCTACATATTTTACCTATACCGGGAGGGATTTCCCACATATTGTACTTATACCCAGGGGGGTATACGACATCAGTTCCTATAGGTAGATACCTATACATTGCTACACCTGTATGTTAGACAAATATTCAGTTGTTGTCGCATATTTACATTTACTGATGTTACTTAGCTGTAACTTATCTTGATTTCGCATACATCTGGTTCAGCTATATACTTGTGTTTACCTGCTCGCATTCAGATATATCTCATATATTTATTCTTGGATTGCGCATTGTTTATCTGGATTTTTATGATGTTTTCGGGATTTGGGAGCCGCGGGAGTTCATGAAATTATGCATACATGAACAACCCGGTTTCCTTGATATGATATTTGAGTGTCCCCCATGAGTTTTATCGGTGCTGATTATATACTCCATACGAGGTGTGGTTGCCGTATGAGAGTACATGGTGGGGCCCGGTATGGTTCCCCTCGGCAAGAAGATCGATGGGTTTGCCGATTGAGCCTGGAGGCGGGCGAGTACCTACCGGTGATTGTTTGGACCTGGCAGTTGTCCGGAGGCTACTGGCCAGAGTCGAGAGATGGATGCGGGAGGATCTGTACTGGCGGGGCCGAGGGCCGATACCGCAGACGGACCCCGTGGGCTGATCCGGACTGACGGAGCCCGATATACGAGGATTTCTGTGTCGATGCTTGGCACACGGTTTCATGATATTTCTTTAACCCCTTTTTGTATATATAACAGGGGATTTAGCCGTTGTTATATATACCCTTACACCAATATTAGTGGAATGGGACGCTAATATATGTTATTGCCCCCATCATATTTATTCTGTACATATATATATACCTTTAGGATGTTAGATTCTTACTTGAGATTGGACTTGGGATACTAGGTGATTCATTGGGACTTGGACATTGGATATACCTATGTGATTGGTGATTTGTACATTCGGGATATAGGTGATTACTCGATATTGTACATTGAGGAGATGTGAGACTTATATGATGTGAGTGCCCTATGTGGGGGCTGGTTTGAGGATTTGGGATTGGAGTATCTTGTTGGATTGTGATCCTGCCACGACGTCAGGTTTCCGTGGGAAATGACATATTCCACCTCATACCTCACTTTTACCTACTTTATGCACAGATTCATATATTAGTAGTACTTGTAGTGTACCCTTATGATGGTTGCATATTGCTTTTTCATATCTCTAATGCATAGTCATTGCACACTATTATCATGCCATCATTACTTCATATATTGATTGTACCTGCTAGCGTACCCTCCTTATTTCAGCATTGCATGACATATTATTATTGTAATTGCATATCTTAGATTCATGCTGTACGTGCATTCCTGCGATTACCCGCATATGTTTTATACTATTCACGAGTTGGCAACTCACCCCCGTTGTGCCACAGGTGTTTCAGGTTTTTCCCCAGAGTAGTCGAGGCAGGCTATTCCCCCATTCAGCTATCCAGCTACCATCTTTTGCTACAGATACCGCATCAGCTCACAGTACCATTTTGCTTAGGTGGGTTAGATGGATATCTGTATTTCATATTGTATATTCGTTGTATTTGTACTCTCCATCTACTAGTGTATTGTGGACATAGAGACTTGGTGAGGACGTTATATATATTATTGTGGATTGATGTCTTTTATATACAGCTTTTTCTCTACTGTCATTATTTTTGTGTTGCATTCATCTTGACTTGTCTTTACAAAAAGGGGGTGTTGCTAAAACTTTAAAGAAAGAAAGTAAGACTTTTAAAGAATTTGGGTTGCGATTTCAATTGTTTCAAAACTTATATTATCTTTTCCGTATTTTTCATGGTTTAGATTTCTGGGTTTGGCTTTCTTTTACTACGTTGCGTCTTTAGGCGTTGCGTAGTATTAGGGCCGTCACGGGCCAATTTTGGGTCGTGACAGCGGGCTTGCTCGTCGATCTTCTGATCGCTCAATACCCGGGTGGACGTTACGTTTAGCAGACCGCTTGCGGCTTATGGGTGTTTGATATGAACATCACCTGCTGCCGGCGTATTGACGAGTCTTTAGAGTCCTACACAGAGGTTTCCTGGCTCAAGCGAAACGAAATAGGAGCGCATATGAGATATGTGCGGGACCGAGAATAATGCGTGTAAGTGATACCGTATTCTATTCTCGCGATGAATGTATCGAATGGTTATATGCGATATAACCTAGTAATCAAATCAAGGATTGATTCGATAAGACGATACATAGGATACTAGTCGGTTATATGCGATATGACCGGATCGTTAAATCAAGTGTTGATTTAATGATTTAATGTATAATTATATATTTGATATATCACTTTGCATTAACTAGTATCGGTTCACTTAAGATGGATTTTCTCACTCGGATGTGCGCATTGTATATGCGATATATTTTTGTGCACTTGATTGTATCATGTTTGATGATGCATGCAAAATTGGTTTGTGTAAAGAATTAAACCTAGGTTAAGTAAATGGTTAAGGTTTCTATTTATTTGTCCAT
The DNA here is from genome assembly GCA_030015575.1 of Agapanthus africanus. Lineage (NCBI taxonomy): Eukaryota > Viridiplantae > Streptophyta > Magnoliopsida > Asparagales > Amaryllidaceae > Agapanthus > Agapanthus africanus. The sequence continues at coordinate 431,142,748 of CM057337.1, forward strand.
TCATTTATCCTTTTATTTTGGATTAAAATGAAATGACAAAAGAAAACAAAATGGTTTCATTCTTTCTTTCTTTCTTTCATGAAGCTTGATGAAGCTTTGACCATATGACCATTTTGTCTTCAAGCTTAACCCTAACCATTCTTTTAACCTTAGTCAATTCTCTACACCTAACTATAGTTAATGTTATGATAAGTATTCTTTTTCTTTTCTATTCTAATTATTCTTATCATAATATTATCTTCTTCTTCTTCTTCTTCAAGAAGAAACCTTGCTCCATCAATGGCAACTTGAGCAAATGAGTGAGAAATCCAATTCTAAAGTGAACCCACCTCCTATTTCTTCATCCTCTACCTCTTGCCAAGTAGTATAGGGTGTTTTCTTCACAAGTTTCATGGCTTAGTGAAGTTGGAGCTTGATCTTGTGATGCCTCAACGTAGATCATCTTCGGCATCGTAGTCGATGACCTAGCCCGCCCATTTCTCAGATGAAGCCGACGCTAGAGCCCGCGATCCGATTTGTACAGCGGAGGGACTTCATCACGGAGCTATGGAGGTGGAGAACCGGATCTACAAAGGTTGTATTTCCGTTCTTGTAGTTAAGTTGTTAACTTGTTTCTGTTTTCGCCTATATATATCTAGTTAACGATCTGTATTAGGGTTTCTCGGCACCCGTAAAATTTGAAATTGGCATGGTTGATGCCTTGTGAGACCTCATTAGTGTGCCTAGGAACCCTACAGTGGTATCAGAGCCTAGCTAGAGCCTTAGGCGATGCGTAGACAGAGTTTGAAGTCCGATCGAACCGAAACACCAAATCCAAAATGCTCTCTGTGCAATTTTTGAAATCTGGAGTTTTTCGATATTAAAAATATGCAGAAAAATCAGCAGGGAATTTGAAGAATTACTGTGGAGCCCGTACTCATGATTCCACTATAACGCGGCGGAACCGCGGCACAAGCATGGCTTGTGCGGCGGTTCCGCGGCTATTTTGTCGTATCTTGCATTGGTTTTGGCACAGTAATTCATATGTTGCAGTGCTGGTTTTCCTGGGTATTTTTTAAAATTTATTCAAGAGTTGAATTTTCTGGGTTGTATTGGGGACTCGGTGTATCGATCGGATTGTCTAATTCTGTCTATGTGGCTTTCCGGATATTTTAGAATATGTTAAAAAGTTCGACCGGATATAAATACCCACCTTTTCCCCTGTCGGAAAATTTCCAAGTGTTGGATCTTTCCGTAGTTTAACGACATTCTAAGTAGTGCAAGTAACGCGATGGTCCCTCTAGAAGACAACAAACCTTAACTCGATTATGTGACCGTCTTGAACTGCCCTTTGAACCTTCGGGTTTGGGGCAGTATGGCGTGCCACATGTGAGGCGTTGGCTTGACCCTTCTACGGCTGGACCGTTGGTATTGAGGCATGAACTGGATGTTTTTAAACTTGTTTCATGTGTTGATTTGCTTTGGGAAAACTTGGGTGTTCGATTGTTCGATCGGAAAGTTTAACATTTTCTATTTATCCGGAATGTGATACAATAATTGGAATTCACAATAAATTATGAGATAACTGAATGAATGTTATAAATCTAGCGGTTTAGTCTCACTTGATCGGTTGCCACGGAATTTTGATGCGATCAAAAGTCCGTCGCAATCACGTAGCGTACGCGGATACTCGCCGGGTAAACTTAATAGACAGCCTCACTCCATAGCCCCGACCAAGTGACTGTAGGAGAACCCCGTCGCCGAAAGCATCCGTTCGGGTGCTCGCGGCAGCGGTGTTCCGCCTTGGTGCACTTCGTCGACGGTATCGGGGGTGCGGCCGTCTACTAAAGTTTGCGACGAGCATTCGATCAGGATGTCGGGAATCTTGTTGAATTGCCCGACTTGATATTGAAAAGTGTTTTCTATTTTGAGACTAAAATGCGGGGTTTATAATTGTTAGGCATGTGATGTCTAAGGTATTCATTTGATTAGGCATGCGATGTCTATGGAGATTGCGGATTCCAACTGTTGTAGTTTTACACTTTCTTTTCTGTGACCGTAAGTGTAATATGTGGTATTGCCGGTTTCGTTGCTATATGTCAACGACAATTGGGATGCGCATATTTACTTACGTTGATGACATGTGATGTTATGTGTTGCTGGATATGTTATATTGGATCGTCGTGTTTGAATGGCCGGGGTTTTTTTTATGTGAGATGAGTGTTTTTCATTTTCATTCATGTAAAAAACTTGTATGTAATATTCTTTTATTGGGGCACTTCCAGGTTGCGGAAGATGTCACCCTTTGTATATTATTTACTTTTCCGCACTAGGATAGACCCAAGGAGGGGAGCACAAGAAACCGGGTTCTAGGGTCCAGTGGGAGACCAACTCGAGGAGTCGAGTCCGGGTCTCCTAACCCTAGAATTGGTAGGGTTTCTTACCGCTCTCGTAGGGGTCTAGGGGTGTGGGATTGGCTATTCATCATGACCATGGAATCCGTGTTTTATACTGGCTCGTATTGAAAACACGGACGTCCTAGTATATCCAATATTTCATATGATTCTTCTGCTGCGATATCTGTGATGTGATCATATGATGTTCTATGATAGATACTGTATATAGTATATATGATATATTATATAGGCGTTACTTATGTTTTACACCCGCGCTAGCCCTGCCCCGCTCTGCTGTTAGTTACCTAACCTAACGGTGCACGAGGGGACATCGAGGCGAATGCGGATGGCATAAGTGTACGTCGTATTTATCTGTGATGTTTAGGTGATTAAATGATGCGACTTCATTAATATGATTAATGAAATAAAAGAAACCTAAGATGTTGTAGAATCGAATTTCAAAATAAAACAGGTAGCTACAGTTCTTGCTTTGCACAGCGGTATATGTGATATATCCTGCACCTTATTCGATGAGGAAAGGACCGAGATCCCTTCACCGGGAGTGACTCCTTTAGCAATAACTGGCAGATGCTACACACTCGGTTTGTCTTTTGATTGCTTTTAAGAGTTTTTTCTTTGCACAGTGATATATATGATATATCCCGCACCTCATTCGACGAGGAAAGGGCCGACGATCCCTTCACCGGGAGTGACCCCTTTAGCAAAACTAGAAAAGCCTCAAAAACACTCCATTTTAAAATCATTTGATTCTACAACGATATCAAGTTCATTACGCAATAGGTTTTCAGAAAAACCTTTCGTAGCCCTCCGTCATTTCAGATAAGTACTAGTTAGTATTCGTGCTGCGGTAGTTTGGCCTCCGTCAAGGCGTAGTGTACGATAGCTAACTAGTGCTTATCTGCTAGCATATGATGCGATTGGATTAGGGTATTCGTACGGCGTTGTTTGGCCTCCGTCAAGGGTCGTGCGGGTGGGTTTAATTCAATCAGGAAATGACGGGTTGAACCTGACTAGCGGACTATGGGTAGTTTGGCCTCCGTCAAGGTCATAGGACGCTATGGGCAAAATTATCGGGAATTTCAAGTGTTGAAATTTGCAATGAGATTGCATACTTTCTATGAGATAGTTGGATCCCGATACCCGCTGCGAGTAAGAGTTACTCCTGGGAGAGTTTTACACATTACAATTAGCCGATCAAGTAGGTGTCTAGAAAGGTGTTAACGAGGTTACGCCTCTGGGAAAACGAGGTTTACATTAATTAGGTTCGTGCGAAAGCACGGGGGACCTCCCTCAAAGTACCGACACTGGCCTGGCTGAAAGATTGGCGAACTTGTAGTGTGTAATTAATCCCGGCTAGTCTTTCCTTTTAGGGTTTGAAGGAGGATTTGATAAAAACAGTGGGAGTGATTAGATAAAATAATAACCAATCTATTCTTGCGAGAGCGCACGCTGAGTGTTTTCTTCTCTCTCTCTCCAGGTAGCGACCATATCATGCCTTAATCAAGATAATAATATGGATATTTGACCGAACCCGCTTGTTATACTGAGCTGGGGAACGTTGGTCCCGCTCCAACTTATAATTGTTATAAGATAGAGCAGGAATTTAGGGATTACCAGAATTCCCGTGCCGCCCAAACGAAGAGAGTGCATGCTGATGCATCATCTTCGGGTGTGTTCATTACAAAGAACTGTTTCTCAGTATGCTTTACGTCCTGGGTATGTGATACCAGATCAGGATCCCAGATATGTAATCTGTTACATAGGGCTACAGAAAGGTAGAGAACTGAGAACGGGTGATAAGTTTCATGAGACAGAAAATGGGGCAAGTGTTGCAGCCAAGTCTGTTGGTCACTGTCACCCTGTATTACCAATACATTGATTCTGAACGAATGTTATTAGATACCGAACCTGATATACAAAATCATATCTGTCTCTTTATTAGTAAAGAAAGGATAAAATTTTGTATTGTTGGATAATGTTTTGAACATTTCCTATATCAAAAGTTGATCGGTTCAGGCACGTTATCTAAAAGCATTGATGTTCTAAATCAAACTACAGTTCTTAGTATACGGAACACACACAAGAGGAAGAGTTCAGAAATGAACGAATCCTACTTGAGGCATTGTAGACTAGGTCATATCAATGCGACCCGACTAGCTAAAGTTACATGAAGATGCATATTTAAATCAGTTTGAATTTACATCTTGTGAAACTTGCCAGTCATGTCACAGAGATAAGATGACCATAGCTCCGTTTACTGGAAACAGAGAAAGAGTTAGTGAACTCTTGGGATTGATACATGTTGATGTATGTAAAGTCCCCTGTCTACATATGCCAAGGACTGGTTCTTTGTACTTCATTACATTCTCTGATGATCTTTCGAGATTCAGACCTATGTTCCTATTGAAACACAAGTCCGAACCTTTTGAGAGATTCACAGAATATAAGTTAGAAGTAGAGAACCAAAATACGGGTATAAGTTTTATGTCCTTTGATGAGATCAAGGAGGAGAATACTTGAGCACGGAATTCCTGGACTATTCTAAAGGAGAATGAGATTCTCTCTCAGCATTACTCCTCCGTATACACCATAGCACGATGGTATATCGGGGCGGAGCAATCACACCCTATATGATAAGGTGTGCTCTATGATGAGTACTACTGAGTTACCTATTTCCTTTTGGGAGTTATGCACTTGAGAAGCTGCATACCTATTGAATAGGGTTCGAATCAAATCAGTTGCCTACCACTCCATATGAGATATGGTATGGAAAGAGCCCATGTCTTAAGCTAGTTAAGATTTGGGGTTTTCTGGCCTATGTCTAAAAGTAAAATCCGGACAAGCTCGAGGCAAGGTCTGTTATGTACAACTGGAAAGGTTCCAGCTATACAAACTGCGGCTGATGATTTGATAGAACCAAAGGATTCAATAGTTACCAACGAACCTCAGCCTCTCCGCCGATCTAGTGAGGTTCCTCACCCGCCTGAGAGATACTTCGGTTACTCTATGACAGTGGGAGCGAGGATTGCATCATGAGATGATGACCCAACTAGTTTCGAAATGGCCATCAGGAGTTGGACTCTGTAAGAATGGCTGGATGCTTAGCGATCTGAGATGGAATCCATGTACACCAACAAAGTATGGACTTTGGTTGCTATATCTGAAGGGTTAAATCCCCATCAGGAGCAAGTATATCTTGAGAAGATTACTTGGTGTAGATGGAAAAGTTGAGACTTTCAAAGCTAGACTTGTTAAAGGTTTTCGTCATCGACCAGGCGTGGACAATGATGAAACCTTTTCCAGGGGGCCTATGCTTAAGTCCATCCAGATCCTACTTGCCACGGCTACATACCATGACTACGATATCTGGCGGTTGGGTGCCATGACTGCTTTTCTAAATGATGTTTTAGAAGAGAACGTCTATAAGTACACAGCCAGAGGGCTTCATAGACAGTGGGAGCAGCGGAAACGTGTACAAGATGCTTTATAGGATAAAGCAGGTATCGCGGAGTTGGAACATCTGTTTTGATGTGTTAGTCAAAGAGTTTGACATCATCAAAATGGTTGATGAACCTTGTATAAACAAAAAGGTAGTAGGGAGTATGGTGATGATCCTCGTAGAGTACGTGGATGACATACTCTTGATAGGGAAGGAGTTTCCTATGCTACGCTCGATCAATCTCCGCTTATCACAATGATTCTCCATATAGGATCAAAGCGATACCTCCTAAATCCTGCGTTTTGGATCTATGAGATAGATCTAATTGAATGTTAGGATTCTCGCTAGTTGTAGTGAGATGGTATCAACCGATCCTGGGGAGAATCACTGGAAGGGTTCCAGGGTGATAAGGACGACTGAAAGTCAGTCACATGCATTGTCTTTACCCTCAGTAAAGGGACGGTATGTTGGAAGAGTTCCAAGCTAGATATCGTGGCATACTAGACTATTAAGGCAGGATACATCGCTACTTAAGATGCTACCAAAGAGGCAGTCTGGGTGTATATTTGTTCATGAGATGAACTTAGTTCCTCCCATTGTGTGACAATGGAGTTGTTGCTTATTCCAAGGAACGTCCGTCCCATCAGTGATCCAGACATATTCTAAGGCAGTATCACTTGATCATGGAGATGGTTGATCTCCAAGGAGATCAAGGTTAGGAGAGTAGACTCAGAGGACAGCACGGCGGATCCACTTATAAAGGCCTTTTCCCAGATAGAGACTTTTATGGGATGGTTGAGTATGAGATACTACAACCACTACTATCAGATGGCCCTAGTGCAAGTGGGAGATTGTTAGTTATATGTATGCCCTAGAGGCCATTACTATACATAGGATGTATATTGTAGTGGATGCTTGGACATATATAGGGAGGACTTTCTTGCTCGACATGATAGTATGCTATCTGGTTGCTCTTTACCTTAACGTGTACACTGATTGTCTCTCAGTTACATGTTTGTAAAGCCCTTAGGATATGTACTTGACTACCTGGACTATGATGCGGATCATACTAGTAGGGACATGGTAGTCCATAAGTACATCCTTCAAAGTCCCTAGTCGTGGGTATATCGAGACGGGCATCGATATACCAGAGTAGACTAGTGTATACCTTCTCGAACCATACAGATAGGCGATGGATGATCCCATATCCATTGGTGTTTGACATCAGAGATGATATACGGGTGCTCAGTGGAGACTGGGTACACTGGACGGACTCGCCGAGAACTCCCAGATGGTATTATACCTTACGTCAGATGGCAGTTCTCTGGTGACACTGGTACAGAGTAGTCTGTTGACCCGAGATCGTCATAGAGTCTTGTGTGGTTCCCACTGTGCTTTGATTTCCATCTTACCACGTCCAAGAGGGCGTGCAAAACGGTGGTTTTTGGGTACAGTCTCGAGTCACATGGAGGCAATGAGCGATAGGAGGGGATTCGTCTCTCCCGGTATAGGGAGTTGATGTTGCGCAGTGTTCGATTGGCTATGACCGGAAATCCCTGGCCAGGCTTGCTGAGATTTACTGGTAAGTGTTACCAGTAGTTTCTCGAACTGTTATAGACCTCATATCGATACGACTTATCGAGCTATTGGGGTCTGACGTTTACCACCCCTAGGCGAGATATGCGACATATCAGACGATGAGACCGGACTGTACGGTAAGTGTTACTGGTTGGATTCACAGGAGTGTGAGCGGGCTTGCTCGTCGATCTTCTGATCGCTCTATACCCGGGTGGCCGTTACATTTAGCAGACCGCTTGCGGCTTGTGGGTGTTTGATATGATCATCACCTGCTGCCGGCGTATTGACGAGTCTTTAGAGTCCTACACAGAGGTTTCCTGGCTCAAGCGAAATGAAATAGGAGCGCATATGAGATATGTGCGGGACCGAGAATAATGCGTGTATGTGATACCGTATTCCATTCTCGCGATGAATGTATCGAATGGTTTTATGCGATACAACCTAGTTATCGAATCAAGGATTGATTCGATAAGACGATACATAGGATACTAGTCGGTTATATGCGATATGACCGGATCGTTAAATCAAGTGTTGATTTAATGATTTAATGTATAGTTATATATTTGATATATCACTTTGCATTAACTAGTATCGGTTCACTTAAGATGGATTTTCTCACTCGGATGTGCGCATTGTATATGCGATATATTTTTGTGCACTTGATTGTATCATGTTTGATGATGCATGCAAAATTGGTTTGTGTAAGGAATTAAACCTAGGTTAAGTAAATGGTTAAGGTTTCTATTTATTTTTCCATTCATTTATCTTTTTATTTTGGATTAAAATGAAATGACAAAAGAAAACAAAATGGTTTCATTCTTTCTTTCTTTCTTTCATGAAGCTTGATGAAGCTTCATGAAGCTTTGACCATATGACCATTTTGTCTTCAAGCTTAACCCTAGCCATTCTTTTAACCTTAGTCAATTCTCTACACCTAACTATAGTTAATGTTATGATAAGTATTCTTTTTCTTTTCTATTCTAATTATTCTTATCATAATATTATCTTCTTCTTCTTCTTCTTCTTCTTCAAGAAGAAACCTTGCTCCATCAATGGCAACTTGAGCAAATGAGTGAGAAATCCAATTCTAAAGTGAACCCACCTCCTATTTCTTCATCCTCTACCTCTTTCCAAGTAGTATAGGGTGTTTTCTTCGCAAGTTTCATGGCTTAGTGAAGTTGGAGCTTGATCTTGTGATGCCTCGACGTAGATCATCTTCGGCATCGTAGTCGATGACCTAGCCCGCCCATTTCTTCGATGAAGCCGACGCTAGAGCCCGGGATCCGATTTATACAGCGGAGGGACTTCATCACGGAGCTATGGAGGTGGAGAACCGGATCTACAAAGGTTGTATTTCCGTTCTTGTAGTTAAGTTGTTAACTTGTTTCTGTTTTCGCCTATATATATCTAGTTAACGATCCGTATTAGGGTTTCTCGTCACCCGTAAAATTTGAAATTGGCATGGTTGATGCCTTGTGAGACCTCATTAGTGTGCCTAGGAACCCTACAATACTTTTGCCGCGAAACCGCCGCCGTTTTGACTCGGTTCATGACCGAGTTTGGTGCAGTGTTTCTTGGTTGTGGTTTTGGGATTTTTAAGATGGTTTATATCTGCCCAGATTTTCCAGAAAAGAAATTTGTATTTCGGGGCCTATAAATCCGTATTTTTGATCGGACTTCACTACACTTTGACTAAAGGGTTATATCTGTGATGTTTATATGTATTGAACGTCGGCTAATCGCTATATGTCGATTAGTGGGGGTTATACATATCTGTGATCTGTTTTTGATGCTGGTATGTGTATATGAATGCATCGGATTGTCGCGGGTGAATAGCCGGGGTGGATGTGAGATGAGTGTTTCTTTTTCTTTCATTCATTGTTATATGTAAATTGATGTATTATTATTTGTTTGGCCGCACAACCGGGTCGGGGTTGTAGCCGTCATTGTATAATTCTTTTTATTATTTTTGCTCCTAGGATAGACCCATGGAGGGGGTGCACAAACTACCGGGTATCTCGAAGTGCCGAGTGGCCTACTCACGGTGTTGAGGGAGGTTGCTTCGCTTCGGGTACTTGGCGGGTAGTTTGCCGCGCCCGTAGGGGTCTTGGGTGGGGTATTTGGCTATTCACCGCGACCGTGTAATCCGCTTTTCGTTGCAGGCTCGAACGGATTGCGGATTCCTAGTATATCCAATGTATTCATCTGTGATCTGTAATTTCTATCATTGCTATATATCTATATACTATAACTATTTAGGCGTTGCTTATGTTTTACAGCCGCGCTAGCCCATCCCCCGCTCTGTCGTTAGTTAAGTAACCTAACGAGTGATGACGGGGCCTCATGGCGAATGCGAATGGCAAAAGCGTACGTCATATTTTGGTTGTTTTCTGCAATGGTAGGATAAAATGATGGGACACATTAAAAGAACTAATGCAAGAAAATAAACCAAGTAAAAGTCGATTGGAAAACTTTGAAAACCACTCGGTTCTTTTCAAAACTAAACTTTTAAACGCGGAGCTTGAACCACTCCTTTTAAAAGCTATCTCGTTCCATCGATTATATCAAGTTCACTACGTTCACGGTTTCGCCAAAACCATTCGTAGCCCTCCGTCATTCCACATGAACGGTCAAAAAGTATTCAAGCTATGTATTTTGGCCAAAGTCAAGGCATAGTGATTGGTAGCTATTGGGTATTCATGTGCAGCATAGATAGATGCGTTGGTTTGGGACAGTCGTGCTGCCATTTTGGCCAAAGTCAAGGGTAGGTACGGGTGGGTCCAAATTAACCAGGAGAATGACGGGTAGAACTTGACATGTGACTTATGATATTTTGGCCAAAGTCAAGGTCATAAGAGCATGGGGCAAATATCCACATCGGGAGTTTCATAAGTACTGAAACTTGCTAGCGCTGCATACCATTTGGAGTGTGATGATTCTGGTAGGATTCCTTCGGTTTTATCACGCGATGATATTTGGATCCCGATCCTACTGTGAGTATATGCTACTCCTTGGGAAAACTCTCACTTAACGATCAATGCTATAAACCTAGTAGGTGTCTAGAAAGGTGTTAGCGGGGCTACGCCCACAGGGAAAAGAGGTTACTTAATTAAGAAACTTCACGAAACCGTTGGAAAACCTCCCTCGAAGTACCGACACTGGCCTGGCTGAACGGTTAAGCAAGTATTGTACGGTGAAATTGATCCCGATTAATTCTTTCTTTATGGTTTGAGAAGGGATTCGAGAGACAGTGGGAGCCATCCTGTTTAGACAGACTAAAAACCACTCTAAACTTGCAAGAGCATCATGCTAAAGTGTTTCTTTTCTCTCTCCTAATTGCAGCGACCATTCAAGATGACCGGACTTAAGTTATTACTAGATAAAACATACTGACAGGGCCAAACTATAAAGATTGGCTCAGGAATGTCAAGATGGCAATCACTTACGACAAGTTGGGGTATCTCCTTACCACCAAAGCTCCCCCTGTCCCAGGTCCCAAAACCAGTGTCGCGGATAGGGAAATCCGTAAGACCTGGGAAATAGATTGCGCGAAGGCCAAATGCCTCGTACTTGCCTCGATGGACAACGAACATCAGAGGAGGCACGAGAATATGGACCTAGAGTCCATATTTCTTCATACAAAAGAACTGTATGGAGAGCAGTCTCGTATCGCCAGATACGAAGTGTCGAAGAAGTTGTTTTCGGCAAGGTTGGCCGTCGGATCATCGGTAGCGGAACACGTGCTTAAGATGATTGGCTACATAGAGGAGCTCGCGGAACTTGGGACTACGTTGGAGAATGAGCTCTATACGGACTTCATTCTTCAGTCCCTTCCTTCCACTTATGCCCAGTTCATTCTGAACATCAACTTACAGGAAAGGAAGTTGAACTTTCAGAGCTCCTCAACATGCTGAGGAGTGCAGAGGGCACCCTACAGAAAGGTAGGGAGACATCCACTTTGTTTGTAGGAGGATCTTCCTCTTCTAGGTCCAGGGCGAAAGCCAAGGGCAAGAAGAACAAAGCCCCCGCCAAACCAAGAGGCGGTGTCAGTAAAGTGGATACGAAGGGAAAGAGAAAGGCAACAAAGGTAGCGGGAAAGCTGGGGGGGAAGGAAGAATGCTTCTACTGTCACAAAAGTGGACACTAGAAACAGGATTGCAAGGCTTGGAAGGCCAGAACCCAGGATCTGAAGCAAGTTGCGGCTTCAGCTTCAGGTGTGTATGTTATTGAAAACTGTCTATCAATAAACTCTACATCCTGGGTATTGGATACCGGATCAGGATCTCATATCTGTAATTCTTTGCAGGCGTTGAGAAAGCGTAGAGTTTTGAAGGCAGGTGACATGACCTTCAGAGTTGCAAACGGAGCTAGCATGGATGCTGAGGCCGTGGGGGACTCCCACCTGGGATTGTCAGATGGACACTTTTTGGTTTTGCGTAGTTGTTATTTTGTACCAAATGCAACCTGTAATATCATTTCTGTATCTTTATTATCTAAAGATGGTTATGAATTTGCATTTGTAAGTAATGTAGTGAACATTCACCTTAATCAAGTTTTGATTGGGTCAGGTACATTAAACAACGGTATATACGTATTGAACCAACCAAAGATTTTCAATGTCCAGAATACACACAAAAGAAAGTCTCCAGAAATCAATAAAACTTTCTTATGGCATTATAGACTGGGTCACATCAATGAGAGAAGGTTGACTAAGTTACATACAGAAGGATATTTGGATTCGTTCGAATATCAATCGTATGCAACTTGTCAATCCTGTCTCGAAGGATAGATGACAAAGACTCCGTTCACTGGACACGGAGTAAGAGCGAGCGAGCTCTTTGGACTCGTACACAGCGACGTGTGCGGTCCAATGTCTACGCATGCACGAAGCGGTTATTCTTACTTCATTACTTTTACGGATGACTTTTCAAGGTACGGTTATGTCTTCTTAATGAAACATAAATCCGAGGCTTTTGAAAAGTTCCAGGAATATAAGAATTAAGTAGAAAAACAAACAGGCAAAAGTATCAAGGCACTGAGATCTGATCGAGGTGGTGAATACTTGAGTGCCGAGTTCCTGGGTTACTTAAAAGAGAATGGAATTCTCTCTTAGCTTACTCCTCCATACACTCCGCAACATAACGGTGTATCGGAGAGACGGAACCGAACCCTATTGGATATGGTACGGTCCATGATGAGTAACGCTGAGTTGCCGCGATCGTTCTGGGGATATGCGCTAGAATCAGCTGCATACCATTTGAACCAAGTTCCAACTAAGACTGTGCCTACTACACCATATCAGATGTGGTGTGGGAGGAGACCCTATCTTAATCATATTAAGACATGGGGATGTCCAGCTTTTGTAAAAAAGCAGCATGCGGACAAGCTCGAGGAACGCTCAGTACAGTGCAAGTTTGTGGGATATCCAAAGAACTCCAAGGGATATTTCTTCTATTGCGAAGAGGAACAAAAGGTTTTGTTTCTCGCCATGCCCACTTTCTAGAACACCAGTTCATAGAAAAAAAATAAGTGGGAGCGCAATAGAACTGGAAGAAATTCCAGAACCACGATCTATTACTGAAAGCTTAGTAGAACCAGAGGGTTCGAAAGATCAGGACATTCCCACGCCACTCCGCAGGAGTAGTAGGCAGTCTCATCCGCCCGAGAGATACTACGGTTTTCTCATTAACGGGGATAGAGAAGATTGCATCATAGATTGTGATGAGCCTACTAGCTTCCAGCAAGCCATTCAGAGCGTCGACTCTGTAAAATGGCTGGATGCAATGCGGACCGAAATGGAGTCCATGTACACCAACAAAGTATGGACGTTGGACATTGGTCCAGATAGGGTAAAACCCGTAGGATGCAAGTGGATCTTCAAAAGGAAGATTGGTGTAGATGGACAGGTTGAGACCTATAAAGCTAGACTGGTTGCAAAGGGTTTTCGTCAGCGACCTGGTTTGGACTATGACGAAACCTTTTCTCCAGTAGCTATGCTGAAATCCATTCGGATCCTTCTTGCCATTGCTGCCTTCCACGATTATGAGATTTGGCAGATGGACGTAAAGACCGCTTTTCTAAATGGACATTTAGAGGAGTGTGTCTATATGGACCAGCCAGAGGGTTTCATTCAGAGTGGGAGCAGCGGAAAGGTGTGCAAGTTGCTTAAGTCCATTTATTGACTAAAGCTGGCATCGCGGAGTTGGAACATCTGTTTTGATGAGACGGTCAAGAAATTTGGCTTTATCAAAAATCCAGATGAACCATGCATCTATTGTAGATTTGTAGCGAGAACTGTAGTATTCCTCGTTTTATACGTGGATGACATTCTCTTAATAGGAAATGAAATTCCTATGCTACAATCTGTCAAGGGGTTCTTGTCACACAGGTTCTCCATGAAAGACCTGGGTGATGCCTCATACATTCTGGGGATTCGGATCTACCGTGACAGATCCAAGAGGATTTTAGGACTTTCACAGTCCAGGTACATCGACACCATACTGAAAAGATTCAGTATGGAAGATTCCAAGCGCGGTAATCTACCGGCTTGTCACGGGATCACCCTCTCCCAAGAGATGTCTCCCAAGACTGATTTGGAGAGGGATCGCATGTCTATTATACCCTACGCTTCTGCGGTAGGCTCTATAATGTATGCGATGTTGTGTACCAGACCGGATGTGGCTTATGCACTGAGTGTGGTAAGCAGGTATCAGTCAAACCCTGGGGAGAAATATTGGATAGCGGTAAAGAACATTCTCAAGTACCTGAGAAGGACTAAGGAGATGTTCTTGGTGTATGGCGGAAAAGACCTCCAGATTGAGGCCTTTGCTGACTCCAGCTTCCAGAGTGACAAGGATGATTCCAAGTCCATGTCGGGTTTTGTCTTTACCCTCAATGGAGGGGCGGTGTGTTGGAAAAGCTCCAAACAGGAAACCGTTGCTGACTCGACAATGGAAGCGGAATACATAGCTGCATCTGATGCCGCAAAAGAAGCTGTCTGGATGAGGAAGTTCCTGAAAGAACTTCAGGTGGTTCCATCCATTGTTGACCCAATACCTCTGTATTGTGCCAACAACTGGGCTATAGCTTTAGCGAAGGAACCCAGGTACCATCAGAAATCCAGACACATCTTAAGGCGGTATCACCAGATCAGGGAGATCGTGGATCGCCAGGAGATCGAGGTTCAGAGGGTTGCTTCAGAAGATAACACTGCAGATCCATTCACCAAGGCCTTGCCCCAGACTCAATTCGAGCGGCTGATCGAGATGATAAGTCTTCGATACGCCAGTACATGGCCTTAGTGCAAGTGGGAGATTGTTAGTGTATATGCCCTAGAGGCCATTACTGTATCAAACTAGTTTGTATATTATTTGATGGAAGCTTGGGATATTCACAGTTGTATATACATTCTTGCTCGAAATGGTAGTATGCTACTTGGTTTGTCTCTGCTTTAATATGTGCATGTGTTTCTTTTAGCATATCGCTTATATACATATTAGTAGAGCCCTTAGGATCTTTGCTTGATTACCAGCGTCGTGATGGCGCTCACACTCGTGGGGGCTGGGTAATCCATAAGCACATCCTTATACAGGTCCCTAGTCGTTGGACTATCGAGACAGGGCATCGATACTCCGGAGTAGACTAGCGTATGCGCTTCTCATCCCAGCATGGGAGACGGTCTGTCCCACAGCCGTCAGTACATCGTACTTGAGATAGTATGCGGGTGCTCGTTAGGTTACGAGTACACTGGACAGGACTCGTCGGGAACTGTTGGTTGGTATTATACCTATCGTCAGTTATCAGTTCCCAGGTGACATGAGTACAGCTTAGTCCGCTGACTTGACACTGTCACTTCGCCTCGAGTATGTTCCCACTGTACTTTGATTACTACCCTACCATGGCTGAAATGAGTCGTGCAAATAGGTAGTAGTTGGGTGCAGTCCCGAAGCTCTTGGAGGCAGTGACGGTTAGACAGGATTCGTCTCTCCCGGTATTGGGGGTTTGTTGCGCCACGGCAGCGCCCCGGCCGTTTATCCGAGGCCAAAATGCGGAATCAAAATTTTTCTTAACTTTTAAACGGGCGCTACCGCGGACAATAAACCCGGATCGTAACCATTAACCTATACTAGATAACTAGAGATGGGGTGAGATATACCGAGTGATCCGAGTCCTCCGGTCTTCTCGTCGTCGTCCCGATCTCCTGCGGAATGTTCGGTCGTCGCCTCCTCGCCGGAAGGGCACCACATCGCCTGCATCTTTTACGGGCTCCCACCTCAATACCGAGGCAACTCGGGCGTGAAGTTGGCTGGCCGACGCGTCCAAGATTTGCTGTAGAATGTAGTGTAGAGTCTATGTCTCATTTGGGGGTTTAGTTGCCATGGAGGATGGAGGAGGAGGTTAGGAAAATTGGTGCTTTCAATTTTCTAGCAAGAGGAATGTGAGATGAAGAATAATGCCACATACAAAATGAAAACCCTCTCTCTCTCTAGAAAATGTGGCCGGCCATATATTTTGTGAGAATGGTGGAGGGATTCAAAACATAATGCAAGAGGGAGGTGAGTGTAGTAAAAGGTAGAGGGTGACCACATCCAAACATCATGATAACATCATCAAATCAACTTCTAATCTAATCTTATCATAACAAAAGCAAGTGATAAGAAGGAAAAAGAATCTCATGATGAATAACTATCATGATGCCACCAATATGCAAGAAACCCCTCCTCAAAAAGTTATTTGTAAACTTGCAAATAACCCCCTCCATTGGAAAAGTCCGGCCGGGAAAGAACAAAGGAAAACCGGCCGGAACGGAATGCAAACTGGCAACTCCAGAAAACTGGTCCCGTAATAAATCACAGGAAAACCCCGATACTGTGCATACACACCCGCATCTGTATTCCGACCGGATACAAATGCAATGAGACAAAATCTACACTGTACTATACTAGGATCCGGCTTAAACCAAAGCCGGCTAGCAATATCCGTCCGATCCTCATCCGTGCAATACCGCACGTATCTGATCGAACCCTGCCATATATCCATACGGCCACTAGTACAAACCGTCCGATCCTGATCCGTGCAATACCGCACGTATCTGATCGGACCCTGCCATATCTCCATATGGCCTCTACAGCGTTTCGCCCGAAACTTGAGTTACTGTCTGTGTGGTGGACTCTAAAGACACGTCAATACTATGGCTGTGGATTTAACTACTAGCACGTCAGAGGTATAAGCCAATACATTACGGGCCACCAGCTATTGACCAAAAGGGACATCGATGAGCGAACTCATCCTGACACCCTACTGAGCCTGTCAGTGACAATATCCGTACAGTCCGGTCCGTTCGTCTATGAGTATCGCATGGCGGGCCTAGGGGGTTGGTAAAAGTCAGACCCCCAAAAGCGGTACAAGTCGTGTCGGAGTGTAGCCCAGAACACCCTGAGATACTACAGGAATACCTACCAGTAAATCTCCTGCCTCGGCCGAGGGCTTTGTGTAATGGCTCTCCTAGACACAGCGAGACCTCACCCCCAATACCGGGAGAGACGAACCGCTGAAGATCCGCTCACTGCCTCCATGTGGCTCGGGACTGTACCCAACTAAAACCTGTTTGCACGACTCCTTTGTGCCGTGGTGGGGTAGTAATCAAAGTACAGTGGGAACTCACACGAGACAAATGACGATCACCAGGTCGATGAATTAACCTGTACACATGTCACCAGGGAACTGCTATCTGACGTCAGGTATAAGACCAACTAGCATGTTCCCGGCGAGTCCTGTCCGGTGTACTCATAACCCAATGAGCACCTGTATACATCTTAGGTGAACCAACTGACACCAGTGGCTTGTGAGACCGGCCACCGCCCCTCGTCGGGGTGTCGACTGTATACACTAGTCTACTCTGGAGAATCGATGCCCTGTCTCGAAACTCCTACAACTAGGGACCATTTAAGGATGTGCTTATAGACCACCAGCTCTCATGTATATGATCGCCCTCATACTGCTGGCAGTCAAGCAAGAATCCTAGGGGCTCTATCAGCGTGTAATAGCGACCTGTAAGGTCACCTAAAGCAGTACACGATGATAAAGGTAAACCAGATAGCTTACTATCATCTCGAGTAAGACTGTCCTCCTGGGATAGGTCCTCCCTCAATCATTGCAATCACGTGCCTGTGATCCAATAATTGACTCTGAGGGCACTATCTCCAACAGGGTTGACATCGCGCTGTGTCTATGAGAGCCATTACACGAGTAGTCCCTGGCCAGGGCAAGCGAGATATACTGGTAGGTTTCCACGGTTATCTCATGGTGTTCTGGGCTACACTCCGACACGACTTGTACCGCTATTAGGGGACTGACGTTCACCGCCCCCCTAGGCCTGCCATGCGATGTATCAGACGAACAGACCGGACTGTACGGAGACTGTCACATACAGGTTCAGTAGGAGTTCAGATGGGGTTACCTCTTCAGTCTTCTTATCGCCATCTACCTAGGGATCGTTACGTACAGCTAGTGCCTCTTGCGGTCTTTGGTTAAACCCACTGCCAGCGTAGTGTCGAGTCTTTAGAGTCCCACACAGAGAGCTATTCGCCTTTAGGCAAAATGAGTAGAGGTTGCATGGTTTTGCGAGAGGGTTCGTTCACATCCGCGCACTTGTGCACGTTTGCTGTCCGGACAGCTTATACTAGCGGGCTTTGGTTTAAGCCAGATCCTAGTATATGATTTTGGATTGGTTTTATCTCTTTGTATTCGTGTTCCTCGGATCACGAATACGGGTGCGTATATACAGTTGCTTGAGACAGAGGGAGAGGACTTTGATTAGGGTTAATGACCATTGTCATTTTATTAACCCTAATGCTTATGTGTGTATTATGGTTAATTGATATTAGTTTAATATAATTGTGCATGGTTATGGTTGTTGACCATTTGACATTCTTGACTTGTTGACCTAGGTTGACACTTTGACCATCATCATTTCATTTGGAAGATGCTCCTTGATCCTTGCAATTTGCATTAAAAATGAAATGATAATGGTCATGTCTTGATTATGCCATGACAATTATCTCACTAATTATCAATTCACAATAATTCACACATATATGTGAGAATGCTTCATATTTCTCTCATTCTATCATATAGTTTCTCTCTCTTGCTCTTCCTCTTCCTCAAGCTCTCCCCTTTCATGTGTTGAGAAACACTTGAGCTTGAGAAAAACCATTCCATAGTAATCTCTACTTTCATCTAGGGTTCTAGGATTAGCACTTCTAGCACCCTAGTCACTTCTAGCTTGAAGTTGAAGCCAAAGGTTTTCGGGTGGATCCTTCTTCGACTTAAGAAGAAGACAAAGGTGATCCCTTTCTACTACTCCAAGAAACAAGGAGAGAAGGACATAAAGCCCTAGGTATAACCATTCTACCCTTTAGCTTGTTTCTAGTTTGCTTTAGTTAGTTTTTGTTTAGCAAAGTTCCCGACTTTGTCTAGTCCATGTTGCCCAGAGTAGTAAAAATCCGATTTTTATTCTGTTTTCCGCCTCCCCGCAAGCACCGGGGTGGGCAACGTGGACTTACAAGGAGCACAACAAGAAGAGAAGGAGTTCAAGAACTAGGTATAACCATCTAACCTAGTAGATAGAACTATATGTTAGTTTGTTAGTTTTGCTTAGCAAAGATCCATCATGGTTGGTCCATGTTACCTTGTGAGAAAAATTTGATTTTTGCCTATTCCGCCTCCCCGAAAGTACCGGGGTGGGTAACGTGGACCTAACAGTGGTATCAGAGATTAGCTAAACAACAACTAACATGTTAGCAAAGTGTTTAGAACTTCGATCCGAAAAAAATATCGCAAAATACGTCAAAATCTTGTATTTTCTGCCGATTTTAAAAACATGCCTAAAAATATTTCCACAGACCTGAAAAATACGTGCAGGGTTTTTTAGGAACAACCAAGAAAAATGAGCCCTTGACTCGATCAGACCGCCGCGGAAGCGCGGCGAAACCAAGAGTTTCGCCGCAGATCCGCGGCCGAGTCGAATCGTGTTAGTTACATGTATGCCCTAGAGGCCATTACTGTACATACGATGTATATTGTAGTGAATGCTTGGACATATATAGGGAGGAATTTCTTGCTCGACATGATAGTATGCTATCTGGTTACACTTTATCTTAACATGTACTCTGATTGTCTCTATGTTACATGTTGATAAAGCCCTTAGGATGAGTACTTGACTACTAGGACTATGATGCGGATCATACTAGTGGGGACAGAGTAGTCTCCAAGTACATCCTTCAAATATTCCTAGTCGTGGGTGTACCGAGACAGGGCATCGATATACCAGAGTGGACTAGCGTATGCACTTCTTGACCAATATGATGGGCGATGGATGATCCCATATCCATTGGTGTTTGACATCAAAGAAGGTATACAGGTGCTTAGTGGAGACTGGGTACACTGGAAGGACTTGCCGAGAACACCCAGATGGTATTTGTAAGTCCACGTTGCCCACCCCGGTGCTTGCGGGGAGGCGGAAAACGGAATAAAAATCAAATTTTTATCAACTTAGGCAACATGGACTAGACTAAGAAGGATCTTTGCTAAACAAAAACAAGCTAAAGCTAACTAGAAACTAGCTAAGTGCTAGAAAGGTTATACCTTGGGCTTTATGTCCTTCTCTCCTTGCTCCTTGGAGTTGTGGAAGGAGGTCACCTTTCTCGTCTTCTCACGTTGAAGAAAGATCCACCCGAAAGCCTCGATCTTTGGCTTCAACTCCAAGCTAGAAGTAACTAGGGTGCAAGAAGTGCTAGTCTTTGAACCCTAGATGAGAGTAGAGATTATCAAGAAAGGGTTTTTCTCAAGTTCAAGTGTTTCTCAACACATGAGAGGGGAGAGCTTGAGGGAGAGGAAGAACAAGAGAGAGAAAATGAATGATAGAATGAGAATAAAATAAACCATTCTCACATATATGTGTGTATTATTTTAATTAGATAATTAGTAAGATAATTGTCATGGCTAAATCAAGACATGACCATTATCATTTCATTTTTAATGCAAATTGCAAGGATCAAAGAGCATCTTCCAAATGAAATGATGATGGTCAAAGTGTCAACCAAGGTCAACAAGTCAAGGAGGTCAAATGGTCAACAACCATAACCATGCACAATTATTTAAACTAATATCAATTAACCATAATACACACATAAGCATTAGGGTTAATAAAATGACAATAGTCATTAACCCTAATCAAAGTCCTCTCCCTCTGTCTCAAGCAACTGTGCATACGCACCCGTATTCGTTATCCGAGGAACATGAATACAAAGAGAAAAAACCAATCCCAAATCTATACTAGGATCTGGCTTAAACCAAAGCCCGCTAGTATAAGCTGTCCGGACAGCAAACGTGCACTAGTGCACGGATGTGAACGAACCCTGTCGCAAAACCATGCGACCTCAACTCATTTTGCCTAAAGGCGAATAGCTCTCTGTGTGGGACTCTAAAGACTCGACACTACGCTGGCAGTGGGTTTAACCACAGACCGCAAGCGGCACTAGCTGTACGTAACGGTCCCCAGGTAGATGTCGATAAGAAGACTGACGAGGTGAACCCCATCTGAACTCCTACTGAGCCTGTATGTGACAGTCTCCATACTGTCCGGTCTGTTCGTCTGATACATCGCATAGCGGGCCTAGGGGGCGGTGAACGTCAGTCCTCTAATAGCGGTACAAGTCGTGTCGGAGTGTAGCCCAGAACACCCTGAGATAACACTGGAAACCTACCAGTATATCTCGCTTGCCCTGGCCAGGGACTACTCGTGTAATGGCTCTCCTAGACACAGCGCGATGTCAACCCCTAATACCGGGAGAGACGAATCCTGTCTAACCGTCACTGCCTCCAAGTGCTTCAGGACTGCACCCAAAAACTACCTGTTTGCACGACTCCTTTGAGCCGTGGTAGGGTAGTAATCAAAGTGCAGTGGGAACACACTCGAGGCGAAGTGACAGTGTCAAGTCAGCGGACTAAGTTGTACTCATGTCACCTGGGAACTGATAACTGACGATAGGTATAATACCAACCAACAGTTCCCGATGAGTCCTGTCCAGTGTACTCGAAACCTAACGAGCACCCGCATACTATCTCAAGTATGACATACTGACGGCTGTGGGACAGACCGTCTCCCATGCTGGGATGAGAAGCGCATACGCTAGTCTACTCCGGAGTATCGATGCCCTGTCTCGATAGTCGAACGACTAGGGACCTGTATAAGGATGTGCTTATAGATCACCCAGCTCCCACGAGTGCGAGCGCCATCACCACGCTGGTAATCAAGAAAAGATCCTGAGGGCTCTACTAATATGTATATCAGCAATATGCTAAAAGAAACACATGCACATATTAAAGCAGAGACAAACCAAGTAGCATACTACCATTTCGAGCAAGATTGTATATACAACTGTGAATATCCCAAACTTCCATCAAGTAATATACAAACTAGTATGATACAGTAACGGCCTCTAGGGCATATACACTAACAATCTCCAACTTTCACTAAGGCCATGCACTGGCGTATCGAAGACCTATCATCTCGATCAGCCGCTCGAACTGAGTCTGGGGCAAGGCCTTGGTGAATGGATCTGCTGTGTTATCTTCTGAAGCAACCCTCCGAACCTCGATCTCCTGGCGATCCACGATCTCCCTGATCAGGTGATACCGCCTTAAGATGTGTCTGGATTTCTGATGGGACCTGGGTTCCTTCGCTAAAGCTATAGCCCCGTTGTTGTCGCAATACAGAGGTATTGGGTCAACAATGGACGGAACCACCTGAAGTTCTTTCAAGAACTTCCTCATCCAGACAGCTTCTTTTGCGGCATCAGATGCAGCGATGTATTCCGCTTCCATAGTCGAGTCGGCAACGGTTTCCTGTTTGGAGCTCTTCCAACACACCGCCCCTCCATTGAGGGTAAAGACAAAACCCGACATGGACTTGGAATCATCCTTGTCACTCTGGAAGCTGGAGTCAGCAAAGGCCTCAATCTGGAGGTCTTTTCCGCCATACACCAAGAACATCTCCTTAGTCCTTCTCAGGTACTTGAGAATGTTCTTTACTGCTATCCAGTGTTTCTCCCCAGGGTTTGACTGATACCTGCTTACCACACTCAGTGCATAAGCCACATCCGGTCTGGTACACAACATCGCATACATTATAGAGCCTACCGCAGAAGCGTAGGGTATAATAGACATGCGATCCCTCTCCAAATCAGTCTTGGAAGACATCTCTTTTGAGAGGGTGATCCCGTGACAAGCCGGTAGATTACCGTGCTTGGAATCTTCCATACTGAATCTCTTCAGTATGGTGTCGATGTACCTGGACTGCGAAAGTCCCAATATCCTCTTGGATCTGTCACGGTAGATCCGGATACCCAGAATGTATGAGGCATCACCCAGGTCTTTCATGGAGAACCTGTGTGACAAGAACCCCTTGACAGATTGTAGCATAGGAATGTCATTTCCTATTAAGAGAATGTCATCCACGTATAAAACGAGGAATACTACAGTTCTCGCTACAATTCTACAATAAATGCATGGTTCATCTGGATTTTTGATAAAGCCAAATTCCTTGACCGTCTCGTCAAAACAGATGTTCCAACTCCGCGATGCCTGCTTTAGTCCATAAATGGACTTAAGCAACTTGCACACCTTTCCGCTGCTCCCACTCTGAATGAAACCCTCTGGCTGGTCCATATAGACACACTCCTCTAAATGTCCATTTAGAAAAGCTGTCTTTACGTCCATCTGCCAAATCTCATAATCGTGGAAGGCAGCAATGGCAAGAAGGATCCGAATGGATTTCAGCATAGCTACTGGAGAAAAGGTTTCGTCATAGTCCAAACCAGGTCGCTGACGAAAACCCTTTGCTACCAGTCTAGCTTTATAGGTCTCAACCTGTCCATCTACACCAATCTTCCTTTTGAAGATCCACTTGCATCCTACGGGTTTTACCCCATCTGGAGCAATGTCCAACGTCCATACTTTGTTGGTGTACATGGACTCCATTTCGGTCCGCATTGCATCCAGCCATTTTACCGAGTCGACGCTCTGAATGGCTTGCTGGAAGCTAGTAGGCTCATCAAAGTCTATGATGCAATCCTCTCTATCCCCGTCAATGAGAAAACCGTAGTATCTCTCGGGCGGATGAGACTGCCTACTACTCTTGCGGAGTGGCGTGGGAATGTCCGGATCTTTCGAACCCTCTGGTTCTACTAAGCTTTCTGTAATAGCTCGTGGTTCTGGAATTTCTTCCAGTTCTATTGCGCTCCCACTTAATTCTTTTTCTAAGAACTGATGTTCCAGAAAATGGGCATTACGAGAAACAAGGACTTTTTGTTCCTCTGCGTAATAGAAAAGATACCCCCTGGAGTTCTTTGGGTATCCTACAAACTTGCACAGTACTGAGCATGCCTCGAGTTTGTCCGCATGCTGCTTTTTTACAAAAGCTGGACATCCCCAAATCTTCAACTATTGATGATAGGGTTTCTTCCCACTCCATAACTCATATGGTGTGGTAGGCACAGTCTTAGTGGGAACTCGGTTCAAAAGGTATGCAGCTGATTCTAGCGCATATCCCCAGAACGATCGCGGCAACTCAGCATTACTCATCATGGACCGTACCATATCCAATAGGGTTCGGTTCCGTCTCTCCGATACACCGTTATGTTGCGGAGTGTATGGAGGAGTAAGCTGAGAGAGAATTCCATTCTCTTTTAAGTAACCCAGGAACTCGGCACTCAAGCATTCACCACCTCGATCAGATCTCAGTGCCTTGATACTTTTGCCTGTTTGTTTTTCTACTTCATTCTTATATTCCTGGAACTTTTCAAAAGCTTCGGATTTATGCTTCATCAAGAAGACATGTCCGAACCTTGAGAAATCATCCGTAAAAGTAATGAAGTAAGAATAACCGCTTCGCGCATGTGTAGACATTGGACCGCATACGTCGCTGTGTACGAGTCCCAAGAGCTCGCTCGCTCTTACTCCGTATCCAGTGAACGGATTCTTTGTCATCTTTCCCTTGAGACAGGATTGACAAGTTGCATACGATTGATATTCGAACGGATCCAAATATCCTTCTGTATGTAACTTAGTCAACCTTCTCTCATTGATGTGACCCAGTCTACAATGCCATAAGAAAGTTTTATTGATTTCTGGAGACTTTCTTTTGTGTGTATTCTGGACATTGAAAATCTGTGGTTGGTTTAACACGTATATACCGTTGTTCAATGTACCTGACCCAATCAAAACTTGATTAAGGTGAATGTTCACTACATTACTTACAAATGCAAATTCATAACCTTCTTTAGATAAGAAAGATACAGAAATGATATTACAGGTTGCATTTGGTACATAATAACAACTACGCAAAACCAAAAAGTGTCCATCCGACAATCCCAGGTGATAGTCCCCCACGGCCTCAGCATCCATGCTAGCACCGTTTGCAACTCTGAGGGTCATGTCACCTTCCTTCAAAACTCTACGCTTTCTCAACGCCTGCAAAGAATTACAGATATAAGAACCTGATCCGGTATCCAATACCCAGGATGTAGAGTTTATTGATAGACAGTTTTCAATAACATACACACCTGAAGCTGAAGCCGAAGCCGCAACTCGCTTCAAATCCTGTGTTCTGGCCTTCCAAGCCTTGCAATCCGGTTTCCAGTGACCACTTTTGTGACAGTAGAAGCATTCTTCCTTCCCCACCAGCTGTCCCGCTACCTTTGTTGCTTTTCCTTTTCCCTTCGTATCCACTTTACTGACACCGCCTCTTGGTTTGGCGGGGGCTTTCTTCTTCTTACCCATAGCTTTCGCCCTGGATCTAGAAGAGGAAGATCCTCCTACAAACAAAGTGGATGTCTCCCTACTTTTCTGTAGGGTGCCCTCTGCACTCCTCAGCATGTTGAGGAGCTCTGAAAGTTCAACTTCTTTTTCCTGTAAGTTGAAGTTCAGGATGAACTGGGCGTAAGTGGAAGGAAGGGACTGGAGAATCAAGTCCGTATAGAGCTCATTCTCCAACGTGGTCCCAAGTTCTGCGAGATCCTCTATGTAGCCAATCATCTTAAGCACGTGTTCCGCTACCGATGATCCGACGGCCAACCTTGCCGAAAACAACTTCTTCGACACTTCATATCTGGCGATATGAGACTGCTCTCCATACAGTTCTTTTGTATGAAGAAATATGGACTCTAGGTCCATATTCTCGTGCCTCCTCTGATGTGCGTTGTCCATCGAGGCAAGTACGAGGCATTTGGCCTTCGCGCAATCTATTTCCCATGTCTTACGGATTTCCCTATCCGCGACACTGGTTTTGGGACCTGGGACAGGGGGAGCTTTGGTGGTAAGGAGATACCCCAGCTTGTCGTAAGTGATTGCCATCTTGACATTCCTGAGCCAATCTTTGTAGTTTGGCCCTGTCAATATGTTTTTATCTAGTAATAACTTAAGTCCGATCATGTTGAATGGTCGCTGCAATTAGAAGAGAGAAAAGAAACACTTTAGCATGATGCTCTTGCAAGTTTAGAGTGGTTTTTAGTTTGTCTAAACAGGATGGCTCCCACTGTCTCTCGAATCCCTTCTCAAACCTTAAAGAAAGGATTAGTCAGGATCAATCTCACCGTACAATACTTGCTTAACCGTTCAGCCAGGACAGTGTCGGTACTTCGAGGGAGGTTTTCCAACGCTTTCGCGAAGTTCCTTAATTAAGTAACCTCTTTTCCCTGTGGGCGTAGCCCCGCTAACACCTTTCTAGACACCTACTAAGTTTATAGCATTGATCGTTAAGTGAGAGTTTTCCCGAGGAGTAGCATATACTCACAGTAGGATCGGGATCCAAATATCATTGCGTGATAAAACCGAAGGAATCCTACCAGAATCATCACACTCCAAATGGTATGCAGCGTTAGCAAGTTTTAGTACTTATGAAACTCCCGATGTGGATTTCTGCCCCATGCTCTTATGACCTTGGCGTGAGGTCAAAATGTCATAAGTCACATGTCAAGTTCTTCCCATCATTATCCCGGTTAATTTGAACCCACTCGTACCTACCCTTGACGTAGGCCAAAATGGCAGTACGACTGTCTCAAACCAACGCATTCTATCTATGCAACAGATAAATATCCGGGAGCTACAAATCACTATGCCTTGGCGTGAGGTCAAAATACATAGCTTGAATACTACCGAATATTTAACTGAAATGATGGAGGGCTACGGATGGTTTTGGCGAAACCGTGAGCGTAGTGAACTTGATATAGTTGATTGAACGAGATAGCTTTTAAAAGGAGTGGTTCAAGCTCCGCGTTTAAAAGTTTAGTTTTGAAAAGAACCGAGTGGTTTTCAAAGTGTTCCAATCGACTTTTACTTGGTTTATTTTCTTGCATTAGTTCTTTTAATGCGTCCCATCATTTAATCCTACCATTGCAGAAAACAACCAAAATATGACGTACGCTTATGCCATTCGAATTCGCCACGGGGCCCCGTCATCACCCGTTAGGTTACTTAACTAACGACAGAGCGGGGGCTGGGCTAGCGCGGCTGTAAAACATAAGCAACGCCTAAATAGTTATCATATATAAATATATAGCAATGATAGACATTACAGATCACAGATGAATAAATTGGATATACTAGGAATCCGCAATCCGTTCGAGCCTGCAATGAAAAGCGGATTACACGGTCGCGGTGAATAGCCAATACTCCACCCAAGACCCCTACGGGTGCGGCAAACTACCCGCCAAGTACCCGAAGCGAAACAACCTCCCTCACCACCGTGAGTAGGCCACTCGGCACTTCGAGATACTCGGTAGTTTGTGCATCCCCTCCATGGGTCTATCCTAGGAGCAAAAACAGTAAAAAGAATTATACAATGACGTCTACAACCCCGACCCGGTTGCGTGGCCATACAAATAATATTATTACATCAATTTACATATTACAATGAATGAATGAAAAAGAAACACTCATCTCACATCCACCCCGGCTATTCACCCGCGACAATCCAACACATTCATATACACATACCATCATCAATCAAAGATCACAGATATGTATAACCCCGACTAATCGACATATAGCGATTAGCCGACGTTCAATACATATAAACATCACAGATATAACCTTTTAGTCAAAGTGTATTGAAGTTCGATAAAAAAATACGGATTTATAGGCCCCCAAAAACAAATTTCTATTCTGGAAAACCTGGGCACATATAAACCATCTTAAAAATCCCAAAACCAAGCCAGAAATACACTGCACCAAACTCGACCCAGTGAAGAGCCAAGACGGCCGCGGTTGCGCGGCAATAGCTTGCTATTGCCGCGGAGCCGCGGCTCTTTGGTCGAATCACTGGATCGTTTTTGGTGGCTTTCTTCACAAAACCCTGAGATGATTTTTGGAGTATGATTTATTTTGTTTTGAACAGAAAAAATTTTAACAGAAACTTAGGGTTTTGAAAACTCGGTTTTTCGATTTTTCCGATTCGAACTTCGATACACTCTACTACCTAGCTAAATTATGTTTAGTTAGGCTCTGATACCACTGTAAGTCCACGTTGCCCACCCCGGTACTTGCGGGGAGGCGGAAAACGGAATAAAAATCAAATTTTTATCAACTTAGGCAACATGGACTAGACTATGAAGGATCTTTGCTAAACAAAAACAAGCTAAAGCTAACTAGAAACTAGCTAAGTGCTAGAAAGGTTATACCTTGGGCTTTATGTCCTTCTCTCCTTGCTTCTTGGAGTGGTGGAAGGAGGTCACCTTTGTCGTCTTCTCACGTCGAAGAAAGATCCACCCGAAAGCCTCGACCTTTGGCTTCAACTCCAAGCTAGAAGTAACTAGGGTGCAAGAAGTGCTAGTCCTTGAACCCTAGATGAGAGTAGAGATTATCAAGAAAGGGTTATTCTCAAGCTCAAGTGTTTCTCAACACATGAGAGGGGGGAGCTTGAGGGAGAGGAAGAACAAGAGAGAGAAAATGAATGATAGAATGAGAATAAAATAAACCATTCTCACATATATGTGTGTATTATTTTAATTAGATAATTAGTAAGATAATTGTCATGGCTAAATCAAGACATGACCATTATCATTTCATTTTTAATGCAAATTGCAAGGATCAAAGAGCATCTTCCAAATGAAATGATGATGGTCAAAGTGTCTGTTAGTTATATGTATGCCCTAGAGGCCATTACTGTACATAGGATGTATATTGTAGTGGATGCTGGGACATATATAAGGAGGACTTTCTTGCTCGACATGATAGTATGCTATCTGGTTGAACTTTACCTTAACGTGTATACTGATTGTCTCTCTGTTACATGTTGGTAAAGCCCTTAGGATGTGTGCTTGACTACCTGGACTATGATGCGGATCATAATAGTGGGGACATGGTAGTCCATAAGTACATCCTTCAAAGTCCCTAGTCGTGGGTGTATTGAGACGGGGCATCGATATACCAGAGTAGACTAGCGTGTACCTTCTCGACCTATACAGATGGGCGATGGATGATCCCATATCCATTGGTGTTTGACATCAGAGATGATATACGGGTGCTCAGTAGAGACTGGGTACACTGGACGGACTCGCCGAGAACTCCCAGATGGTATTATACCTCACGTCAGATGGCAGTTCTCTGGTGACACTGGTGCAGAGTAGTCTGTTGACCCGAGATCGTCATAGAGTCTTGTGTGGTTCCCACTGTGCTTTGATTTCCATCTTACCACGTCCAAGAGGGCGTGCAAAATGGTGGTTTTTGGGTACAGTCCCGAGTCACATGGAGGCAATGAGCGATAGGAGGGGATTCGTCTCTCCCAGTATACGGGGTTGATGTTGCGCTGTGTTCGATTGGCTATAACAGGAAATCCCTGGCCAGGGTTGCTGAGATTTACTGGTAAGTGTTACCAGTAGTTTCTCGAGTTGTTATAGACCTCATATCGACACGACTTATTGAGCTATTGGGGTCTGACGTTTACCACCCCTAGGCAAGATATGCGACATATCAGACGATCAGACCGGACTGTACGGTAGTGTTACTGGTTGGATTCACAGGGGTGTGAGCGGGCTTGCTCGTCGATCTTCTGATCGCTCAATACCTGGGTGGCCGTTACGTTTAGCAGACCGCTTGCGGCTTGTGGGTGTTTGATATGATCATCATCTGCTGCCGGCGTATTGACGAGTCTTTAGAGTCCTACACAGAGGTTTCCTGGCTCAAGCGAAACGAAATAGGAGCGCATATGAGATATGTGCGGGACCGAGAATAATGCGTGTATGTGATACCGTATTTCATTCTCGCGATGAATGTGTCGTATGGTTATATGCGATATAACCTAGTTATCGAATCGAGGGTTGATTCGATAAGCCGATACATTGGATACTAGTCGGTTATATGCGATATGACCGGATCGTTAAATCAAGTGTTGATTTAATGATTTAATGCATAATTATATATTTGATATATTACTTTGCGTTAACTAGTATTGGTTCACTTTAAATGGATTTTCTCACTCGGATTGTACACATTGTATATGTGATATACTTTTGTGCACTTGATTGTATCATGTTTGATGATACATGTTATGCTAGGGTTTTTGTGTAAAGATCAAACCATGGTTGTATGATTATGGTTAGGGTTTTGTTTTATTCACTTATTAATTTCTCCATTTCATTTTGGAAAATAAATGGAAAGGAGAAAAGAATGGTGGCTTAATTTGGAGTTTAGTTGAAGCTTCATGAAACTTTGATAAAGTCAACCATTCTTATCTCATTCTTAACCCTAACCATTCCCACTAACCATGATTCATTCTCTACACTTGACTAGAGTTAATATTATGATAAGTATTGTTTTTCTATTCATTTTTTAATTAATCTTATCATATCATTTTCTTCTTCTTCTTCCTTCAACTCAAGAAGAAAAACCTAGACTACATCAATGGTGGATTGATGATATGAGTGAGAAATCCAAATCTAAAGTCTACCCACTTCCTATTTCTTCATCCTCTACCTCTTGCCAAGTAGTAGAGTGTGTTTCCTTCACAAGTTTCTTGACTTGGTGAAGTGAGAGCTTGATCTTGCGATGCTTCGACGTAGATCATCTTCGGCACGTCGTCGACGACCTAGCCCGTCTATTCTCCGATGAAGCCGACTCTAGAGCCCGGATTCTTTTTGGACAGCGGAGAGGACTTCTTCATGGAGCTATGGAGGTGGACAAACGGATCTACAAAGGTTGTATATCCGTATCCCTTAGTTAAGTGTTAACTAGTTTGCTTTTTCGCCTAGATTTCTAGCAAACGATCCGTAGTTTAGGGTTTCTTGGCACCGTAAAATTTTATATTGGCATGTTCGATGCCTTGTGAGACCTCCATAGCGTGCCTAGGAACCCTACAGTGGTATCAGAGCCTAGCTAGAGCCTTAGGCGAAGTCCAGACGGAATTTGAAGTCCGAACAAACCCGAAACACCAAATCAATCTTGCTCTCTGTACTTTTTTGAAAACAGTGAGTTTTTCCTAATTAAAAATTGCTAAAAAATTCAGCAGGGAAAACTAAGAATTACGGTGCAAAAAGTTTCTGGTGAACAGTAATTTTCGCGGCGGATCCGCGGCAGAAGCATGGCTTCTGCGGCGGATCAGCGGCCCAATCATGACGTCATCCCTTACTGTTTGCACAGTAATACCTGATAAATTCTTTTGGATTTTCTAGGAATTTTTAAAATTTATTCAAGAGTTGAATTTTCTGGGTTGTTTTGGGGATTCGAATGTTCGATCGGATTATCGAATTTTGTCTGTGTGGCTTTCCGGATAAATTTTTAGAATATGTTAAAAAGTTCGACCGGATATAAATACCCAACTTTTCCCCTGTCGGGAAATTTCCAAGTGTTGGATTTTTCCGTAGTTTGACGACGTTCTAAGTAGTGCAAGTAACGCGATGGACCTGTAGGGTTCCTAGGCACCCTAATGAGGTCTCACAAGGCATCGAACATGCCAATTTCAAATTATCTAGGTGCCGAGAGACCCTAATACGGATCGTTTGCTAGAAATCTAGGCGAAAAAGTAATCTAGTTAACAGTTAACTAAGGGATACGGATATACAACCTTTGTAGATCCATTTGTCCACCTCCATAGCTCCATGAAGAAGTCATCTCCGCTGTACAAATCCGAAATCCGGGCTCTTGCGTTGGCTTCATCGGAGAAGAAGCGGGCTAGGTCATCGACGACGTGCCGAAGATGATCTACGTCGAGGCATCGCTAAATCAAGCTCCGACTTCACCAAGTCCAAAAACTTGTGAAGAAAACACACTCTACTACTTGGCAAGAGGTAGAGGATGAAGAAATAGGAAGTGGGTAGACTTTAGATTTGGATTTCTCACTCTTTTTCATCACTTGCCATTGAGGGAGGCAAGCTTTTTTCACTTGAAGAAAAAAATCAAGAAGAAGAAGGAAATAGTTATGATAAGTTAATTAAAAAATGAAAAGAAAAATCAAAACTTATCATAATCTAAACCATGGTCAAGTGTAGAGATTGAACTAGGGTTAAATCAAATGGTTAGGTTAAGCATGAGATAAGAATGGTGCACAAAGTCAAAGGTTCATGAATCTTCAACTACAAACAAAGAAAGCCACCATTCTTCTCATTTCTTTTTCCAAAAAGAAAATAAATAAATAAATGAATAAATAGATATGAAAAACAAAACCCTAACCATTTAAATAACCATGGTTTAATCTTTACACATAACACAAGTTAGCATGCATCATCAAACATGATACATACAAGTGCACAAAAATATATCACATATACAATGTGCACAATCCAAGTGAGAAAATCCATTTAAAGTGAACCAATACTAGTTAGTACAAAGTAACATATCAAATATATAATTATGCATTAAATCATTAAATCAACACTTGATTCAATGATCCGGTCATGTCGCACACAACCGACTAGTATTCAATGTATCGGCTTATCGAATCAACGCTTGAATCGATAACTAGGTTATATCGCATACAACCTTTCCGATACATTCATCGCGAGAATGGAATGCAGCATCACATACACGCATTATTCTCAGTCCCGCACATATCTCATATGCGCTCCTATTTCGTTTCGCTTGAGCCAGGAAACCTCTGTGTAGGACTCTAAAGACTCGTCAATACGCCGGCAGCAGGTGATGATCATATCAAACACCCATAAGCCGCAAGCGGTCTGCTAAACGTAACGGCCACCCGGGTATTGAGCGATCTGAAGATCGACGAGCAAGCCCGCTCACACTCCAGTGAATCCGACCAGTAACACTACCGTACAGTCCGGTCTGATCGTCTGATATGTCGCATATCTCGCCTAGGGATGGTAAACGTCAGACCCCAATAGTTCAATAAGTCATGTTGATATGAGGCTCATAACGGGTCGAGAAACTACTGGTAACACTTACCAGCAATTCTCTGAGCAGCCCTGGCCAGGGACTTCCTGTTATAGCCAATCGAACACCGTGCAACATCAACTCCCTATACCGGGAGAGACGAATCCCCTCCTATCGTTCATTGCCTCCATGTGACTCGGGACTGTACCCAAAAACCACCGTTTTGCACGCCCTCTTGGACGTGGTAAGATGGAAATCAAAGCACAGTGGGAACCACACAAGACTCTATGACGATCTTGGGTCAACAGACTACTCTATACCAGTGTCACCAGAGAACTGCCATCTGACGTGAGGTATAATACCATCTGGGAGTTCTCGGCGAGTCCGTCCAGTGTACCCAGTCTCTACGGAGCACCCGTATATCATCTCTGATGTCAAACACCGATGGATATGGGATCATCCATCGCCCATCTGTATGGGTCGAGAAGGTACATGCTAGTCTACTCTGGTATATCGATGCCCCGTCTCGATACACCCACGACTAGGGACTTTGAAGGATGTACTTATGGACTATCATGTCCCCACTAGTATGATCCGCATCATAGTCCAGGTAGTCAAGTACAGATCCTAAGGGCTTTACCAACATGTAACAGAGAGACAATCAGTATACACATTAAGGTAAAGATCAACCAGATAGCATACTATCATGTCGAGCAAGAAAGTCCTCCCTATATATGTCCCAGCATCCACTTCAATATACATCCTATGTATAGTAATGGCCTCTAGGGCATACATATAACTAACAGGACCCTCTAGAAGACAACAAACCTTAACTCGATTATGTGACCGTCTTGAACTGCCCTTTAAACCTTCGGGTTTGGGGGAGTAGGGCGTGCCACATGTGAGGCGTTGGCTTGACCCTTCTACGGCTGGACCATTGGTACTGAGGCACGAACGGAATGTTGTTAGACTTATTTCATGTGTTGATCTGTATCGGGAAAACTTGGGTGTTCGATTGTTCGATCGGAAAGTTTAACATTTTCTGTTTATCTGGAATGGGATACAATAATTGGAATTCACAAGATGTTATGAGATAACGGAATGAATATTATAAACGTAGCAGTTTAGTCTCCCTTGATCGGTTGCCACGGAATTTTGATGTGATCAAAAGTCCGTCGCAATCACGTAGCGTACGCGGATACTCGCCAGGTAAACTTAATAGACAGCCTCACTCCATAGCCCCGACCAAGTGACTGTAGGAGAACCCCGTCGCCGAAAGCATCCCTCCGGGTGCTCGCGGTAGCGGTGTTCCGCCTTGGTGCACTTCGTCGACGGTATCGGGGGTGTGGCCGTCTATTGAAGTTTCTGACGAGCATTCGATCAAAATGTCGGGAATCCTGTTGAATTGCCCAACTTGATATTGAAAAGTGTTTTCGATATAGAGACTAAAATGCGGGGTTTATAATTGTTAGGCATGTGATGTCTAAGGAATTCATTTGGTCAGGCATGCGATGTCTGAGGTGGTTGCGGATTCCAACTGTTGTAGTTTTACACTTTCTTTTCTGTGACCGTAAGTGTAATATGTGATATCGCCGGTTTCGTTGCTATATGCCAACGACAATTGGGATGCGCATATTTACTTACGTTGATGACATGTGATGTTATGTGTTGCTGCATATGTTGTATTGGATCGTCGTGTTTGAATAGCCCGGGGGTTTTTATGTGAGATGAGTGTTTTTCATTTTCATTCATGTAAAAACTTGTATGTAATATTCTTTTATTGGGGCACTTCCAGGTTGCGGAAGTAGTCACCGTTTGTATATTATTTACTTTTCCGCACTAGGATAGACCCAAGGAGGGGAGCACAAGTAACCGGGTTCTGGAGTCCAGTGGGAGACCAACTCGAGGAGTCGAGTCCGGGTCTCCTAACTTTAGAATTGGTAGGGTTGCTTGCCGCTCTCGTAGGGGTCTAGGGGTGTGGGTTTGGCTATTCATCACGACCGTGGAATCGGTGTTTTATACTGGCTCGTATTGAAAACACGGACGTCCTAGTATATCCAATATTTCATATGATTCTTCTGCTGCGATATCTGTAATGTGATCATGTGATGTTCTATGATAGATACAGTATATAGTATATATGATATATTATATAGACGTTACTTATGTTTTACACCCGCGCTAGCCCTGCCCTGCTCTGTCCTTAGTTACCTAACCTAACGGTGCACGAGGGGACATCGAGGCGAATGCGGATGGCATAAGTGTACGTCGTATTTATCTGTGATGTTTAGGTACTTATATGATGGGACTTCATTAATGAGATTAATGAAATAAAAGAAACCTAAGATGTTGTAGAATCGAATTTCAAAATTAAAACAGGTAGCTACAGTTCTTGCTTTGCACAGCGGTATATATGATATATCCTGCACCTTATTCGATAAGGAAAGGACCGAGATCCCTTCACCGGGAGTGACTCCTTTAGCAATAACTGGCAGATGCTACACACTCGGTTTGTCTTTTGATTGCTTTTAAGTGTTTTTGCTTTGCACAGTGATATATGTGATATATCCCGCACTTCATTCGACGAGGAAAGGACCGACGATCCCGTCACCGGGAGTGACTCCTTTAGCAAAACTAGAAAAGCCTCAAAAACACCCCATTTCAAAATTCATTCGATTCTACAACGATATCAAGTTCATTACGCAATAGGTTTTCAGAAAAACCTGTCGTAGCCCTCCGTCATTTCAGATAAGTAGTAGTTAGTATTCGTGCTACGTTTGTTGGCCTGCGTCAAGGCGTAGTGTGCGGTAGCTAACTGGTGCTTATCTGCATAAGCATATGATGTGATTGGATTAGGGTAGTCGTGCGACTTTGTTGGCCTGCGTCAAGGGTCGTGCGGGTGGGTTTAATTCAATCAGGAAATGACGGGTTGAACTTGACTAGCGGACTATGGTTTGTTGGCCTGCGTCAAGGTCATAGGACGCTAGGGGCAAAATATTATCGGGAATTTCAAGTGTTGAAATTTGCGATGAGATTGGATACCTTCTATGAGATAGTTGGATCCCGATACCCGCTGCGAGTAAGAGTTACTCCTGGGAGAGTTTTATACATTACAATTAGCCGATCAAGTAGGTGTCTAGAAAGGTGTCAACGGGGTTACGCCTCTGGGAAAACGAGGTTTACATTAATTAGGTTCGTGCGAAAGCACGGGGGACCTCCCTCAAAGTACCGACACTGGCCTGGCTGAAAGATTGGCGAACTTGTAGTGTGTAATTAATCCCGGCTAGTCTTTCCTTTTAGGGTTTGAAGGAAGATTTGATAAAAAGCAGTGGGAGCCATCCTGATTAGATAAAATAATAACCAATCTATTCTTGACAGAGCGCACGCTGAGTGTTTTCTTCTTTCTCTCTCCAGGTAGCGACCATATCACGCCTTAATCAAGATAATAATACGGAATATTGACCGAACCCGCTTGTTATACTGGGCTGGAGAACGTTGGTCCCGCTCCAACTTATAATTGTTATAAGACAGAGCAGGAAATTGGGGAATACCAGATTTCCCATGCCGCCCAAACGAGGAGAGTGCATGATGATGCATCATCTTCGGGTGTGTTCATTACAAAGAGCTGTTTCTCAGTATACTTTACGTCCTGGGTATATGATACCAGATCAGGATCCCAGATATGTAATCTGTTACATAGGGCTACAGAAAGATAGAGAACTGAGAACGGGTGATAAGTTTCATGAGGCAGAAAACGGGGCAAGTGTTGCAGCCAAGTTTGTTGGTCACTGTCACCCTGTATTACCAATACATTGATTCTGAACGAATGTTATTAGATACTGAACCTGATATACAAAATCATATCAGTCTCTTTATTAGTAAAGAAATAATAAAATTTTGTATTGTTGGATAATGTTTTGAACATTTCCTATATCAAAAGTTGATCGGTTCAGGCACGTTATCTAAAAGCATTAATGTTCTAAATCAAACTACAGTTCTTAGTATATGGAACACACACAAGAGGAAGAGTTCAGAAATGAACGAATTCTTCTTGAGGTATTGTAGACTAGGTCAGATCAATGTGACCCGACTGGCTAGAGTTACATATAGATGTATATTTAAATCAGTTTGAATTAACATCTTGTGAAACTCGCCAGTCATGTCACAAAGATAAGATGACCATAGCTCCGTTTATTGGAAACAGAGAAAGAGTTAGTGAACTCTTGGGATGATACATGTTGATGTATGTAGGTCCCCTGTCAACACATTCCAAGACTGGTTCTTTATACTTCATTACGTTCTCTGATGATCTCTCAAGATCAGACCTATGTTCCTGTTGAAACACAAGTCCGAACCTTTTGAGATATTCACAGAATATAAGCAAGAAGTAGAGAACCAAAATACGGGTATAAGTATTATGTCCTATGATGAGATCAGGGAGGAGAATACTTGTGCATGGAATTCCTGGAATATTCTAAAGGAGAATGAGATTCTCTCTCAGCATTACTCCTCTGTATACACCATAGCACGATGGTATATCGGGGCGGAGCAATCGCACCCTATATGATAAGGTGCGCTCTAAGATGAGTACTACTGAGTTGCCTTTTTCTTTTTTGGGAGTTATGCACTTGAGAAGCTGCATACCTATTGAATTAGGTTCGAATCAAATCAATGCCTACCACTTCATATGTGATATGGAAAGGGAAGAGCCCATATCTTAAGATGGTTAAGATTTGGGGTTGTCCGGCCTATGTCTAAAAGCAAAATCCGGACAAGCTCGAGGCAGGGACTGTTATGTAGAACTGGAAATGTTCCAGCTATACAAACTGCAGCTGATGATTTGAAAGAACCAAAGGATTCAATAGTTACCAACGAACCTCAGCCTCTCCGCCGATCTAGTAAGGTTACTCACCCACCTGAGAGATACTTTAGTTTCTCTATGACAGTGGGAGCGAGGATTGCATCATGAGATGATGACCCAACAAGTTTCGAGCTGGCCATCAGGAGTAAGACTCTGTAAGAATGGCTGGATGCTTGGTGATCTGAGATGGAATCCATGTACACCAACAAAGTATGGACTTTGGTTGCTATATCTGAAGGGTTAAATCCCCATCAGGAGCAAGTATATCTTGAGAAGATTACTTGGTGTACTTGGAAAAGTTAAGACTTTCAAAGCTAGACTTGTTAAATGTTTGCATCATTGACCAGGTGTGGATAATGATGAAACCTTTTCAAGTAGCTATGCTTAAGTCCATCCAGATCCTACTTGCCACGGCTACATACCATGACTACGATATCTGGCGGTTGGGTGTCATGAAAGCTTTTCTAAATGATGTTTAGAAGAGAGTGTCTATAAGTACACAGCCAGAGGGCTTCGTAGACAGTGGGAGCAGCGGAAACGTGTGCAAGATACTTTATAGGATAAAGCAGGCATCGCGGAGTTGGAACATCTGTTTTGATGAAGCGGTCAAAGAGTTTGACATCATCAAAATGGTAGATGAACCTTGTATATACAAAAAGGTAGTAGGGAGTATGGTGACGATCCTCGTAGAGTATGTGGATGACATACTCTCGATAAGAAAGGAGTTTCTTATGCTACGCTCGATCAATCTCCGCTTATCACAAAGATTCTCCATATAGGATCAAAGTGATACCTACTAAATCCTGGATTTTGGATCTATGAGATAGATCTAAATGGATGTTAGGAAACTCACTAGATGTAGTGAGGTGGTGTCAACCGATCCTGAGGAGAATCACTGGAAGGGTTCCAGGGTGATAAAGACGACTGAATGTCAGTCACAGGCATTGTCTTTACCCTCAGTAAAGGGACGGTATGTTGGAAGAGTTCCAAGCTGGATACCGTGACATACTAGACGATAAAGGCAGGATACATCGCTACTTAAGATGCTACCAAAGAGGTTGTTTGGGTGTATATTGGTTTATGAGATGAACTATGTTCCTACCATTGTGTGACAATGGAGTTGTGGCTTATGCCAAGGAACGTCCGTCCCATCAGTGATCCAGACATATTCAAAGGCAGTATCACCTTATCATGGAGATAGTTGATCTCCAGAGTGATCGAGGTTTGGAGAGTAGACTCAGAGGACAACACAGCGGATCCACTCACAAAGGCCTGTTCCCAGAGAGAGACTTTTATGGGATGGTTGAGTATGAGATACTGCAACCACTGCTATCAGATGGCCCTAGTGCAAGTGGGAGATTGTTAGTTATATGTATGCCCTAGAGGCCATTACTGTACATAGGATGTATATTGTAGTGGATGCTGGGACATATATAGGGAGGACTTTCTTGCTCGACATGATAGTATGCTATCTGGTTGAACTTTACCTTAACGTGTATACTGATTGTCTCTCTGTTACATGTTGGTAAAGCCCTTAGGATGTGTGCTTGACTACCTGGACTATGATGCGGATCATACTAGTGGGGACATGGTAGTCCATAAGTACATCCTTCAAAGTCCCTAGTCGTGGGTGTATTGAGACGGGGCATCGATATACCAGAGTAGACTAGCGTGTACCTTCTCGACCCATACAAATGGGCGATGGATGATCCCATATCCATTGGTGTTTGACATCAGAGATGATATACGGGTGC
Organism: Agapanthus africanus; assembly: GCA_030015575.1. Taxonomy (NCBI): domain Eukaryota; kingdom Viridiplantae; phylum Streptophyta; class Magnoliopsida; order Asparagales; family Amaryllidaceae; genus Agapanthus; species Agapanthus africanus. The sequence continues at coordinate 431,182,156 of CM057337.1, forward strand.
TCAGTAGAGACTGGATACACTGGACGGACTCGCCGAGAACTCCCAGATGGTATTATACCTCACGTCAGATGGCAGTTCTCTGGTGACACTGGTGCAGAGTAGTCTGTTGACCTGAGATCGTCATAGAGTCTTGTGTGGTTCCCACTGTGCTTTGATTTCCATCTTACCACGTCCAAGAGGGCGTGCAAAACGGTGGTTTTTGGGTACAGTCCCGAGTCACATGGAGGCAATGAGCGATAGGAGGGGATTCGTCTCTCCCGGTATAGGGGGTTGATGTTGCGCTGTGTTCGATTGGCTATAACAGGAAATCCCTGGCCAGGGTTGCTGAGATTTACTGGTAAGTGTTACCAGTAGTTTCTCGAGTTGGTATAGACCTCATATCGACAGACTTATTGAGCTATTGGGGTCTGACGTTTACCACCCCTAGGCAAGATATGCGACATATCAGACGATCAGACCGGACTGTACGGTAGTGTTACTGGTTGGATTCACAGGGGTGTGAGCGGGCTTGCTCGTCGATCTTCTGATCGCTCAATACCCGGATGGCCGTTACGTTTAGCAGACCGCTTGCGGCTTGTGGGTGTTTGATATGATCATCATCTGCTGCCGGCGTATTGACGAGTCTTTAGAGTCCTACACAGAGGTTTCCTGGCTCAAGCGAAACGAAATAGGAGCGCATATGAGATATGTGCGGGACCGAGAATAATGCATGTATGTGAAACCGTATTTCATTCTCGTGATGAATGTGTCGTATGGTTATATGCGATATAACCTAGTTATCGAATCGAGGGTTGATTCGATAAGCCGATACATTGGATACTAGTCGGTTATATGCGATATGACCGGATCGTTAAATCAAGTGTTGATTTAATGATTTAATGCATAATTATATATTTGATATATTAATTTGCGTTAACTAGTATTGGTTCACTTTAAATGGATTTTCTCACTCGGATTGTACACATTGTATATGTGATATACTTTTGTGCACTTGATTGTATCATGTTTGATGATACATGTTATGCTAGGGTTTTTGTGTAAAGATCAAACCATGGTTGTATGATTATGGTTAGGGTTTTTTTTTATTCACTTATTAATTTCTCCATTTCATTTTGGAAAATAAATGGAAAGGAGAAAAGAATGGTGGCTTAATTTGGAGTTTAGTTGAAGCTTCATGAAACTTTGATAAAGTCAACCATTCTTATCTCATTCTTAACCCTAACCATTCCCACTAACCATGATTCATTCTCTACACTTGACTAGAGTTAATATTATGATAAGTATTGTTTTTCTATTCATTTTTTAATTAATCTTATCATATCATTTTCTTCTTCTTCTTCCTTCAACTCAAGAAGAAAAACCTAGACTACATCAATGGTGGATTGATGATATGAGTGAGAAATCCAAATCTAAAGTCTACCCACTTCCTATTTCTTCATCCTCTACCTCTTGCCAAGTAGTAGAGTGTGTTTCCTTCACAAGTTTCTTGACTTGGTGAAGTGAGAGCTTGATCTTGCGATGCTTCGACGTAGATCATCTTCGGCACGTCGTCGACGACCTAGCCTGTCTATTCTCCGATGAAGCCGACTCTAGAGCCCGGATTCTTTTTGGACAGCGGAGAGGACTTCTTCATAGAGCTATGGAGGTGGACAAACGGATCTAAAAAGGTTGTATATCCGTATCCCTTAGTTAAGTGTTAACTAGTTTGCTTTTTCGCCTAGATTTCTAGCAAACGATCCGTAGTTTAGGGTTTCTCGGCATCGTAAAATTTTATATTGGCATGTTCGATGCCTTGTGAGACCTCCTTAGCGTGCCTAGGAACCCTACAGTGTCAACCAAGGTCAACAAGTCAAGGAGGTCAAATGGTCAACAACCATAACCATGCACAATTATTTAAACTAATATCAATTAACCATAATACACATATAAGCATTAGGGTTAATAAAATGACAATAGTCATTAACCCTAATCAAAGTCCTCTCCCTCTGTCTCAAGCAACTGTGCATACGCACCCGTATTCGTGATCCGAGGATCATGAATACAAAGAGAAAAAACCAATCCCAAATCTATACTAGGATCTGGCTTAAACCAAAGCCCGCTAGTATAAGCTGTCCGGACAGCAAACATGCACAAGTGCGCGGATGTGAACGAACCCTGTCGCAAAACCATGCGACCTCTACTCATTTTGCCTAAAGGCGAATAGCTCTCTGTGCAGGACTCTAAAGACTCGACACTACGCTGGCAGTGGGTTTAACCACAGACCGCAAGCGGCAGTAGCTGTACGTAACGGTCCCCAGGCAGATGTCGATAAGAAGATTGACGAGGTGAACCCCATCTGAACTCCTACTGAGCCTGTATGTGACAGTCTCCGTACTATCCGGTCTGTTCGTCTGGTACATCGCATGGCGAGCCTAGGGGGCGGTGAACGTCAGTCCCCTAATAGCAGTACAAGTCGTGTCGGAGTGTAGCCCAGAACACCCTGAGATAACACTGGAAACCTACCAGTATATCTCGCTTGCCCTGGCCAGGGACTACTCGTGTAATGGCTCTCCTAGACACAGCGCGATGTCAACCCCCAATACCGGGTGAGACGAATCCTTTCTAACCGTCACTGCCTCCAGGTGCTTCGGGACTGCACCCAAAAACTACCTGTTTGCACGACTCCTTTGAGCCGTGGTAGGGTAGTAATCAAAGTGCAGTGGGAACACACTCGAGGCGAAGTGACAGTGTCAAGTCAGCGGACTAAGCTGTACTCATGTCACCTGGGAACTGATAACTGATGATAGGTATAATACCAACCAACAGTTCCCGACGAGTCCTGTCCAGTGTACTCGTAACCTAACGAGCACCCGCATACTATCTCAAGTACGACGTACTGACGGCTGTGGGACAGACCGTCTCCCACGCTGGGATGAGAAGCGCATACGCTAGTCTACTCCGGAGTATCGATGCCCTGTTTCGATAGTCCAACGACTAGGGACCTGTATAAGGATGTGCTTATAGATCACCCAGCTCCAACGAGTGTGAGCGCCATCACCACGCTGGTAATCAAGCAAAGATCCTAAGGGCTCTACTAATATGTATATCAGCAATATGCTAAAAGAAACACATGCACATATTAAAGCAGAGACAAACCAAGTAGCATACTACTATTTCGAGCAAGATTGTATATACAACTGTGAATATCCCAAGCTTCCATCAAGTAATATACAAACTAGTATGATACAGTAATGGCCTCTAGGGCATATACACTAACAGTATTATACCTCACGTCAGATGGCAGTTCTCTAGTGACACCGGTACAGGTTAGTCTGTAGACCCGAGATCGTCATAGAGTCTTTTGTGATTCCCACTATGCTTTGATTTCCATCATACCACGTCCAAGAGGGCGTGCAAAAAGGTGGCTTTTGGGTACAGTTCCGAATCATATAGAGGCAATGAACGATAGGAGGGGATTCGTCTCTCCCGGTATAGGGAGTTGATGTTGCGCTGTGTTCGATTGGCTATAACTGGAAATCCCTGGCCAGGGTTGCTGAGATTTACTGGTAAGTATTATCAGTAGTTTCTCGAACTGTTATAGACCTTATTTCGACACGACTTATCAAGCTACTGGGGTCTGACGTTTACCACCCCTAGGCGAGATATGCGACATATCAGACGAAGAGACCGGACTGCGTGGGATTGTTACTGATTGGATTCGCAGGAGAATGTACAGGCTTGCTTGTTGATCCTCTGATCGCTCAATACTTGGGTGGCTGTTACGTTTAGCTGACCGCTTGTAGCTTGTGGGTGTTTGATATGATCATCACCTACTGCCGGCGTATTGACGATTCTTTAGAGTCCTACACAGAGGTTTCTTGGTTCAGGAAAAACGAAATAGGAGCACATATATGATATGTGCCGGACCGAGAACAATACGTGTATGTGATACCGTATTAGATTCTCGTGATATGAGATATCGACCGGGTATATATGATATAGCCGGTCATCGGATCAAGTGTTGATTCGATGAACTGATACCGATTATATTAGTCAGTTATTTGTGAAATAGCCGGATTATCGAATCAAGTGTTGATTTGATAATTTAATGTATAATTATATATTTCATATATTAAATTACATTAACTAATATAAGCTCACTAGAAGATTCTTTTTCTCTCTCGGGTAATACATTGATATATATACAAGATATATGTTAATTGTATTATTTTATTTTGTTACAATAAATATTGTATATGTGATATATAATATTGTAACATGTTAGGGTTATTGTAAGCCCGCGGGGGCGCCCCTGCCGTCGATCCGACGCCGGAAACGCGGAAAACAAAAACTTTGCGAACTTTGCAAAACGGCACCGCCGCGGACTTTTCACCCGGATCGGGCCATTAACCTAGCTAGCTAGCTAAAAGAAAAGAGTGGAGATGCTATACCAAACGATCCGTGTCCTTCGGTCTTCGTCTCCGCTCCGATCTCCCGCGGAATCTCCGTCACCTCCTCGCTCGTCGGAAAGGGCACCACGTAGCCGGAATCTTTTACGGGCTCCCGCCTCTTGACCGAGGCAACTCGGGCGCGAAGTTGGCTAGCCGACGCGTCCAAGGCTTGCTATAGAATAGTGTAGAAAGCATGTCTCTTGGGGTTCTTGAAGTTGCCATGAAATGGTGGAGGAATCAAGAAGAGAAGGAGAGAAAAGAATGAGCTTTTTAAGCTAATCTTTTTGCAACTCAAGAATGAGATAGAAAAATGCCACACCCCAAAATAATACCCACTCTCTCTCTCTCGAAGTGGCCGGCCCCTTCTCACAAGAATGAGATTGGAGAGAGAAAAATGCAAGAAGAAGAATATATCAACAATATGGAAAATGGTCAAACTCATTTCTCATTTCAATCCCTTCACCACCTTTCACAAGAAAAGCAAGTGATGAGATTAAAAAAGAATCTCATCATGAAGCAAGTCTCATCATGCCACAAATAAGCAAGAAAGCCCCTCCACTAAGTGTTAATCGCAAACTTGCAATTAACACCCTCCATCAAGAAAGTCCGGCCGAGAAGGAATGAAGGAAAACCGGCCGGAACGGAATGCAAACTGGCAACTTCAGAAAACCGATCCCGTAATAAATTACAGGAAAACCCCACTACTGCAAATACATGCCCGCATTTGTATTCCCACTGAACACAAATGCAAAGAGACAAAACTACACTATCTAATACTAGTATCCGGCTTAAGCCAAAGCCGGCTAGTAAAAACCGTCCGATCATGATCCGTGCAATACCGCACGTATCTGATCGAACCCTGCCATATCTCCATACGGCCTCTACAGCGTTTCGCCCGAAACTTGAGTAACTGTCTGTGTGGTGGACTCTAAAGACTCGTCAATACTGTGGCTGTGGATTTAACCACTAGCACGTCAGAGGTATAAGCCAATACGTGACGGGCCACCAGGTATTGACCAAAAGGGACGTCGATGAGCGAACTCATCCTGACACCCTACTGAGCCTGTCAGTGACAATATCCGTACAGTCCGGTCCGTTCGTCTATGAGCATCGCATGGCGGGCCTAGGGGGTTGGTAAAAGTCAGACCCCCAAAAGCGGTACAAGTCGTGTCGGAGTGCAGCCCAGAACACCCTGAGATACTACTGGAATACCTACCAGCAAATCTCCTGCCTTGGCCAAAGACTTTTCATGATCTGGCTCTCCTAGACACAGCACGACCTCACCCCCAATACCGGGAGAGACGAACCCCTGCAGATCCGCTCACTGCCTCCATGTGGCTCGGGACTGTACCCAACTAAAACCTGTTTGCACGACTCCTTTGAGCCGTGGTAGGGTAGTAATCAAAGCACAGTGGGAACTCACACGAGACAAATGACGATCTCAGGTCGATGAACTAACCTGTACACATGTCACCTGGGAACTGCTATCTGACGTCTGGTATATGCCCAACTAGCAGGTTCCCGGCGAGTCCTGTCCGGTGTACTCATAACCCAATGAGCACCTGTATACATCTTAGGTGAACCAACTGACACCAGTGGCTTGTGAGACCGGCCACCGCCCCTCGTCGGGGTCTCGACTGTATACACTAGTCTACTCTGGAGAAACGATGCCCTGTCTCGAATCTCCCACGACTAGGGACCTTTTAAGGATGTGCTTGTAGACCCCAGCTCCCACTTATATGATCGCCCTCATACTGCTGGAAGTCAAGCAAGAATCCTAGGGGCTTTATCAACGTGTAATAGCGACTCGTAAGGTCACCTAAAGCAGTACACGATGATAAAGATAAACCAGATAGCATACTATCATCTCGAGTAAGACTGTCCTACCGGGATAGGTCCTCCCCTCAATCATTGCAATCACGTGCCTGTGATCCAATAATTGACTCTGAGGGCACTATCTCCAACAATCTCCCACTTGCACTCGAGGCTAATTATTGCGATGTCGCATACTCACAGCCCGTGTGATACCGAACACCCAACTCCTCTACTAGTCAGTCTCACAAAGCTCGTTTGCGAAACTATTGCGTTCGAGGAATAGCCTCAGTGAGTGGATCCGCTTTGATGTTTCTTTCTATGTCTCTCTATATCTCATGTTCGCAGAGAAAACTATCTCCCGAAATGAGCAATACCTGTCCTAGAATGTCTGGATGTCTGATGGGACCTAGCTCATAAGTGAACTCCAAATCCAAACTTCTTAGACTGTATCGACAACTGAACTTAATCAGTGTCCTGCGCCATGCCTTCCCTCAGTATCCACCTGGACCACCTGTCCAAAATACTGCCCCTCGTCAAAGGGAAAACTATAACTCTGACAGCCACTCTGCCATCCAGGTCACCTTGGAAGCCTGGAATGATAACCGTCTCCTAAAGGAGGCTGCCGTTATCAATTCCTTAGAACATTAACTTATGTTCTAAAACTGCTTCCGATTGTTTCTCCAGGATTGGATCAATATCAACTTATTGCACCTACTGCAAGAACAACATCTGGTGTGGTACTTGACATTTCATGATTGACTCAATTGCCTAAGCAAGTGATCTGCCAATCATGCACATCCCTCTCCCCTTTAGTCTGTAAGACACCTTTAGAGAGGGTGACTCCATTACCTGCAGGTACACTACCGTGCCAGGAGTCGTCCATTCTAAATACTCATAGAATGCGGTCAAAGTACCCAGATTGGGAAACCACCCAAATCTAGATCTAAAACCATAGATCTAGTAACCAGAATGTCTGATATAATATCCAAGTCCTTTGTGGAGAAACCACTGTGTGACGACCAAAAGTATAACCGATCGTAGTATAGGAATATCACTTCCTACTCTGTGTATGTCATCAAATACCAGGACATCACACTCTACTACCTTCTCAACAGATCCATCCCCTATTCTGATGAAGTCAAACCTATGACTGCCACATCAGAAATAGATGATCTATCTCCGCTATATCTGCTTTAGTCTATAAATAGACATAAGCCACATGTCCACCAATGCTTCCGCTGCTCCCACTGACTACGACAACCCTCTGGCAGAGTCATATAGGCGTACACTTCTAAAGCAAGTTTAGAATGACGCTATACTCATCCTCCCGCCAGGTCTCACAGCCTGGAACAACAGCAATGGCAAGTGTGGGTAAACAAGAACCTCCCTGCCACCGTCCTTGAGCATACCGAAGTACCTCTCGAGTGCCTGAGGTTACCCACCATATCTGCGGAGTGGCCAATGGAATGTCAAACCAGATTGAATCTTTAGGTTCTATATCAAATCTTCAGTAATCGTTTGCGGTTCTGGAATCACTTCCAGTTCTACCATACTCCCACTACTGTTTTCTGAAAAAATCCATTTTTGATAAAACTGTGGCGAGTCAAGAACAATATCACTATTGATCTTCCAGATGGTAGAAAATCAACCCTCGTCATAGCCCGGGTCAACCCACAAACAGCCACTACTGAAACGTGCCTTGAGTTGTCCAGAGTCTGGTTTTAAGCATAAGCCGGACAACTCCCCGTATCTTAACAATGTCAAGATATGAACTGTTCTATATCCAAAAACCAGAGGCACTGATTTAATTGAACCAGATTCAAATCATGCAACTGTCTCCAGTGCATGTCAAGTAAATGGAAGAGAGGCCGATCAGCGTTACTCAACTTAGGAGTACTTCCATTTATGAGTAACCTGAAAGAGAAGCTAGTTCTCTTAATCATTACTATCAACTGAATACCATTCACAAGTATCTATATCTTCGATCACCTTGAAGAATCCCGATACTTGCAACACCTGGTTCTCTACTTTACTCTTATACCTATAACTCCTCTAAACTTAGACCCTGTGTTTCTACGAACACATGTCTAAGAACTAGAGAAGTTAAAAGTAAACAGAATATAGTACGAGGACCAACCCCTCTGTCCTAATGGACACTGGACAATATACAATGCTCTGTATAAGTCCCTTGAGTCTGGTGACTCATTCACTGTGTGTCGTAGGTTGAAAACTGTACTTTTGGTTAAGAAGAATTACACCGCTGTTCAATGCTCCTTACCTAACCATCCACTGGTATAGGTAAATGTCATAGACATAATTTCAAAAAGATATGTCTCACTCTATAAAAATAGACGTACAGATATATCAATTTGAAATTGGTGCACAACAACGGATATTCAAAACCAAATATTTGCCGACCGGCAAACAACCCAGGTGACTTCCTCAAATATCACCGATTACAACGAATCCCGATATAATGAGGATGGTCACCTAATTCCCAATAACTTACTCCCACTCATCGTCTGTAAAACCATACAGATGTGAGAATCCAACCTGGTAAATACATACCCTGGAGTAAGTGTCTAATCGGGAAATCAGCTTTCTTTTAACAGTACACAGTGAAACTGAAACATTGAGATGTTTCGATGGGGTACCCTGGTATTCTTAGTAATGCCTCTTCCATTATCCAGATTCACAACTATAACCGTATAATTCTTTGCCACCTCTCCAAATCCCTTTTCATGTCTTTAGTCATTACCTTCTGTACACCCCTTTAGGCCAAATGGTTTTCTTCCTTCCCTACCGTTCGGCACCAGCCTATGGTTTGGAAGAAGACTATCCAATAAGCATAAAGGGTGTACTGTCCTAATCCTAGGAGCACTCGCAATGCGAGAGAAGGTGAGGATAAAAGACAACCGAATGTACTTAATTCATAGGTGATTTAGGATTGACAAAGAAGTACATGGTTTGGTCGTGAATAGCAGTCGCAATTTACTTTGCCCTCTTACTAATCCCTTGCTTTGTCTGAACTTAATACCTTCTGTACACCGTTTAGGCTAATTGGCTTTCTTCATTCCCTACCGTTCGGCACCAGCCTAGGGTCTGGAAGAAGACTATCCAATTTGCGTAATAGGTGTACTACTCCTAAACCAAGGAGTACTCGCAACCTGAGAGAAGGTGAAAAGAAAAGACAACTGAATAGTCCTATTCGTTTTCTCCAGAACCTGAAACCATCCTCGAAGTCCTTCGAGTTCGTATATAACCATACGATGGTTTTGTCCAATGGAAGTGGACGTTCGTAGTAATACGGGGTGTCCCGGAGAAAAGAGTAAAAGTAGGAGTGGCAAAGAGGTCTGCAACTCTGACAATCCAAAAGCCAGTGTTAAGAAGGTTCGGTCAACTTGGTCACTGAGTCATAGTCTAGGGTCGGGTCAATGGTCGCTGCCAGAGAGAGAGAGAAAGAAACACTCAGCGTGCACTCTAACCTAGATCAGAATGGTTACCAATTTATCTAATCTGGAAACCTCCCACTGTAACGTCAAATTCTTCCCCAAAACTGAAAGAAGAATTAGCCGGGATAACCCGAGGAGTAAACCAACTCATCAGTGGGAATCGGGATCCAACTCTCATCGCATGATAACGTGACGGAATCCGCTCACGTTATCACACTCCAGAAGGTATGCGCATATCTGGCAAGTTTCAGTACTTTTGAAACTCCCGATGTGGATTTTTACCCCATGCTCTTATGACCTTGACTTTGGCCAACATATCATAAGTCACATGTCAAGTTCTACCCGTCATTTTCCTGGTTAATTTGAACCCACCCGTACATACCCTTGACTTTGGCCAAAATGGTAGTACGACTGTCCCAAACCAACGCATCTATCTATGCTGCATATGAATACCCAACAGCTACCAAACACTGTGCCTTGACTTTGGCCAACATACACAGCTTGAATACTATTGACCATCCATATGAAACGACGGAGGGCTACGAATGGTTTCTGGCGAAAACCTTTAACGTAATGAACTTGATATCGTTGAGGGAACTGATAGCTTTATAAAAATATAGTGACGACAACCTTTGCTAAAGAGGTCACTCCCGGTGAAGGGATCTCGGCTCTTTCCCCGTAGAATGAGGAGCAGGATATTCCAACTGAATACCACGATGCAAAGCAAAAGTAATCGGCTATAGTGAAGTTAATGCCCTGACGCAAACTTTTGTCCAAGGGGTCACTCCCGGTGAAGGGATCTCGGCCCTTGCCTCGTCGACTGAGGAGCAGGATATTCCAACTGAATACCACTGTGCAAAACAAAAGAGAACGCCCTTGCAATAACAGCTTTTTGAAAAAGTGTTCCAACAACATCAGAATAGGTTTGTTTAACTTGCATTGATCCGAATCAACGCAGTCCCATCAATTGATCACACCACAAAGAACGAAAATATACTGACGTACGTATATGCCATCCGCATTCGCCACTGGGTCCCGTCATCACCCGTTAGGTTAGCTAACTAACGACAGAGCGGGGACTGGACTAGCGCGGATGCAAAAACATATACAACGTCTACTAATATATATATAATATATAATTTTCGCTCAAGGCGTGATAAAATGCAACACAGAAATGTATAGCAACACAGATCAATACAGATATCTGGGATCCCCGGGTTTCTCAGAGCCGCTGAAACCCGACGTTCCCCTGGTCGTGTGGATAGCCTGTGCAATGAAATCCTAGACCCCTACGGGCGCGGCAAGTTACCCACCAAAACCTGAAGCGAGGCAGCCCCCTTCAGCAACGTGAATGGACCACCCAGCACTTCACGGAATCCGGTAACTTGGGCACCCCTCCTGGGTCAACCCTATACCCCCTACGAGTGCGGCGAATAGCCTGCCAATTCTAGAGTGAAGCCCCCTCCGTCTCAATGCCATGAGATGCGGGCTTGTTGCCCTCCAGAACCCGGCTATCCGTGCACCCCTCCGCGGGGTAATCCTAGTACAGAAAGTAAAATATACATACAACGGGTACATCGACCGCAACCAGGTCGTGCCCCAAAATAATAATACAAACAGGCAGTGACGGCAGTCCACATGTCGGACGCTCGCCCCGCAATATCAAATGTACATAATACAACAGAACTGTACTACCACTGCAACCAGGCTATCCCCTACGACCGATCCGCAACAACACAGTACAATCACAGAACATCAACGTGAATGTCACGTTCGCAAATCCGTCTAACCGGGCTATAGCAGTCAGACGGGATTTACCGATCAAGTGACATTCACGGTCGCAGATATAATGTAAAAAACTGTGAACTAGCATGTTTAAAATATCCGATCGAACAAATTTATCAAAGTGGGCCCCCAAAAAGAACTGTAGCACTTACAGAAAACCTGGGCCCAAATAAAATATCCTAAAAGCCCTATTTCTATACCACAAGCTTACTGGGAAAATTTGGTGCCACAATTCCTCTTATCCGCCGCGCAAGCGCGGCCAAACCAGGGTTTTGGCCGCGCTTCCGCGGTGGAACTGAGGAATTGGTGGATCGTATTTTCCCAGATTTCTTATAATTTGTTGTACATGTCTCTGCAATCATCAGAAAAATTTTAGGAGCTCAAAAAATTTTAACAGAGAACACATGTGCACAAAAATACGGTTTTCGGGTTTTTGTTCGATCGAGTTCTAAACGCGCTAGAGCAAGCTAGGGTAGGTTAACGGCGTGGCTCTGATACCATTGTAAGCCCGCGGGGGCGCCCCGGCCGTCGATCCGACGCCGGAAACGCGGAAAACAAAAACTTTGCGAACTTTGCAAAACGGCACCGCCGCGGACTTTTCACCCGGATCGGGCCATTAACCTAGCTAGCTAGCTAAAAGAAAAGAGTGGAGATGCTATACCAAACGATCCGTGTCCTTCGGTCTTCGTCTCCGCTCCGATCTCCCGCGGAATCTCCGTCACCTCCTCGCTCGTCGGAAAGGGCACCACGTAGCCGGAATCTTTTACGGGCTCCCGCCTCTTGACCGAGGCAACTCGGGCGCGAAGTTGGCTAGCCGACGCGTCCAAGGCTTGCTATAGAATAGTGTAGAAAGCATGTCTCTTGGGGTTCTTGAAGTTGCCATGAAATGGTGGAGGAATCAAGAAGAGAAGGAGAGAAAAGAATGAGCTTTTTAAGCTAATCTTTTTGCAACTCAAGAATGAGATAGAAAAATGCCACACCCCAAAATAATACCCACTCTCTCTCTCTCGAAGTGGCCGGCCCCTTCTCACAAGAATGAGATTGGAGAGAGAAAAATGCAAGAAGAAGAATATATCAACAATATGGAAAATGGTCAAACTCATTTCTCATTTCAATCCCTTCACCACCTTTCACAAGAAAAGCAAGTGATGAGATTAAAAAAGAATCTCATCATGAAGCAAGTCTCATCATGCCACAAATAAGCAAGAAAGCCCCTCCACTAAGTGTTAATCGCAAACTTGCAATTAACACCCTCCATCAAGAAAGTCCGGCCGAGAAGGAATGAAGGAAAACCGGCCGGAACGGAATGCAAACTGGCAACTTCAGAAAACCGATCCCGTAATAAATTACAGGAAAACCCCACTACTGCAAATACATGCCCGCATTTGTATTCCCACTGAACACAAATGCAAAGAGACAAAACTACACTATCTAATACTAGTATCCGGCTTAAGCCAAAGCCGGCTAGTAAAAACCGTCCGATCATGATCCGTGCAATACCGCACGTATCTGATCGAACCCTGCCATATCTCCATACGGCCTCTACAGCGTTTCGCCCGAAACTTGAGTAACTGTCTGTGTGGTGGACTCTAAAGACTCGTCAATACTGTGGCTGTGGATTTAACCACTAGCACGTCAGAGGTATAAGCCAATACGTGACGGGCCACCAGGTATTGACCAAAAGGGACGTCGATGAGCGAACTCATCCTGACACCCTACTGAGCCTATCAGTGACAATATCCGTACAGTCCGGTCCGTTCGTCTATGAGCATCGCATGGCGGGCCTAGGGGGTTGGTAAAAGTCAGACCCCCAAAAGCGGTACAAGTCGTGTCGGAGTGCAGCCCAGAACACCCTGAGATACTACTGGAATACCTACCAGCAAATCTCCTGCCTTGGCCAAGGACTTTTCATGATCTGGCTCTCCTAGACACAGCACGACCTCACCCCCAATACCGGGAGAGACGAACCCCTGCAGATCCGCTCACTGCCTCCATGTGGCTCGGGACTGTACCCAACTAAAACCTGTTTGCACGACTCCTTTGAGCCGTGGTAGGGTAGTAATCAAAGCACAGTGGGAACTCACACGAGACAAATGACGATCTCAGGTCGATGAACTAACCTGTACACATGTCACCTGGGAACTGCTATCTGACGTCTGGTATATGCCCAACTAGCAGGTTCCCGGCGAGTCCTGTCCGGTGTACTCATAACCCAATGAGCACCTGTATACATCTTAGGTGAACCAACTGACACCAGTGGCTTGTGAGACCGGCCACCGCCCCTCGTCGGGGTCTCGACTGTATACACTAGTCTACTCTGGAGAAACGATGCCCTGTCTCGAATCTCCCACGACTAGGGACCTTTTAAGGATGTGCTTGTAGACCCCAGCTCCCACTTATATGATCGCCCTCATACTGCTGGAAGTCAAGCAAGAATCCTAGGGGCATTATCAACGTGTAATAGCGACTCGTAAGGTCACCTAAAGCAGTACACGATGATAAAGATAAACCAGATAGCATACTATCATCTCGAGTAAGACTGTCCTACCGGGATAGGTCCTCCCCTCAATCATTGCAATCACGTGCCTGTGATCCAATAATTGACTCTGAGGGCACTATCTCCAACAAATGCAACATGATTAGTGGAGATTAAACATGATTAAGGTTTGATTTGGGATAATTTTTCTAGAAGCTTCTAGAAGCTTTTGTTTTGTTTTTGCAAAGATATTTTTCTAGATATTTAGTTAACCCAACCCAACCCTTGACCATGGTTAAGTCTCTACATGGGTTAAGTTATCATACTTAACCCATGGTTCATTTCTAACCTCACATGGATTTATTATTCATCACAAAAGTAATTCATCTTCTTCTTCCTCCTTGCAAAGCTTTCTAGCTTTGATTTTAGTGATAAAAATGACTGAGATTAAGAAAACAAACGATAGCTAAAATCCTACTTCATCATCCTATCCTAGCTATTTAGATTAGGATGTTCACTTCATTACTGAGTGAGAGCTTGTGTTAAAGTTTCTTCAAGGTAGATCATCTTAGTTATCGAAGATCGGAAGCAAGCTTGCATCTTTCTCTTCGTGGAGCCTCCCAAGAGTCCGGGAACTTGATGATCGCAGCGAAGGGACTTCTACTCCGAGCTTGTGAAGCGAAGGATCGGACTATAAAGGTTGTAATCCCAAACTCTTAGAAGTAAAGTTGTTTACTTGCTTTGTTTCGCCTAATCTCTAGTCTAAGATATTGGTTTAGGGTTGTTCACCATGGCTAAATTTTAAATCGGGCATGGTTGATGCCTTTTAGAACCTTGTTAGAGTGCCTAGTAACCCTACAGTGGTATCAGAGCCAAGCTAGAGCTTTAGGCGAAGTTTAGGCGAAGTTTAAAGTCCGATCGAACTCCGAATACCCGTAAAATCCTAGTTTCTGGAAAAAATTTCAAAAGTTAACATTTTTCATATTAAAAATACTCAGAAAATAAAGCAGGTAAATCTAAGAGTTACTGTGAAGTACGGACCACCAACTCGATCACGTGAGCGCGGAACCGCGGCCAAACCAAGTGTTTGGCGTCGGTTCCGCGGCCACAATTTAGAGTTGGTCCCTGATACTTCAGGTATTAATTCTTGGGTCCTTTTCCATAGTTCTGGGAATTTTTAATTCTACTCAAGTGTTAAGTTTTAAGGGTTGTATTGGGAACTCATCGATTCGATCGGAAAGTATAACTTCGTTTATTTTGTCTGGGTAATTTTTAGAACATGTTAAAAAGTTTGAACGGATATCAATTACTCACTTTTTCCCCTGCCTGAAAATTTCCAAGTGTTGGATTTTTCCGTAGTTTAAGAACGTTCTTAGTCGTCCAAGTAACGCAGTGGACCATCTAGAAGAACACAAACCTTAACTCGATTATGTGACCGTCTGAACCGCCTCTAAACCTTAGGGTTTGTGTCAGTACGGCGTTGCCACATGTGAGGCGTTGGCTTGACCCTTCTACGGCTGGACCATTGGTACTGTGGCATGTGATGGATGTTTTAAAACTAATTTCAAGTATTGAGAGCCATTTGGGAAATCTTGGTTGTTTGTTTATTCGATCGGAAAGTTTAACATTGTCTATTTATCTGGAATATGATGCAATATTTGGAATCCACAAGTTATTATGAGATAACTAATTTGAATGTTATAAATCTAGCAGTTCAGTCTCAAATGATCCGTTGCCATGGGATTTTGATGCGATCAAAAGTACGTCGCAATCACGTAGCGTACGTGGATACTCGCCGGGTAAACTTAATAGATAGCTACACCCCATAGCCCTGACCAAGTGACTGTAGAAGAACCCCGTCGCCAAAAGCATCCGTTCGGGTGCTCACGGCAGCGGTGTTCCGCCTTAGTGCACTTCGTCAACGGCATTCGGGGGTGCGGCCGTCTACTAAAGTTTACGACGAGCATTCGATCAGGATGTCGGGAATCTTGTTGAATTGCCCGACTAGATATTGAAAAGTGTTTTCGATATTGAGACTGAAATGCGGGGTTTATAATTGTTAGGCATGCGATGTCTAAGGAATTCATCTGGTTAGGCATGCGATGTCTAAAGAGGTTGCGGATTCCAACTGTTGTAGTTTTACACTTTTTTTTCTGCGACCGTAAGTGTAATCTGTGGTGTATCGCCGGTTTCGTTGCTATATATCAATGACGATTGGGATACGCATATTTACTTACGTTGATGATATGTGATGTTATGTGTTGCTGTGATATGTTATATTAGATCGTCGTGTTTTGAATAGCCGGGGTTTTTATGTGAGATGAGAGTTTTTCTATTTCATTCATGTAAAATTCATTGTATGTAATATTCTTTTATTGGGGCACTTCCGGGCTGAGGATGATGTCACCATTGCATATTATTTACTTTTCCGCATTAGGAAGACCCAAGGTGGGGAGCAAGTAACCGGGTTCTAGGGTCCAGTGGGAGACCATTTCGAGGATTCGAGACCGGGTCTCCTAACCATAGAATTGGCAGTGTTGCTTGCCGCTCTCGTAGGGGTCTAGGGATATGGGTTTGGCTATTCATCGCGACCGTGGAATCTGTGTTTTATAAAGGCTCGTATTAAAACATGGACGTCCTAGTATATCCAATATTTCATATATGTTCTTCTGCTGCAATGTTCTGTGATGAGAATATATTACTGCCTGAGACGAATGTTTATATTATATATATGAGATATATGATATATTGCAGATTTCGTTTCAAATGTGATGCTTGTGAACCATAATAAAATGGGACTTCATTAATGAGATTAATGAAATACAAGAAACCTAAATATGTTGTAGAAACTTGTCTCAAAAACTGGTAGCTCTAGTTCTTGCTTTGCATAGCGGTGTTTCTTGTAGAACATCCAGCACCTTATTCGATATGGAAAGAGCTGAGATCCCTTCACCGAGAGTGACCTCTTTAGCGAAATTGGCAGATGCTACAAACTCGGTTTGTCATTTGATTGTTTTTATAGTTTTTGCTTTGCAAAGTGATATTTGTGAAATATCCTGCACCTTATTCGATAAGGAAAGAGCCGACGATCCCTTCACCGGGAGTGACCTCTTTAGCAAAACTAGAAAAGGCCTCAAAAACACTCCATTTAAAATCACTCGATTCTACAATGATATCAAGTTCATTACACAAAGGGTTTTCTTAAAAACCTGCCGTAGCCCTCCGTCATTTAAGATAAGGACTGTTTAGTATTTGTGCGGCGTATATTGGCCTTTGTCAAGGCGTAGTGTGCGGTAGCTGAATAGTACTTATCTGCTTATGCATATGATGCAGATTGGATTAGGGTAGTCGTACGACCTTGTTGGCCTTTGTCAAGGGTCGTGCAGGTCAGTTTGATTCAATCAGGAAATGACGGGTTGAACTTGACTAGCAGCCTATGGTTTGTTGGCCTTTGTCAAGGTCATTGGAGGCTTGGGGTAAAATATTTTTTGGAATTTCAAGTGTTGAAATTTGCAATGAGATTGCATACCTTCTATGAGATAGTTGGATCCCAATACCCGCTGCGAGTAAGAGTTACTCCTGTGAGAGTTTTACACATTATAATTAGCCGATCAAGTAGGTGTCTAGAAAAGTGTCAACGGGGTTACGCCCCTGGGAAAATGATATTTATTTTAATTAGGTCGGTGCGAAAGCACGGGCAACCTCCTTCAAAGTACCGGCACTGGCCTAACTGAAAGATTGGCGAACCTGTAGGGTGTAATTAATCCCTGCTAGCCTTTCCTTTTAGGGTTTGAAGGAAGATTTGACTAAAACAGTGGGAGACATCCCGATTAGATAAATTGATAACCAATCTAATATTGTAAAAGCGCACGCTGAGTGTTTTCTTCTCTCTCTCTCCAGATAGCGACCGTGTCATGCCTTAATCAAGATAATAATACGGATGTATTGACCGAACCCTCTTGTTATACTACGCTAGGGAACGTTGGTCCCACTCCAACTTATAAATGTTATAAGATCGAGCAGGAAATAGGGAATTACCAGAATTCCAGTGCCGCCCAACGAAGAAAGTGCATGTTGATGCATCTTCCTCGGGTGTGTTCATTACACAGAACTGTTTTTCAATATCCTTTACGTCCTGGGTATTTGATACCGGATCAGGATCCCACATATGTAATTTGTTACATGGGCTACAGATAGCTAGAGAACTGAGAACGGGTGAGAAGTTTCATGAGATAGAAACGGTGCAAGTGTTGCAGCCAAGTCTGTTGGTAGTTATCACCCTGTATTACCAGAATACATTGATTCTGAACGAATGTTATTAGATACCGAACTTGATATACAACATCATATCAATCTCTTTATTAGTAAAGAAGGATATAATTTTGTATTGTTAGATAATGTTTTGAACCTTTTCTATATCAAGAGTTGATCGGTTCAGGCACGTTATCTAAAAGCATAGACGTTCTAAATGAAACCACAGTTTTTAGTGTACAGAACACATACAAGAGGAAGAGTTCAGAAATGAACGAATCCTTCTTGGGGTATTGTAGACTAGGTCATATCAATGTGACCCGACTAGCTGAAGTTACATTTAGATGCATATTTAAATTAGTTTGAATTTACATCTTGTGAAACTTGCCGGTCGTGTCACAAAGATAAGATGACCATAGCTCTGTTTATTAGAAACAGAGAAAGAGCTAGTGAACTCTTAGGATTGATACATGATGATGTATGTAAGTTCCATGTCTACACATGCCAGGACCGGTTCTTTGTACTTCATTACATTCACTGATGATCTCTCAAGATTCAGACATATGTTCCTGTTGAAACACATGTCCGAAGCTTTTGAGATATTTACAGAATATAAGTTAGAAGTAGAGAACCAAAAACGGGTATAAGTATTATTTCATTTGATGAGATCAGGGAGGAGAATACTTGAGCACGGAGATCCTGGACTATTCTAAAGGAGAATGAGATTCTCTCTCAGCATTACTCCTTCGTATACACCATAACACGTCGGTGTATCGGGGCGGAGCAATCACACCCTATGAGATATGGTGCGCTCTTTGATGAGTACTACTGAGTTTCCTATTTCCTTTTGGGAGTTATGCACTTGAGAAGCTGCATACCTATTTAATAGGGTTCCAATCAAATCAGTTGCCTACCACTTCATATGTGATATGGAATGGGAAAAGCCCATACCTTAAGTATATGTTAAGATTTGGGGTTATCCAGCCTATGTCTAAAAGCATAATCCGGACAAGCTCGAGGCAAAGTCAGTTCTGTAGAAGATTGTTGGATATCCCAAGCATTTGCAAGGGAATAACTTCTACCTAACCAAGGAACAAAAGATGTTTTGTTTCTCAGCGTGCCACCTTTGTGAAAGGGAATTTCTTGTGAAGAAATTAGTGGTCATGAGGTAGAACTGGAAAGAGTTCCAGCTATACAAACTGCAACTGATGATTTGGTAGAACCAAAGGATTCAATAGTTTCCAATGAACCTCAGCCTCTCCGCCGATCTAGTAGGGTTGCTCACCCAACTGAGAGATACTTCGGTTTCTCTATGACAGTGGGAGCAAGGATTGCATCATGAGATGATGAAGCAACTAGTTTCGAGCAGGCCATCTGGAGTGGGACTCTGTAAGAATGGCTGGATGCTTAGCGATCTGAGATGGAATCCTTATACACCAACAAAGTATGGACTTTGGTTGCTTTATCTGAAGGGTTAAATTCCCACCAGGAGCAAGTATATCTTGAGAAGATTACTTGGTGTACATAGAAAAGTTGAGACTTTCAAAGCTATGCTTAAGTCCATACAGATCCTACTTGCCACTGCCACATACCATGACTACGATATCTGGTGGTTGGGTGTCATGACTGCTTTTCTAAATGATGTTTTGGAAGAGAGAGTCTATAAGTACACAGCCAGAGGGCTTCGTAGATAGTGGGAGCAACGGAAACGTGTGCAAGATGTTTTATGCGATAAAGCAGGCATCGCGGAGTTGGAACATCTGTTTTGATGTGGTAGTCAAAGAGTTTGACTTCATCAAAATGGTAGATGAACCTTGTATATACAAAAAGGTAGTAGGGAGTATAGTAGTGATCCTCGTAGAGTATGTGGATAACATACTCTTGATAGGAAAGGAGTTTCCTATGCTACGCTCGGTCAATCTCCGCTCATCACAAGGATTCTCCATATAGGATCAAAGTGATACCTCCTAAATCCTAGGTTTTATATCTATGAGATAGATCTAAATGGATGTAAGGATTCTCACTAGTTGTAGTGAGATGGTATCAATCGATCCTAGGGAGAATCACTGGAAAAGGTTCCAGGGTGATAAGGACGACTGAATGTCAGTCGCAGGTATTGTCTTTACCCTCAGTGGAGGGACGGTATGTTGGAAGAGTTCCAAGCTAGATACCGTGACTTACTAGACGATTAAAGGTAAGATACGTCGTTACCAAGGATGCTACCAAAGAAGCAATCTCGATATATATAAGTTCATGATATGAACTTCGTTCCTACCATTGTGTGACAATGGAGTTGTGGCTTATGCCATGGAACCCCTATCCCATCAGAAATCCAGATATAATTCTTAGGCAGTATCACCTGATCATGGAGAAGCTTGATCTCCAAGGAGATCTAGGTTAGGAGAGCAGACACAGAGGACAACAGTGCGGATCTACTCACAAAGGCCTATTTCCCAGTAGAGACTTTTATGGGATGGTTGAGTATGAGATACTTCAACCACAGCTGATTGTTGGGTATGCGATACCACAACAGATGGCCATAGTGCAAGTGGGAGATTGTTAGTTATATGTATGCCCTAGAGGCCGTTACTGTACATACGATGTATATTGTAATGGATGCTTGGACATATATAGAGAGAACTTTCTTGCTCGACATTATAGTATGCTATCTGGTTACACTTTATCTTAACTTGTACTCTTATTGTCTCTATGTTACATGTTGATAAAGCCCTTAGGATAAGTACTTGACTACCAGGACTATGATGCAGATCATAGTAGTGGGGACATAGTAGTCGCCAAGTACATCCTTCAAATGTTCCTAGTCGTGGGTGTATCGAGACAGGGCATCGATATACTAGAGTAGAGCAGCATATGCGCTTCTTGACCCATATGATGGGCAATGGATGATCCCATATTCATTGGTGTTTGACATCAGAGAAGGTATACGGGTGCTCAGTTGAGACTAGGTACACTTGACGGACTCGCCGAGAACTCCCAGATGGTATTATACCTCACGTCAGATGGCAGTTCTCTGGTGACACTGGTACAGTTTAGTCTGTAGACCCGAGATCGTCATAGTATCTTGTATGATTCCCACTGTGCTTTGATTTCCATCATACCACATCCAAGAGGGCGTGCAAAAAGGTGGCTTTTGGGTACAGTCCCTAATCACATGGAGGCAATGAGCGATAGGAGGGGATTCGTCTCTCCCGGTATAGGGAGTTGATGCTGCGCCGTGTTCGATTGGCTATAACTAGAAATCCCTAGCCAGGGTTGCTGAGATTTACTGGTAAGTGTTATTAGTAGTTTCTCGAACTGTTATAGACCTCATATCGACACGACTTATCAAGCTACTGGGGTCTGACGTTTACCACCCCTAGGCAAGATATGCGACATATCAGACGAAGAAACCGGACTGTACGAGAGTGTTACTGATTGGATTCGCAGGAGAATGTACAGGCTTGCTTGTTGATCTTCTGATCGTTCAATACCTGGGTGGCTGTTATGTTTAGCTGACTGCTTGCAGCTTGTGGGTTTTTGATATGATCATCACCTACTGCCGGCGTATTGACGATTCTTTAGAGTCCTACACAGATCTTTCTTGGCTCGGGCAAAATCAAATAGGAGCACATATATGATATGTGAGGGACCGAGAACAATACGTGTATGTGATACCGTATTAGATTCTCGTGATATGAGATATTGACCGGGTATATATGATATAGCCGGGACATCGGTTCAAGTGTTGATTCGATGAACTGATACAGATTATATTAGTCGGTTATTTATGAAATAGCCGGTTTATCGGATCAAGTGTTGATTCGATAATTTAATGTATAATTATATATTTGATATATTAAATTACATTAACTAATATAAGCTCACTAAAAGATTATTTTTCTCACTCAGGTAATACATTGATATATATGCGATATATGTTAGTTGTATTATTTTATTTTGTTGCAATAAATATTGTATATGTGATATATAATATTGTAACATGTTAGGGTTATTAATGCAACATGATTAGTGGAGATTAATCATGATTAAGGTTTGATTTGGGTTAATTTTTCTAGCTTCTAGAAGCTTTTTGTTTTGTTTTTGCAAAAATATTTTGTAAAGATATTTTTCTAGTCATTTAGTTAACCCAACCCAACCCTTGACCATGGATAAGTCTCTACATGGGTTAAGTTATCATACTTAACCCATGCTTGCATTTCTAACCTCACATGGATTCATTATTCATCACAAAAGTAATTCATCTTCTTCTTCCTCCTTGCAAAGCTTTCTAGCTTTGATTTTAGTGATGAAAATGAGTGAGATTAAGAAAATAAATGAGAGCTAAAATCCTACATCATCATCGTAATCTATCCTAGCTATTTATATTAGGGTGTTCACTTCATTAGTGAGTGAGAGCTTGAGTTAAAGTTTCTTCAAGGTGGATCATCTTAGTTATCGAAGATCGGAAGCAAGCTTGCATCTTTCTCTTCGTGGAGCCTATCAAGAGTCCGGGAACTTGATGATCACAGCGAAGGGACTTCTACTCGGAGCTTATGAAGCGAAGGACCGGACTACAAAGGTTGTAATCCCAAACTCTTAGAAGTAAAGTTGTTTACTTGCTTTGTTTCGCCTTATCTCTAGTCTAAGATCTTGGTTTAGGGTTGTTCGGCACGGGTAAATTTTAATTCGGGCATGGTTGATGCCTTGTAGAACCTTGTTAAAGTGCCTAGTAACCCTACAACTCGGTCGTGACTTGTTTTTCCTGCAGTGTGTTCAGGCTAATGTTTTGTGATTTTTAAGATGATTTGTTTCTGCCCAGATTCTTTAGAGAACATTATTGTTTTAGGGGTAGTTTCAAATTGGAATATTGATCGAAATTCTATAATAATTGGTTATATCTGTAATATGATATATGTACTGAACGTCGACTAATCGCTATACGTCGATTAGTGGGGGTTGTACATATCTGTGATCTTTGATGTTGGATTGTGTATATGAACCTGTTGAATTGTCACGGATGAATAGCCGGGGTTTATGAGATGAGAGTTTATTTATATTTCATTTGATGTAAATTGTAAATTGATGTAATATTATTTTTATGGCCGCGCATCCGGGTTGAGGTTGTAGCCGCCATTGTATATTATTTCTTTTACTGTTTTTGCTCCTAGGATAGACCCAAGGTGGGGTGCACAAACTACCGGGTACTTTGAAGTGCCGAGTGGCCTACTCACATTGTTGAGGGAGGTTGCTTCACTTCGGGTACTTGGCGGGTAGGTTGCTGCACCCGTAGGGGTCTAGGGTGGGGTTTGGCTATTTATCGCGACCGTGTAATCCGTCTTTCGTTGCAGGCTCGAATGAAACGCGGATTCCTAGCATATCCAATGTGTTCATCTGTGATCTGGAATGGCTATCATTGCGTATGACGAATGTATATATCTATATATGATATCTAGTAGACGTTGCTTATGTTTTGCATCCGCGCTAGTCCATCCCCCGCTCTGTCGTTAGTTAAGTAACCTAACGGGTGATGACGGGGCCCCGTGGCGAATGCGAATGGCATAAGCGTACGTTATATTTTCGTTGTTTTCTGCAATGGTAGGATTAACTGATGGGACACATTATATTAATGCAAAGAAAAACAAACCTAAAAGATGTTGTTGGAACAATTTTCAAAAAAGCTGTTATTGCAAGGACGTTCTCTTTTGTTTTGCACAGAGGTATTCGGTTGTGAATACCCAGGACCTCATTCGACGAGGCAAGGGCTGAGATCCCTTCATCGGGAGTGACCCCTTGGACAGAAGTTTGCGTCAGGGTAGTAACTTCACTATAGTCGATTACTTTTTCTTTGCATCGCGGTATTCAGTTGGAATATCCTGCACCTCATTCGACGAGGAAAGAGCGAGATCCCTTCACAGGGAGTGACCTCTTTTGCAAAAGTTTTCGCCACTATATTTTAAAAAGGATATCAGGTTCCGTCAACGATATCAAGTTTATTACGTTAACGGGTTTTTCTCCAAAAACCCAGCCGTAGCCCTCCGTCATTTCGGATTGGTATTATTTACATGCTGCGTTTGTTGACCTAGTCAAGGCATAATAAATGGTAGCTAAGTGATATTTTTCTGTGAATTGCAAATGTGATTGGTTAGGACAGTCGTGCGGCCTTGTTGTCCTAGTCAAGGGCACGTACGGGTGGGTTTAATGCAATCAAGATAATGACGGGTAGAACATGACTAGCGGTTTATGGTTTGTTGACCTTGTCAAGGTCATAAACCGTTAGGGGTAAAAATCACATCGGGAGTTTCAAACATACAGGAAACTTGCAGATTTAGCATACCTTCTGGAGTGTGGTGACTAGAGTGGATTCCATCTAGGTCATCACACAATGATAGTTGGATCCCGATTCCACTGATGAGTTGGATTACTCTCGGGAGATTATTTCACTTAACAATCAATGCTATAAACCAAGTAGGTGTCTAGAACAGTGTTAGCGGGGCTACGCCTCCAGGGAAAAGAGCTTATGTAATTAAGGAACTTCGCGAAAGCGTTGGAAAACCTCCCTCGAAGTACCAACACTAGCCTGGCTGAAAGGTTAAGCAAGTATTGTGATGTGCGATTAATCCTGACTAATTCTTCATTTAAAAGTTGAAGAAGAATTTGAGGAAACAGTGGGAGCCATCCTGGTTAGATAAATTAATAAACCAATCTAATCTTGCAAGAGCGCACGCTAAGTGTTTCTTTTCTCTCTCTCCAGGTAACAACCATTCCACGCCCTAATCAAGATAATAAAATGTATCGCTTGACCGATCCGAATTCTTATTCGGGGCTGGGGAACATCGGTTTGGCTTTAACTTATGATGGCAATCGTAAGTATGCGCAAGGGAAAGAGGATTGTATGGATTCAAAGGAGACTCAGTTGAAGAAGAAGCATAGTTTTGCATCTACTTCAGGTGTTCTTGTAATTGAGAACTGCTTTTCTGTCAACCCTACCTTCTGGGTACTTGATATCGGATCAAGATCTCATACCTGTAATTTATTGCAGGGACTGAGAAAAAGTAGGAAAGTTGCACCTGGTGATATGTCCCTCACGGTAGGGAACGGAGCACTAGTTAATGCTGCAGCCGTCGGTGAATATCACATAGTGTTGCCAAATGGCAACACTATGATTTTGAAAATTTGCTACTATGTACCTTCCATGGTTTGCAACATCATATCAGTTTCTTTACTCGATAAAGATGAATATAACTTTGTTCTTCATAGAAATATCATGAGCATTTACCTTAATAAGGTACTGGTTGCAGAAGGTACACTGTGTAATGGTATCTATGTTCTAAATCAGAATACAGTTATCAATATACAAGACACACGCAAGAGGAAGAGTTCAGATACAAACGAATCCTACTTATGGCATTATAGACTTGGTCTTATCGGAGAGAAAAGACTAAGTAAGTTGCATAAAGACGGACTTTTGGATACGTTCGATTTTTCATCTTATGAAACTTGTCAGTCTTGTCTCAAAGGAAAAATGACCAAATCTCCGTTCACCGGACATGGAGAAAGAGCAACAGAGCTCTTGGGACTCATACACAGTGATGTATGTGGTCCGATGTCTATACATGCAAGGGGTGGGTTCTCGTGCTTCATCACATTCACTGACGATCTCTCTAGATTCGGATATGTGTATCTTATGAAACACAAATATGAAGCTTTTGAGAAATTCAAGGAATTCAGAAACGAAGTAGAGAACCAGACTGGCAAAAGTATCAAGATCCTCCGATCGGATAGGGGAGGTGAGTACTTAGGCACGGAATTCCTAGATTACTTAAAAGAGAATGGAATTCCTTCTCAGCTTACACCTCCTTAGACACCACAGCACAACGGTGTATCGGAGTGGAGGAATTGTACCCTACTTGATATAGTTTGCTCCATGATGAGTAGTGCCGAGTTACCTCTTTCATTTTGGGGATATGCGCTTTTAACAGCGGCGTATCTATTGAATGATGTTCCGTCTAAATCAGTGTCTAAGACTCCATTCGAGATATGGAATGCAAAACGGCCATATCTTAAGATATTTAAGATATGGGGTTGTCCGGCTTATGTTAAAATGCATAAACCAGATAAACTCGAGGCGCGGTTAGTTTTGTGTAAGTTTGTGGGATATCCAAAGAATGGTTATGGATATCTGTTCTACCACACCAAGGAACAGAAGGAGTTTGTTGCTCAGCATGTCGTTTTCTTAGAAACGGAGTTTCTTGCAAAAGAAATTAGTGGGAGCACGGTAGAATTGGAAGAGATTCAGCGACCACAAACTGAAACTGAAGATTTGACAGAACCTCAGGATTCAATAACCCCAGACGAACCTCAGCCACTCCGCAGATCTGGTAGGATTTCTCAACCGCCCGAGAGATACTACGGTTTTCTCATAGACGGGGATCGGGAGGATTGCATCTTGGGAGAAGATGATCCTACCAGTTTCAGGCAGGCCATTATCAATAGGGACTCTGATAAGTGGCTGGATGCTATGCGATCTGAAATGGAGTCCATGTACACCAATAAAGTGTGGACCTTGGATATTGCTCCACCTAGGGTAAAACCCGTTGGATGCAAGTGGATCTACAAAAGAAAACTTGGTGTAGATGGGCAGGTAGAAACCTATAAGGCTAGACTCATTGCAAAAGGTTTTCGTCAAAGACCTGGTGTGGACTATGACGAAACTTTTTCTCCAGTGGCTATGCTCAAATCCATCCGGATCCTACTTGCCATTGCTGCCTTCAATGACTATGAAATCTGGCAGATGGACGTAAAAACGGCTTTTTAAGTGGCAGTTTGGTAGAATGTGTTTATATAGATCAGCGAGAAGGTTTTGTGGACAGTGGGAGCAGCGGTAAGGTGTGCAAGTTCCTTAAATCCATTTATGGACTAAAACAGGCATCGCGAAGCTGGAACATCTGTTTTGATGAAGCAATCAAGGAATTTGATTTCATCAAGAACAAAGATGAGCCTTGTATTTATAAGAAGATTGTAGGACGAACTGTCGTTTTCCTAGTCTTGTACGTGGACGACATTCTTTTGATAGGAAATGACATTCATATGCTACAATCGGTCAAGTTATTCTTGTTAACGGTTCTCTATGAAGGACCTAGGTGATGCCACATGCATACTGGAGATAAGGATCTAAAGATATAGATCCAAGAGATTACTGGGACTTTCGCAGTCCAGGTACATAGAGACCATACTAAAGAGATTTAGTATGGAAGATTCCAAACGCGGTAATATACCAGCATTGCATAGAATCACCCTCTCCAAGAAGATGTCTCCCAAGACTGACGAGGAGAGGGTTCGCATGAGCATTATACCCTATGCTTCGGCAGTAGGATCTATAATACATGCGATGCTATATACAAGGCCAGATGTAGCTTACGCACTAAGCGTGGTGAGCCGGTATCAGTCAGAACCATGTGAGAACCACTGGACGGCAGTGAAGAACATTCTCAAGTACCTGAGAAGGACTAAGGAGATGTTCCTGGTTTACGGTAATGGAGACCTCAGGGTCGAGTCCTTTACCGATTCAAGCTTCCAGAGTGATAAAGACGACAGCAAGTCAGTCTCAGGTTTTGTGTTTACCCTCAACAGAGTGGCGGTATGTTGGAGGAGTTCCAAACAGGATACCATCGCAGACTCGACGATGGAGGCTGAATACATTGCTGCAAGCGATGCCGCAAAAGAGGCGGTCTGGATGAAGAAGTTCATTAGTGAACTTTAGGTGGTTCCGTCCATTGTTGACCCAATACCTTGGTATTGCGATAACAATGGGGCTATTGCTCTACCGAAGGAACCAAGCTCCCATCAGAAATCTAGACACATCTTATGGCGGTATCACCTGATCAAGAAGATCATTGATCGCCAGGAGATCGAGGTACGGAGAGTGGACACAAAAGACAACACGACGGATCCATTCTCAAAGGCCCTCCCTCAAACAAAGTTCGAGCGACTTTTTAAGCTATTGGGTATGCGGTACGCCAGCAGCTGTCCTTAGTGCAGACGTTGGGTATGCGGTACACCAATTAAAGGCCTTTAGTGCAAGTGGGAGATTGTTGGATATGTATGCCCTAGAGGCCGTTATTGTATATTACTAGTTTGTATAATACATTTTGGAAGCTTGGGATATATACACGGATTTACGACTGTCTTACTCGATATTGTAATATGCTATTTGGTTTGTTTCTATCTTAATATGTGTATATGTTTCTTTTAACATATCGCTAATACATATTGATGGAGCCCTTAGGATCTTTGCTTGACTACCGGCATTGTGATGGCGATCACACTACTGGGGGTTGGGTAGTCTATATGCACATCTTTATTTTGGTCCCTAGTTGTAGGATTATCGGGACAGGGCATCGATACTCCAGAGTAGACTGGTGCATACGCTTCTTATCCCAGCAGGGGAGATGGTCTGTCCTACAGCCATCAGTACGTCGTACTGGAGATAGTATGCAGGTGCTCGTTATGTTACGAGTACACTGGACAGGACTCGTAGGGAACTGTTGGTAGGTATTATACCTATCGCCAGTTAGCAGTTCTCAGGAGACATGAGTACAGCTTAGTCCGTTGAATTGACACTGTCACTTCGCCGCGAGTGTGTTCCCACTGTTCTTAGATTACTACCCTACCACAGCTCTATTGAGTCGTGCAAACAGGTAGTAGTTTGGTGCAGTCCCGAAGCATTTGGTGGCAGTGACGGTTAGGCAGGATTCGTCTCTCCCGGTATTGGAGTTGATATCGCGCTATGTCTAGGAGAGCCATTACACATAGTCGTCCCTGGCCAGGGCAAGCGAGATTTACTGGTAGTGTTTCCAGTAGTTTCTCAGGGTGTTCTGGGCTACACTCCAACATGACTTATACCGATATTAGGGGTCAGACATTTACCACCCCCTAGGCCCGACATGCGATACTCTTAGACGAACAGACCGGACTGTACGGAGATTGTCACATTCAGGCTCAGTAGGAGTTCGGATGGGTTCACCTCATCGGTCTTCTTATCGGCATCTACCTGGGGACCGTTATGTACAGCTAGTACCGCTTGCGGCCTGTGGTTAAACCCACTGCCAGCGTAGTGTCGAGTCTTTAGAGTCCCACACAGAGGGTTGTTTACCTTTAGGAAAAACGGAGTAGAGGTCGCATGGTTTTGCGACGGGGTTCGTTCACATCCGCGCACTTGTGCACGTTTGGTGTCCAGGCAGTTATTACTAGTGGGCTTTGGTTTAAGCCAGATCCAAGTTTTCGTTTTGGGATTGGTTTTATCTCATTGTATTCGTGTTCCTTGGAACACGGATGCGCGTGTGTATGTACAGTTTGTTAGTTATATGTATGCCCTAAAGGCCATTACAGTACATTGGATGTATATTGTAGTGGATGCTGGGACATATATAGGTAGGACTTTCTTGCTCGACATGACAATACGCTATCTGGTTACTCTTTATCTTAACATGTATACTTGTTGTCTCTCTATTACATGTTGATAAAGCCCTTAGGATGTGTGCACGACTTCCAGGACTATGATGTAGATCATACTAGTGGGGCCTGGGTAGTCCATGAGTACATCCTTCAATGTTCCTAGTCGTGGGAATATCGAGACGGGGCATCAATATTCCAGAGTAGACTAGCATTTATCTTCTCGACCCATGTGATGGGCGATGGATGATCCCATATCCATTGGTGTTTGACATCAGAGACGGTATGCGGGTGCTCAGTGGAGACTAGGTACACTGAACGGACTCGCCGAGAACTCCCAGATGGTATTATACCTCACGTCAGATGGCAATTCTCTGGTGATACTGGTACAGCTTAGTCTGTTGACCCGAGATCGTCATAGAGTCTTGTGTGTCTCTCACTGTGCTTTGATTTCCACCCTACCACGGCTCTACTGAGTCGTGCAAACAGGTGGTTTTTGGGTACAGTCCCGATTCACATGGAGGCAATGAGCGATAGGAGGGGATTCGTCTCTCCCGGTATTGGGGGTTGATGTTGCGCTATGCTCGACTGGCCATAACTGGAAATCCCTGGCCAGGGTTGCAGTGATTTACTGGTAAGAGTTATCAGTAGTCTCACGCTAGTTATGGACCTTACATCGGCATGACTTATCAAGCTACTGGGGTCTAACGTTTACCACCCCTAGGCGAGATATGCGACATATCAGACGAACAGACCGGACTGTACGGTAAGTGTAACTGGTTGGATTCACAGGAGTGTGAGCGGGCTTGCTCGTTGATCTTCTGATCGCTCAATATCCGGGTGGCCGTTACGTTTAGCAGACCGCTTGCGGCTTGTGGGTGTTTGATATGATCATCACCTGCTGCCGGCATATTGACGGGTCTTTAGAGTCCTACACAGAGGTTCCCTGGCTCAAGCGAAACTGTCACGACCCGAAGTACGGAACATGACCGGCACTTAAACTACGAACGTCTCGAGGCGTACGTAATCTAAGTAAACCGAAAACCCAGAAATCCAAATCAAGAAAAGATGTAGAGTGCAGGAAAAACCAACTTAAAGCAAGTAGTTTCAATAGCATAAGCCGAAATTATGCGGTTTTTTAAAAACATCAAAAAAATTTCCTGAAATTTTCGGCAGAGTCTCCTTTATAAAAACTGGCTCCCATACGGGATACAACATGAATAGTATACGAAATCAATAAAAAGGCATCCCCCAGCGGGAGCTAGCTCTTCGTTAAATGACGGTCACAACCACACAAGCAATATAATATACAACGCCAACGGCGAGGATCAAAAACTCAAAAGGAAACTCAAAACCACAAGAAATCCGCAGAAATATAACGCGCGACTCTAAGGTCGAAGGAATAACATTACTGGTCTCTATCTCAAAATAAATACATGTTTGGTTGATGGAACATCTAGATACCACAGAATAATGATATACAAGATATAATGATGGGTGCGATACAAATAAACCCACCTACTAGCAAGTCACCCAGAAATGGAAAGAGTGCCAGCAAGCCGTAATGAAACCTGTACGGCGAAACCTGCAAGAACTGTGGCACAACAGGGGTGACTTGCCAACTCGTGAGTAGAAAAACATCTACGCACAGAAATCGCATAAATAACGCAACCTAGGTCAATGATCATAATATATCCTCAATTATATATATATGACATATATCACCGATCTCAAATACGAACCCTGCTATATCACCGATCTCACGGCCTCAAATCAAATCTCATCGACTCATCATAAATCCTAAGTACTATCCTAAAATCCGTATGTGAACACACAGTCCCATACCTATGTGAACACATAACTATATATTCCCGAATAAGCACAAAAGAAAGAAGAAAGTATGCAAGTATGGGTGGGTGTGTGCAAGTGTGGTGCGACCGCTACTCTAGGGTTTCGCGACACTCAATCGTCCAAGAACACCAAATATCCATATTTATCATCAATAACTCAAACAATATATAAACAATATATATGTGTGTATACGTGTCCGTATACATCACCACGAACTGCGGGGGTGCTATACGCCATCCACCCGACTTCTCCCCGTAGATATAAATCTACTCACCTGGTCCTCGCTCGCCGATGCCGACGTCGCCACGCGCTTGCTGGTCGTCTCGAAGTCCACATGGGGTACCTACATATCATAACGTACCATATCGCATTAAAATCCGACTCATGACCAAAACGACGCACGAATCCCACATAGGTCAAAACGTATGGTTGCTTTCACAAATCGACCCAAAAACCCTCGACGTCGGCGTACAAACGCCAAACCATCGAGAAAGCTCCCAACACACTCATTTTTACAATTACAAGCACTAACTATAATATAAAATAGCTTAAAATTCACAAAAACCCCAATTTCACTTAAAAAGTCATTTTTCCGAAAAATCTAGCAAGCACAATTCGCCGTTTTTGTACAAAACATGATGTTTAAATGAATGTAGCGGCCAATATACTTATTAAATATTTTAAATAAGTCATATAAATCATTTCCATAATTTACTCTCATCGCTTTCATTAAACCCAAAAACCTAGTTTGCAACAATTAAGTAATTTGGACAATTTACAAATAACAATTGCAATTTAACACCAAAACTAGGTTTTACATATTTTAAGATGTCAAACTATACATTGCATCCTTAATGATGTAATAAAAACCTTAATGGAAATCACAACCCTTACTAGATTTTTATTTAATCTAATGCAATAACTAAAGATCTAGTAAGCAAAATAGCTTTTAAATTGGGCAATTTAAAAGTGGCAATTTGTAAGAAAGCAACTAGCTTAGATTTGCACATGTCATAGCATGTAAATCTACCCATCACAAACATAATCAAGTGTTAGAAACCCTAATTTAATTGAAAACCCTTCTTGAATATCCTAGCTTGCAATTAACAACTAATTAACACTTACTTAAAATTTTATATTAGAACAAGTATCAATAAGAATAGAGTTATACCTCAAGCTAGTTTAAAAAGAGTTCCCTACTTGCAAACAAAACTTATCCCCAAAAGCCATCTTTCTCCAAGGATTCAAGCTAGAATTGGCCAAGGAATAATGGGTATGTGTTGGATTTGGGATTGGTGATGTTTTTATGTGGATTTTGATGAAATTTTGTGGATTTTAGAGGTGAAAATGTGAGGATTTTGGAGAGGGGGGAGGGCTGCAGCAGCTGGCCGAAAATGAGGGGGTGAGGGGGTGTGGGTGTGAGAGTGAGAGTGGGTAGAAAAGTCCATGCCTCAAGTCAACTAACACCATACCTTTTAATCTCCTCATTTTCCTCCATTTTAAGATTTCCTTATATAAATTTTGAGAACAAAAATAAATGGGGACTTGGGGAAATGGTAGGCTGCTGAAAAATTCAGCCAAGTAAGGTTATTAGTGTAGTGTGTGAGATCAAGTAAAGAAATGCCCCCCAATTAAAACACCCATTAACTCATTTCTTAATTATTTCCACAAAATTAGCCTTTTTCTTCGATAATTTCTAAACCGTTTTGGCAAACGTTTTCATTTCAAAAACCACATGATAAAATTTTATTTAAAGTTTTATGATGCACAAAATTTGTTTCAACTCATTCCAATTTGTAATTTTCCCTAATTAAATGTATTAGTGACGGCTTAAAATAATAATAAAATAATTTTTTTCATAAAATTTGAAATTTCACTAGTGGCTCAATAAATACCAAATACTAGCAATTACATAGCTAGAATATGTATATTTAATTTTTATAATAAGATATTTGTATTTTGAATTTTTACAGAAAACCCCCTTATTTTACCGTTTTTTTCGAAATTTCACCGAAACGATTTTCAAAACGTTACAATCTTCCCCCCTTAAAGAAATTCGGTCCCCGAATTTAAATTAAAACTCCCCCCAAATACTAAAACATCTAAGCAAAACCATCAAGTCGTCGGGGCTCCGAAATCATGAATACATAAAACAAATCGTAGCGCAGCGCATGCGCATGAAAAATAAGCATATAACTCGAATCAAAACTCCATCCAGCATCCCGCAATCATCGGAGTCATGGTGAAGACACAATGTCCAAATCTAAAATGAAAATCAATATGATATAACTCGAAACTATACATGTAAAATATATTCAGGTACTGTCCTCTGACTAGTCCTGCTCAGTACGAAAACACATAGCAATATCATAAAAACGTACTGCTCTATAAGAAAAATCAATCCGAAAATACGCGTATGCATACTACGTGCGTCTTGTGCGCACGGAAATCAAAATCCAAACATGTGCCATACATATGCACAGAAACAACATCTAAGTGCATCGGGTGTGCACGAAACATCTGTCGTAGGCAACATGTATGCCTGACAGCAAAATTAGGTGCATCTGACATGCACGAAAATCTCGATTTAGTGAATCTGGTGTGCACCAAAATCACACTTCAAAACATGCGCCCAACATGCGCGAAAATCCAAATCAGGTGCATCCATCGTGCACGAAATCATGAAATCCAATATCAAGTGCCGAACATGCGCAAAATCAAATCAGGTGCACAAAACAAATATCGAACAACACCATCGAAATCAAAGTCCAATGCATCTAAGTGCACAAAAGGCGTATCACTGCACTGCAAGCATATATAAACTATACAGAGTGCAGGAACCAAATCGTGTGCGTGCATACGCACAAAATACACTCAAATGTCTAAAACCGTAAAATCACAAACATGTGAAACCCAAGCACGAAAACGATATCAAGTGCAACACTGTGCAAAGATCATAAATCCTCAATCATCAAAATCAAATCATTCGAATAAATCACCCAAAACATCGAAATCAATAATGGCGGCATAGTACCGCTCAAGCGCATCCTCTAAGAATCTCGGGCCAACTGGCGCGGTCACTAATGGGACGTCTCGTCGATGATCATGAACTCTGGCCTGCTGGTGTGCGTAACAATGACCACTCCTGGGTCAAGGTCTTCACTGGGAATTACCAATCTCTCGGTCCATCGGCTCATCGGCCTTGTCAGGAGTGCTAACGGGGATGATCCCGTTCTGGCACGCCTCTTGTCATCTCCCGGTCAATCATCGCGACCACTCGTAAGACAGCATATCACTGGCGTCGGCCTCTGGCTCTCTGAATGTACGTGACACATCTGATCCTGGGTGCAAGTATCATTGCAGCAGTGTCCTGGAAGGAATCCTGCTCACGGTCTCTTCCATGTCTCGTCTCTGCCAACTGTCCGGAAGTCATCGTCCTTTCCTATATCTGCATCTTGCTCCGGAACGGCTGCATACCCATCGCGACTCCTTCTGGAAGGCATATCCAGTACTCTGCCTCGGCATGCGTATCGCATCTCTGATGTCGGCGGAGTGGAACGTCGTCTTATCCAGATCTTGTACGGACCTCTTTACTCCACTTTCTCTAATGTCGACTGCTTCGGAATCGTCTCATCGTGGCTACATGGACTGAGCTCCAATGGCTATCCTCGTATCGGGAGTCTCCCAAGAAATGCATCTCACCACCTAGCATCCGAATTAAGTCGAGCCACCCGATCGAGTCGTCAAAACCTCATAATCCCCCAAGAGCTCAACCTCTTGGGCACAGTTTAATAGTATCGAGTACATACCACAGCATCGGTGGTCCAGCCGTAAAAGGGCAAACCCAAGCCTCACTAATGGCGCCGTAGAACTGCCGCAAATCCGAAGGTTCAAAGGCTTTCATACGGTCATTAAGTCGAGTTAGGGTTTCATTCTTCTAGAGGGACCATAGAATTGCTTGCATGTCTTTCCGACTACTTTAAACTTGGAATAATAGGTTTCTGACATTCGATCGTCTCTGTCGACTCCCAACGTCTCCGCGTGAAGTCGTCTCTAGCTGGAATCAATCTATCTGATGACCTCGCATCGGGGTAGGCAAACGATCCACATGTCCTAGGCATTCATCCTCGATGACTAGCGACCTCCTATCATCTCTTAGTACAACTCGTCCTGTACTAATTCCAGCATCTAGGGCAATATCTCGTCGTTCGCAGCAATAACTGGCTCGCTCATCTGCACGCTGAACAGTGCCTCGATCGTCATGAATAAGCAACACACCAACGGTCATCAAGATCTGGCTGGCCTCTATCATTGGCTCAATCCTCTAGTGTCGATCAGCACATCCGAGTAACCTCATAAAGGCGCCAAACGCTCATGGCGCGGAAACACAGTAAAAAGACACATCTCTGCAATCGTGTGTTGCCGAAATTTCGCCCTGGTCAGTCCTCGTTCGTGACGAGCTCGTGCTGACCGCAACTCTAGCTGTAGCTCTCCCTGCCCGTAATCGTGGCAGCAAAACCATAACTGGTACTGATGAAACTAGATCAGGAATGAATATAATACTGAACAAAGAAATGTACATCCTAAGGCTTCTTAAGTGGAGTAGCGTATCGTAAGTATGCCGCGGAACATACCCACGGTACGTCACTCTACTTTAGTCACCTATTCCATCAACCAAGGGTCATCCTACGCTCCGAAGGTAAAACCTAACGCTCTGATACCAACTTTGTCACGACCCGAAGTACGGAACATGACCGGCACTTAAACTACGAACGTCTCGAGGCGTACGTAATCCAAGTAAACCGAAAACCCAGAAATCCAAACCAAGAAAAGATGTAGAGTGCAGGAAAAACCAACTTAAAGCAAGTAGTTTCAATAGCATAAGCCGAAATTATGCGGTATTTTAAAAACATCAAAAATTTCCTGAAAATTTCGGCAGAGTCTCCTTTGTAAAAACTGGCTCCCAAACGGGATACAACATGAATAGTATACGAAATCAATAAAAAGGCATCCCCCAGCGGGAGCTAGCTCTTCGTCAAATGACGGTCACAACCACACAAGCAATATAATATACAACGCCAACGGCAAGGATCAAAAACTCAAAAGGAAACTCAAAACCACAAGAAATCCGCAGAAATATAACGCGCGACTCTAAGGTCGAAGGAATAACATTACTGGTCTCTATCTCAAAATAAATACATGTTTGGTTGATGGAACATCTAGATACAACAGAATAATGATATACAAGATATAATGATGGGTGCGATACAAATAAACCCACCTACTAGCAAGTCACCCGGAAATGGAAAGAGTGCCAGGAAGCCGTAATGAAACATGTACGGCGAAACCTGCAAGAACTGTGGCACAACGTGGGTGAGTTGCCAACTCGTGAG
Source organism: Agapanthus africanus (assembly GCA_030015575.1). Lineage (NCBI taxonomy): Eukaryota > Viridiplantae > Streptophyta > Magnoliopsida > Asparagales > Amaryllidaceae > Agapanthus > Agapanthus africanus. The sequence continues at coordinate 431,219,060 of CM057337.1, forward strand.
TAGAAAAACATCTACGCACAGATATCGCATAAATAACGCAACCTAGGTCAATGATCATAATATATCCTCAATTATATATATATGACATGCAGCCTATAACAATGGCTAGGGTAATATCTAACCCGAGTGTGATCTCATGTGCCCGTGTCAGTGCCTCAGGTAGCAATATATCATATGAATGAGGTATGAATGCATGGAACAGAATGCATGTACTGACGAAAACTGCTTTCATACATCAGTGAGATTTCTGTATTTTAAAAGTGAGGTACCATAAATTAAATCAGCATAAAACAGTGCCCAGCATCGACACAAAACAAGTGTCCAAATATCTCGATATCTCTGTATCACAATCGCTGTACCTCAATATCTCAAATCACAATATCTAGGGCACCGTCAATCCAGACCGGCCCCTACTATCCATCTCAAGACCACGACGGTATCCTCCGGATATCCGACGCGTCGGGTAATATCACCGGTCGGTAGTGCTCCCCTGCCGGGCTCAACGTTAACAACACATTCCTCTTGCCCCGGGGTACCGCACCGGGCCCACCATGTACCCGAAACGGTTCCTCCACTCCTCGAATTGGGTCTCGAAATCCATCAGCAAACTCATGGTGGACGACTCATACATCATGGGAAAACCGCACTTTTTATTTTAAAAGAGAGAAGGTTTATTTATGTTTTTGCGGTTTTCCTCCAAATCCAAGAAATCTCATGAAATCCGAATCCAAGTCATCAATAGCATGTAAACAGTGAATATAGGAATGAGAATCCATGAATGCGACACAACAGTGAATAATAACATGCATGAAGTAGTAGGCAATAACTACAATGTCTAAATAGTGTAGGATTCCTAGGCACTCTGAAGAGGTCTTACAAGGCATCAACCATGCCAATTTCAAATTTTACGGTGCCGAGAAACCCTTGACTAGATCGTTAACTAGAAGTTTAGGCGAAAAACGAAACTAGTTAACAACTTAACTAAAGGAGAGAGGCTACAACCTTTGTAGATCCGGTTCTCCACTTCCTTAGCTCCACGTAGGCGTCCTCTCGCTGTCCATCTCGAATCCCGAACTCAATCGTCGGCTTCATCGGAGAAATGGGCGGACTAGGTCGTCGGCTTCGTGCCGAAGATGATCTACGTCGAGGCATCACAAGTTCAAGCTCCAACTTTACCAAGTTGTGAAACTTGTGAAGAAAACACCCTATACTACTTGGCAAGAGGTAGAGGGTGAAGAAATCGGAGGTGGGTTCACTTTAGAATTGGATTTCTCTCACTTTTGCTCAAGTTGCCATTGATGGACTTAAGCTTTTCTTGAAGAAGAAGATGAAGAAAAAGAATAAAGAATATGATAAGTCTTTTAAAATGAAAATGAAATTGAAAACTTATCATAATCTTAACCATAGTTAAGTGTAGAGAATGAACTAGGGTTAGTTCAAATGGTTAGGGTTAAGCATGAGACAAGAATGGTGACTAAGTCAAAGCTTCATGAAGCTTCAATAAGAAACAAAGAAAGCCACCATTCTCATCTTTATCTTTTCCAAATAAATAAATAAACAAATAAATAAATAAATGAAAAAGCAAAGCCCTAATCATCAACTTAACCATGGTTTAATTCTATACACTTAACCAAATGAGCAAGCATCATCAAACATGATACAAACACGTGCACAAAAGTATATCACATATACAACTTGCACATCAAGTGAGAAAATCCATTTAAAGTGAACTAATACTAGCTAATGCAAAGTAATATATCAAATATATAATTATACATTAAATCATTAAATCAACACTTGATTTAACGATCCGGTCATATCGCATATAACCGACTAGTATCCTATGTATCGGTTTATCGAATCAATCCTTGATTCGATATCTAGGTTATATCGAATATAACCAATCGATACATCCATCGCGAGAATGAAATACGGTATCACATACACGCATTATTCTCGGTCCTGCACATATCTCATATGCGCTCATATTTCGTTTCGCTTGAGCCAGGAAACCTCTGTGTAGGACTCTAAAGACTCGTCAATACGCCGGTAGCAGATGATGATCATATCAAGCACCTACAAGCCGCAAGCGGTCTGCTAAACGTAACGGCCATCCAGGTATTGAGCGATCAGAAGATCGACGAGCTAGCCCGCTCATACTCCTGTGAATCCAACCAGTAACACTTACCATACAGTCCGGTCTGTTCGTCTGATATGTCGCATATCAAGTCTAGGCGTGGTATACGTCAGACCCCAATAACCGATAAGTCGTGCGGATATGAGGCTCATAACGGGTCGAGAAACTACTGGTAACACTTACCAGCAAATCTCTGATCAGCCCTGGCTAGGGACTTCCCTGTTACGGCCAATCGAGCACTGCGCAACATCAACCCCCAATAACGGGAGAGACGAAACCCCTCCTATCGCTCATTGCCTCCATGTGACTCGGGACTGTACCCAAAGACCACCGTTTTGCACGCCCTCATGGACGTGGTAAGATGGAGATCAAAGCATAGTGGGAATCACACAAGACTCTATGACGATCTCGGGTCTACAGACTAACCTGTACAAGTGTCACCTGAGAACTGCCATCTGACGTGAGGTATAATATCATATGGGAGTTCTCGGCGAGTCCGTCCAGTGTACCCAGTCTCCACTGAGCACCCGTATACCATCTCTGATGTCAAACACCAATGGATATGGGATCATCCATCGCCCATCTCATGGGTCGAGAAGCGTATACGCTAGTCTACACTGGTATATCGATGCCTCGTCTCGATATACCCACGACTAGGGACCTTGAAGGATACCTATGGACTACCATGTCCCCATTAGTATGATCTGCATCATAGTCCAGGTAGTTAAGTACACATCCTAAGGGCTTTACCAACATGTAACTATAAGACAGTACAAAGAGACAAGTGTACATGTTAAGATAAAGAGTAACCAGATAGCATACTATCATATCGAGCAAGAAAGTCATCTCTATATATGTCCAAGCATCCAATATAATATACATCATCTGTACAATACTGGCCTCTAGGGCATACATACAACTAACAATCTCCCACTTGCACTAGGGCCAGCTGCTGTAGTATCGCATACCGAGCATCCCGAAGAGTCTCTCAAACTGTATCTGGGGAATGGCTTTCGTGAGTGGATCCGCCGTGTTGTTCTTCGTGTCAACCCTCCTGACCTCGATCTCCCGGCGATCAACTATCTCCCGGATCAGGTGATACCTGTTAGTTGTATGTATGCCCTAGAGGCCAGTATTGTACAGATGATGTATATTATATTGGATGCTTGGACATATATAGAGATGACTTTCTTGCTCGATATGATAGTATGCTATTTGGTTGCTCTTTGTCTTAACATGTTTACTAGTCTCTTTAAACTGTCTTGTAGTTACATGTTGATAAAGCCCTTAGGATGTGTACTTGACTACCTGGACTATGATGCAGATCATACTAGTGGGGACATGGTAGTCTATAAGTACATCCTTCAAGGTCCCTAGTCGTGGGTGTATCGAGACGGGGCATCGATATACCAGTGTAGACTAGCGTATACGCTTCTCGACCCATGAGATGGGCGATGGATGATCCCATATCCATTGGTGTTTGACATCAGAGATGGTGTACGGGTGCTCAGTGGAGACTGGGTACACTGGACGGACTCGCCGAGAACTCCTAGATGTTATTATACCTCACGTCAGATGGCTGTTCTCAGGTGACACTTGTACAGGTTAGTCTCTAGACCCGAGATCGTCATAGAGTCTTGTGTGATTCCCACTGTGCTTTGATCTCCACCTTACCACGTCCATGAGGGCGTGCAAAACGGTGGTCTTTGGGTACAGTCCCGAGTCACATGGAGGCAATGAGCGATAGGAGGGGTTTCGTCTCTCCCGGTATTGGGGGTTGATGTTGCGCTGTGCTCGATTGGCCGTAACAGGGAAGTCCCTAGCCAGGGCTGATCAGAGATTTGCTGGTAAGTGTTACCAGTAGTTTCTCGATCCGTTATGAGCCTCACATCAGCACGACTTATCGGTTATTAGGGTCTGACGTTTACCACCCCTAGACTTGATATGCGACATATCAGACGAACAGACCGGACTGTACGGTAAGTGTTACTGGTTGGATTCACAGGAGTGTGAGCGGGCTAGCTCGTCGATCTTCTGATCGCTCAATACCCGTATGGTCGTTACGTTTAGCAGACCGCTTACGGCTTGTGGGTGCTTGATATGATCATCATCTGCTACCGGCGTATTGACGAGTCTTTAGGGTCCTACACAGAGGTTTCCTGGCTCAAGCAAAACGAAATAGGAGCGCATATGAGATATGTGCGGGACCGAGAATAATGCGTATATGTGATACCGCATTTCATTCTCGCGATGAATGTTTCGATTGGTTGTATACGATATGACCTAGTTATCGAATCATTGATTCGATAAGTCGATACATTGGATACTAGTCGGTTATGTGCGACATGACCGGATCATTGAACCAAGTGTTGATTTAATGATTTAATGTATAATTATATATTTGATATATTACTTTGCATTAACTAGTATTGGTTCACTTTAAAGGGATTTTCTCACTTCAAAAGCACATTGTATATGTGATATATTTTGTGTGCACTAGATTGTATCATGTTTGATGATACTTGCTCATTTGGTTGAGTGTAAAGAATTAAACTTTGGTTAAGTCAATGATTAGGGTTTTTATTTATTCACTCATTTATTTATCCATTCTTTATTTATTTAAATGGATATATGAAAATAAAATGGTTTCCTTTTTTCATGAAGCTTGTTGAAGCTTCATGAAGCTTTGACTAAAGAGACCATTTTGTCTTCATGCTTAACCCTAACCATTCTCACTTACCATGGTATATTCTCTACACTTGACCATAGTTAGGATATGATAAGTATTGATTTATTTTTTCTATTTATGGATATACTTATCATATTCTTTCTTCTTCTTCATCTTCTTCTTCTTCAAGAAAAGCTTAAGTCCATCAATGGCAACTTGAGCAAAAGTGAGAGAAATCCAAATCTAAAGTGAACCCACCTCCTATTTCTTCACCCTCTACCTCTTGCCAAGTAGTATAGGGTGTTTTCTTCTCAAGTTTCACAACTTGGTGAAGTCGGAGCTTGATCTTGTGAAGCCTCGACGTAGATCATCTTCGGCACGAAGCCGACGACCTTGCTCGCCCATTTCTCCGATGAAGCCGATGCTTGAGTTCGGGATTCGAGATGAACAGCGAGAGGACGTCTACGTAGAGCTAAGGAAGTGGATAACCGGATCTACAAAGATTGTAGCTTCTTATCTTTAGTTAAGTTGTTAACTAGATTCGTATTTCGCCTAAAATTCTAGTCGACGATCCGTATTAGGGTTTCTCGGCACCCATAAATTTGAAATTGGCATGGTTGATGCCTTGTGAGACCTCTTGAGAGTGCCTAGGAACCATATAGTGGTATCAGAGCCTAGCTAGAGCCTTAGGCGATGCTTAGACGATGTTTGAAACCCGATCGAACCCGAAACCCTAACTTTTTCACGCTCTCTGGACATTTTTCTAAAACTGGGTTTTTTCCAGATTAAAAATGCTTAAAAAATTCAGCAGGGAATTATAAGAATTACGGTGCAAAATTTAACTCATGAACAGTACAAACGGCGGCGGAACCGCGGTAGAATCCTGGCTTCTGCGGCGGTTCCGCGGTCAGATGATGACGTCATCCTGCCCTTTTTGCACAGTAATTCCTATTTAAGGATGCTGCGTTTTCTGGGAATTTTTAATTTGACTCAAGAGTTGAGTATTCTGGGGTTGCTTTGGGAATCGTAGATTCGATCGGATTATCAAATTTTGTCTGTGTGGTTTTCCGGATAATTTTAGAATATGTTAAAAAGTTCGACCAGATATAAATACCCAACTTTTTCCCTGCCGGAAAATATCCAAGTGTTGGATTTTTCTGTGGTTTAAGGACGTTCTGAGTAGTGCAAGTAACGCGATGGTCCCTCTAGAAGACAACAAACCTTAATTCGATTATGTGACCGTCTTGAACTACCCTTTGAACCTTCGGGTTTGGGGCAGTACGGCGTGCCACATGTGAGGCGTTGGCTTGACCCTTCTACGGCTGGACCGTTGGTACTGAGGTATGAAGTGAATGTCTTTGAACCTATTTCATGTGTTGAACGGTTTCGGGAAAACTTGGGTGTTCGAATGTTCGATCGGAAAGTTTAATATTTTCTATTTATCCGGAATGGGATACAATAATTGGAATTCACAAACAGTTATGAGATAACTGGATGAATGTTATAAATCTAGCGGTTTAGTGTCACTTGATATTGAAAAGAGTTTTCGATAATGGGACTAAAATGCGGGGTTTATAATTGTTAGGCATGTGATGTCTAAGTATTTCATTTGATTAGGCATGCGATGTCTAAAGAGGTTGCGGATTCCAACTGTTGTAGTTTTACACTTTCTTTTCTGTGACCGTAAGTGTAATATGTGATATCGCCGGTTTCGTTGCTATTGTCGGGTTCCTAGGCACTCTCAAGAGGTCTCACAAGGCATCAACCATGCCAATTTCAAAATTTACGGTGCCGAGAAACCCTAGACTACGGATCGTTAACTAGAAATCTAGGCGACCAAAGCAACTAGTTTACAACTAAACTAAAAGAACGGAAATACAACCTTTGTAGATCCGTTTCTCCACCTCCATAGCTCCATGATGAAGTCCTCTCCACTGTCCAAATCGAACCATGACTCTAGCATCGGCTTCAACGGAGAAAAAGCGGGCTAGGTCATCGACGACGATGCCGAAGATGATCTACGTCGAGGCATCACTAGATCAAGCTCCACCTTCACCAAGCCATGAAAACTTGTGAAGGAAACACCCTATACTACTTGGCAAGAGGTAGAGGATGAAGAAATAGGAAGTGGGTTCACTTTAGAATTGGATTTCTCACTCATTTTCATCAATCACCATTGATGAAGCAAGCTTTCTTCAAGTGAAGAAGAAGAAGAAGATGAATATTATGATAAGTATTATGTAAAATGAATAATAAAATCAATACTTATCATATGCTAACCTTAGTTAGGTGTAGAGAATAGACTAGGGTTAAGTGGAATGGTTAGGGTTAAGCATGAGACAAAATGGTCACTAAGTCAAAGCTTCATGAAGCTTCATAATACAAACAAAGTTAGCAACCATTTTTCTCTTTATGCTTTTCATTTTCCATAAAGAATAAATCAATAAATAAATGAATAAGAAAATGAAAGGAAAACCCTAACCATTACACAACCATGGTTTAATCTTTACACATGCTCAAGTTAGCATGTATCATCAAACATGATACAAACTTGTGTACAAAAGTATATCACATATACAATATGCACAATCCAAGTGAGAAAATCCATTTAAAGTGAACCAATACTTGTTAATGCAAAGTAATATATCAAATATATAATTATGCATTAAATCATTAAATCAACACTTGATTTAATGATCCGGTCATATCGCATATAACCGACTAGTATTTAATGTATCGGCTTATCGAATCAACCCTCGATTCGATAACTAGGTTATATCGCATATAACCATTCGATACATTCATCGCAAGAATAGAATACGGTATCACATACACGCATTATTCTTGGTCCCGCACATATCTTATATGCGCTCCTATTTCGTTTCGCTTGAGCCAGGAAACCTCTGTGTAGGACTCTAAAGACTCGTCAATACGCCGGCAGCAGGTGATGATCATATCAAGCACCCACAAGCCGCAAGCGGTCTGCTAAATGTAACGGCCACCCGGGTATTGAGCGATTAGAAGATCGACAAGTAAGCCCGCTCACACTCCAGTGAATCCAACCAGTAACACTACCGTACAGTCCGGTCTGATCGTCTGATGTGTCGCATATCTCGCTTAGGGGTGGTAAACGTTAGACCCCAATAGCTCGATAAGTCGTGTCGATATGAGGTCTATAACAGTTCGAGATACTACTGGTAACACTTACCAGTAAATCTCAGCAACTCTGGCCAGGGATTTCCGGTTATAGCCAATCAAACACAGCGCAACATCAACCCCCTATACCGGGAGAGACGAATCCCCTCCTATCGCTCATTGCCTCCATGTGACTCGGGACTGTACCCAAAAACCACCGTTTTGCATGCCCTCTTGGACGTGGTAAGGTGGAAATCAAAGCACAGTGGGAACCACACAAGACTCTATGACGATCTCGGGTCAACAAACTACTCTGTACCAGTGTCACCAGAGAACTACCATCTGACGTGAGGTATAATACCATCTGGGAGTTCTCGGCGAGTCCGTCCAGTGTACCCAGTCTCCACTGAGCACCCGTATATCATCTCTGATGTCAAACACCAATGGATATGGGATCATCCATCGCCCATCTGTATGGGTCGAGAAGGTATACGCTAGTCTACTCTGGTATATCGATGCCCCGTCTCGATACACCCACGACTAGGGACTTTGAAGGATGTACTTATGGACTACCATGTCCCCACTAGTATGATCCGCATCATAGTCCAGGTAGTCAAGTACACATCCTAAGGGCTTTACCAACATGTATCAGAGAGACAATCAGTGTACACGTTAAGGTAAAGATCAACCAGATAGCATACTATCATGTCGAGCAAGAAAGTCCTCCCTATATATGTCCCAGCATCCACTACAATATACATCCTATGTATAGTAATGGCCTCTAGGGCATACATATAACTAACAATCTCCCACTTGCACTAGGGCCATTTGATAGCGGTGGTTGTAGTATCTCATACTCAACCATCCCAAAAAAATCTCTCTCTGGGAACAGGCCTTTGTGAGTGGATCCGCTGTGTTGTCCTCTGAGTCTACTCTCCAAACCTCGATCACCCTAGAGATCAACCATCTCCATGATCAGGTGACACTGCTTTAGAATATGTCTGGATCACTGATGGGACCGGCGTTCCTTGGCATAAGCCACAACTCCATTGTCACACAATGGGAGGAACTAAGTTCATCTTATGAACAAATATACATCCAGACTGCCTCTTTGGTAGCATCTCAAGTAGCGATGTATCCTGCCATTATCGTCTAGTTAGCCACGGTATCTAGCTTGGAACTCTTCCAACATACCGTCCCTTTACTGAGGGTAAAGACAATGCCTGCGACTGACTCTCAGTCGTCCTTATCACTCTGGAACTCTTCCAGTGATTCTCACCAGGATCGGTTGATACTATCTCACTACAACTAGTGAGAATCCTAACATCCAATTAGATCTATCTCATAGATCCAAAACCCAGGATTTAGGAGGTATCATTTTGATCCTATATGGAGAATGATTGTGATAAGCGGAGATTGACCGAGCGTAGCATAGGAAACTCCTTCCCTATCAGGAGTATGTCATCCACATACTCTACGAGGATCACCACCATACTCCCTACTACCTTTTTGTTATATACAAGGTTCATCTACCATTTTGATGATGTCAAACTGTTTGACTACTACATCAAAACAGATGTTCCAACTCCGCGATACCTGCTTTATCCTATAAAGCATCTTGCACACGTTTCCGCTGCTCCCACTGTCTATGAAGCCCTCTGGATGTGTACTTATAGACGTTCTCTTCTAAAACATCATTTAGAAAAGCAGTCATGACACCCAACCGCCAGATATCGTAGTCATGGTATGTAGCCGTGGAAAGTAGGATCTGGATGGACTTAAGCATAGCCACATGAAAAGGTTTCATCATCATCCACGCCTGGTCGATGACGAAAAGCTTTAACAAGTCTAGCTTTGAAAGTCTCAACTTTTCCATCTACACCAAGTAATCTTCTCAAGATATACTTGCTCCTGATGGGGATTTAACCCTTCAGATATCGCAACCAAAGTCCATACTTTGTTGGTGTATAAGGATTCCATCTCAGATCACTAAGCATCCAGCCATTCTTACAGAGTCCCACTCCTGATGGCCAGCTCGAAACTAGTTGGGTCATCATCTCATGATGCAATCCTTGCTCCCACTGTCATAGAGAAACCGAAGTATCTCTCAGGTGGGTGAGGAACCCTACTAGATCGGCGGAGAGGCTGAGGTTCATTGGAAACTATTGAATCCTTTGGTTCTTTCAAATCATCAGCCGTAGTTTGTATAGCTGGAACATTTCCAGTTCTACATAACGGACCTTGCCTCGAGCTTGTCCGGATTTTTCTTTTAGACATAGGCCGGACAACCCCAAATCTTAACTAACTTAATATATGGGCTCTTCCCTTTCCATATCACATATGAAGTGGTAGGCAACTGATTTGATTGGAACCCTATTCAAAAGGTATGCAACTTCATAAGTGCATAACTCCCAAAAAGGAAATAGGAAACTCAGTAGTACTCATCATAGAGCACACCATATCACATAGGGTGCTATTGCTCCGCCCCGATATACCATCGTGCTATGGTGTATACGGAGGAGTAATGCTGAGAGAGAATCTCATTCTCCTTTTAGAATAGTCCAGGATTTCCGTGCTCAAGTATTCTCCTCCTTGATCACATCAAAGGACATAATACTTATACCCGTATTGGTTCTCTACTTCTAGCTTATATTCTGTGAATATCTTAAAAGGTTCAGACTTGTGTTTCAACAGGAACATATGTCTGAATCTTGAGAGATTATCAGAGAATGTAACGAAGTACAAAGAACCGGTCCTGGCATATGTAGACAGGGGACCTTACATACATCAACATGTATCTTCCCAAGAGTTTACTAACTCTTTCTCTGTTTCCAATAAACAGAGCTATGGTCATCTAATCTTTGTGACATGACTGGAAAGTTGCACAAGATGTAAATTAAAACTGATTTAAATATGCATCTACATATAACTTCAGCTAGTCGGGTCGCATTGATATGACCTAGTCTACAATACCACAAGTAGGATTCGTTCATTCCTGAACTCTTCCTTTTGTATGTGTTCCGTATACTAAAGAACAGTAGTTTGATTTAGAACATTAATGCTTTTAGATAACGTGCCTGAACTGATCAACTTTTGATATAGGAAATGTTCAAAACATTATCCATCAATACAAAATTTTATCATTTCTTTACTTCTAAAGAGACTGATATGATTTTGTATATCAGGTTCAGTATCTAATAACATTCGTTCAGAATCAATGTACTGATAATACAGGGTGACACTGACCAACAGACTTGGCTGCAACACTTGCCTCATGAAACTTATCACCCGTTCTCAGTTCTTTACCTTTCTGTAGCCCTATGTAACATATTGCATATTTAGGATCCTGATCTGGTATCACATACCCAGGACGTAAAGGATACGGAGAAACAGTTCTGTATAAAGAACACACCCGAAGATGATGCATCAGCATGCACTCTCTTCGTTTGGGCGGCACGGGAAATCTGGTATTCCCCAATTTCCTGCTCTGTCTTATAACAATTATAAGTTGGAGCGGGACCAACGTTCCCCAGCTCTGTATAACAAGCGGGTTCGGTCAATATTCCGTATTATTATCTTGATTAAGGCGTGATATGGTCGCTACCTGGAGAGAGAGAGAAGAAAACACTAAGTGTGCGCTCTTTCAAGAATAGATTGGTTATTATTTTATCTAATAAGGATGGCTCCCACTGCTTTTTGTCAAATCTTCCTTCAAACCCTAAAAGGAAAGACTAGCCGGGATTAATTACACACTATAAGTTCGCCAATTTTTCAGCCAGGCCAGTGTCGGTACTTTGAGGGAGGTCCCCCGTGCTTTCGCACGAACCTAATTAATGTAAACCTCGTTTTCCCAGAGGCGTAACCTCATTAACACCTTTCTAGACACCTACTTGATCGGCTAATTGTAATGTGTAAAACTCTCCCAGGAGTAACTCTTACTCGCAGCGGGTATCGGGATCCAACTATCTTATAGAAGGTATGCAATCTCATTGCAAATTTCAACACTTGAAATTCCCGATAATATTTTGCCCCTAGCACCCTATGACCTTGACGGAGGTCAACAAACCATAGGCTACTAGTCAAGTTCAACCCGTCATTTCTTTGATCGAATTAAACCCATCCGCACGACCCTTGACGGAGGTCAACAAGGCCACACGACTACCCTAATCCAATCTGCATCATATGCATAAGCAGATAAATACTAGTTAGCTACCGCACACTACGCCTTGACGGAGGTCAACAAACGTAGCACGAATACTAAATAGGACTTATCTGAAATGACGGAGGGCCACGACAGGTTTTTTTCTGAAAACCTATTGCGTAATGAACTTGATATCGTTGTAGGATCGAATGAATTTTAAAATGGAGTGTCTTTGAGGCTTTTCTAGTTTTGCTAAAGGAGTCACTCCCGGTGAAGGGATCGTCGGTCCTTTCCTCATCGAATGAGGTGCGGGATATATCATATATATCACTGTGCAAAGAAAAATCACTTAAAAGCAATCAAAAGACAAACCGAGTGTGTAGCATCTGCCAGTTATTGCTAAAGGAGTCACTCCCGGTGAAGGGATCTCGGTCCTTTCCTCATCGAATAAGGTGCAGGATATATCACATATACCGCTGTGCAAAGCAAGAACTGTAGCTACCTGTTTTATTTTTGAAATTCGATTCTACAACATCTTAGGTTTCTTTTACTTCATTAATCTCATTAATGAAGTCCCATCATTTAAGTACCTAAACATCACAGATAAATATGACGTACACTTATGCCATCCGCATTCGCCTCGATGTCCCCTCGTGCACCGTTAAGTTAGGTAACTAACGGCAGAGCAAGGCAGGGCTAGCGCGGGTGTAAAACATAAGTAGCGTCTATATAATATATCATATATACTATATACTGTATCTATCACAGAACATCACATGATCACATCACAGATATCGCAGCAGAAGAAACATATGAAATATTGGATATACTAGGACGTCCATGTTTTCAATACGAGCCAGTATAAAACACGGATTCCACGGTCGTGATGAATAGCCAAACCCACACCCCTAGACCCCTACGAGAGCGGCAAGCAACCCTACCAATTCTGGAGTTAGGAGACCCGGACTCGATTTCTCGAGTTGGTCTCCCACTGGACTCCAGAACCCGGTTACTTGTGCTCCCCTCCTTGGGTCTATCCTAGTGCGGAAAAGTAAATAATATACAAAAGGTGACATCTTCCGCAACTTGGAAGTGCCCCAATAAAAGAATATTACATACAAGTTTTTACATGAATGAAAATGAAAAACACTCATCTCACATAAAAACCCCCGGCTATTCAAACACGACGATCCAATATAACATATCCAGCAACACATAACATCACATGTCATCATCGTAAGTAAATATGCGCATCCCAATTGTCGTTGACATATAGCAACGAAACCGGCGATATCACATATTACACTTACGGTCACAGAAAAGAAAGTGTAAAACTACAACAGTTGGAATCCGCAACCTGCATAGACATCGCATGCCTAATCAAATGAATTCCTTAGACATCGCATGCCTAACAATTATAAACCCCGCATTTTAGTCTCATTATCGAAAACACTTTTCAATATCAAGTCGGGCAATTCAACAGGATTCCCGACATACTGATCGAATGCTCGTCGCAAACTTTACTAGACGGCCGCACCCCCGATGCCGTCGACGAAGTGCACCAAGGCGGAACACCGCTGCCGCGAGCACCCGAACGGATGCTTTTGGCGACGGGGTTCTCCTGTAGTCACTTGGTCAGGGCTATGGAGTGAGGCTGTCTATTAAGTTTACCCGGCGAGTATCCGCGTACGCTACGTGATTGCGACGGACTTTTGATCACATCAAAATTCCGTGGCAACCGATCAAGTGAGACTAAACTGCTTGATTTATAACATTCATTCAGTTATCTCATAACTACTTGTGAATTCCAATTATTGTATCCCATTCCAGATAAATAGAAAATGTTAAACTTTCCGATCGAACATTCGAACACCCAAGTTTTCCGAAACAGATCAACACATGAAATAAGTTTAAAAACATTCACTTCATGCCTCAGTACCAACGGTCCAGCCATAGAAGGGTCAAGCCAACGCCTCACATGTGGCACGCCGTACTGCGCCAAACCCGAAGGTTCAAAGGGCAATTCAAGACGGTCACATAATCGAGTTAAGGTTTGTTGTCTTCTAGAGGGTCCATCGCGTTACTTGCACTACTTAGAACGTCTTTAAACACCAGAAAAATCTAACACTTGGAAATTTCCCGACAGGGGAAAAATTGGGTATTTGTATCCGGTCGAACTTTTTAACAGTTTCTAAAATATCCGGAAAAACACACTGACAAAATTAGACAATCCGATCGATACACCGAATCCCCAATACAACCCAGAAAATTCAACTCTTGAAAAAACATTAAAAATTCCAAGGAAAACCAGCACTGCAAACTAGGAATTACTGTGCAAAATTGATTGCAAGAAGAGACAAAAGGGCCGCGGAACCGCCGCATTAGCATGCTAATGCCGCGGTTCCGCCGCGCTTTTATGGATTCAGGGGCCCCGTTTTATACAGTAATTCTTAGAATCTTCTACTGAGTTTTCTGCATATTTTTAATTCTCAAAAATCCACGATTTTCAAAAATGTACAGAGAGCAATATTAGGGTTACGGTTTCGGTTCGATCGGATTTCTAACTCCGTCTACGCATCGCCTAAGGCTCTAGCTAGGCTCTGATACCACTCTCGGGTTCCTAGGCACTCTCAAGAGGTCTCACAAGGCATCAACCATGCCAATTTCAAAATTTACGGTGCCGAGAAACCCTAGACTACGGATCGTTAACTAGAAATCTAGGCGACCAAAGAAACTAGTTTACAACTAAACTAAAAGAACGGAAATACAACCTTTGTAGATCCGTTTCTCCACCTCCATAGCTCCATGATGAAGTCCTCTCCGCTGTCTAAATCGAACCATGACTCTAGCATCGGCTTCAACGAAGAAAAAGCGGGCTAGGTCATCGACGACGATGCCGAAGATGATCTACGTCGAGGCATCACTAGATCAAGCTCCACCTTCACCAAGCCATGAAAACTTATGAAGGAAACACCCTATACTACTTGGCAAGAGTTAGAGGATGAAGAAATAGGAAGTGGGTTCACTTTAGAATTGGATTTCTCACTCATTTTCATCAATCACCATTGATGAAGCAAGCTTTCTTCAAGTGAAGAAGAAGAAGAAGAAGATGAATATTATGATAAGTATTATGTAAAATGAATAATAAAATCAATACTTATCATATGGTAACCTTAGTTAGGTGTAAAGAATAGACTAGGGTTAAGTGGAATGGTTAGGGTTAAGCATGAGACAAAATGGTCACTAAGTCAAAGCTTCATGAAGCTTCATAATACAAACAAAGTTAGCAACCATTTTTCTCTTTATGCTTTTCATTTTCCATAAAGAATAAATCAATAAATAAATGAATAAGAAAATGAATGGAAAACCCTAACCATTACACAACCATGGTTTAATCTTTACACATGCTCAAGTTAGCATGTATCATCAAACATGATACAAACTTGTGTACAAAAGTATATCACATATACAATGTGCACAATCCAAGTGAGAAAATCCATTTAAAGTGAACCAATACTAGTTAATGCAAAGTAATATATATCAAATATATAATTATGCATTATATCTTTAAATCAACACTTGATTTAATGATCCGGTCATATCGCATATAACCGACTAGTATTCAATGTATCGGCTTATCGAATCAACCCTCGATTCGATAACTAGATTATATCGCATATAACCATTCGATACATTCATCGCGAGAATAGAATACGGTATCACATACACGCATTATTCTTGGTCCCGCACATATCTCATATGCGCTCCTATTTCGTTTCGCTTGAGCCAGGAAACCTCTGTGTAGGACTCTAAAGACTCGTCAATACGCCGGCAGCAGGTGATGATCATATCAAGCACCCACAAGCCGCAAGCGGTCTGCTAAATGTAACAGCCACCCGGGTATTAAGCGATCAGAAGATCGACGAGCAAGCCCGCTCACACTCCAGTGAATCCAACCAGTAACACTACCGTACAGTCCGGTCTGATCGTCTGATATGTCGCATATCTCTCCTAGGGGTGGTAAACGTCAGACCCCAATAGCTCGATAAGTCGTGTCGATATGAGGTCTATAACAGTTCGAGATACTACTGGTAACACTTACCAGTAAATCTCAGCAACCCTGGCCAGGGAATTCCGGTTATAGCCAATCGAACACAGCGCAACATCAACCCCCTATACCGGGAGAGACGAATCCCCTCCTATCGCTCATTGCCTCCATGTGACTCGGGACTGTACCCAAAAACCACCGTTTTGCACGCCCTCTTGGACGTGGTAAGGTGGAAATCAAAGCACAGTGGGAACCACACAAGACTCTATGATGATCTCGGGTCAACAGACTACTCTGTACCAGTGTCACCAGAGAACTGCCATCTGACGTGAGGTATAATACCATCTGGGAGTTCTCGGCGAGTCCGTCCAGTATACCCAGTCTCCACTGAGCACCCGTATATCATCTCTGATGTCAAACACCAATGGATATGGGATCATCCATCGCCCATCTGTATGGGTCGAGAAGGTATACGCTAGTCTACTCTGGTATATCGATGCCCCGTCTCGATACACGCACGACTAGGGACTTTGAAGGATGTACTTATAGACTACCATGTCCCCACTAGTATGATCCGCATCATAGTCCAGGTAGTCAAGTACACATCCTAAGGGCTTTACCAACATGTATCAGAGAGACAATCAGTGTACACGTTAAGGTAAAGATCAACCAGATAGCATACTATCATGTCGAGCAAGAAAGTCCTCCCTATATATGTCCCAGCATCCACTACAATATGCATCCTATGTATAGTAATGGCCTCTAGGGCATACATATAACTAACAGCTATATGTCAACGACAATTGGGATTGCGCATATTTACTTACGTTGATGACATGTGATGTTATGTGTTGCTGGATATGTTATATTGGATTGTCGTGTTTGAATAGCCGGGGTTTTTTTATGTGAGATGAGTGTTTTTCATTTTCATTCATGTAAAAACTTGTATGTAATATTCTTTTATTGGGGCACTTTCAGGTTGCGGAAGTTGTCACCTTTTGTATATTATTTACTTTTCTGCACTAGGATAGACCCAAGGAGGGGAGCATAAGTAACCGGATTCCAGGGTCCAGAGGGAGACCATCTCGAGGAGTCGAGTCCGGGTCTCCTAACCCTAGAATTGGTAGGGTTGCTTGCCGCTCTCGTAGGGGTCTAGGGGTGTGGGATTGGCTATTCATCACGACTGTGGAATCCGTGTTTTATACTGGCTCGTATTGAAAACACGGACGTCCTGGTATATCCAATATTTCATATGTTTCTTCTGCTGCGATATCTGTGATGTGATCATGTGATGTTCTGTGATAGATACAGTATATAGTATATATGATATATTATATAGACGTTACTTATGTTTTGCACCCGCACTAGCCCTGCCCTGCTCTGCCGTTAGTTACCTAACCTAACGGTGCACGAGGGGACATCCAGGCGAATGCGGATGGCATAAGTGTACGTCGTATTTATCTGTGATGTTTAGGTGATTTAAATGATGGGACTTCATTAATGTGATTAATAAAGAAAAGAAACCTAAGATGTTGTAGAATCAAATTTTAAACAAAACAGGTAGCTCAGTTCTTGCTTTGCATAGCGGTATATGTGATATATCCTGCACCTTATTCAATGAGGAACGGACCGAGATCCCTTCACCGGGAGTGACTCCTTTAGCAATAACTGGCAGATGCTATACACTCGGTTTGACTTTTGATTGCTTCTATAGTTTCTGCTTTGCACAGTGATATATATGATATATCCCGCACCTCATTCGACGAGGAAAGGGACGACGATCCCTTCATCGGGAGTAACCCCTTTAGCAAAACTAGAAAAGCCTCAAAATCACTCCATTTCAAAACTTCATTTGATTCTACAACGATATCAAGTTCATTACGCTCATGGTTTTCAGAAAAACATGCGTAGCCCTCCGTCAATTCAGATATGTAATATTCAGTATTCGTGCTACGGTTGTTTGGCATGCGTCATCGCGTAGTGTACGGTAGCTGATTATTACTTATCTGTAGCATGAGATGCGATTGGATTAAGGTATTCGTACGGCGTTGTTTGGCATGCGTCAAGGGTCGTACGGGTGGGTTTAATTCGATCACGAATTGTACGGGTTGAACTTGACTAGTGGACTATGGATTGTTTGGCATGCGTCAAGGTCATAGCACGCTAGGGGCAAAATATTATCGGGAATTTCAAGTGTTGAAATTTGCAATGAGATTGCATACCTTCTATGAGATAGTTGGATCCCGATACCCATTGCGAGTAAGAGTTACTTCTGGGAGAGTTTTACACATTGCGATTAGCTGATCAAGTAGGTGTCTAGAACGGTGTCAACGGGGTTACGCCTCTGGGAAAACGAGGTTTACATTAATTAGGTTCGTGCGAAAGCACGGGGGACCTCCCTCAAAGTACCGACACTGGCCTGGCTGAAAGATTGGCGAACTTGTAGTGTGTAATTAATCCCGGCTAGTCTTTCCTTTTAGGGTTTGAAGGAAGATTTGATAAAAACCAGTGGGAGCCATCCTGATTAGATAAGATAATAACCAATCGGATCTTGCACGAGCATACGCTAAAGTGTTTTCTTCTCTCTCTCTCCAGGTAGCGACCATTTCATGCCCTAATAAAGATAATAATATGGATGTATTGACCGAACCCGCATGTTATACTGTTCTGGGGAACGTTGGTTCCGTTCTTTCCTATAAGAGTTATAGGACTGAACAGGAAATAGGGGAATACCAGGATTCCCAATCCACCCGAATGAAGAAAGTACATGCTGATGCATTTTCTTCGGGTGTGTTCATTACAGAGAACTGTTTCTCCATTGGCCCTACGTCCTGGGTATTAGATACCGGGTCAGGATCCCATATATGTAATCAGTTACATGGGCTTAGAAAAGGTAGAGAACTTGGAGAAGGTGATAAAGACATTAGAGTTGGAAATGGTGCAATTGTTGCAGCTAAGACTGTCGGGGAATATCACCTTGTATTACCAACTGGTAATACATTGGTTCTGAACGAATGCTATTACATGCCGAACCTGATATGCAACATTATATCGGTTTCTTTGTTGAGCAAAGAGGGATATAATTTTGTATTACAGGACAATGTTATGAACATTTTCCGTAACCAAAAGTTGGTTGGATCAGGCACGTTGTGCAATGGCATTTATGTTCTAAATCAATCAACAGTTCTGAGCATAACAAACACACACAAGAGGAAGATTTCTGAACTGAACGAATCCTTCTTGTGGCATTGTAGACTGGGTCACATCAATGCGACA
The DNA here is from genome assembly GCA_030015575.1 of Agapanthus africanus. Classification (NCBI taxonomy): domain Eukaryota; kingdom Viridiplantae; phylum Streptophyta; class Magnoliopsida; order Asparagales; family Amaryllidaceae; genus Agapanthus; species Agapanthus africanus. The sequence continues at coordinate 431,238,465 of CM057337.1, forward strand.
CGACTAGCAAAGTTGCATAAGGATGGATATTTAAATCCGTTTGAATTTTCATCTTATGACACTTGCCAGTCATGTCTCAAAGGCAAGATGACCAAAACTCCGTTTACAGGACACGGAGAAAGAGTTACTGAACTCTTGGGACTGATACATAGTGATGTATGCAGTCCCATGTCTACACATGCCAGGGGTGGTTCATCGTACTTCATTACATTCACTGACGATCTCTCTAGATTCGGATATGTGTTCCTAATGAAACACAAATCAGAAGCTTTTGAGAAATTTAGAGAATATAAACAAGAAGTCGAAAACCAAACCGGAAAAAGTATTAAAATCCTTCGATCTGATCGAGGAGGTGAATACTTGAGCAATGAATTCCTGGACTTCCTAAAAGAGAATGGGATTCTCTCTCAGCTGACTCCTCCATATACACCACAGCACAACGGTGTATCTGAATGGAGAAACCGCACCCTATTAGATATGGTGCGCTCAATGATGAGTACAGCTGAGTTACCTATTTCCTTCTGGGGATATGCGCTTGAGACAGCCATTGACCTATTGAATAGAGTTCCTACCAAATCAGTGCCTACCACTCCATATGAGATATGGAAAGGGAAGAGACCACATCTTAATTATATTAAGATTTGGGGTTGTCCAGCCTATGTGAAAAGACAAAATCCGGACAAACTCGAGCAAGATCTGTCTTATGTAAGTTTATAGGATATCCCAAAAATTCACAAGGATATATCTTCTACCATCCCGAGGAACAAAAGGTGTTTGTTTCTCGACATGCCACTTTCTTAAAAAAAAGTTTTCTTATGAAACAGATAAGTGGCATTGAGGTAGAACTGGAAGAGGTTCCAGCGACACAAACTATAACAGAAGACTTGGTAGAACTAGAGGATTCAGTAGTACCCGACGAACCCCAGCCTCTCCGCCGATCTAGTAGGGTTCCTCGCCAACCTGAGAGATACTATGGTTTTCTCATGGATGGTGGGAGCGAGGATTGCATCATGGAGGATGATGACCCAACTAGCTTCGAGCAAGCCATCACGAGTAGGGACTCAGTGAAATGGCTGGATGCTATGCGGTCCGAGATGGAATCCATGTACACCAACAAAGTATGGACTTTGGATGTTGCTCCTGAAGGGGTAAAACCCATTGGGAGTAAAATGGATCTTCAAGAAGAAACTTGGTGTAGATGGGAAAGTGGAGACTTTCAAAGCTAGACTTGTTGCAAAGGGTTTTCGTCAAAGACCAGGTGTGGACTATGACGAAACCTTTTCTCCAGTGGCTATGCTTAAATCCATCCGGATCATGCTTGCCATCGCTGCATATCATGACTACGAAATCTGGCAAATGGATGTTAAGACCGCCTTTCTAAATGGTGATTTAGAAGAGTGCGTGTACATGACTCAGCCAGAGGGCTTCATAGACAGTGGGAGCAGCGGGAAGGTGTGCAAGCTGCTTAAATCCATTTATGGATTAAAGCAAGCATCGCGGACTTGGAACATCTGCTTTGACGTCGTTATCAAAGAGTTTGATTTCGTCAAAAACCCAGATGAACCTTGTATTTACAAGAAGGTGGCAGAGAGTAAGGTTGTCTTCCTCGTATTGTATGTGGACGACATACTCTTGATAGGAAATGATATTCCTATGCTGCAATCGGTCAAGCTCTTCTTATCACAAAGATTATCAATGAAAGATCTTGGTGATGCCTCCTGCATATTGGGAATTGACACCATACTAAAGAGGTTTAGTATGGAAGAATCCAAGTGTGGGAACTTGCCCACGATCTCTGGAGTCACTCTCTCCAAAGAGATGTCTCCCAAGACTGATTTGGAGAGAGTTCGCATTCAAGGGATACCCTATACTTCGGCAGTAGGCTCTATCATGTATGCGTTGCTATGTACCAGACCCGATGTTGCATACTCACTAAGTATAGTGAGCAGGTATCAAGCTGATCCTGGAGAGAGTCACTGGACAGCTGTGAAGAGCATTCTCAAGTACTTACGAAGGACTAAAGAGATGCTCTTGGTGTATGGTAACGGAGCACTCCAAGTGGAGTCCTTTACCGATTCGAGCTTCCAGAGTGATAAAGACGACTCTAAGTCGCAGTCGGGATTTGTCTTTACCCTTTACGGAGGGGCGGTTAGCTGGAAGAGTTCCAAGAAGGAAACCGTGGCAGACTCGACGATGGAGGCTGAATACATCGCTGCCAACGATGCTGCTAAAGAGGCTGTCTGGATCAAGAAGTTCATTACTGAACTTGGAGTGGTTCCATCCATTGAGCATCCAATACCTTTGTATTGCAATAACAATGGAGCGGTGGCTTTGGCCAAGGAACCCAGGTCCCATCAGCGATCCAGGCATATTCTGAGGCGGTATCACCTGATCCGGGAGATAGTTGATCGCCGGGAGATCGAGGTCAGGAGGGTTGACACGAAGAACAACATGGCGGATCCACTCACGAAGGCCATTCCCCAGATACAGTTTGAGAGACTCTTCGGGATGCTCGGTATGCGATACTACAGCAGCTGGCCCTAGTGCAAGTGGGAGATTGTTAGTTGTATGTATGCCCTAGAGGCCAGTATTGTACAGATGATGTATATTATATTGGATGCTTGGACATATATAGAGATGACTTTCTTGCTCGATATGATAGTATGCTATCTGGTTGCTCTTTGTCTTAACATGTTTACTAGTCTCTTTAAACTGTCTTGTAGTTACATGTTGATAAAGCCCTTAGGATGTGTACTTGACTACCTGGACTATGATGCAGATCATACTAGTGGGGACATGGTAGTCCATAAGTACATCCTTCAAGGTCCCTAGTCGTGGGTGTATCGAGACGGGGCATCGATATACCAGTGTAGACTAGCGTATACGCTTCTCGACCCATGAGATGGGCGATGGATGATCCCATATCCATTAGTGTTTGACATTAGAGATGGTGTACGGGTGCTCAGTGGAGACTGGGTACACTGGACGGACTAGCCGAGAACTCCCAGATGGTATTATACCTCACGTCAGATGGCAGTTCTCAGGTGACACTTGTACAGGTTAGTCTGTAGACCCGAGATCGTCATAGAGTCTTGTGTGATTCCCACTGTGCTTTGATCTCCACCTTACCACGTCCATGAGGGCGTGCAAAACGGTGGTCTTTGGGTACAGTCCCGAGTCACATGGAGGCAATGAGCGATAGGAGGGGTTTCGTCTCTCCCGGTATTGGGGGTTGATGTTGCGCTGTGCTCGATTGGCCGTAACAGGGAAGTCCCTGGCCAGGGCTGATCAGAGATTTGCTGGTAAGTGTTACCAGTAGTTTCTCGACCAGTTATGAGCCTCACATCAGCACAACTTATCGGTTATTGGGGTCTGACGTTTACCACCCCTAGACTTGATATGCGACATATCAGACGAATAGACCGGACTGTACGGTAAGTGTTACTGGTTGGATTCACAGGAGTGTGAGCGGGCTAGCTCGTCGATCTTCTGATCGCTCAATACCCGGGTGGCCGTTACGTTTAGCAGACCGCTTGCGGCTTGTGGGTGCTTGATATGATCATCATCTGCTACCGGCGTATTGACGAGTCTTTAGGGTCCTACACAGAGGTTTCCTGGCTCAAGCGAAACGAAATAGGAGCTTATATGAGATATGTGCGGGACCGAGAATAATGCGTATATGTGATACCGCATTTCATTCTCGCGATAAATATTTCGATTGGTTGTATACGTTATGACCTAGTTATCGAATCATTGATTCGATAAGTCGATACATTGGATACTAGTCGGTTATGTGCGACATGACCGGATCATTGAACCAAGTGTTGATTTAATGATTTAGTGTATAATTATATATTTGATATATTACTTTGCATTAACTAGTATTGGTTCACTTTAAAGGGATTTTCTCACTTGAAAAGCACATTGTATATGTGATATATTTTGTGTGCACTAGATTGTATCATGTTTGATGATACTTGCTCATTTGGTTAAGTGTAAAGAATTAAACTTTGGTTAAGTCAATGATTAGGGATTTTATTTATTCACTCATTTATTTAACCATTCTTTATTTATTTAAATGGATATATGAAAATAAAATGGTTTCCTTTTTTCATGAAGCATGTTGAAGCTTTGACTAAAGAGACCATTTTGTCTTCATGCTTAACCCTAACCATTCTCACTTACCATGATATATTCTCTACACTTGACCTTAGTTAGGATATGATAAGTATTGATTTATTTTTTCTATTTATGGATATACTTATCATATTCTTTCTTCTTCTTCATCATCTTTTTCTTCAAGAAAAGCTTAAGTCCATCAATGGCAACTTAAGAAAAAGTGAGAGAAATCCAAATCTAAAGTGAACCCACCTCCTATTTCTTCACCCTCTACCTCTTGCCAAGTAGTATAGGGTGTTTTCTTCACAAGTTTCACAACTTGGTGAAGTCGGAGCTTGATCTTTTGAAGCCTCGACGTAGATCATCTTCGGCACGAAGCCGACGACCTTGCTCGCCCATTTCTCCGATGAAGCCGATGCTTGAGTTCGGGATTCGAGACGAACAGCGAGAGGACATCTACGTGGAGCTAAGGAAGTGGATAACCGGATCTACAAAGGTAGTAGCTTCTTATCTTTAGTTAAGTTGTTAACTAGATTCGTATTTCGCCTAAAATTCTAGTCGACGATCCGTATTAGGGTTTCTCGGCACCCATAAAATTTGAAATTGCCATGGTTGATGCCTTGTGAGACCTCTTGAGAGTGCCTAGGAACCCTACAATACCTCCTCAGAATATGCCTGGATCGCTGATGGGACCTAGGTTCCTTGGCCAAAGCCACCGCTCCATTGTTATCACAATACAAAGGTATTGGATGCTCAATGGATGGAACCACTCCAAGTTCAGTAATAAACTTCTTGATCCAGACAGCCTCTTTGGCAGCATCGTTGGCAGCGATGTATTCAGCCTCCATCGTCGAGTCTGCCACGGTTTCCTGCTTGGAACTCTTCCAGCTAACCGCCCCTCCGTAAAGGGTAAAGACAAATCCCGACTGCGACTTAGAGTCGTCCTTATCACTCTGGAAGCTCGAATCGGTAAAGGACTCTACTTGGAGTTCTCCGTTACCATACACCAAGAGCATCTCTTTAGTCCTTCGTAAGTACTTGAGAATGCTCTTCACAGCTGTCCAGTAACTCTCTCCAGGATCATCTTGATACCTGCTCACTATACTTAGTGAGTATGCTACATCGGGTCCGGTACATAGCATCGCATACATGATAGAGCCTACAGCCGAAGCATAAGGTATCCCTTGCATGCGAGCTCTCTCCAAATCAGTCTTGGGAGACATCTCTTTGGAGAGAGTGACTCCAGAGATCGTGGGCAAGTTCCCACGCTTGGATTCTTCCATACTAAACCTTTTTAGTACGGTGTCAATGTACTTGGATTGGGACAATCCCAAAATCCGTTTGGATCTATCTCTATAGATCCTAATTCCCAATATGCAGGAGGCATCACCAAGATCTTTCATCGAGAATCTTTGTGATAAGAAGATCTTGACCGATTGCAGCATAGGAATATCATTTCCTATCAAGAGTATGTCGTCCACGTACAATACGAGGAAGACAACCTTACTCCCTGCCACCTTCTTGTAAATACAAGGTTCATCTGGGTTTTTGACGAAATCAAACTCTTTGATAACGACATCAAAGCAGATGTTCCAACTCCGCGATGCTTGCTTTAATCCATAAATGGACTTAAGCATCTTGCACACCTTTCCGCTGCTCCCACTGTCTCCGAAGCCCTCTGGCTGAGTCATGTACACGCACTCTTCTAAATCACCATTTAGAAAGGCGGTCTTAACATCCATTTGACAGATTTCATAATCATGATATGCAGCGATGGCAAGCATGATCCGGATGGATTTAAGCATAGCCACTGGAGAAAAGGTTTCGTCATAGTCCACACCTGGTCTTTGACGAAAACCCTTTGCTACAAGTCTAGCTTTGAAAGTCTCCACTTTCCCATCTACACCAAGTTTTTTCTTGAAGATCCACTTGCTCCCGATGGGTTTTACCCCTTCAGGAGCAACATCCAAAGTCCATACTTTGTTGGTGTACATGGATTCCATCTCAGACCGCATAGCATCCAGCCATTTCACTGAGTCCCTACTCGTGATGGCCTGCTCGAAGCTAGTTGGGTCATCATCCTCCATGATGCAATCCTCGCTTCCACCGTCAATGAGAAAACCGTAGTATCTCTCAGGTGGACGAGAAACCCTACTAGATCGGCGGAGAGGCTGGGGTTCGTCGAGTTCTACTGAATCCTCTGGTTCTACCAAGTCTTCTGTTACAGTTTGTGTTGCTGGAACCTCTTCCAGTTCTACCTCAATGCTACTTGTCTGTTTCATAAGAAAACTCTTTTCTAAGAAAGTGGCATGTCGAGAAACAAACACTTTTTGTTCCTCGGAGTGGTAGAAGATATACCCTCGCGAATGTTTGGGATATCCAACAAACTTACATAGAACAGACCTTGCCTCGAGCTTGTCCGGATTTTGTGTTTTAACATAGGCCGGACAACCCCATATCTGAATAAAATTAAGACATGGTCTCTTGCCATTCCATATCTCATATGGAGTGGTAGGCACCGATTTGGTTGGAACTCTATTCAATAGGTATGCAGCAGTCTCCAGTGCATATCCCTAGAAGGAAATAGGTAACTCAGCTGCACTCATCATAGAGCGCACCATATCTAATAGGGTGCGATTTCTCCGCTCCGATACACCGTTGTGCTGTGGTGTATAAAGAGGAGTAAGCTGAGAGAGAATCCCATTCTCTTTTAGATAATCTCTGAATTCGTTACTTAAGTATTCTCCTCCTCGATCAGATCGAAGGATCTTAATACTTTTGCCCGTTTGGTTCTCTACTTCTTGTTTATATTCTCTAAATTTCTCAAAAGCTTCTGATTTGTGTTTCATCAGGAACACATATCCGAATCTAGAAAGATCGTCAGTGAATGTAATGAAGTACGAAGAACCATCCCTGGCATGTGTAGACATCGGACCGCATACATCACTATGTATTAGTCCCAAGAGTTCGGTTACTCTTTCTCCGTGTCCAGTAAACGGAGTTTTGGTCATCTTGCCTTTGAGACATGACTGGCAAGTGTCATAAGATGAAAATTCAAACGAATTTAAATATCCATCCTTATGCAACTTAGCTAGTCGTGTCGCATTGATGTGACCCAGTTTACAATGCCACAAGAAAGATTCGTTCAGTTCAGAACTCTTCCTCTTGTGTGTGTTTTGTAAATTGAGGACTGTATTTTGATTGAGAATGAATATGCCATTATACAACGAGCCTGATGCAATCAACTTTTGATATAGGAATATGTTCATAATATTATCCTTTACTACAAAATTATATCCTTCTTTACTTAATAAAGAAACAGATATAATGTTGCACATCATGTTCGTTATATAATAGAATTCATTTAGAATCAGTGTATCACCACTTGGTAATACTAGGTGATATTCGCCAACTGCTTTGGCTGCAACATTTGCCCCATTCCCAACTTGAACGGAATGATCACCTTTTCCCAGTTCTCTACCTTTCCGCAGCCCATGTAACATCTTACATACGTGGGATCCTGATCCGGTATCTAATACCCAGGACGTAGGGTGAACTGAGAAACAGTTCTCAATAACAAACACACCCGAAGATGATGCATCAACATGCATGTTCTCCGTTTGGGCGGTGTGAGAATCCAGATATTCTCGTATTTCATGTTCATTCTTATAACACTTATAAGATAGAACGGGTTCAACGTTCCCCTGCACAGTATAACATGCGGGTTCGGTCAATACATCCATATTATTATCTTTATTAAGGCATGAAATGGTCGCTACCTGGAGAGAGAGAGAAGAAAACACTTTAGCGTATGCTCGTGCAAGATCAGATTGGTTATTATCTTATCTAATCAGGATGGCTCCCACTGGTTTTTATCAAATCTTCCTTCAAACCCTAAACGGAAAGACTAGCCGGGATTAATTACACACTACAAGTTCGCCAATCTTTCAGCCAGGCCAGTGTCGGTACTTTGAGGGAGGTCCCCCGTGCTTTCGCACAAACCTAATTAATGTAAACCTCATTTTCCCAGAGACGTAACCCCGTTGACACCTTTCTAGACACCTACTTGATCAGCTAATTGCAATGTGTAAAACTCTCCCAGGAGTAACTCTTACTCGCAGTGGGTATCGGGATCCAACTATCTCATAAAAGGTATGCAATCTCATTGCAAATTTCAACACTTGAAATTCCCGATAATACTTTTGCCCCTAGCGTCCTGTGACCTTGACGGAGGCCAAACTACCCACAGGGCGCTAGTCAAGTTCAACCTGTCATTTCTTGATCGAATTAAACCCACCCGTACGACCCTTGACGGAGGCCAAACTACGCCGTACGAATACCCTAATCCAATCGCATCATATGCTGGCAGATAAGCACTAGTTAGCTACCATACACTACGCCTTGACGGAGGCCAAACTACCGCAGCATGAATACTAAGTAGTACTTATCTGAAATGACGGAGGGCTACGCAGGTTTTTCTGAAATCCATGAGCGTAATGAACTTGATATCGTTGTAGAATCAAAATGAAGTTTTGAAATGGAGTGATTTTGAGGCTTTTCTAGTTTTGCTAAAGGGGTCACTCCCGGTGAAGGGATCGTCGGCCCTTTCCTCGTCGAATGAGGTGCGGGATATATCATATATATCACTGTGCAAAGCAGAAACTATAGAAGCAATCAAAAGTCAAACCGAGTGTGTAGCATCTGCCAGTTATTGCTAAAGGAGTCACTCCCGGTGAAGGGATCTCGGTCCTTTCCTCATCGAATAAGGTGCAGGGTATATCATATATACCGCTATGCAAAGCAAGAACTGTAGCTACCTGTTTTGTTTAAAATTTGATTCTACAACATCTTAGGTTTCTTTTCTTTCATTAATCACATTAATGAAGTCCCATCATTTAAATACCTAAACATCACAGATAAATACGACGTACACTTATGCCATCCGCATTCGCCTAGATGTCCCCTCGTGCACCGTTAGGTTAGGTAACTAACGGCAGAGCGGGGCAGGGCTAGCGCGGGTGTAAAACATAAGTAACACCTATATAATATATCATATATACTATATACAGTATCTATCATAGAACATCACATGATCACTTCACAGATATCGCAGCAGAAGAAACATATGAAACATTGGATATACTAGGACGTCCGTGTTTTCAATACGAGCCAGTATAAAACACGGATTCAACGGTCGTGATGAATAGCCAATCCCACACCCCTAGACCCCTACGAGAGCGGCAAGCAACCCTACCAATTCTAGGGTTAGGAGACCGGGACTCGACTCCTCGAGATGGTCTCCCACTGAACCCTAGAACCCGGTTACTTGTGCTCCCCTCCTTGGGTCTATCCTAATGCGGAAAAGTAAATAATATACAAAGGGTGACATCTTCCGCAACGTGGATGTGCCCCAATAAAAGAATATTACATATAAGTTTTTACATGAATGAAAATGAAAAAACACTCATCTCACATAAAAAACCCCGGCTATTCAAACACGACGATCCAATATAACATATCCAGCAACACATAACATCACATGTCATCAGCGTATGTAAATATGCGCATCCCAATTGTCGTTGACATATAGCAACGAAACCGGCGATATCACATATTACACTTACGGTCACAGAAAAGAAAGTGTAAACATACAACAGTTGGAATCCGCAACCTCTTTAGACATCGCATGCCTAATCAAATGAAATACTTAGACATCACATGCCTAACAATTATAAACCCCGCATTTTAGTCCCATTATCGAAAACTCTTTTCAATATCAAATGAGACTAAACCGCTAGATTTATAACATTCATTCGGTTATCTCATAACTGTTTGTGAATTCCAATTATTGTATCCCATTCCGGATAAATAGAAAATATTAAACTTTCCGATCGAACATTCGAACGCCCAAGTTTTCCCGAAACCGTTCAACATATGAAATAGGTTCAAAGACATTCACTTCATGCCTCAGTACCAACGGTCCAGCCGTAGAAGGGTCAAGCCAACGCCTCACATGTGGCACGCCGTACTGCCCCAAACCCGAAGGTTCAAAGGGCAGTTCAGGACGGTCACATAATCGAGTTAAGGTTTGTTGTCTTCTAGAGGGACCATCACGTTACTTGCACTACTTAGAACGTTTTTAAACTACGGAAAAGTCCAACAATTGGAAATTTCCGGGCAGGGGAAAGATTGGGTATTTACATCCGGTCGAACTTTTTAACATATTCGAAAATTATCCGGAAAACCACACAGACAAAATTTGAAAATCCGATCGAATCAATGATTCCCAATACAACCCCAGAATACTCATCTGTAGAGTCACAATAAAAATACCCAGAAAATATAGCATTAAATTATATGAGTTACTGTGCAGAAATCACCAGACAAGGGGACAGTACGGCCGCGGAACCGCCGCACATGCCTATCTTGTGCCGCGGTGGAAAAATCGATTCAGGTCCTCGTATTTCACAGTAATTCAAATAACACCCTGCTTATTTTTCTGCATATTTTTAATTGACAAAAATCCAAATTTTCGGAAAATTTCCATAGAGCATTTTGGATTTTAGGGTTTCGGTTCGATCGGGTTTCAAACGTCGTCTAAACATCGCCTAAGGCTCTAGCTAGGCTCTGATACCACTGTAGGGTTCCTAGGCACTCTTAAGAGGTCTCACAAGGCATCAACCATGTCAATTTCAAATTTTACGGTGCCGAGAAACCCTAGACTAGATCGTTAACTAGAAGTTTAGGCGAAAAATGAAACTAGTTAACAACTTAACTAAAGGAGAGAGGTTACAACCTTTGTAGATCCGGTTCTCCACTTTCTTAGCTCCACGTAGGCGTCCTCTCGCTGTCCATCTCGAATCCCGAACTCAATCGTCGGCTTCATCGGAGAAATGGTCGGACTAGGTCGTCGGCTTCGTGCCGAAGATGATCTACATCGAGGCATCACAAGTTCAAGCTCCAACTTCACCAAGTTGTGAAGCTTGTGAAGAAAACACCCTATAATACTTGGCAAGAGGTAGAGGGTGAAGAAATAGGAGGTGGGTTCACTTTAGAATTGGATTTCTCTCACTTTTGCTCAAGTTGCCATTGATGGACTTAAGCTTTTCTTGAAGAAGAAGATGATGAAGAAAAAGAAAGAATATGATAAGTCTTTTAAAATGAAAATGAAATTGAAAACTTATCATAATCTTAACCATAGTTAAGTGTAGAGAATGAACTAGGGTTAGTTCAAATGGTTAGGGTTAAGCATGAGACAAGAATGGTGACTAAGTCAAAGCTTCATGAAGCTTCAATAAGAAACAAAGAAAGCCACCATTCTCATCTTTATCTTTTCCAAATAAATAAATAAACAAATAAATAAATAAATGAAAAGGCAAAACCCTAATCATCAACTTAACCATGGTTTAATTCTATACACTTAACCAAATGAGCAAGCATCATCAAACATGATACAAACACGTGCACAAAAGTATATCACATATACAACTTGCACATCAAGTGAGAAAATCCATTTAAAGTGAACTAATACTAGCTAATGCAAAGTAATATATCAAATATATAATTATACATTAAATCATTAAATCAACACTTGATTTAACGATCCGGTCATATCGCATATAACCGACTAGTATCCTATGTATCGGTTTATCGAATCAATCCTTGATTCGATATCTAGGTTATATCGAATATAACCAATCGATACATCCATCGCGAGAATGAAATACGGTATCACATACACGCATTATTCTCGGTCCTGCATATATCTCATATGCGCTCCTATTTCGTTTCGCTTGAGCCAGGAAACCTCTGTGTAGGACTCTAAAGACTCGTCAATACGCCGGTAGCAGATGATGATCATATCAAGCACCTACAAGCCGCAAGCGGTCTGCTAAACGTAACGGCCATCCGGGTATTGAGCGATCAGAAGATCGACGAGCTAGCCCGCTCATACTCCTGTGAATCCAACCAGTAACACTTACCATACAGTCCGGTCTGTTCGTCCGATATGTCGCATATCAAGTCGAGGGGTGGTATACGTCAGACCCCAATAACCGATAAGTCGTGCCGATATGAGGCTCATAACGGGTCGATAAACTACTGGTAACACTTACCAGCAAATCTCTGATCAGCCCTGGCCAGGGACTTCCCTGTTACGGCCAATCGAGCACTACGCAACATCAACCCCCAATACCGGGAGAGACAAAACCCCTCCTATCGCTCATTGCCTCCATGTGACTCGGGACTGTACCCAAAGACCACCGTTTTGCACGCCCTCATGGACGTGGTAAGGTGGAGATCAAAGCACAGTGGGAATCACACAAGACTCTATGACGATCTCAGGTCTACAGACTAACCTGTACAAGTTTCACCTGAGAACTGCCATCTGACGTGAGGTATAATACCATCTGGGACTTCTCGGCGAGTCCGTCCAGTGTACCCAGTCTCCACTGAGCACCCGTATACCATCTCTGATGTCAAACACCAATGGATATGGGATCATCCATCGCCCATCTCATGGGTCGAGAAGCGTATACGCTAGTCTACACTGGTATATCGATGTCCCGTCTCGATATACCCACGACTAGGGACCTTGAAGGATGTACCTATGGACTACCATGTCCCCACTAGTATGATCTGCATCATAGTTCAGGTAGTCAAGTACACATCCTAAGTGTACATGTTAAGATAAAGAGTAATCAGATAGCATACTATCATATCGAGCAAGAAAGTCATCTCTATATATGTCCAAGCATCTAATATAATATACATCATCTGTACAATACTGGCCTCTAGGGCATACATACAACTAACAACTAGCATATAAGCCAAGTACACTAATATCATGTTTAAACTATTAGCTAACAACCTATGTCAAATGAAATAGTATTTTCTAAAGTGTTCGTGACATGGCAATTACCGATGAAGATGTGTGTGAGCCGGCAAGTAAGTGTACGTGGTACATACGCGTCATCGGTAATGGTGCTAGTGTCCTAACAGCATGATATTAATAATGCAATAAGAAATTATAATATAAGTATGCGATGCAGAGCGAACAGTAAAAGTGAGCGGGAGCTGAATACTAGACGCAACTATAACTAATCTGCACTAATCTAATATAAGTCCTACAAATGGTGCCTTTTGAAATAACACGAATCATGGGGTTTTGAAAATAGGGGCTACGGTGTTTTTAAGAAAAGATACGTTTTTGAAATATCCGTAGAATCCCTTGACCTGTCTTTTAAAATACGCATGATTCGTAAGTTTTGAAATAGGTAAGAATCGAATCTAATCTAACAACTAAACTAAACTAAAGGGCTAAGCTAACAAGCTGGACTACAGGTAAGGAAACCGCCTAACATCTGAGTCGATACATATACATACCTGTATATATATTAGTCGGTGATCCCGCCTCAATAATATCATATCCGATACCATATCTATAATCAGACATCCTAAGTCAAGAGTGCGGATCAATCATCAAGATATAGCTCGTACGTAAATCCATCATACGGCATCCCCAATTCTGGGTACGGGTCAATATCACATTCATCATACTATTCACCTGGTATCCTCTTTATCAAATATCATGATCGGGTACTGATCTACGTCTAGTACAATACTGATATCGCCTAAGTATGCATGCACGTGTGTAAAACACAACGTCAAGGACCCGCTACAACGTCATGTCGTATCTCAAATACGAACCCTGCTATATCACCGATCTCACGGCCTCAAATCAAATCTCATCGACTCATCATAAATCCCAAGTACTATCCTCAAATCCGTATGTGAACACACAGTCCCATACCTATGTGAACACATAACTATATATTCCCGAATAAGCACAAAAAAAAGAAGAAAGTATGCAAGTATGGGTAGGTGTGTGCAAGTGTGGTGCGACCGCTACTCTAGGGTTTCGCGACACTCGATCGTCCAAGAACACCAAATATTCATATTTATCATCAATAACTCAAACAATATAAAAACAATATATAAACAATATATATGTGTGTGTATACGTGTCCGTATACATCACCACGAACTGCGGGGGTGATATACGCCATCCACCCGACTTCTCCCCGTAGATATAAATCTACTCACCTGGTCCTCGCTCGCCAGTGCTGACGTCGCCACGCGCTTGCTGGTCGTCTCGAAGTCCACATGGGGAACCTACATATCATAACGCACCATATCGCATTAAAATCCGACTCATGACCAAAACGACGCACGAATCCCACATAGGTCAAAACCTATGGTTGCTTTCACAAATCGACCCAAAAACCCTCGACGTCGGCGTACAAATGCCAAACCATCGAGAAAGCTCCCAACACACTCATTTGTACAATTACAAGCACTAACTATAATATAAAATAGCTTAAAATTCACCAAAACCCCAATTTCACTTAAAAAGTCATTTTTCCGAAAAATCTAGCAAGCACAATTCGCCGTTTTTGTACAAAACATGATGTTTAAATGAATGTAGCGGCCAATATACTTATTAAATATCTTAAATAAGTCATATAAATCATTTCCATAATTTACTCTCATCGCTTTCATTAAACCCAAAAACCTAGTTTGCAACAATTAAGTAATTTGGACAATTTACAAATAACAATTGCAATTTAACACCAAAACTAGGTTTTACATATTTTAAGATGTCAAACTATACATTGCATTCTTAATGATGTAATAAAAACCTTAATGGAAATCACAACCCTTACTAGATTTTTATTTAATCTAATGCAATAACTAAAGATCTAGTAAGCAAAATAGCTTTTAAATTGGGCAATTTAAAAGTGGCAATTTGTAAGAAAGCAACTAGCTTAGATTTGCACATGTCATAGCATGTAAATCTACCCATCACAAACATAATCAAGTGTTAGAAACCCTAATTTAATTCAAAACCCTTCTTGAATATCCTAGCTTGCAATTAACAACTAATTAACACTTACTTAAAATTTTATATTAGAACAAGTATCAATAAGAATAGAGTTATACCTCAAGCTAGTTTAAAAAGAGATCCCTACTTGCAAACAAAACTTAGCCCCAAAAGCCATCTTTCTCCAAGGATTCAAGCTTGAATTGGCCAAGGAATAATGGGTATGTGTTGGATTTGGGATTGGTGATGTTTTTATTTGGATTTTGATGAAATTTTGTGGATTTTAGAGGTGAAAATGTGAGGATTTTGGAGAGGGGGGAGGGCTGCAGCAGCTGGCCGAAAATGAGGGGGTGAGAGAGTGTGGGTGTGAGAGTGAGAGTGGGTAGAAAAGTCCATGCCTCAAGTCAACTAACACCATACCTCTTATCTCCTCATTTTCCTCCATTTTAAGATTTCCTTATATAAATTTTGAGAACAAAAATAAGTGGGGACTTGGGAAAATGGTAGGCTGCTGAAAAATTTAGCCAAGTAAGGGAATTAGTGTAGTGTGTGAGATCAAGTAAAGAAATGCCCCCCAATTAAAACACCCATTAACTCATTTCTTAATTAATTCCACAAATTAAGCCTTTTTCTTCGATAATTTCTAAACCGTTTTGGCAAACATTTTCATTTCAAAAACCACATGATAAAATTTTATTTAAAGTTTTATGATGCACAAAATTTGTTTCAACTCATTCCAATTTGTAATTTTCCCTAATTAAATGTATTAGTGACGGCTTAAAATAATAATAAAATAATTTTTTTCAGAAAATTTGAAATTTCCCCAGTGGCTCAATAACCACCAAATACTAGCAATTACATAGCTAGAATATGTATATTTAATTTTTATAATAAGATATTTGTATTTTGACTTTTTACAGAAAACCACCTTATTTTACCGTTTTTTTCGAAATTTCACTGAAACGATTTTCAAAACGTTACAAAAACGAAATAGGAGCGCATATGAGATATGTGTGGGACCGAGAATAATACCAGTATGTGATACTGAATTATATTCTCGCGATTCGTATCATCGGACGGTTATATAAGATATATCCGGGTTACCGAATCAAATGTTGATTCGATATATTGATACACTTGATATTAGTCGGTTATATGCAATATGACGGGATCATTAAATCAAGTGTTGATTTAATGATTTAATGTATAATTATATATTTAATATATTACTTTACATTAACTAGTATTTGTTCACTTAAGATTGATTTTCTCACTTGATGTGCACAAGTAGTATATGTGATATATTTTTGTGCACTTGATTGTATCATGTTTGATGATACATGCAAACTTGGGTGTGTGTATGCTATACACCATGTTTAGTTAATGGTTAGGGTTTCATTTGCCTTATTTATTTATTTTATTTATTTACTTTTGGCAAAAATAAAATGGTGGTTATCTTTGTTTTATGCAAGAAGCTTCATGATGCTTCATGCATCTTTGAAAAAGTCTACCATTTTGTTTTATCCTTAACCTAACCATTTACCTAAACCCTAGTTTATTCTCTACATTAGTTACACTCACCCATGGTTGCTAAATGATAAGCTTCACTTGAATTTTCATTTTCATATAATTCTTTTTCTTTCTTTTTTCTTCTTCTTCTTCACGAACAGAAGAAACCATTGCAAGAAAATTCCAAGTGATGAATCCAAGTGAGAAATCTAAATCCAAAGTGAACCCACTTCCTATTTCTTCATCCTCTACCACTTGCCATATAGTAGAGTGTGTTATCTTCACATGTTTCATGACCTAGTGAAGATGGAGCTTGAGTTTGAGTCGCCTCGACATAGATCATCTTCGGCATCGAAGTCAACGACCTAGCCCGCCCATTTCTCCGATGAAACCGACGCTAGAGTCCGGGATTCCAATGATCGCAGCGGAGGGACGTCAACACAGAGCTAGAGAAATGGAGGACTGGATCTACAAAGGTTGTAGTCACTTTCACTTAGTAGCTAAAGTAGTTTACTTGCTTGTTTCGCCTTACCTCTAGTTAACGATCTAGTATAGGGTTCTTTGCCACATGGAAAATTTTAATTTTGGCATGGTTGATCAGTTGTAGAACCTCATGGGTGTGCCTAGGAACCCTACAGTGGTATCAGAGCTTAGCTAGAGGCTTAGGCGAAGTGTATACGATGTTAGAAACCCGATCGAACCCCGAAACCCTGAATTATAGCCTTCTCTGTACAATTTTCAAAACTGTGGATTTTTCTTAATTAAAAATGCTCAGAAAATAGAGCAGGAAATTCTAAGAATAACTGAAGAAAATGGCAACCTAACTCTACTGTACCGCCGCGGAACCGTGCCCTTACCCTACTTTTTGCGGCGGCTCCGCGGCCGTTTATGATGATTGAGTGCTCCATTTTCATCAGTTACCTCCGTAGCAGTTTCCTCTGTTCTCTGGGAATTTTTAATCTGTGCTCAACAGTTGAGTTTTCTGGGTTGTATTGGGAGTTCGTAGATTCGATCAGATTGTCTAATTTTGTCTATGTGTTTTTCCGCGTAATTTTAGAACATGTTAAAAAGTTCGACCGGATATAAATACCCACTTTTTCCCCTGCCGGGAAATTTCCAAGTATTAGATCTTTCCGTAGTTTAAAGACGTTCTAAGTAGTGCAAGTAACGCGATGGACCCTCTAGAAGACAACAAACCTTAACTCGATTATGTGACCATCTTGAACTGCCCTTTGAACCTTAGGGTTTGGGGCAGTATGGCGTGCCACATGTGAGGCGTTAGCTTGACCCTTCTACGGCTGGATCGTTGTTACTGTGGCATGAAATGGATGTTTTTAAAATTATTTCAAGTGTTGAGCTGTTTCGGGAAAACTTGGGTGTTTTGATTGTTCGATCGGAAAGTTTAACATTTTCTATTTATCTGGAATGTGATACAATATTTGGAATCCACAAATAGTTATGAGATAACTGATTTGAAATGTTATAAATCTAGCAGTTTAGTCTCACTTGATCGGTTGCCACGGGATTTTGATATGATCAAAAGTCCATCGCAATCACGTTGCGTACGCGGATACTCGCCGGTAAACTTAATAGATAGCCACGCCCCATAGCCCCGACCAAGTGACTGTAGGAGAACCCCGTCGCCGAAAGCATCCATTCGGGTGCTCGCGGCAGCGGTGTTCCGCCTTAGTGCACTTCGTCGACGGTATCGGGGGTGCGGCCATCTACTGAAGTTTGCGACGAGCATTCGTTCAGGATGTCGGGAATCTTGTTGAATTGCCCGACTTGATATTGAAAAGATTTTTCGATAATGAGACTAAAATGCGGGGTTTATAATTGTTAGGTATGCGATGTCTAAGGAATTCATTTGGTTAGGCATGCGATGTCTAAAGAGGTTGCGGATTCCAACTGTTGTAGTTTTACACTTTCTTTTCTGCGACCGTAAGTGTAATATGTGATATCGCTGGTTTCGTTGCTATATGTCAACGACAATTGGGATGGGCATATTTAATTACGTTGATGACATGTGATGTTATGTGTTGCTGGATATGTTATATTGGATCGTCGTGTTTGAATAGCCGGGGTTTTTTTTATGTGAGATGAGTGTTTTTCATTTTCATTCATGTAAAAACTTGTATGTAATATTCTGTTATTGGGGCACTTCCAGGTTGCGGAAGATGTCACCGTTGATGTATATTATTTACTTTTCCGCATTAGGATAGACCCAAGGAGGGGAGCACAAGTAACCGGGTTCTAGGGTCCAGTAGGAGACCATCTCAGGAAGTCGAGTCTAGGTCTCATAAATCTAGAATATGTAGGGTTGCTTGCCGCTCTCGTAGGGGTCTAGGGGTGTCGGATTGGCTATTCATCACGACCGTGGAATCCGTGTTTTATTCAGGCTCAAAATAAAACACGGACGTTCTAGTATATCCAATATTTCATATGATATTTTCTGCTGCGTTATCTGTGATGTGATCATACGATTTGTTCAGATAGATATTGTATATAGTATATATGATATATTATATAGACGTTGTTTATGTTTTACACCCGCGCTAGCCCTGCCTCGCTCTGGCGTTAGTTACCTAACCTTACGGTGCAGACGGGACATTGAGGCGAAGGCGGATGGCATAAGTGTACGTTATATTTATCTGTGATGTTTAGGTGGACTTAAATGATGGGACATTCATTAATGAGATTATTGAAAGAAAATAAACCTAAAAGATGTTGTGGAATCGAATTTCAAAATAAAATCAGGTAGCTACAGTTCTTGCTTTGCATAGCGGTGTTCCTTATAGAGCATCCTGCACCTTATTCGATGAGGAAAGGGCCGACGATCCCTTCACCGGGAGTGACCCCTTTAGCAATAACTGGCAGTTGCTACAACCCTCGGTTTGTCTTTTGATTGCTTCTATAGTTTTTGCTTTGCACAGCAGTATATATGATATATCATGCACCTTATTCGATGAGGAAAGGGCCGACGATCCCTTCATTGGGAGTGACCCCTTTATCAAAACTAGAAAAGCCTAAAAAACACTCCATTTAAAACCCATTTGATTCTGCAACGAGATCAAGTTCAAAGCGTTAAAGGTTTTCTTAAAAACCATCCGCAACCCTCCGTCATTTTAGGAAGTAGAGCACTTAGTATTCGTGCTGTGTTTGTTGACCATAGTCAAGGCACAGTGTACGGTAGCTAAGTGATGTCTTCCTATACCGCATATGATGCGATTATTTAGGATAGTCGCGTGACTTTGTTGACCTTAGTTAAGGGTCATGAGGGTGGGTCTAACTAATCACGAAATGACGGGTAGAACTTGACTAGTGCTTATGATTTGTTGACCATAGTTAAGGTCATAAGTGCTAGGGGTAAAAACTATTATCGGGAGTTTCAAGTGTTGAAATTTGCAATGAGATTGCATACCTTCTATATGATAGTTGGATCCCGATACCCACTGCGAGTAATTGTTACTCCTGGGAGAGTTTCGCACTTTGCAATTAGCCGATCAAGTAGATGTCTAGAAAGGTATCAACGGGGTTACGCCTATGGGAAAACGAGGTTTACTTTAATTAGGTCCGTGCGAAAGCACGGGGAACCTCCCTCAAAGTACCGACACTGGCCTGGCTGAAAGATTGGCGAACTTGTAGAGTGTAATTAATCCCGGCTAGTCTTTCCTTTTAAGGTTTGAAGGAAGATTTGATAAAAACAGTGGGAGCCATCCTGATTAGATAAAATATATAACCAATCTAATCTTGCAAGAGCGCACGCAGAGTGTTTTCTTCTTTCTCTCTCCAGGTAGCGACCTGTCACGCCTTAATCAAGATAATAATATGGATGTATTGACCGAACCCGCTTGTTATACTGAGCTGGAGAACGTTGGTCCCGCTCCAACTTATAATTGTTATAAGACCGAGCAGGAAATAGGGGAATACCAGGATTCCCATGCCGCCCAAACGAAGAAAGTGCATATGATTCATCTCCTTCGGGTGTGTTCATTATAAAGAACTGTTTCTCAGTGTCCTCTACGTCCTAGGTATTAGATACCGGATCAGGATCCCGCAAATGTAATCCATTACATGGGCTACAGAAAGGTAGAGAACTGAGAACAGGTGATAAGTTTCATGAGACAGAAAACGGTGCAAGTGTTGCAGCCAAGTCTGTTGGTCACTGTCACCCTGTATTACAAATACATTGATTCTGAACAAATGTTATCAGATACCAAACTTGACATACAAAATCATATCAGTCTCTTTATTAGTAAAGAAATGATAAAATTTTGTATTGTTGGATAATGTTTTGAACATTTCCTATTTCAAAAGTTGATCGGTTCAGGCATGTTATCTAAAAGCATTGACGTTCTAAATCAAACTACAATTCCTAGTATACATAACACACACAAGAGGAAGAGTTCAGAAATGAACGAATCCTTCTTGAGGCATTGTAGACTAGGTCATATCAATGCGACCCGACTGGCTGAAGTTACATTTTAGATGCATATTTAAATCAGTTTGAATTTACATCTTGTGAAACTTGCCAGTCATGTCACAAAGATTAGATGACCATAGCTATGTTTATTGGAAACAGAGAAAGAGTTAGTAGACTCTTGGGACTGATAGATGATGATGTATGTAAGGTCCCCTGTCTGCACATACCAGGACCGGTTCTTTATACTTCATTATATTCTCTGATAATCTCTCAAGATTCAGCCATATGTTCCTGTTGAAACATAAGTCCGAAGCTTTTGAGATATTCACAGAATATAAGTCAGAAGTAGAGAACCAAAATTCGGGTATAAGTATTATGTCCTATGATAAGATCAGGGAGGAGAATACTTGTGCATGGAATTCCTGGACTACTCTAAAGGAGAATGAGATTCTCTCTCCGTATTACTCCTCTGAATATACCACAGCACAACGGTGTATCGGGGAGGAGCAACCGCACTATATTAGATATGGTGTGCTCTATGATGAGTACTACTGAGTTACCTATTTCCTTTTGGGGGTTGTGCACTTGAGAAGTTGCATACCTATTGAATTGGATTCGAATCAAATCAGTGCCTACCACTCCATATAAGATATGGTATGGGAAGAGCCTATCTCTTAAGTAAGTTAAGATTTGGGATTGTCCGGCCTATGTCAAAAGCAAAATCCTGACAAGATCGAGACTAGTTCAGTTCTGTAGAACTGGAAAGGTTCCAGCTATACAAACTACAGCTAATGATTTGATAGAACCAAACAATTCTATAGTCCCCAACGAACCTCGGCCTCTCCGCCGATCTAGCAGGGTTCCTCATCCGCCTGAGAGATACTTCGGTTTCTCGATGACAGTGGGAGCGAGGATTGCATCATGAGATGATGACCTAACTAGTTTCGAGCAGGCCATCGCTAGTAGGGACTCTGTAAGAATGGCTGGATGCTTAGCAATCTGAGATGGAATCCATGTACACCAACAAAGTATGGACTTTGGTTGCTATATCTGAAGGGTTAAATCCCCATCAGGAGCAAGTATATCTTGAGAAGATTACTTTGTGTAGATGGAAAAGTTGAGACTTTCAAAGCTAGACTTTTTAAAGCTTTTCGTCATCGACCAGGCGTGGATAATGATGAAACCTTTTCAAGGGACTATGCTTAAGTCCATCCAGATCCTACTTGCCATTGCTACATACCATGACTACAATATCTGGTGGTTGGATGCCATGACAACTTTTCTAAATAATAATTTTGAAGAGAATGTCTATAAGAACACAGCCAGAGGGCTTCGTAAACAGTGGGAGCAGCGGAAACATGTGCAAGTTACTTTACAGGATAAAGCAGGCATCGCGGAGTTGGAACATCTGATTTGATGTAGTAGTCAAATAGTTTGACTTCATCAAAATGGTAGATGAACCTTATACAGACAAAAAGGTAGTAGAGAGTAAGGTGGTCATCCTCGTATTGTACGTGGACAACATACTCTTGATAGGAAAATGAGTTTCCTATGCTACGAACAGTCAATCTCCTCTTATCACAAAGATTCTCCTTATAGGATAAAGGTGATACCTCCTAAATTTTGGGATTTGGATCTATGAGATAGATCAAAATGGATATTAGGGTTCTCACTAGGTTTAGCGATATGGTATCAATCGATCCTGGGGAGAATCACTGGAAAAGTTCCAGGCTGATAAGCACGACTGAATGTCAGTCACAGGTATTGTCTTTACCCTCAGTAGAGGAACGGTATGTTGGAAGAGTTCCAAGCTAGATACCGTGGCAAACTAGACGATAAAGGCTGGTAACATCGAGATTAAAGATACTACCAAAGAGTCAGTTTGGGTGTATATTAGTTCATAAGATGAACTAGGTTCCTACCATTGTGTGACAATGGAAGTGTGGCTTTGGCCCAGGAACCCCGGTCCCATCAGTGAACCAGACATATTCTGAGGCAGCATCACCTGATCGTGGAGATAGTTGATCTCCAGGGTGATCGAGGTTAGGAGAGTAGACTCAGAGGACAACACGGCGGATCCACTCACAAAGGATTTTTCCCAGAGATAGACTTATATGGGATGGTTGAGTATTAGATACTACAACCACTGCTACAGATGGCCCTAGTGCAAGTGGGAGATTGTTAGTTATATGTATGCCCTAGAGGCCATTACTGTTCATCGGATGTATATTGTAGTGGATGCTGGGAAATATATAAGTAGGACTTTCTTGCTCGACATGATAGTACGCTCTCTGGTTACTCTTTATCTTAACATGCATACTTACTGTCTCTCTATTACATGTTGATAAAGCCCTTAGGATGTGTGCTCGACTTTTAGGACTATGATGTAGATCATACTAGTGGGGCCTGGGTAGTCCATGAGTACATCCTTCAATGTTCCTAGTCGTGGGAATATCGAGACGGGGCATCGATAATCCAGAGTAGACTAGCGTATATCTTCTCGACCCATGTGATGGGCGATGGATGATCCCATATCCATTGGTGTTTGACATCAGAGACGGTATGCGGGTGCTCAGCGGAGACTGGGTACACTGAACGGACTCGCCGAGAACTCCCAGATGGTATTATACCTCACGTCAGATGGCAGTTCTCTGGTGACACTGGTACAGCTTAGTCTGTTGACCTGAGATCGTCATAGAGAATTGTGTGTCTTCCACTGTGCTTTGATTTCCACCTTACCACAGCTCTACTGAGTCATGCAAACAGGTGGTTTTTGGGTACAGTCCCGATTCACATGGCGGCAATGAGCGATAGGAGGGGATTCGTCTCTCCCGGTATTGGGTGTTGATGTTGCGCTATGCTCGACTGGCCATAACTGGAAATCCCTGGCCAGGGTTGCAGTGATTTACTGGTAAGAGTTATCAGTAGTCTCACGCTTGTTATGTACCTTACATCGGCATGACTTATCAAGCTACTGAGGTCTGACGTTTACCACCCCTAGGCGAGATATGCGACATATCAGACGAACAGACCGGACTGTACGGTAAGTGTTACTGGTTGGATTCACAGGAGTGTGAGCGGGCTTGCTCGTTGATCTTCTGATCGCTCAATACCCGGATGGCCGTTACGTTTAGCAGACCGCTTGCGGCTTGTGGGTGTTTGATATGATCATCACCTGCTGCCGACGTATTGACGAGTCTTTAGAGTCCTACACAGAGGTTTCCTGGCTCGAGCGAAACGAAATAGGAGGGCATATGAGATATGTGCGGGACCGAGAATAATACCAGTATGTGATACTGAATTCTATTCTCCCGATTCGTATCATCGGACGGTTATATAAGATATAGCCGGGTTACCGAATCAAATGTTGATTCGATATATTGATACACTTGATATTAGTCGGTTATATGCAATATGACCGGATCATTAAATCAAGGGTTGATTTAATAATTTAATGTATAATTATATATTTGATATATTACTTTACATTAACTTGTATTTGTTCACTTAAGATTGATTTTCTCACTCGATGTGCACAAGTAGTATATGTGATATACTTTTGTGCACTTGATTGTATCATGTTTGATGATACATGCAAACTTGGGTGTGTGTATGATATACACCATGTTTAGTTAATGGTTAGGGTTTCATTTGCCTTATTTATTTATTTTATTTATTTACTTTTGGCAAAAATAAAATGGTGGTTATCTTTGTTTTATGCAAGAAGCTTCATGATGCTTCATGCATCCTTGAAAAAGTCTACCATTTTGTTTTATCCTTAACCTAATCATTTACCTAAACCCTAGTTTATTCTCTACATTAGTTACACTCACCCATGGTTGCTAAATGATAAGCTTCACTTGAATTTTCATTTTCATATAATTCTTTTTCTATCTTTCTTCTTCTTCTTCTTCATGAAGAGAAGAAACCATTGCTAGAAAATTCCAAGTGATGAATCCAAGTGAGAAATCCAAATCCAAAGTTAAACCACTTCCTATTTCTACATCCTCTACCACTTGCCATGTAGTAGAGTGTGTTATCTTCACAAGTTTCATGACCTAGTGAAGATGGAGCTTGAGTTTGAGTCGCCTCGACGTAGATCATCTTCGGCATCGAAGTCAACGACCTAGCCCGCCCATTTCTCCGATGAAACCGACGCTAGAGTCCCGGATTCCGATGATCGCAGCGGAGGGACGTCAACACGAAGCTAGAGAAGTGGAGGACCGGATCTACAAAGGTTGTAGTCTCTTTCACTTAGTAGCTAAAGTAGTTTACTTGCTTGTTTCGCTTTACCTCTAGTTAACGATCTTGTATAGGGTTCTTTGGCACATGGAAAATTTTGATTTTAGCATGGTTGATCAGTTGTAGAACCTCATGGGTGTGCCTAGGAACCCTACACAGTTGACAGAGGCAGAGGAATCTCATTAGGATTATTGACAGTTGACTTTTTCTAAACCCTAATGAGAATGAGGAATATGATTAATAATAATGGTTAAGGATAATTGTTCCATGGTTAGGTTGACCATTTGACTTTGGTTGACCGTTTGACTTTTGTTGACCATTTGACCATGATCATTTCTTTTGCAAGATACTTCTTGATTCTTGCAAATTACATTAAATGTGAAATGATAATGGTCATTTCAACTAACCATCACAATTTTCTTTAGTTATTATTATTATTATTATTATTATTATTATTATTATTCTCATATGAGAGAATGGTTGTGTTTTTTGCTTGCTCTTTCTCTCTCATGAAAAGCTCTCCCTCATCCTCTCTCAAAGCTCTCTTCTTTCAAGTGTTGAAAAACATGAGCTTTGTGAGATAAAACCATCAAGACAACTCTCTACTCTTAGGGTTCTTAGTCTAGCAAGCCAAGCACTCTAGTTACCTCTTGGTTGAGGTAGGAGCTCAAGGTAGAGACCTTCGGGTGGATCTTTCTTCGGCAAAGAGAAGATGAAGAAGAGGAGTCGTTTACACCACTCCAAGGAGCAAGCTAGGAGGAGGACCACAACAAGAAGAGAAGGAGTTCAAGAACTAGGTATAACCATCTAACCTAATAGCTAGAACTCTATGTTAGTTTGTTAGTTTTGTTTAGCAAAGATCCTTTAAGGTTGGTCTATGTTACCTTGTGAGAAAAATTTGATTTTTGCCTATTTCGCCTCCCCGAAAGTACCGGGGTGGGTAACGTGGACCTAACACAGACCCGGTCACCCTAGATATCATAGTTTTATCTTCATGATATAGTTGACCTAGGAGTCGTTGTTTATTCGATTTCTATCTGTTGATATTTTTCTACTCACGAGTTGGCAACTCACTCCCGTTGTGCCACAGTTCTTACAGGTTGACTGCTTGGATCAGTAGCAGCTTCGCTGGCACACAATTGCATTCGGGTATTTTGCATTGGTAGGTGCGACACTTGTATCGTACCCACTCTTGTATCTATTTTTCATATTGTATCTAGTTAACTCCATCAATCAAAATTAGTCAATTGTATAAGTAATGAGACTTAGTAGGATTGTGGTTGCGAGACTTAGAGCGAGGGGTATTCCGCTACTTCTGGTTTTGATGTCTTGCTTATTTCTTTATCTTTTGTGGTGATCTTCGTCGTTGGGCGTCGTATACTTATATATATTGTCTTGCGTGGTTGTGATCCGCCGTTTGGCGAAGAGCTAGCTCCTGGTTAGGGATGCCTTTATTATCTTCATGTGTTTGCGGTTTTTGGATCAAAAAATACAAATGAGGTGCTGCCCAAATTTTTAAAAGACGAAACACGTTTTCAAACTAGCAAATTTCACTTGCATTTTCATGTCCCTTTTCTATGCATTAAGAAAACTTGATTTCAATATACCTTTATTTCAAAACCTCACCTCCTTTATTTTTCTTAAAAGGTTTAGATTTCTAGGTTTCAGCTTACTTGAATTCCGTTTCGCCTTTAGACGTTGCGTGATTCAAGTACTGGTCACGAGCTACTATTTCGGGTCGTGACAAAGTTGGTATCAGGGCGTTAGTTTTAACCTTTGTTCGAGTCTATGTTTGACTATGCGGAGTCTAGGGCGGGTATGTATTTCGGAACCTAGGCTTGACCTTACGGAACTTACACTTGAACTTGGGGGTATTAGACTCGAACTTTCGTTTCATAGGCTAACGCTGATTGATGGAGTAGGTAGCCTGAGTAGTGTGACGTACCGTACGTATGTTCCGCGGCATATTTACGATACGATGGTCCACATAAGAAACCTTAGGATGTATATATTTTGAGATCTGTGATTCTCTTCGTATCCCTTATTCTACATCCATTTGAGATCCTTGAGGTTATTTGTTCCATGATCATACTCTCATTGATGTTGTTCCTTCTTATGATAATGTATCCATTCTGGATATGTCGTTTCCTTTCATGCCGTTGATCTGCTTTCTTCGATACTCGATTGAGGTTCCTGTCACCATGGTTTGAGCACAGATTGAGTTGCTGCTAGTGTTGCGGTCAGGGTGAGCTCGTCTAGTACGAGGACTGACCAGTGTGGTTTCTGGTGACACGGGAACGTCTCGAGATAGTATTTATGTTGTGACCTCTCGGATGAGGCGAGTGTTTGGTTTTTACACCGGATGTTCGGGATACTAATCTAGCTGTCAGCTGCGAGAGGACTGTTGATGTACAGCATAACTCAAAGATATTGATGTCGTCTACCATGCAGACAGATGACCCAGCTGTTGCTGAGATTGATAGGATGTCGCTTCCAGAGCTTACGAGCTGAGATCGCCGGAGCTTCCAGGCAGAAATGCGGCAGATGATAGCTAGTCTACCCCGATTTGAGACGTGAAGGTGATTCATCAAATTGATGCGCCGACGCAGGCCCAGTTGAGTTGGAGATTTTCAGTGTGGAGAGTCTTACTCTGATCTAGAGCAGACCGATCCAGAGATGGCCGCTGATGTATCGCCTTTCCTGGAGGATTGAGGCATTGTTTAGCGTGCGGATGTAGGGTATTCGCATGTCGGCTAGGCGAAGTTTAAAAGTTCGAGCGATTTTCAGAAACACATTTTTCCCAAGTTTAAACTGTTCGGAGGAACATGCAGGTAATTCTGTGGTCCCTCTAGAAGAATGAAACCCTAACTCGACATGATGACCATGTAACCGCTTTGAACCTTAGGTTTTGTGGCAGTTTAGCGGTGCCATCAGTGAGGCTTAGGTTTTCCCTTCTACGGCTGGTCCAGAGGTGCTGTGGAATGTACCAGATATTTTTAGACTGCTCTCAGGTGTTGAGCCTTCGGGAAATTTTGGGACCTTGATGACTCGATCAAAAAAATTGACGTCGTCTAGATATCATGTGATAAGAGACCAGTAAGCTGACCAGCTTCGGATAGAGGAGCTCACCCTGATGCGTTGTGAGCTGATCGAGGACGGACGAGTGTTGAGTATTTCTCCGAGGGTTGGGACGAGTTCTCGAGGACATTTTCAGCCAGATATCTTCTACAGAGTGATGAAGATACAGAGTACGCGATTTCTAGTCCGTGTGAGAGACTTCGGATTGACCGTGGCTGAGAACAGTAGCAGTACGCAGATAGCAAGACGTGACGTCGAAGCGGACGATGATAAAGGCGAGTGCAGCCAGAGGTTCATGAGAGATGCTGACGGGCTGTTACTACTCCCCGTTGAGATTAGAGATCTGATATGTATATAGAGGCGTTGGGATACGGCCTGTTCCCGAGGGAAGGTGTGTGGAACACGCAGATGTCCAGAAAACGAGAAAAATTATGCAAGAGTACCAGCCTCCGTACAGTTCGGCATAGGCGAGATCGGAAGAGACTTTGAGCAGGATTCCTTCCGGGATACTGCTGCAATGAGAATTGCACCCAGGATCAGATGTGTCACATGTATTCAGAGAGCCTGAGGCCGACGCCAGTGACGTGCTACATTACGAGTGGTCGTGATGATTTACCGGGAGATGACCAGAGAAGTGCCAGAATGGAATCGTCCCCGTTAGCACACCTGACAGGGACGATGAGCCGATGAATTGCGAGATTGGTAATCTGAGGAGAAGATGAGTACCCAGAGACAGAGGACGCCAGACCGTGAGCAGGAGGCGAGCGGATATTCATGTTCTGCCAGTTTTGGGCGCACCGATTCATTTTTCGACATTATAGGAGGTGTACCTTAATGTCCTTTGTAGCGATTTGCATTTGTGATCTGAGTATCATGCTTATATCGCTTGGATTTGAGTTTTGATGATAAGTTTCCTGATATTGATTTCATGCACCATGGCTGCACCTACTGCGTATGTACATGTTTGCGCATAGTTTTCATGAACTTTTAGTATTTTGGTTTGCTTTTGTGCACGCTGATACACACGGTTGTGAGATTATATACCACGGTATACCGATTTGGATTTGGATTGAAAGGTGTTGTATACTGTCGATTTCAATTTTGATACTTGATATTTGTTTTGTGCACCTTGTGCACCTGATTGGATTCTTGCGCATGTTTGACGCGCTTGGAGTGGACTTTTGCGCATGTTCGACGCTTGATATTGGATTTCGTGATTTTGTGCATGTTGGATACACCTGATTTGGATTTTCGCGCGTGTTGGGTGCAAGATATGAGATGCAATTTTGGTGCACACTAGATGCACTAAATCGGGATTCTTGTGCATATCAGATACACCCGATATTGATTTCATGCACACCCGTTGCACTGGACAGATGCTTTTGTGCACACCGTTGCACTTAGTTTTGCTTTTGTGCATATTATGGCACCTGTATTTGTATTTGATTTTCGTACGCACCAGACGCATGTGATTGTTGGATACGCCTTTTGAGGCTGATTTTGCTTTTGAGTATCTTGTTTTCATGATAGGCACTATATTATGAAGTGGCCAAACAGGACTGATCAGAGGACAGTACCTGAGTACCTTGCATGCATTAAAAGATTACCAAGAAGGTTTTCAAAAGGAGCAATATAGTCTCGCTATTTCCTACGTGTCCGTGAGCGACACGAACGTTTATAAAGGAAAACCTTTTGGGATATTTTGAAAACGACGGAACGTGTATTTAGGAGAACATATATGGACATATATTATTATTTTAAACTGAGCATCCGTCACTTATGCTCTGAGTTACACATCACGCGGCAATTTGGAAAGGATTTTGCTTGTGTGTCATTCTGTTTTGGAAGATTTTTTTTTCAAGGATGGGTATTATATACATATTATAGTATTTGACTAGTGTTTGTTGGATTCCAGTATTGGATTTCGAGATCTATATCTCCACTGTAACTCCGAGGATATGCGTGCAAGTCCGATAATTTGCGTGACGCTTGACGGAGTTCGATTTTGAGTTTGTACTCGTTTTCAGGCGCACGCGATGCACGGTGCTATTTCTGTATCGCCCGCGGTTTTGGAGCCCCGTTGATTTGAGTTGATTATTGAAATGTCTTGGTATTTGGAGGTTTAAATTTAAATTCGGGGACCGAATTTATTTAAGGGGGGAAGACTGTAACATTTCAGAAAAATATAAAATATTATTTTTGGAATTTAATATTAAAATAATACATTTCCCGAAAACTGCCCGATTTGCGAAATTGGGGTTTTCGAAAAAGGGTATAAATATATACCAATAATTGTTAAATTAAAAGAAATTAAAATGATTTATTCATTTAAAAATATATTTAAGAGATTTGGCAATTTTAAAATTTATTATATGCAGTTTTGATAAAAACCCGCTTAGTGCACTGCTAATCGCGATTAAACCAAATCCGTGTTTCTACAGTTTTCATGGCTAGTGCACTATGACATGTTTCATTTGGTTACATGTTTCACTTCATTTGGATTATGTGTTATGGTTTATTGGTGGTCAGAAAAGGAAAAAGAAAAGAAAAAGGTGTAATGATGAATTGGAGAGAGAGGATGGACATAATAATGACTCGGAGAGAGAGAGAGAGTGAGAATAATTGAGAGAGGGAGGGGTGCCTAATAGCCTTTTCCCCATTATTTTTGCATCTCATCCTTCATCTTCCTCACTCTCATCTCCCTCCACCTTCAAACCCTAAATCCATCTCCAAAACTCCATCCAAACCATATACCCCTTTCACAAAAAACGATCCCCTCTTCATGCTCTTCACATTGAACCAAGCAAAACAAGATTTTGGCAACTTTGGGACTTCTAGGATTTTATTAAGAGACATCCATGAGGTATATCTCTTTCCATGTTAGTTTAGTTTGAATTCCTAGCTTTTACTTTAACTTAGAACTCGTTTAGTAGTGATTTGTGGAGATTAGAAAACCCTAGTGAGGGTTTGAGTGATATTGTGGACTGGTGATGTTTGAGTGGCTGTGGAGGGCCTGTATAATACCTGAGAATGAGTATGAGAAACCAAAATACGGATTTTGGATTTGAATCCTTGTCGGTTTTGTGGAAATAAACGGTGTGCAGGAAAATCTGGAGCAACCCGGGGGATTTTTGAGAGTAGCAAACAATACGAGGGATCTAGATACACTACCAGGAGACCACCATGACAGAACGAACCCTATTTGAGCTAGGGGCCGAGGAGGGCGGATTTTATGGCTAGGTGGCCGGCCACTTAGTGTAGTGGGGTGTCGGGGTTGGTCCAGTATCTCAAATACACTATATACATCACCCTAGACTTGTTTGCTTGGATTTATTTGACCTGAGTCAAAATCTGGGAGCTTTTTAGTGTGATTTTGGCTCTGTTTTACATATTTTGAAATGTTAATTCTTGTTATTTGGATTTGTATTTGGTTGTGGGATGTTCGTACATCAACAACAAGGGTTATGTGGTTGATTTAGTACGCGTATGCTATAGGTTCTAACCCACGAGCAAGGCGCGTGCCGTTTTGGATTTCAAAACTTGATTTTAATAGTGTCGCGATGTGTGTTGTTATTGTAGGTACCTCCGCGTGGATTCCGAGGCGATGGAGCGGGGCGTCATCGACTTCGGCAGGCAAAGACCAAGGTGAGTGGATCTATATCTACGGGGGAAGTCGGGTGGATGGCATATACCACCCCCGCAAAGTTTTGATGGAGACCGATTTATAGAATATGGTTAAGGGAACCTAGATTAGGAAACTAGGGTTAGAGTTAAAAGATAGTTAGTGAAACTATATTGGAAGATAAATGACAGTTAAAAGTGATATGCTACGGCTAATATAAAATGACGGGAATTGAGGATGATATTTGATGATATTGCCGTTTAGGGTAATATAGGACAAGATGGTCGACGTAGATGTGCCATTCGAACCATACATTTTTCTAAACTGAAGAATCGTATGCATCATTTAAACAGTTAACTTGAGGGACGTTATGGATTTTCAAATGATATCTTTACCTTAAAAACACCGTAACCCCTATTTTCAAAACTACGATTCGCTTCTTTTAAAATCTGCTTGTATGGTTTTGGTGTGTATGTTAGATTAGATACTTATACTTAGTAGAGATAAAATGTTTATGTATACTCGACTTGATGTGAGATATAAATGCGATGAAAGAATATAAGACGGATATGATGATATGATGATATTTTGGTATACGGGTATGAGTCGATTAAGATGATGGATACCTTGTCGGTCCCATGATATAAGATCGTTATGGATGTGATCTGGGACATATGTATATATATATATAAATAGAATGTTGTGAATCATGGATGATAAGCCGTACGTGATATTAGGCCGTACCCTCATTGTCGTAAAGGTTGATAGGATCCCTAATGTTTTAAATGACGCCCTACGATGATCTTTTCCATACGTGATGAGTTTGATTTTATGATTGATCCATACGCTTGACTAGAGGATGTCGTACGATGGATTATACCGTAGTGATGTTGTGTGGCTAGATGTCGATTGATAATTTCACCGACTCGGTCATATTATATAGGTATACCCGTCAGCATTTGCATTTGATTTACCTTACGCTACTTTCATGTTATTCGCATCGCGTTACATATACTTATGATAGTACACCTGCACTATTATCGATGATACGTATGTTACACTTAGACAGATTTGCTGGCTCACACACTTCATCATCGATAATTGCCATGTCACTACACAGTAGGATTGCTGCATCATGATATGCCTCTTCGCATCACATACTTGTGTATATATATCCTTGTGCACTTATGCCTACATACATACTTATTGCACATACATAGATGATATTGCATTTCACTTTGGAGAAATTGGGAACCGCGGGATATATTTAAAAACTAGAATCATTTTAAAAGAGCGGTTTTCATTTAATTTGTCATATTACTGTCCTATGTTGCATGATATACGGAGATGCTTACATTTCTATCATATGTCGCATCCATCATGCTTTATGATTTTACGCATTAAGATTTGCTGTTTTCATGAGATTTATGGATTTGAGAACCGTGGCGATTTTAAAAGAAAGCATGTACTGTTTTAAAAACCCGGTTTCTCTTGATATGATATTTCAGTGCGTCCACCATGTGTTTTCTCGGTTCTGAGAGCGACATGTGAAACCCGATTCGAGGAAGCAGATAAGGCCGATTGCGTGTATATGGTGGACCCGATAAGGTACCCCGGGGCAAGAAGTTCGAGGTGTACACGATGAGCCTGGCAGGGGAGCACTAACTACCGGTGATTGTATTTGGACTCGGCGGTTCTCCGGAGGATACCGACCGGAGTCACGAGATTGATATGAGGGTCAACCAGGGTGTGCGGCGCTTGAGGGCCGATCTGAGGATACGGCGCCTGAGATATATAAGGATTTACATGCCGATGCTGGG
Source organism: Agapanthus africanus (assembly GCA_030015575.1). Lineage (NCBI taxonomy): Eukaryota > Viridiplantae > Streptophyta > Magnoliopsida > Asparagales > Amaryllidaceae > Agapanthus > Agapanthus africanus. Next base: position 431,272,160 of record CM057337.1, read on the forward strand.
CACGGTTTTCATGATATTTTTGAGTGTCGATGCTAGGCACTCAGGTTCCAAGATTTTGATGTTTCGTGAGGGACATCGTTGATTTATATCCTCATACTTTCATGCACACTCTTTTATGATATTTATGTGCATACAGACATTGATTATATGGGTGGACAAGATCCACATGCATTCATGCATTGATTTTACTGTTGGATGTTATCCACATGCTTATAGGCATTGACTACCTTTTTGGCACATATACAGACCCGGTCGCCCTAGATATCATAGTTTTACCTTCATGATATAGTTGACCTAGGAGTCGTTGTTTATTCGATTTCTATCTGTTGATATTTTTCTACTCACGAGTTGGCAACTCAACCCCGTTGTGCCATAGTTCTTGCAGGTTGACCGCTTGGATCAGTAGCGGCTCCGCTGGCACACAGTTGCATTCGGGTGTTTTGCATAGGTAGGTGGGACACTTGTATCGAACCCACTCTTGTATTTATATTTCATATTGTATCTAGTTAACTCCATCAATCAAAATTAGTCAATTGTATAAGTAATGAGACTTAGTGGGATTGTGGTTGCGAGACTTAGAGCGATGGGTATTCCGCTACTTGTGGTTTTGATGACTTGCTTATTTCTTTTTCTTTTGTGGTGATCTTCGCTGTTGGGCGTCGTATACTTATATATATTGTCTTGTGTGGTTGTGATCCGCCGTTTGGCGAAGAGCTAGCTCCCGCTTGGGGATGCCTTTATTATCTTCATGTATTTGCGGTTTTTGGATCGAAAAATACAAAGGAGGTGCTGCCCAAATTTTTAAAAGACGAAACACGTTTTCAAACTAGCAAATTTCACTTGCATTTTCATGTCCCTTTTCTATGCATTAAGAAAACTTGATTTCATTATACCTATATTTCAAAACCTCACCTCCTTTATTTTTCTTAAAAGGTTTAGATTTCTGGGTTTCAGCTTACTTGAATTCCATTACGCCTTTAGACGTTGCGTGATTCAAGTCCTGGTCACAAGCTAATATTTCGGGTCATGACACTTAGTGAGACTTGTGGTTGCGAGACTTAGAGCGAGGGGTTTTCTGCTACTTGTGGTTTGATGTCTTGCTTATTTCTTTATCTTTTGTGGTGAACTTCGTCGTTGGGCGTCGTATACTTATATTTATGTTTTGCGTGGTTGTGGTTCCGTCGATTGGCGAAGAGCTAGCTCCCGCTTGGGGATGCCTTTATATTATCAAGTACTACGGTTTTGGATCAAAAAATTCAAAGGAGGTGATGCCCAAATTTTTAAAAGTCGAAATATGTTTCCAACTAGTAACACCCACTTGCATTTCTATGTTCCATTGTTGTGTATTTAGGAAAACTTTGGATTTCATCATACCTTATTTTCAAAACTTCACCTCTTTTATTTTCTCAAAAAGGTTTAGATTTCTGCGTTTCGGCTTACTTGAATTACGTTACGCCTTTAGATGTGGCGTGATTTAAGTGCCGGTCACGAGCTAATATTTCTGGTCGTGACAATGCTGATATCATCCTCAACCCGGAAGTGCCCCAATAAATGAATGTTACATACAAGCTTTTACATGAAGGAAAATGAAAAACCCCTATCTCACATGAAAAACCCCGACTATTCAAAACACGACGATCCAATATAACGTATCACAACAACACATAACATCACATGTCATCAACGTAAGTAAATATCCGTATCCCAATTGTCATTGACCTATAGCAAAGAAACTGGCGATACACCACATATTACACTTACGGTCGCAGAAAAGAAAGTGAAAACTACAACAGTTAGAGTCCGCAACTACCTTAGACATCATAAATCCGAAATATCACATACTTTGGATTTCATGTCTAATCAAATGAATTCCTTAGACATCACATGCCTAAAAATTATAAACCCCGCATTTTAGTCTCGATCACGAAAACACTTTTCAATATCAAGTCGGGCAATTCAACAAGATTCCCGACATCCTGATCAAATACTCGTCGGAAACTTTAGTAGACGGCCGCACCCCCCGATACCGTCGATTATGTGCACTTAGGCGGAACACCGCGGCCGCGAGCACCCGGACGGATGCTTTTGGCAACGGGGTTCTCCTACATTCACTTGGTTAGGGCTATGGGGCGTGATTATCTAGTAAGGTTACCCGACGAGTATCCGCGTACGCTACGTGATTGCGACGGACTTTTGATCACATCAAAATCCCGTGGCAACCGATCAAATGAGACCAAATTGGTAGATTTATAAAATTCAAATTAGTTTTCTTATGGATTCCAAGTATTGTATCCCATCACATGATATCCGGACGACGTTAAACTTTTCGATCGATTCATCAAAGTCCCATAATTCCCCGAGAGCTCAAAACATGAGCACAGTTTAATAATACCTAGAACCTGCCACAATACCTATGGACCAACCTTAGAAGGGCAGACCCAAGCCTCATTAATGACACCGCGGAATTGCCGCAAACCCTAAGCTTCGAAAGCGGTTCCATGGTCATTATGTCGAGTTAGTGTTTTATTCTTCTAGAGGGTGCATATAATTACTTGCATGATTTTCCGAATACGTTAAACTTGGAAAAATTGGTTTTTGATATTCGTTCGAACATTTTAACTTCGCCTAGACAACATGCGAATACCTGAAACAATGTTAAAACTACGAATACAAAACACTCCGAATTACTTATACTGTAAGATCACATCACATGCAAACTTAGAAAAAACAAACAACACCTGAAACACCAAAACCCAGAGTCTGGAACACAGAAGAAATTTGAAGCCAAAAGCCCATGAAAAAACCGAGCACACCGGATTTTTCCTACATGTCTCCGGCCAAAGTTTGCCCAAATTGCTTCAATTTTCTTCTGTGTTCATGTTTTATCTCATATAAAATTCTGCAGTTATTTAAAAAAAATTTTGAAGACTTTAAAATTCGACAGAAACTAAGTTTTCGTGGTTCAAGTTTCGGTTCCGTAATCTAGCGAACATCGTCTAATTTTCTAGCATGGCTCTGATACCACTGCAGGGTTGTCTAGCATGGCAGCAAGGTTTCGGGAGGCATCGACCATGCCAACTTCAAAAAATTTTCGTTCTAACTAACCCTAATCCTAGAATCGTTACTAGAAAATCCGACGATACGATATATAAACAACTTTACAACTAAGTGAATGCGGAATACAACCTTTGTAGACTGGTCCTTCACTTCAAATACTCCGTGTAGACGTCCCTTCACTGCGAGTAATGATCCCCCGAACTCTTGAGAGGTTCCACAAGGTGAAAGATACAAACTTGCTCGAAGTCTTCGATACCGAAGATGATCTATGTCGAGGAGACTCAAGCTCATGATACCCCTTCACTAATGGTAGATTAGTGAAGCAAACACCCTAAACTAAATGGCTAATATTAGAGGATGATGAAGTAGGAAATGGGCTCACTTTAATTTTATTTTTCTCACAATATTTTCTCATTTAAGAAAAAGCTAGCAAGCTTTTTTCTCATGAAGAAGAAGATAAAGTGATCAGGAAAGAATGAACTCTTGTGGTGAGAAAATAAACTATGGTGAGTATATGACATACACTAACCCTTGTAAAGAGTTAACCATGGCTAAATATAATGGTTGGGTTTATAAAATATCTTAAGCAAAACAAAACTAGTAGAATTAGTCAATGGTTATCCAAGCTTCTCCAAGCTTCTAGCCATGACCAATATTCAACAATTTTGAATTACTTAATCAATTAATAAATCCTAATTTATACATAGCATGGTGTAAGTCACACACACACCCTTGTTGCATGGATCATCAAGCATGACACAAATCATGTACACAAATATATAGCACATTTATATTATGTGGACAAAATCAAGTGAGAAAAGAAATCATAAGTGAGCCAATACTAGATAATGTAAATTAATATATCAAATATATAATTATACTTTAAATCAACACTTGATTTAATAATCCGGCTATATCATATATAACCGACAAATATCAAATGTAACAACTTATCGAATCAACACTTGATCCGATAACCCGGCTATATTATATATAACCGACCAATGTCACAATATCGCGAGAATGGAATGCGATATCACATACGTGCATTAATCTTGGTCCCGCACGTATCACATATGTGCTCCTACTCCGTTTCGTTTGAGCCAGGAAACCTCTGTGTAGGACTCTAAAGACTCGTCAATACGCCGGCAGTAGGTAATGATCACATCAAACCCCCACAAGCAGCAAGCGGTCTGCTAAACGTAACGGCCACCCGGGTATTGAGCGATCAGAAGATCAACAAGCAAGCCTGCTCATACTCTTGCGAATCCAATCAGTAACACTACCGTACAGTCCGGTCTCAGTCTGATATGTCGCATATCTCATCTAGGGGTTGTAAACGTCAGACCTCGGTAACTCGATAAGTCGTGCCGATGTGAGGCTCATAACGGGTCGAGAAACTAGTGATAACACATACCAGTATATCTCAGAATCAGCCCTGGCAAGGGACTTCCTGTTATAGCCAATCGAGCACAGCGCAACATCAACTCCCTATACCGGGAGAAACGAATCTCCTCCTATCGTTCATTGCCTCCAAGTGACTTGGAACTGTACCCAAAAACCACCTTTTTGTACGATCTCTTGACCGTGGTATGGTGGAAATCAAAGCACAGTGAGAATCACACAAGACACTATGACGATCTCGGGTAGACAGACTAACCTGTACCAGTGTCACCAGAGAACTTCCATCTGACGTGAGGTATAATACCATCTAGGAGTTCTCGGCGAGTCCGTCCAGTGTACCCTGTCTCCACTGAGCACCCGTATACCCTCTGTGATGTCAAACACCAATGGATATGAGATCATTCATCGCCCATCACATGGGTCGAGAAGCGTATACTCTAGTATACTTTGGAGTATCGATGCCATGTCTCGATACTCCCACGACTAGGAACATTTGAAGGATGTACTTGCTGACTACCTTTACCCCACTAGTATGATCCGCATCATAATCCTGGTAGTCAATTACTCATTGTAAGGGCTTTATCAACAAGTAATAGAGAGACAACAAGTATACTGTTCCCGCCAAAATTTTGGCTCAAAACCCGCTCCGTACAAAATAATAACAATAAAATAATAAATAAATAAATAAATAAATAAATAATAATAATAAAGGAGAAAATCTCCCTTTCAAAGAAAAGCTCTGTTCAAATTCCAAGGCGGGAAATGCAGCAACGCTTCTGTTTCCCCCAATCAGAGCAAAGCTCTGTTTTAAAAATCCAAATAATAATAAAGGAAGCAATGTTTTAGATTCCTTGCGCTGCGCGCACCGCGCCACGTGTCAAAAACAAACACGCCAGCGCCCAAGACAGAGCACCCAGTCATAGCAAGGCTCTGTTTTAAAATAAAAATAAAGGAAGCAACGCTTCAGATGACTTGCGCTCTGTGCTGCGCGACACGTGCCAGCGCAGTTGAGCTGGCGCAGTTGCGCGGCGCTCTGCGCGGCGCGACACGTGTCAGCGCAGTTGCGCAAGCGCAGGTGCGCTGCGCTCTGCGCTGTTGCGCTAGCGCAGTTGCGCTGCGCGACACGTGTCAGCGCAGTTGCGCTGCGCTCTGCGCTGCGTGACACGTGTCAAGCGTAGGTGCGCTTGCACTAACTGTGCCAGCACTAAATCAGAATTAAAATTCTAGAAAGATCTTTTTAAATCTTGTTTAAAAAAACAAGAAGATTATCTTCTGTAAAACAGAGCCCTTGGATCAAAGATCCAACGGTGGGGAAAATCCCAGATCAATCAGAGAAAGATCTCTGTAACTATCCTAATAAACTAATTGGCCCTATATAATGGTCCCTAAACACCAAGTCTAAAATATACAGAGATGGAGATACACAGAACTCCTCCAAAACTTTGTGAAGAACTAGAAGAAAAGAAAAAGGTAAATCTTTGAAAAAAGATGAAGTTCTTCTAAGAAGATCAAAGATCTAAGAACAAGATCAAGATCTTGAATAATAATAATAATAATAATAAAAGAAGTAATTTACTTCTTAAGATCTTTTGATCTGTATAAAGGCATTGCCTTTTGATGACCCATCGGTTCTTGAATCTCAAGGTAGAACCTCTAAAAAGATTCTTTTCTTTGACCTAAATTAGATTAAGATGCGCTCTGCGCTACTGAACAGTGCATTGCACTTCTGAAATGAGCCTCTGCGCTCTTGGGTTGGCGCAAGTCACCAGAACACGCCACGTGTCAACCCCAGAATAATATGCGCCTTGCGCTTTAAAAAATGAGCATTGCGCTCTTGGATTGGCGCAAGTCATCAGAACACGCCACGTGTCAGCAGCGCACTGCGCTAATAGACTTGCGCCCACCAGAGTGTGACACGTGTCACCTCCATATCAGTTAGCGCCTTGTGCTCCTCAATTGGTGCAGAGCGCTTGACAAGCCACGTGATGCGTTGTCAGACCATTGAATGCTCTGCATTATTAAAGAAAAGGGACAGAGCCCAATTGAAAAGGACTAACAGGCCTAATCTAAATGCAGTGCATTATTAAACAAGGGCAGAGCCCAATAAAAAGGTCTACCAGACCAAAACAAATGCTATGCAATATTAAACAGGGGCAGAGCCCAAATAAAGGCCTGACAGGCCAAACAAAAATAAAATGTTAAATATTCTCAACTAGACTTAGCCCGATTCTGGCCATAAGTCCTCAAATTAAATTGAACTGAGCACAACTGCTCTCTCAAATCAACTTACACCCGGTTCAAGGGTACATCTATGAACTCCTCTGATATTTGTCGTTGTAATCCTTCAACGTCGTCAGAGAGGTGACGGGTCCCGACAACCACACATTGCTACGGACTGTAGGGTCCTTAAACTCATGGACTAATGCGTCCTTAAACCAATATGCGTCCCCAAAATGGGAATGTTGGACCACCATGTCCCTAAATTGGTAATACGAACTTTGGGGTCCTTAAACTCATGGACTAATGCGTCCTTAAACTAATATTCGTCCCCAAAATGGGAATGTTGGACCACCATGTCCCTAACTGGCAATGGACCACCATGTCCCTAAACTGGTAATATGGACTGTGGGGTCATTACACTCATGGACTAATGCGTCCTTAAACCAATATTCGTCCCCAAAATGGGAATGTTGGACGACCATGTCCTTAAACAAGCGATGGACCACTATGTCCCTGAACTGGAACAATAGAGCCCAAATGCTCTCTTGTCGGATCTAAACGATCCCGTTAAGCTGATCTTAGTCTCAAATTGGACTAACATATCCTTAAAAAACGTTTAAGTTGATCTTAGCAACAAATATGGCTAACGTATCATTAAACCAAAACCCTAAACCCAAATCTAAGAAAATACGGATTTGGACTAATCCACGTCCTACGAGCGACGACATAAATTAGTCTCCGTATACAATCCACGGGCAACCACAAACAAAACAAACAACCACGACACGAAGTGAACTTCTGGAGAAGGAGAAAGTTGATACCGCGATGCGGTAGCGTAATTAAATGCAGGGGCTTGCGTCTGCAGGGAAGAGCGTCCCCACAATCAAAAACCCATCAAGTGAGTGGGAATCTGACGAAGTCTGCTACATCGGCCGCATCCGTCTAAACCTCCGATACACGGTGCCATAAATCAACTTGGCATCTTCGGAGAGGTGGACGGATAAAACCAAATAGCATCTGCCCTGAATCTCAGGAAAGACGTACTCTCTCGTCGCGCCGTCTTTCGGAGGGGAATAGATTCTGGCACGCCTGGTGGGACCTCTTCCTCTTTCCACTCCACACTTCGTGTGTCGTGTTTGCGAACGAATCGCGGTTTGCTATGGTTGCCTGTTGATTTGAGGTACTTAGATTTGGTGTCTTGCTCCGTGCAGAAAACAGAAGATCAATGGCTTCAAACTGCACTACCTGCAACTGCAACTCTCGCTCCGTCCTTCCTGGAGGAGTGACTTACGGACCCCAAGCGGCCTCTCTTTTCAAGATGCCAATGGAGCAGGTAACTCAAGCCACCACTGGACTATTCTTCAGAACCATGCTCCCACCGATGAGCTTCAATGCCCCAATGACTTCGCAGGAAGCTCCAAAGAAGTCGGTCTTTGATCGGCTTACAACTACCACGGCCTCTCTCAACGGGTCGTCCAATTGCAACACCTCGGTCTTCACCAGGCTGAACTCGAGCTCCAAAGGGCCTACCAAGAAGCCCATAATACCTGAAGTAGCCATCCCAAAGAAGATTGCCATCCCTGCTCCTGAAGTCATCGAGGCGGCTTCTCCTGCCAGAGGGTCGGTCTTCGCGAGACTGATTGCTCCTATTCTCGCTCCCACTCAGAAATCTGTCTTTGACCGGTTGGACACGGCTTCTCAACGGACGTCAGTCTTCAAGAGGCTGACACCAGCAACAGCCCCTAACCAGAACAGGGGGCAAGACAAAGCCGTCGCTGAACCAATCCCAACATCTCGTCATGCCCGACGTCGCCACTGGCGCCGGATAAGGAAGGCTGGGGGCAACTCCCACTCTGGGCTAACTCCACCAGCTCCAACGGTGGAAATTAATGCTGCTGTTCCAACCGGGAACAGGTTTGAACTGCTGAACAGGGTACGCAGGAATTCGCCAACTGCTGTGCTCAAAAGGTCTCCTCCACCGGTAGAGACGGTCATAGAAACAAAGCAGGAGAAGTCTCCTCAACGGCTGTCTTCCAAAGTCTACAAGACTTGGCGACGAGTCCGAGAATCGGTGATTGATCCGAACTTCTCCCATCGGCAGAAGAAGCTCAAAGTCCGACAGGAAGACAACCGCCCTGTTAAGCAACGGAAGACGACGGCCACCTGGGTGCCCATAACAACGGCCCCCTCAACATCGATGGCACATAAGAGAAGAAGGTCGGAGAAAGTCTCCACGCCTGCAGCAAATGTCAAAGGAAGTGAACCCAAACGCCCTAAGTCTGGGGGCATGGTTGTACATACCGTCTACATGGCGTCCGGGAAAGAGGACAGCCGTATATCCGCAGGTCATAGACTGCTTACGCGATTGGTGACTAACGCTCAAGAGCAGCAGCAGAAGCTCCAAGAAATGATGACTGTGATGGCCGCACTCACCGGGCCAAAAGAAAGCCCAGAAGCATCCTCGGATCAACGCTGGGAGCAAGAAACCGATGCCGAATTCCTTCGGAGAATCCTCGAAAAGAAGGACAAAGAAGCCGCAGAGCAAGCGGCTAACATAAAACAAATGGCGCTCCTCTTCCAAGATATGGTAGGGATGATATTACTGCCGGACCCTCCAGCTGAAGACCCTCCGATCATTATTGAAGATGATAGAGGGGAGACATCTAATCCTCCTCCGGCTCATTCAGTAGCCAAGGAGGAAACTATCTCCAAGGCCGCCCTTGATGATTATATAGCTCAACAAATACGAGCTCACCAGGCGAATGAAGCGGCCGGCCAAGTCGTCAAAACTGGGCGACCCTATCCGAGCTGGTATGACCAAATCAGTTACCCACCGGGATATACGATCCTTAAGTTTCATGTATATAAAGGGACAGGGAATCCACATCAGCATGTCGCGCAATTCAGGGCTTTTTGTGGCAACACTGGAGGCGATGACAAATTGTTGCTTCGCCAATTCGTCGGCAGCTTGGCAGAAACGGCCTTTGAATGGTATTTGGAGCTACCTAAGGACTCTGTCAAAACATTTGCGGAGATGGAGCTATTGTTTACAGAATGATTCACGAGTGCTAGTGAACGCACCCCGATAACAGCAGTGAACAACGCCAGGGTAAGGCCAGGCGAAACGTGGGTCCAATACGCAATACGGTGGCGAAACTTATGGTCGAAGTGCGAACAACGCATCGAAGAAGCACCTGCGGTAGGCATGTTCGTGGGCACTCTTGATCCACAAGCGACCATCTCGCAATTCATGATGTTCTTCAAGCCAACTACTTTCCAGGCCATGATCGACAAGTTAGCCCAGATGGATCAAATGGGTCACAGACCGTCTCCTCCGAAGCCGGAACCCCGAAACGACAAGGGTAAAGGGAAGGCGACCTTCGTTGCGAACACCCAACAGCAGCCCAATGCCCCAAAGCTAGCAGATCAACTGGAAGAGAGGCGACGGTATTATAATGAGAAAATGAAGCGCCCTTAGTCATTCTCACTGGATAAAACGAAGAGGCTGTTTGAGCTGGCGATGCGCAATAGGCTTATCTATCTCCCGAATCCACGGAGACCACCGCAACCCAGCGAGGTGAATAAGCCCAATTATTGCCCTTACCACCAAACGGTAAGTCACCCGATTGAGGATTGCTTCGTCATTAAGGGATGGATCGAGGATCAGTACCTACAAGGCAAGTTTGCGTTGTCCGAGAAGTGGAAAATAAACCCACCACGGCCGCACGCTCCAAAGAAGACGGACACACTGGGGGCAAATTGTTCTTTTGTTGAAGAAGCTCCATAAGTGGTCGTGCTTTCCGCCAAAACCAAAAAGATGCTGAATGATCTTCAGACATGCCCGACGATCAGATGGAAGAACCCGTTGGAACCTGAGATCATCAAGGGGATGCTAAAGCCGCGCCCAACTCCAAAGATTGGTGATAGCCAAAATGCTCACACTCAGACGTCAAAATCTTCGAAAAAGAAGAAGAAGTCCAAAAAGGCTGTGAAGCCTGGTGACAAGCGCACGAGCCTGTTAAAACAGATCGACGCACTGGAGGAATATAATCAGAAGGCGCGGACTCCCATCACGCTTCAAGAGTTCCTCAGCCACGTCTTTCAGGAGGAAGATGATGGAGAAAGCTCGTCGGATGAATCTGAAGGTTACGTAGCAAGTTGTCATGTGATCTCTCACTCGTTTACAGACGATGAAAATGCTTCTTGCACAGAGAAACCGGGGGCAGGTCCCGAATCAGAACTTCTAGGACCATCAGACGAAATGATTGATGCATTCCTAAACGAAGCCCGTCAGGAAAGCAAAGCCAATCGACAGCGTGAACTGGCTATATTTGAAATGGCCAAACACCAACGACTGGAGGAAAAGGTCGAGACGCCCCGACTGGAGCAAAGCGTCCCTATCGCCAGCAAAAGCAAGCTCAAAGTAAGGAATCAATTCGCTAGGGCCCTGGCAATAGGAATGAAGGTGCCCTCTCTCAAAGGAAATTCCCATGGCAATATACGTCTTGATGAAGCGGATATACATCCTAACTTCTGTTTATACTATCAGAGGATTACACACCCCACCGAGGAGTGCATGGCCTTTAAAAACTGGTGGCAGGGATATGTTGCCCATCGACGACACGTTCAATGAGTGAAGCGTAAGGATCGTCGGGAACGGAAAAGCACGACAGATGAGCATGAAAGAGCTGCTGGCAACTGTCACATAGCTGACACCAAGGGATTGCAAGTTATCACCTTTGGAAGCGACTCTGATGAAGAAATCGCCCTCAGCCCTCTCTTCAAGGAATCCACCTCCGGCACAAAACATGCAAAGATTTGCAGCAAAATCTAGCCGTGTAATTGTGCGTTGACTTATGACCGAAACGTCTTTAAACTACTACCACAGCATCCTCAGGCTAACGTAGAAAAAAAAGAGAAAAGAATAAAAAAAAAGAAGACGGTATGTCCATAAGCAAAATGGGTACGGATGAAAACCCGAAAGGGCTCCGTGAGTAAAAACAGCAGGGCTACCGGCAAGTCTTGTGAAAACCTGAAACGGCGCAACCTCGTTAGAAAAAAATAATAAAAAGAATAAAAAAAAGAAAAGAAAAGAAGACGGTATGTCCATAAGCAAAATGGGCACGGATGAAAACCCGAAAGGGCTCCGTGAGTAAAAACAGCGGGACTACCGGCGAGTGTTTGTGAAAACCCGAAAGGGCGCTACCTCGTTAAAAGACACTTACAGGGTCCTCTGGACCGTGTAAGGAAAAACCACCTGCGTGAGATCCTTATGACTCACAAGGGAGCAACACACTTAGGGATCCTCACGATTCCTGAGGAGAAATTACACTTGCGAGATCCTCACGACTCGTAAGGAGAACTCTCTTATGGGACCCTCACGGCTCATAAGATTTGAAAGTCTTAAGTTACAGAGACCTGAACCTGTTCTTAAGCAACCCCCACAACCTTCAATATTGCCCTACAAGTGGCTCAATACTGACCCTTGTATACAATCCACGGGCGCGAATAAACATTTCCCTAGCAAAGTCCCATCCGTGACTAGGGATATGTCCATATAGTGAACAACCCTTGTATGTCCTCTCGACTTATAAGGAGAAAACCCTTTTGTAAGATCCTTATGACTAACGGAGGAACATGCACTTAGGAATCCCCATGATTTCTAAGGAGAAAACACACCTACGAGATCCTCACGACTTGTAGGGAGAAATACATTTGTCAGACCCTTATGGCTCATGAAGTCAAAAGCCTTAGTCGACAGGACCCTAACCCTGTTTACTAAGCCACCTTTGTTCAACATCGACAGTGGCAAATGATGATTCGCTCCTGGCAATATCCCAGTTGTAGCGGTGCTGATGCCGAAATCGGTGTCTAATCCCAAGCTTGCGGTGAAAAGACAGCAAGCCACACATGCATACGAAATAGCCGAAATGATGGGGCAACTTGGAACAAACTCAACAAGTAAAAATGTATGCATGCAAAATAGACGAAATGATTGGGCAACTCACAATAAAAAGCAGCGAGTGAAAATAAAATAAAATGGCCGAAATGATTGGGCACCGCGAAAAATAGCCAAAATGATTGGGCAATCGCGACCTTCACGATATAAAAGTTGAAATGATAGAGAATCGCGGAAAGAAATAAAATGAAAAATATATATATAATGAAATTTATGCCCTACAAATGAGACCACATCAGTCTCTGTATGCAATCCAGGGGCACAAACAAAGAAGGAACCATACCTTCCCAACAGGCTCCATCAGAAAGCGAAGCTAAATCTCGACGGTTCATAGACAGCTTAGAGAAAATCTCGACATTTGTCGCAATATTGCAGACACAATGTCAACAAACGAAGCGAGGGAAGATCACTAGTTTCAGGGTCTCGACGTCGATATCGACAACTTAGAGATCACCAACGGCGTTTCTCCTCACTCCAACCAGATGCAGACATGACGTCAACAACCGACCTCAGAGTCGCAACGAAACGGAGCCACGGCATAGTCTCTTGTTCCAAATCTTAACGGCAATATCTACAGCCTAAGAATCAGCAACGGCGTTCCTTCACAGTCCAACAGGATACGGATACAACGCCGACAAAAGACCAAACGGTCGAAACAAAGCGAAGCGACGGAAAAATCCCAGCTTCCCCTCAACATTCGTCTCGATACAACAGACGCAATGTCAACAACAGCGTTCCTTCACAGTCCAACAGGAAACGGATACAACGCCGACAAAAGACCTCACGGTCGAAACAAAACGATGTGACGGCAAAATCCCAGCTTCACCTCAACATTCGTCTCGATATAGCAAACGAGACGTCAACAACGGTGTTCCTTTGCAGTCCAGCAGGATGCAAATGCAACGTCAACAAAAGACCCCATGGTCAGCAAAGCGGAGTGACGGCAAAATCCCAGCTCCACCTCAGCATTCGTCTTGTTACAGCAGACGGAATGTCAACAACAGTATCCTTCCTCCAACAGGATTCGGACATGACAAAGAAAACGAAGCGAAAGCCAAATTCCTAGCTTCAGGGTCCTGACGGTAACTCATATAAAACCGGAAAGACCATCGGAGATCATCTCACACCAACATGAAGTGATCACCACCTCGACGTTCGTCTCAACACAGCAAACGAGATGTCAACTACAGCGTCCTTCCTCCAACAGGATTCGGACATGACAAAGCAAACGAAGCGAAGGCCAAATTCCTAGCTTCAGGGTCTTGACGGTAAGTCATATAAAGCCTGAAAGACAATCGGAGATCGTCTCGCACTAGTGCGGAGTGGTCACCACCTCGACGTTCGTCTCAATACAACAGACGAGATGTCACGACAGCGTTCCTCCTCCAACAGGATTCGAACGTGAGAAAGCAAACGAAGCAAAGGCCAAATTCCTAGCTTCAGGGTCTTGACGGCAAGTCATATAAAGCCTGAAAGACAATCGGAGATCGTCTCGCACCAGTGCGGAGTGGTCACCACCTCGATGTTCATCACGACACAGCAAACGCAACATCACCAAAAAGAGCCACGGAAAAATCCCTAGTTCCAAACCTCGACGGTTCACCAGCAACCTAGAGACAACCGTGACATTCGTCTCAATACAGCAGACGCAATGCCAGCAAACGAAGCAAAGGCCAAATTCCTAGCTTCAGGGTCTTAACGGCAAGTCATATAAAGCCTGAAAGACAATCGGAGATCATCTCGCACCAGTGCGGAGTGGTCGCCACATCGACGTTCATCTCGACACAACAGACGCAACATAACCAAAAGGAGCCAGGGAAAAATCCCTAGTTCCTAACCTCGACGGTTCACCAGCAACCTAGAGACAACCGCGACATTCGTCTCGATACAACAGACACAATGCCAGCAAACGAAGCAAAGGCCAAATTCCTAGCTTCATCCCACACCAGCGCGGAGTGGTTATAACTCATCGGGGCTCTCCAAAATGAGCCAAACCTCAAGTAAAAAGCGGCATGGCAAAATTCCTAACGCTTGCTCTTCCGACGGTCAAACTGCCTAGGAGGATTGCTTGAAGACGTCTTGTCCAGCCCCCGAAGGGATTAGAGACACGACAATCGCAAGGCTACTGGAACAGCAAGATTGCCTATCGAGGAATACATCAGCCAACGCGACGGTACGACGGACAAAACCCTAAGTACCACAGACCTTAACAGACCTCTATCGTAAAGAGCAGAGGTTAACTGTGACGTTAGGATATTCTTGCGAGAAATGCTCGGTTCGTCTCGACTCGTGAGGAAATTATTGTCTTTGCGTGAAATGCTCGATTCTTCTCGACTCGTGAGGAAAAGCCTTAGGCAGCGGGGATTAAAAAACCTGTTTCCTAAGCATTGGGGTCCTACAAGTCGGTCCAAAACGGACTCTTGCATACTATTCACGGACCACACTCTCCAAAGTCGAATCTCGACAAGGAGAGAAACAACCGCTTACGGGTCCTCTCGACTCGTAAGAGGGAAAATTCTCTTATAAGATCCTTACAACTTATAAGAGAAAACGCACTTAGGAATCCTCACGATTCCTAAGGAGAAAATACACCTACGAGATCCTCTCGACTCGTAGAGAGAAAAGTCTTTATGAGACCCTCACGGTTTATAAAGTTGAAAAGTCTTAGGCTACAAGGACCCTAAACTTGTCTCTTAAGCCCTCAATTCGGTGACCATGCATAACTTTGCACTACTTCACCCACGTACATACTTACGTGGGCAAAGTAGTGGGGGGCATATACATGTTAAAATAAAGTGCAACCAGATAGCATACTATCATGTCGAGCAAGAAAGTCATCCCTATGTATGTCCAAGCATCCACTACAATATACATCGTATGTACAGTAATGGCCTCTAGGGCATACACATAACTAACAAGTTTGGTGTGGGATAGTGAAGTAGGGGATTTGAAAGCTCACTAGATTTCTCACATGCTCAATGATTCACATCTCATATGAGGGTTTTGAGCTTAGAGGTGAGATGAAGAATTGAGGAGAGCAAGAGAGCATGAGCTCTTGAAAAATGGCTAAGGCAAAAGAAAAGCACCAAGTTAAGAATGAAGTGAAGTGAATGGCTAGCCTTGACCCCCACTCAATCAAGCATGGAATTATTGCAATATAAAATTGCAACCATGTTTGAATAGTGAGTCAAGATGAATAAAATAACATAAAGCCTATGCCTTCAACCATGCTCCCAAAGTCTCCTCATTTTCCCCCTCATTTCTATTTTTAACAAAAATAGAAATCATATGCCATGCTACATATAATATATATATTTTTATATATATATATATATATATCAAATATATATTAATATATATACTTTAATAATGCAATTAGTGAGCTAATGATACTAGTTAAGATATAATTATATCATATATATTATATATCACATTATTAAATCAACACTTGATCTAATAATCCGGTTATATCACATATGACCGACTAATATCATTTATCTGATTATCACATTATCAAAACAACACTTGATTCGACAATCTGGTTATATCACATATAACATAACCTATAACAGATAACTGCCAGATTACAATACAGTATCACATACTCGTATTTAATCAGGCCTAACCACATATCACATATGTGTCCTACTTTGTTTCGCTTGAACCAGGAAACTTCTGTGTGGGACTCTAAAGACTCGTCAATACACCAGCAGTAGGTGATGATCACATTAGTCACCTACAAGCCGTCAGCAATACTAGCTGGACATAACGGCTACCCGGTTATTGAGTGATATGAAGATCAACAAGAAAGCTCATCCATACTCTCCATGAAGCCTATCAGTAACACTACTGTACAATCCAGTCTCTTCTTCTGATATGTCGCATATCATGTCTAGGGGTGGTAACCGTCAGACCCCAGTGACGTGATAAGTCATGCTGATGTCTGGCCTATAACGGTCCGAGAAACTACTGATAACTCTTATGCGTAAATCTCAGCAGAAGTCCAGTCCAGGGACTTCCAGTTATAGCCAATCGAGCATAGCTCAACATCAACCACCAATACCGAAAGAGACGAAACCCCTCCTATCATTCATTGCCTCCATAAGACTCGGGACTATACCCAAAATCCACTTGTTTGCACGACTCCTTTGATCCGTAGTAGGGAGGAAATCAAAGCACAGTGGGAGCCACACAAGACCCAATGACGATCTCGGGTCTAAAGACTAACCCGTACCAGAGTCAACAGAGGACTGCTATCTGGCGATAGGTACCAATTAGGAGTCCTCGGCAAGTCCAGTTCGGTGTACCCATTCTCCAATGAGCACCTGTGTAAAATATTTGATGCCACATACCAATGGTTGCGGGATCAACCATCGCCCTCTAAGGGACCGGAAACATACACACTAGTCTACTCTGGAATGTCGATGCCCTAGTCTCGATATTCGCTCGACTACAAACTGATTAAAGGATGTACTTTTAGACCACCTTGGCCCCACTAGTATGATCTCATCATAGTCCTGGCAGTCAAGTACATATCCTAAGCGCTTTATCAACACGTGAGAGCAAGACAGTGAAGAATACCAGTCAACATGTTAAGATAAAGTGTAACCAGATAGCATACTATCATGTCGAGCAAGAAAGTCCTTTATATATATGTCCAAGCATCCACTATAATATACATCACATGTACAATAATGGCCTCTAGGGCATACTTATTCCTACTAATCTCCCACTTGCACTAAGGCCATGTGTTGTACTATCTCATAACCAACATTCCAAAAGTCTCTCAAACTGTATCTTGGGGATGGCCTTCGTGAGTGGATCTACTATGTTGTCCTTTGTGTCAACTCTCCTGACCTCGATCTCCCGACGATCTACTATCTCCCTGATCAGGTGATACTGCCTCAAAATATGTCTGGATCTCTGATGGGACCTGGGTTCCTTGGCCAAAGCCACTGCTCCATTGTTATCACAATACACAGGTATTGGATGCTCAATGGATAGAACCACACCAAGCTCAGCAATGAACTTCTTTATCCAGATAGCCTCTTTAGCAGCATCATTGGTAGCGATGTATTCAGCCTCCATCGTCGAGTCTGCTACAGTGTCTTGCTTGGAAGTCATCCAGCACATCGCCCCTTCGTTGAGGGTAAATACAAAACCCGAGACCAACTTACTGTCGTTCTTATTAATTTGGAAGCTCGAATCGGTAGAGGACTCCACCTGGAGTTCACTGTTACCATACACTAAGAACATTTTTTTAGTCCTTTTCAAGCACTTAAGTATGTTCTTCACAGCTGTCCAGTGGTTTTCTCCAGGATCTAATTGATACCTACTTACTACACCTAGTGAGTAAGCTACATCCAGTCTGGTACAAAACATCACATACATGATAGAGCCTACTGTGGAAGCATAGGGTATCCCTTGCATGCGAGCCCTTTCCAAATCAGTCTTGGGAGACATCTCTTTAGAAAGAGTGATTCCTGAACAAGCGGGTAAATTACCTCGCTCGGAATCTTCCATACTAAACCTATTTAGTATGGTGTCAATGTACCTAAATTGGGACAATGCCAAAATCCGTTTAGATCTATCTCTATAGATCTTTATCCCCGCAATGTAGGAGGCATCACCAAGATCTTTCATGGAGAACTTATGTGATAAGAAGAGCTTGAACGAGTGTAGCATAGGAACATCGTTTCCAATCAAGAGTATGTCATCCACGTACAATACGAGAAAGATCACCTTACTCTCTACAACCTTCTTATATATACAAGGTTCATCAACATTTTTGATGAAGTCAAACTCTTTGATAGCTTCATGAAAACAGATGTTCCAACTCCGCGATGCCTGCTTTAATCCGTAGATGGATTTAAGCAGCTTGCATACCTTTCCACTGCTCCCACTATCTACGAAGCCCTCTGGCTGTGTCATGTACACGCACTCTTCTAAATCACGATTTAGAAAAGCGGTATTGACGTCCATCTGCCAGATTTCGTAGTCATAGTATGCAACAAAGGCAAGTAGGATACTGATGGACTTAAGCATAGCGACAGGAGAAAAGGTTTCATCATAGTCGACGCCAGGTCATTAACGAAAACCTTTTGCAACAAGTCTAGCTTTGAAAGTCTCAACTTTTCCGTCTACACCAATCTTCCTTTTGATGATCCACTTGCTCCCAATGGGTTTTACCCCTTCAGGAGCAACATCCAAAGTCCATACATTGTTGGTGTACATGGATTCCATCTCGGATCGCATAGCATCCAGCCATTTCACAGAGTCTCCACTCGTGATGGCCTGCTCGAAACTAGTCGGGTCATCATCTTACATGATGCAATCCTCGCAGCCACCGTCTACGAGAAAACCGTAGTATCTCTCAGACGAATGAGGAACCCTACTTGATCTGCAGAGTTGCTGGGGTTCGTTGGGTACTATTGGATCCTCCGGTTCTACTAAATCGTCAGCCATAGTTTGTTCTGCTAGAACTTCTTCAAGTTCAACCTCATCGCCATTAATTTCTTTTACAAGAAATACCTTTTCCAAAAAGGTGGCATGTTGAGCAACAAACACTTTTTGTTCCTCACTTTGGTAGAAAATATGCCCTTGCGAATGTTTGGGATATCCTACAAACTTGCATAGAACCGACCTTGCCTCGAGTTTGTCCGGATTTTTCTTTTTGACATAGGCCGGACAACCACATATCTTAATGAAATTAAGACATGGTCTCTTCCCATTCCATATCTTATATGGAGTGGTAGTGTCACGTCCCGAAAGTACGGAACATGACCGGCACTTAAACTACGAAACGTCTCGAGGCGTACGTAATCTAAGTAAGCCGAAAACCTAGAAATCCAAACCAAGAAAAGTACTAGAGTGAAGGAAAAACCAATTTAAATCATGTAGTTTTATTAGCATAAGCCGAATTATGCGTTTTTTTTAAAAACATCAAATATTTTTTGAAAATTTCGGCAGAGACTCCTTTGTAAATACTGGCCCCCAAACGGGATACAACATGAATAGTATACGAAATCAATAAAAGGCATCCCCAAGTGGGAGCTAGCTCTTCGTCAATTGACGGTCACAACCACACAAGTAATTTAATATACAACGCCAAGGGCGAGGATCAAAACTCAAAAGGAAACTCAAAACCACAAGAAATCCACAGAAATATAACGTGCGACTCTAAGGTCGAAAGAATAACATCACTGGTCTCTATCTCAAAATAAATACATGTTTGGTTGATGGAGATTACTAGATACAACTGAATAATATTATACAAGGTAATATGATGGGTATGATACCAATAAACCCACCTACTAACAAGTCACCAAAACGAAACTGTGCCCGCAAAGCCGTAATGAAACCTGTACGACAAACCTGCAAGAAACCGAGGCACAACGGGAGTGAGTTGCCAACTTGTGAATAGAAAAACATCTACGAATAAAAATCGCATGTATGACGCAATCCTAGGTCATACGATCATAATATATAATCCTCAAATATATAACCAGCAACCCATAACCATGGTTAGGGCAAATATCTCACCCAAGTGTAATCCCATGTGCCCGTGTCAGTGCCTCAGGTAGCAATGTATCATATGGATGATGTATGAATTCATGAAACAGAATGCAAGTACTGAAGAAAACTGCTTTCATAAATCAGTGAGATTTCTGTATTTTAAAACTTAGGAATCATAATGAAATCAGCATAAACAGTGCCTAGCATCGGCAAAAAACGTAATCCCAATATCTCGATATCTCTGTATCACAGTCTCTGTACCTCAATATCTCGAAATCTCAATGTCTCAATCACAATGACTAGGGCGCCGTCAGTCCAGGCCGGCCCCTACCATCCATCTCATGACCACGACGGTATCCTCCGGATATCCGACGCGTCGGGTAATATCACCGGTCGGTCATGCTCCCCTGCACCGGCTCAACGTCAACAACACGATCTTCTTGCCCCGGGGTACCGCACCGGGCCCACCATATACCCGAAACGGTTCATCCATCTCCTCGAATCAGGTCTCGAAATCAATCAGCAAACTCATAGTGGACGACTCATACATCATGGGAAAACCGCACTTTTTATTTAAAAGAGAGGAAAGAAGCTTATACAAGTTTTGCGGTTTCCCCCCAAATCCAGAAAATCTCATGGAAATCCGAATCCAAATCGTCAATAGCATGTAAAAGCATGAATATAGGCATGAGAATCCATGAATACGACATAACAATGAATAACAGTATGCATGAAGTGACAAGTAATAACTACAATATCTAAGCTGGCATATAAGGTAAGTACACTAATATCATGTCAACTACTAGCTATCAAGATAAATTAAGCAATAATATTTCCTAAGGTGTACGTGACATGGCAATTACCGATGAAGATGTGTGTGAGCCGGCAAGTAAGTGTACGTGGTACATACGCATCATCGGTAATGGTGCTGGTGTCCTAACAGCATAATATCAACAATGCAATATGAAATAACAATGTAAGTATGCGATGCGGAGCAACAGCAATAATGTGCGAGAGCTGAATACTAGACACAACGATTACTAATCTGCATTACCTTAATATAAGTCCTACGATAGTGCCTTTTGAAATAACACGAATCGCGGTGTTTTGAAAATAAGGGCTACGGTGTTTTTAAGAAAAGATACGTCTTTTGAAATATCCGTAGAATCCCTTGACCTGTCTTTTAAAATACCCATGGTTCGTTAGTTTTGAAATAGGTAGGAGTCTAATCTAGTCTAACAACTACACTAAACTATACGGCTGAACTAACAAGCTGAACTACAGGTAAGGAAACCGCCTAACATTTGAGGCGATACATATACATACCTGTATATATATTAGTCGGTGATCCCGCCTCAATAATATCACATCCGATACCATATCTAAAATCATACATCCCAAGTCAAGAGTGCGGATTAATCATCAATATATAGCTCGTACGTAAATCCGTCGTACGGCATCCCCAAATCTGGGTACGGGTCAATATCATACTCAACACAGTGTTCATCTGGTATCCTCTTTATAAAGATCATCATCTAGGGTACTGACCTACGTCTAGTACACTACTAAAATCACTATTCACATGGCATCATCATCCAAAGATCCGCTATAACATCAGGACGTATCTCAAGTACGAATCCTGCCATATCACCGATCTCACGGCCTCAACACAAATCTCATCTCAATCCCAAGTATCATCCGCAAAACCAGTATGTGAACTCATAGTCTCATACCCAGGTGAACACATAAACACATCTCCCCATATACGCACAGGTAATAACATAGATGTATGCATTTGTGTGTGTGTGTGGGTGTAAGGACTACTCTATGGTTTCGCAACTAACACTAAACTAATCCATGAACACCTAGAATCTACCTTTACCATCAAGTCTCATATCAACATAAAATATATAATCAAAATATATGTGTGTATACGTATTCATATGCATCACCACGAACTGCGGGGGTGCTATACGCTATCTACCCGACTTCTACCCGTAGATATAAATCTACTCACCTGGTCCTCGCTCGCTGGTGCCGACGTAGCCACGCGCTTGCTTGTCGTCTCGAAGTCCACATGGGGTACCTACATATCATAACGTACCGTATCGCATTAAAACCAAATTCGAAATCGAAACGGCATACGAAAATCAAATCGGCATGCGTATCACGCATAGGTCAAAACCTATCGCCTACGCATGCAAGAATAGTCAAACCAACCCTCGATGTCGATGTACAAACGTGAAACCATCGAGAAAACCAAAACACACTCATTTGTGCATCCATGAACACTAACTATAATATAAAATAGGTTAAAATTCACAAAAACCCCAAATTCACCTTAAAAGGCATTTTTCCGAAAATCTAGCAAGCAAAAGTTACCCGTTTTAGTACAAAACTCGACATTTAAACAAATCTAGCGGCCATAATACTTATTAAATATCTTAAATAAGTCATAAAAACAATTTCCATAATTTAATCCCAATAAATTTCATTAACCCCAAAATTCTAGTTTACAATATACCCAAATTTTAACAATTTTATAGCAAAAATGCACAAACAACAATTTAGGTTGGATTTCCATGAACTAAAGTGTTAAACTACACTTTAGAATGTTAATGAAGTCATGAAAAACCTAATCACATTTTTAATCCCAATTATTTAACCAATTTCAAAAACCTTGTTAGCAATTTGGCATAATTAACACAATTTTTAAACTAACCATTAACAACTAGCTACAAATCTTGTTTTAACATGTCATAAGAGTCTAAATATATCACACAACCATACACCAATTTCACAAAACCCTAACTTGCATTCAAATTCTTCTCTTGAATTTCAAAACCTTCACTTAGAACCAAAATTCATATCTTAATTAAGTTAGATTAAAGCAATAACCAACAATTAACAAAAAGCTCAAGATTTTTACCTCACAAGATTTGAGATCTAGCATGAAAATCTTGACCTCCAATTTGAAAACTTTTCACCAAAAACCATGCTTGAGAGGCTAAGGAAAAATGGGAAGGAGTTGGATTTCGAATTACCTTTGAAATTGTTTGGATTTTGAAGCATTTTTGTGGATTTTTGATGCAAATTGGGTGGGATTTTTTTTTGAGAGAGGGCTGCTAAAATTTCCAGCAGTTAGAGGGAGAGAGGAGAGAGAGTCAAGTGGGGAAAATGATATGAAGTCAACCCAAGGTCAAAGCACATACTTATATAATCTTTTATTCTTTAAATTCATTGTTTTCTTTTCTTTTAAACTTGAATTGGGGCAAACTTTGGGGGGGGGGGTCTTCCTACAAATTTTGGCCAGCCATAAGGTGGGGAGGAGAGAGGGTGTGGGTGAGTGTGGGTGAGAAAAAAAATGATAAATGTTATACCCCAATATCTATTTACACTAATCTCACAAAAAAAAATCCTTTTTTCTTCAATAATTCTAACACCGTTTGGCAGTTTCATTTTGTTTCAAAAAAAACATGTTAAAATTTTATTTAATGTGTTATGATGCACAAAAATTGTATCAACTCATTCAAATTTGTAATTTTCCCTAATTAAATGTATTACTGACGGCTTAAAATAATATTAAAATAATTAATTTCGGAAAATTTTCAGAAAATTTGAAATTTCACCAGTGGCTCAATAAACACCAAATACTAGCAATTTCATAGCTAGAATATGTATATTTAATTTTATAATAAAGATATTTGTATTTTGACTTTTTACAGAAAAGCCCCTTATTTTACCGATTTTCTGAAATTTCACCGAGACGATTTTCAAAACGTTACAATCTTCCCCCTTAAAGAAATTCGGTCCCCGAATTTAAATTAAAACTCCCCACAATTACTAAAACACCTAAGCAAAACTATCAAGTCGTCGGGGCTCCGAAATCATAAATACACAAAACAAATCGTAGCGCAGCGCATGCGCAAGAAAAATGAGCATATAACTCAAAATCAAAACTCCGCCAACCATCTCGCAATCATCGGAGTCATGGTAAAGACACAAATGTCAAATCCATTACAACACCAATATGATATAACTCGAAACTATACACGTAAATATCAAATCTATATATATGTATATATACATATATATATATATATATATATCATAAAAACGTACTGCTCTATAAGAAATTAATCCCAAAATACGCATATGAATACTACGTGCGTCTGGTGCGCACGAAAATCAAATCCATATATGTTCCATACAAGTGCACAGAAACAAGATCTAAGTGCATCGGGTGCGCACGAAGCATCTGTCATAGGCAACGTGTGTGCCTGACAGCAAAATCAGGTGCATCTGACATGCTCGAAAAATCTCGATTTAGTGCATCTAGTGTGCACCAAATCGCATCTCAAAACATGCGCTCAACATGCGCGAAAATCCAAGGCAGGTGCATCTATCATGCACGAAATCATGAAATCCAATATCAAGCGCCGAACATGCGCAAAATCCAATCAGGTGCACAAGGTGCACAAAACCAATATCGAGCATCATGATCGAAATCGAAGTCCAGTGCATCTAAGTGCACAAAATGCATATCACTGCACTGCAAGCATATGTGAATCATACTGACTGCAAAAACCAAATCGTGTGCGTATATACGCACGAAATCAACTCAACTGTATGAAACCCATAAAATCATAAACGTGTGAAACCAAGGCACGAAAACGAGATCAAGTGCAACAACTGTGCAAAATCGAAAATACTCAGCAGGTGCAACCATGGTCCATGAAAACAAATATCATGAAACTCAATCATCAAAATCAATCATGTGAATAGATCGCCCAAAATACCGAAATCAAAAATGGCGGAATAGTCCTCGCTCAAGCACTTCCTCTAAGAACCTCTGGCCAACTGTCGTGGTCACTCATAGCATGTCTCGTCGACAATCCTGAACTCTGGCCTGCCGGTGTGCATAACATACCACTCCTGGGTCCAAGTCTTCTCGTAATTTATTCCAAAAAGGTCCTGTCGAGGTCTCTCCCAAAACGCGTCTCTGCCGAACTGTCCGGAAGTCATCGTCCTTTACTAGATCTGTTGTCGTTCCGGAATGGCTGCATACTCATCGTGACTCCTTCTGGAAGGTATATACAAGTACAATGTCTCGGCATGCGTATCGCATCTCTGATGTCGGCGGAGTGGAACATCGTCTCATCAAGATCTCGTACGAACATCTTACTCCACTTTCTCTAATGTCGACTGCTTCAGACTCATCTCGTCGTGGCTGCATGGACTGAGCTCCTACGGCTATCCTCGTATCTGGAGTCTCCCAAGAAATGCATCTCACCACCTGGCATCCGAATGAAGTCCAACCATCCGATCGATTTGTCAAAACCTCATAATCCCCCAAGAGCTCAACATCTTGGGTACAGTTTAACAGTATCGAGTACGTACCACAGCATCGATGGTCCAGCCGTAGAAAGGCAAACCCAAGCCTCACTAATGGCGCCGCGGAACTGCCGCAAACCCTTAGGTTCAAAGGCTTTCACACGGTCATTATGTCGAGTTAGGGTTTCATTCTTCTACAGGGTCCATAGAATTGCCTGCATGTCTTTCCGAATACTTTAAACTTGGAATAATAGGTTGCCGATTTTCGATCGTCTCTGTCGACTCTCAACGTCTCCGCGTGAAGTCGTCTCTAGCTGGAATCAATCTATCTGATGACCTCGCATCGGGGTAGCAAACAAACCGCATGTCCTGGTCATTCATCCTTGGTAACTAGCGACCTTCTATCATCTCTTAGTACCACTCGTACTGCAAAAGCTCCAACATCTGGGGCGATATCTCGTCATTCGCAGCAATGACTGGCTCACTCGTCTACACGCTGAACAGTGCCTCAATCATCAGGAGTAAGCAATACGCCAACGGTCATCAAAATCTGGCTGGCCTCTATCATTGGCTCAATCCTCTGGCGCTGATCTGCACGTCCGAGTAATCTCATACAGCGATCCATCCAAACGCTCGTGGCGCAGAAACACAATCAAACGACGCCTCTCAATGCAATCGTATGTCGCCGGAATCACGCCCTGGTCAGTCCTCGTTCGTAACGAGCTCGTGCTGACCGCAACTCTAGCCGTAGCTCTCCCTGCCCGTAATCGTTGCAGCAAAACCATAACTGGTACCGATAAGGCTAGATCAGGAATGAATATAATACTGAACAAAGAAATGTACATCCTATGGCTCCTTAAGTGGAGTAGCGTACCGTACGTATGCCGCGGAACATACCCACGGTACGTCACTCTACTTTAGTCACCTATTCCATCAACCATAGGTCATCCTACGCTCCGAAGGTAAACCTAGCGCTCTGATACCAACTTTGTCACGTCCCGAAAGTACGGAACATGACCGGCACTTAAACTACGAAACGTCTCGAGGCGTACGTAATCTAAGTAAGCCGAAATCCCAGAAATCCAAACCAAGAAAGGTAGTAGAGTGAAGAAAAAACCAATTTAAATCAAGTAGTTTTATTAGCATAAGCCGAATTATGCGTTTTTTTTAAAACATCAAATATTTCTTGAAAATTTCGGCAGAGTCTCCTTTGTAAATACTGGCCCCCAAACGGGATATAACATGAATAGTATACGAAATCAATAAAAGACATCCCCAAGCGGGAGCTAGCTCTTCGTCAATCGACGGTCACAACCACACAAGTAATGTAATATACAACGCCAAGGGCGAGGATCAAAACTCAAAAGGAAACTCAAAACCACAAGAAATCCACAGAAATATAACGCACAACTCTAAGTTGAAAGAATAACATCACTGGTCTCTATCTCAAAATAAATACATGTTTGGTTGATGGAATTTACTAGATACAACAGAATAATATTATACAAGGTAATATGATGTGTATGATACCAATAAACCCACCTACTAACAAGTCACCCGAACGAAACTGTGCCCGCAAAGCCGTAATGAAACCTGTACGGCAAACCTGCAAGAAACCGGGGCACAACGGGGGTGAGTTGCCAACTCGTGAATAGAAAAACATCTACGAATAAAAATCGCATGTATGACGCAATCGTAGGTCATACGATCATAATATATAATCCTCAAATATATAACCAGCAACCCATAACCATGGTTAGGGCAAATATCTAACCCAAGTGTAATCCCATGTGCCCGTGTCAGTGCCTCAGGTAGCAATGTATCATATGGATGATGTATGAATTCATGAAACAGAATGCATGTACTGAAGAAAACTGCTTTAATAAATCAGTGAGATTTATGTATTTTAAAAATGAGGAATCATAATGAAATCAGCATAAACAGTGCCTAGCATCGGCACAAAACGTAATCCCAATATCTCGATATCTCTGTATCACAGTCTGTGTACCTCAATATCTCGAAATCTCAATGTCTCAATCACAATGACTAGGGCACCGTCAGTCCAGGCTGGCCCCTACCATCCATCTCATGACCACGACGGTATCCTCCGGATATCCGACGCGTCGGGTAATATCACCGGTCGGTCGTGCTCCCCTGCACAAGCTCAACGTCAACAACACGATCTTCTTGCCCCGGGGTACCGCACAGGGCCCACCATGTACCCGAAACGGTTCATCCATCTCCTCGAATCGGGTCTCGAAATCCATCAGCAAATTCATTGTGGACGACTCATACATCATGGGAAAACTGTTAGTGTATATGCCCTAGAGGCCATTACTGTATCATACTAGTTTGTATATTACTTGATGGAAGCTTGGGATATTCACAGTTGTATATACAATCTTGCTCAAAATGGTAGTATGCTACTTGGTTTTTCTCTTCTTTAATATGTGCATGTGTTTCTTTTAGCATATCGCTGATATACATATTAGTAGAGCCCTTAGGATCTTTGCTTGATTACCAGCGTTGTGATGGCGCTCACACTCGTGGGAGCTGGGTGATCTATAAGCACATCCTTATACAGGTCCCTAGTCGTTGGACTATCGAGACAGGACATCGATACTCCGGAGTAGACTAGCGTATGCGCTTCTCATCCCAGTGTGGGAGACGGTCTGTCCCACAGCCGTCAGTATGTCGTACTTGAGATAGTATGCGGGTGCTCGTTAGGTTGCGAGTACACTGGACAGGACTCGTCAGGAAATGTTGGTTGGTATTATACCTATCGTCAGTTATCAGTTCCCAGGTGACATGAGTACAGCTTAGTCTGCTGACTTGACACTGTCACTTCGCCTCGAGTGTGTTCCCACTGCACTTTGATTACTACCCTACCACGGCTCAAAGGAGTCGTGCAAACAGGTTGTTTTTGGGTGCAGTCCCGAAGCACTTGGAGGCAGTGACGGTTAGACAGGATTCGTCTCTCCCGGTATTGGGAGTTGACACCGCGCTGTGTCAAGGAGAGCCATTACACGAGTAGTCCCTGGCCAGGGCAAGCGAGATATACTGGTTGGTTTTCAGTGTTATCTCAAGGTGTTCTGGGCTACACTCCGACACGACTTGTACCGCTTTTAGGGGACTGACGTTTCACCGCCCCCTAGGCCCGCCATGCGATGTATCAGACGAACAGACCGGACTGTACGGAGATTGTCATATACAGGCTCAGTAGGAGTTCAGATGGGGTTCACCTCGTCAGTCTTCTTATCGACATCTACCTGGGGACCGTTACGTACAGCTAGTGCCACTTGCGGTCTGTGGTTAAACCCACTGCCAGCGTAGTGTCGAGTCTTTAGAGTCCCACACAGAGAGCTATTCGCCTTTAGGCAAAATGAGTAGAGGTCGCATGGTTTTGCGACAGGGTTCGTTCACATCTGCGCACTTGTGCACGTTTGCTGTCCGGACAGCTTATACTAGCGGGCTTTGGTTTAAGCCGGATCCTAGTATATGATTTGGGATTGGTTTTTTCTCATTGTATTCGTATTCCTCGGATCACGAATACGGGTGCGTATGCACAGTTGCTTGAGACAGAGGGAGAGGACCTTGATTAGGGTTAATGACAATTGTCATTTTATTAACCCTAATGCTTATGTGTGTATTATGGTTAATTGATATTAGTTTAATAATTGTGCATGGTTGTGGTTGTTGACCATTTGACCTTCTTGACTTGTTGATCTTGGTTGACACTTTGACCATCATCATTTCATTTGGAAGATGCTTTTTGATCCTTGCAATTTGCATTAAAAATGAAATGATAATGGTCATGTCTTGATTAAGCCATGACAATTATCTTACTAATTATCTAATTAAAATAATACACACATATATGTGAGAATGGTTTATTTTATTCTGATTCTATCATTTGATTTCTCTCTCTTGTGTTAGTGTATATGCCCTAGAGACCATTACTGTATCATACTAGTTTGTATATTACTTAACGAAAGCTTGGGATATTCACCTTGTATATACAATCTTGCTTAAAATAGTAGTATGCTACTTGGTTTGTTTCTACTTCAATGTGTACATGTGTTTATTTTTGTATATCGCCTATACACATTAGTGGTGCCCTTAGGATCTTTGCGTGATTACCAGCGTTGTGAAGGCAGTTAGACTAGTGGGGCTGGGTAATCTATAAGCACATCCTTATGCAGGTCCCTGGTCGTAGGACTATCGAGACAGGGCATCGATACTCCGGAGTAGACTAGCGCATGCGCTTCTCATCCCAGTGTGGGAGACGGTCTGTCCCACAGCCGTCGGTACGTCGTACTTGAGATAGTATGCGGGTGCTCGTTGGGTTACGAGTACACTGGACAGGACTCGTCGGGAACTGACTAGTTGGTATTATGCCTATCATCAGTTATCAGTTCCAAGGTGACATGAGTACAGCTTAGTCCGCTGACTTGACACTGTCACTTCGCCTCGAGTGTGTTCCCACTGTACTTTGATTACTACCCTACCACGGCTCAAAGGAGTCGTGCAAACAGGTGGTAGTTGGGTGCAGTCCCGAAGCACTTGGAGGCAGTGACGGTTAGACAGGATTCGTCTCTCCCAGTATTGGGGGTTGACATCGCGCTGTGTCTAGGAGAGCCATTACACGAGTAGTCCCTGGCCAGGGAAAACGAGATATACTGGTAGGCTTCCAGTGTTATCTCAGGGTGTTTTGGGCTTCACTCCGACACGACTTGTACCGCTATTGGGGGACTGACGTTTACCGCCCCCTAGCCCCGCTATGTGATGTATCAGACGAACAGACCGGACTGTACGGAGAGTGTCACATTCAGGCTCAGTAGGAGTTCAGATGGGTTTCGCCTCATCAGTCTTCTTGTCGGCATCTACCTGGGGACCGTTACGCACAGCTAGTGCCGCTTGCGGTCTGTGGTTAAACCCACTGCCAGCGTAGTGTCGAGTCTTTAGAGTCCCACACAGAAAGCTATTCGCCTTTAGGCAAAAGAGTAGAGGTCGCATGGTTTTGCGACAGGTCGCATGGTTTTGCGACAGGGTTCGGTCACATCCGTGCACTTGTGCACGTACAGTGTCCGGACAGTTCACACTAGCGGGCTTTGGTTTAAGCCAGATCCTAGTGTACCTTTTGGGATTGGTTTTATCGAGTATGCATTCGTGTTCCTCGGAAAGCGGATGCGGGTGTGTATGCACAGTTGACGGAGAGACAGAGGCAGAGGATTCTCATTAGGGTTGTTGACCGTTGATAGTTGACTATTGACTTTTTGCTCAACCCTAATGAGAATATGATATGTGATTAACAATTATATTAATTAAGTATTATGGTGGCATGGTTGTTGAGGGATTGACTTTGTTGACTTGTTGACTTTTGTTGACTTGTTGACTTTGTTGACCGGTTGACTAGGCTTGACTAGTTGACCATCATGATACCTTTAGCTATCATTTCATGGCAAAGACTTTTGCTTGCTTGCTCTTTTGTGCAAAATGAGTGCATGAAATGATATGGCTATGGTTGCTTAAACCATCACATAATACTTGATTGATATGAGGTGTTATGATTGTTTTGGATTATGAGAGCCAAATGAGAAAAGTCTTCTCTCATTCTTTCATGCTCATTCTCTCTCTTGTTCTTGAGCTCTCATCTCCTCCTCTTGCTCTCCCTCTCTTGACTCTATGGTTCACTTGTCTAATGAGTTGAGAACCAAGAACCATAGATAAAATCCCATACAAACTCTTTTCTACTCACTCTAGTTCACAAGGTTTAGCAAACCGAGTGAACTAGTTTCTTCAAAGTTCGAAGAAGGAGCCAAAGGTTGAAGCTTTCAGGTGGATCTATCTTCGGCGCAAGGAGACGACGGGAAGAAGCCGATTCGGACGACCATCGAAGCTTGAAGACGAAGGAGTTCGAGAAAAAGAAAGTTATAACCCTCTAACCGAGTAGTTAGCAACTCGTAGTTAGGTTGTTAGTTAGATGTTTAACAAAGATCCGGGTTTTGAGTCCATGTTACCACCTCTAAGAAAATCGTTTTTCGTCAAATTCAGCATGCCCGAAACTACCGGGAGAGGTAGCATGGACTTACAGTGGTATCAGAGCTTAGTTAAACTCTATCTAACATGTTAGCAAAGTAGCTAGAAGATCGATCAACGAAAAAGTCGCAAAACGAACCCCGTTTTTAAACTTTCTGTCGATTTTAAATGTGCTGGAAAATTTTTTTGGGATACACCAAAAATCGACTCAGGGTTTTCTAAGTATACTGTAGAAAAATGGTCACATGATCTCATCATTGCGCCGCGGAAACGCGGCAATAGCTTGCTATTGCCGCGGTTCCGCGGCCTTCTTGGCTCCTCTCTGTGTTTGCTTTGCTACAGTATGCTTGTAGGGGTATTTTGGGATTTTTGGAATATATATTTTCTGGCCACATTTTCCAGAACGAAAAATTTATTTTTGGGGTCCTGAAAATCCGTATCTTTGATCGAACTTCTAAAAGACTTAAGCTGACGGGTTTTTCTGTGATGTGATATTTGTATTGAATTGTCTGCTAATCGCTATATGTCGATTAGTGGGGGTTATACAAATCTGTGATCTGTAATGTTATTGGAATGTGTATATGAATTCATTGGATTGTCGCGGGTGAATAGCCGGGGGTTGTGAGACGAGAGTTTTTTTCTTTTCTTTCAATTCATGTAAATTTGTAAATTGATGTAATAATTATTTGTATGGCCGCACAACCGGATCGGGGTTGTAGCCGTCATTGTATAATTTCTTTTTACTGTTTTTGCTCCTAGGATAGACCCATGGAGGGAGTGCACAAACTACCGGGTATGCCGAAGTGCCGAGTGGCCTACTCACGGAGTTGAGGGAGGTTGCTTCACTTCGGGTACTTGGCGGGTAGTTTGCCGCACCCGTAGGGGTCTTGGGTGGGGTATTGGCTATTCACCGCGACCGTGTAATCTGCTTTTCGTTACAGGCTCGTACGAATTGCGGATTCCTAGTATATCCAATGTATTCATCTGTGATCTGAAATGGCTATCATTGCAATATATCTATATATGATATTATTTAGGCGTTGCTTATATTTTACAGCCGCGCTAGCCCAGCCCCCGCTCTGTCGTTAGTTAAGTAACCTAACGGGTAATGACGGGGCCCCGTGGCGAATGCGAATGGCATAAGCGTATGTCATATTTTGGTTGTTTTTTGCAATGGTAGGATTAAATGATGGGACGCATTAAAAAAACTAATGCAAGAATATCACGCATTAAAAGAACTAATTCAAGATAATAAACCAAGTAAAAGTCGTTGGAACACTTTCGAAAAACCACTCGGTTCTTTTCAAAACTAACTTTTAAATGCGGAGCTTGAGCCACTCCTTTTAAAAGCTATCTCGTTCCATCGATTATATCAAGTTCACTACGTTCACGGTTTTGCCAAAACCATTCGTAGCCCTCCATCATTTCAGTTAAATATTTGGTAGTATTCAAGCTATGTATTTTGACCTCACGCCAAGGCATAGTGATTGGTAGCTGCCGGATATTTATCTGTTGCATAGATAGAATGCGTTGGTTTGGGACAGTCGTACTACCATTTTGGCCTACGTCAAGGGTAGGTATGGGTGGATTCAAATTAACCTGGATAATGATTGGAAGAACTTGACATGTGACTTATGACATTTTGACCTCACTCCAAGGTCATAAGAGCATGGGGCAAAAATCCACATCGGGAGTTTCATAAGTACTGAAACTTGCTAGATTTGCATACCACTTGGAGTGTGATGATTCTGGTAGGATTCCTTCAGTTTCGTCACGCGATGAAATTTGGATCCCGATCCTACTGTGAGTATATGCTACTCCTCGGGAAATTTCTCACTAAACGATCAATGCTATAAACCTAGTAGGTGCCTAGAAAGGGTTAGCGGGGCTACGCCCCCAGGGAAAAGAGGTTATTTAATTAAGGAACTTCGCGAAAGCGTTGGAAAACCTCCCTCGAAGTACCGACACTGTCCTGGCTGAACGGTTAAGCAAGTATTGTGCGGTGGGATTGATCCCGACTAATTCTTCCTTTATGGTTTGAGGAGGGATTCGAGAAACAGTGGGAGCCATCCTGTTTAGACAAACTAAAAACTACTCTAAACTTGCAAGAGCATCATGCTGAGTGTTTCTTCTCTCTCTCCTAATTGCAGCGACCAATCGACATGACTGGACTTAAGTTACTCCTAGATAAAAACATACTGACAGGGCCGAACTACAAAGATTTGCTCAGGAATGTCAAAATGGCAATCACTTACGACAAGCTGGGGTATCTTCTTACCACCAAAGCTCCCCCTGTCCCTGGTCCCACTTCCAGCGTCGCGGATAAGGAAATCCGTAAGACTTGGGAGATTGATAGCGCGAAGGCCAAGTGCCTCGTACTTGCCTCGATGGACAATGAACATCAGAGGAGGCACGAGAATATGGACTTGGAATCCATATTTCTTCATACAAAAGAACTGTATGGAGAGCAATCTCGTATCGCTTGATACGAAACGTCGAAAAAGTTATTTTCGGCAAGGATGGCCGTCGGATCATTAGTAGCAGAACACGTGCTTAAGATAATCGGCTACATTGAGGAGCTCGCGGACCTAGGGACCACATTGGAGAGTGAGCTCTATACGGACTTAGTTCTCCAGTCCCTTCCTTCCACTTACGCCCAGTTTATACTGAACTTCAACTTACAAGAAAAAGAAGTTGAACTTTCAGAGCTCCTCAACATGCTGAGGAGCGCAGAGGGCACCCTACAGAAAGGTAGGGAAACATCCACTTTGTTTGTAGGAGGATCATCTTCTTCTAGGTCCAAAGCGAAAGCCAAGGGAAAGAAGAAGAAAGCCCCCGCCAAACCAAGAGGCGGTGTTAGTAAAGTGGATACGAAGGGAAAAGCTAAAGCAACAAAGAAAGCGGGGAAGCTTGTGGATAAGGAAGAATGCTTCTATTGTCATAAGAAAGGACACTGGAAGAATGATTGCAGGGCCTGGAAGGCCAGAACACAGGAATTGAAGCAGGTTGCAGCTTCAGCTTCAGGTGTGTATGTTATTGAAAACTGTCTTTCAATAAACTCTACTTCCTGGGTATTGGATACCGGATCAGGATCTCATATCTGTAATTCTTTGCAGGCGTTGAGAAACCGTAGTGTTTTGAAAGCAGGTGACATGACCCTCAGAGTTGCGAACGGAGCTAGCATGGATGCTAAAGACGTGGGGGACTATCACCTGGGAATGTCAGATGGACATGTTTTGGTTTTGCGTAATTGCTTTTTTGTACCCAACGCAACTTGTAATATCATTTCTGTATCTTTGGTTTCTAAAGAAGGTTATGAATTTGCGTTTGTAAGCAATGTTGTAAACATTCACCTTAATCAAGTTCTGATTGGGTCAGGTACATTGAGCAATGGTATATACGTATTAAACCAACCACAGATTTTCAATATCCAGAATACACACAAAAGAAAGTCTCCGGAAATAAATCAGACTTTCTTATGGCATTGTAGACTGGGTCACATCAATGAGAGAAGGTTGACAAAGTTACATACAGAAGGATATTTGAATCCGTTCGAATATCAATCGTATGCCACTTGTCAATCCTGTCTCAAAGGAAAGATGACAAAGTCTCCGTTCACTGGACACGGAGTAAGAGCGAGCGAGCTCTTGGGACTCGTACACAGCGACGTGTGCGGTCGAATGTCTACACATGCGCGAAGCGGTTATTCTTACTTCATTACTTTTACGGATGACTTTTGAAGGTACGGTTATGTCTTCTTAATGAAACATAAGTCCGAAGGCTTTGGAAAATTCCAGGAATATAAGAATGAAGTAGAAAAACAAACCGGCAAAAGTATCAAGATCCTAAGATCGGATCGAGGTGATGAATACTTGAGTGCCGAGTTCCTGGACTATTTAAAAGAGAACGGAATTCTCTCTCAGCTTACTCCTCCATATACTCCGCAACATAACGGTGTATCGGAGAGATGGAACCGAACCCTATTGGATATGGTACGGTCCATGATGAGTAACGCTGAGTTACCGCGATCATTCTGGGGGTATGCGCTAGAATCAGCTGCGTACCTTTTGAACCGAGTTCCCACTAAAACTGTGCCTACCACCCTATATGAGATGTGGTGTGGGAAGAGGCCTCATCTTAATCACATTAAGACATGGGAAAGTCCAGCTTTTGTCAAAAAGCAGCATGCGGACAAGCTCGAGGCACGCTCAGTACAGTGCAAGTTTGTGGGATATCCAAAGAACTCCAAGGGATATTTCTTCTACTGCGAAAAGGAACAAAAAGTTATTGTTTCTCGTCATGCCCACTTTCTAGAACACCAGTTCTTAGAAAAGGAAATTAGTGGGAGCGCAGTAGAACTGGAAGAAATTCCAGAACCACAGACTATTACTGAAAGTTTAGTGGAACCAGAGGGTTCAAAAGAACAGGACATTCCTACGCCGCCCCGCAGGAGTAGTAGGCAGTCTCATCCGTCCGAGAGATACTACGGTTTTCTCATAGACGGGGATAGAGAGGATTGCATCATAGATTATGATGAGCCTACTAGCTTCCAGCAGGCCATTCAGAGCGTTGACTCAGTAAAATGGCTGGATGCAATGCGGACCAAAATGGAGTCCATGTACACCAACAAAGTATGGACGTTGGACATTGCTCCAGACGGGGTAAAACACGTAGGATGCAAGTGGATCTTCAAAAGGAAGATTGGTGTAGATGGACAGGTTGAGACCTATAAAGCTAGACTTGTGGCAAAGGGTTTTCGTCAAAGACCTGGTTTGGACTATGATGAAACCTTTTCTCCAGTGGCTATGCTGAAATCCATTCGGATCCTTCTTGCCATTGCTGCCTTCCACGATTATGAGATTTGGCAGATGGACGTAAAGACAGCTTTTCTAAATGGAAATTTAGAGGAGTGTGTCTATATGGACCAGCCAGAGGTTTTCATTCAGAGTGGGAGCAGCGGAAAGGTGTGCAAGTTGCTTAAGTCCATCTATGGACTAAAGCAGGCATCGCGGAGTTGGAACATCTGTTTTGATGAGACGGTCAAGGAATTTGGCTTTATCAAAAATCCAGATGAACCATGCATCTATAGTAGATTTGTAGCGAGAACTGTAGTATTCCTCGTTTTATACGTGGATGACATTCTCTTAATAGGAAATGACATTCCTATGCTACAATCTGTCAAGGGGTTCTTGTCGCACAGGTTCTCCATGAAAGACCTGGGTGATGCCTCATACATCCTGGGGATCCGGATCCATCGTGATAGATCCAAGAGGATATTAGGACTTTCACAGTCCAGGTACATCGACACCATACTGAAAAAATTCAGTATGGAAGATTCCAAGCGCGGTAACCTACCGGCTTGTCACGGAATCACCCTCTCTAAAGAGATGTCTCCCAAGACTGATTTGGAGAGGGATCGCATGTCTATTATACCCTACGCTTCTGCGGTAGGCTCTATAATGTATGCGATGTTGTGTACCAGACCGGATGTAGCTTATGCACTGAGTGTGGTAAGCCGGTATCAGTCAAACCCTGGGGAGAAACACTGGATAGCAGTAAAGAACATTCTCAAGTACCTCAGAAGGACTAAGGAGATGTTCTTGGTGTATGGCGGAAAAGACCTCCAGATCGAGACCTTTGCTGACTCCAGCTTCCAGAGTGACAAGGATGATTCCAAGTCCATGTCGGGTTTTGTCTTTACCCTCTATAGAGGGGCGGTGTGTTGGAAGAGTTCCAAACAGGAAACCGTTGCAGACTCGACGATGGAAGCGGAATACATCGCTGCATCTGATGCCGCAAAAGAAGCTGTCTGGATGAGGAAGTTCTTGAAAGAGCTTCAGGTGGTTCCGTCCATTGTTGATCCAATACCTCTGTATTGCGATAACAACGGGGATATAGCTTTAGCGAAGGAACCCAGGTCCCATCAGAGATCCAGACACATCTTGAGGCGGTATCACCTGATCAGGGAGATCGTGGATCGCTAGGAGATCGAGGTTCGGAGAGTCGCTTCAGAAGATAACACTGCAGATCCATTCACCAAGGCCTTGCCCCAGACTCAGTTCGAGCGGCTGATCGAGATGATAGGTCTTCGATACGCCAGTACATGGCCTTAGTGTAAGTGGGAGATTGTTAGTGTATATGCCCTAGAGGCCATTACTGTATCATACTAGTTTGTATATTACTTAATGGAAGCTTGGGATATTCACCTTGTATATACAATCTTGCTCAAAATAGTAGTATGCTACTTGGTTTGTTTCTACTTCAATGTGTACATGTGTTTATTTTAGTATATCGCCTATACACATTAGTGGAGCCCTTAGGATCTTTTCTTGATTACCGGCGTAGTAATGGCAGTCACACTAGTGGGGCTGGGTAATCTATAAGCACATCCTTATGCAGGTCCCTGGTCGCAGGACTATCGAGACAGGGCATCGATACTCCGGAGTAGACTAGCGCATGCGCTTCTCATCCCAGTGTGGGAGACGGTCTGTCCTACAGCCGTCGGTACGTCGTACTTGAGATAGTATGCGGGTGCTCGTTGGGTTACGAGTACACTGGACAGGACTCGTCGGGAACTGACTAGTTGGTATTATGCCTATCTTCAGTTATCAGTTCCCAGGTGACATGAGTACAGCTTAGTCCGGTGACTTGACACTGTCACTTCGCCTCGAGTGTGTTCCAACTGTACTTTGATTACTACCTTACCACGGCTCAAAGGAGTCATGCAAACAGGTGGTAGTTGGGTGCAGTCCCGAAGTACTTGGAGGCAGTGACGGTTAGACAGGATTCGTCTCTTCCGGTATTGGGGGTTGACATCGCGCTGTGTCTAGGAGAGCCATTACACGAGTAGTCCCTGGCCAGGGCAAAGGAGATATACTGGTAGGCTTCCAGTGTTATCTCAGGGTGTTTTGGGCTTCACTTCGACACGACTTGTACCGCTATTGTAGGACTGACGTTTACCGTCGCCTAGGCCCGCCATGCAATGTATCAGACGAACAGACCGAACTGTACGGAGAGTGTCACATTCAGGCTCAGTAGGAGTTCAAATGGGTTTCGCCTCGTCATTCTTCTTGTCGGCATCTACCTGGGGACCGTTACGCACAGCTCGTGCCGCTTGCGGTCTGTGGTTAAACCCACTGCCAGCGTAGTGTCGAGTCTTTAGAGTCCCACACAGAAAGCTATTCGCCTTTAGGCAAAAGAGTAGAGGTCGCATGGTTTTGCGACAGGTCGCATGGTTTTGCGACAGGGTTCGATCACATCCGTGCACTTGTGCACGTACAGTGTCCGGACAGTTCACACTAGCGGGCTTTGGTTTAAACCAGATCCTAGTGTACCTTTTGGGATTGGTTTTATCCAGTATGCATTCGTGTTCCTCGGAACGCGGATGCGGGTGTGTATGTACAGTTGACGGAGAGACAGAGGCAGAGGATTCTCATTAGGGTTGTTGACCGTTGACAGTTGACTATTGACTTTTTGCTCAACCCTAATGAGAATATGATATGTGATTAACAATTATATTAATTAAGTATTATGGTGACATGGTTGTTGAGGGATTGACTTTGTTGACTTGTTGACTTTTGTTGACTTGTTGACTTTGTTGACCGGTTGACTAGGCTTGACTAGTTGACCATCATGATAACTTTAGCTATCATTTCATGGCAAAGACTTTTGCTTGCTTGCTCTTTTGTGCAAAATGAGTGCATGAAATGATATGGCTATGGTTGCTTAAACCATCACATAATACTTGATTGATATGAGGTGTTATGATTGTTTTGGATTATGAGAGCCAAATGAGAAAAGTCTTCTCTCATTCTTTCATGCTCATTCTCTCTCTTGTTCTTAAGCTCTCATCTCCTCCTCTTGCTCTCCCTCTCTTGACTCTATGGTTCACTTGTCTCATGAGTTGAGAACCAAGAACCATAGATAAAATCCTATACAAACTCTTCTGTACTCACTCTAGTTCACAAGGTTTAGCAAACCGAGTGAACTAGTTTCTTCAAAGTTCGAAGAAGGAGCCAAAGGTTGAAGCTTTCAGGTGGATCTATCTTCGGCACAAGGAGACGACGGGGAGAAGCCGATTCGGACGACCATCGAAGCTTGAAGACGAAGGAGTTCGAGAAAAAGAAAGGTATAACCCCCTAACCGAGTAGTTAGCAACTCGTAGTTAGGTTGTTAGTTAGATGTTTAACAAAGATCCGGGTTTTGAGTCCATGTTACCACCTCTAAGAAAATCGTTTTTCGTCAAATTCCGCATGCCCGAAACTACCGGGAGAGGTAGCATGGACTTACATCTTGTTCTTCCTCTCCCTCAAGCTCTCCCCTCTCATGTGTTGAGAAACACTTGAGCTTGAGAAAAACCCTTTCTTGATAATCTCTACTCTCATCTAGGGTTCAAGGATTAGCACTTCTTGCACCCTAGTTACTTCTAGCTTGGAGTTGAAGCCAAAGGTCGAGGCTTTCGGGTGGATCTTTCTTCGACGTGAGAAGACGACAAAGGTGACCTCCTTCCACCACTCCAAGGAGCAAGGAGAGAAGGACATAAAGCCCAAGGTATAACCTTTTTAGCACTTAGCTAGTTTCTAGTTAGCTTTAGCTTGTTTTTGTTTAGCAAAGATCCTTCTTTGTCTAATGTTGCCTAAGTTGATAAAAATTTGATTTTTATTCCGTTTTCCGCCTCTTTGGTCTGCTATTGCCGCACAACCGCGGCTCTTTGGTCGAATCACTGGATCGTTTTTGGTGGCTTTCTTCAGAAAACCCTGAGATGATTTTTGGAGTATGATTTATTTTGTTTTGAACAGAAAAAATTTTAACAGAAACTTAGGGTTTTGAAAACTCGGTTTATCGATTTTTCCGATTCGAACTTCGATACTCTACTACCTAGCTAGTTTATGTTTAGTTAGGCTCTGATACCACTGTAAGTCCACGTTGCCCACCCCGGTACTTACGGGGAGGCGGAAAACGGAATAAAAATCAAATTTTTATCAACTTAGGCAACATGGACTAGACAAAGATCCTTCATTGTCTAGTCTATGTTGCCTAAGTTGATAAAAATTTGATTTTTATTCCGTTTTCCGCCTCCCCGTAAGTACCGGGGTGGGAAACGTGGACTTACAGTGGTATCAGAGCCTAACTAAACATAAATTAGCTAGGTAGTAGAGTGTATCGAAGTTCAAATCGGAAAAATCGAAAAACCGAGTTTTCAAAACCCTAAGTTTCTGTTAAAATTTTTTCTGTTCAAAACAAAATAAATCATACTCCAAAAATCATCTCAGGGTTTTGTGAAGAAAGCCACCAAAAACGATCCAGTGATTTGACCAAAGAGCCGCGGTTCCGCGGCAATAGCAAGCTATTGCCGCGCAACCGCGGCCGTCTTGGCTCTTCACTTGGTCGAGTTTGGTGCAGTGTATTTCTGTCTTGGTTTTGGGATTTTTAAGATGGTTTATATGTGCCCAGGTTTTCCAGAATAGAAATTTGTTTTTGGGGGCCTATAAATCCGTAATTTTTTATCGAACTTCAATACACTTTGACTAAAAGGTTATTCTGTGATGTTTATATGTATTGAACGTCGGCTAATCGCTATATGTCGATTAGTCGGGGTTATACATATCTGTGATCTGTGATTGATGATGGTATGTGTATATGAATGGGTTGGATTGTCGCGGATGAATAGCCGGGGTGGATGTGAGATGAGTGTTGCTTTTTCTTTCATTCATTGTAAAATGTAAATTGTGTAGGGTTCCTAGGCACACTAATGAGGTCTCACAAGTCATCAACCATGCCAATTTCAGATTTTACAAGTGCCGAGAAAACCTAATACGGATCGTTAACAAGAATTTTAGGCGAAAGATGCAACTAGTTAACAACTTAACTAAAAGAACGGAAATACAACCTTTGTAGATCCGGTCCTCCACCTCCATAGCTCCGTGTAGACGTCCCTCCGCTGTACAAATCGGATCTTGGACTCTAGTGTCGGCTTCATCGGAGAAATAGGCGGGCTAGGTCATCGACTACGATGCCGAAGATGATCTACGTCGAGGCATCACAAGATCAAGCTCCCACTTCACTAAGTCATGAAACTTGTGAAGAAAACACCCTATACTACTTGGCAAGAGGTAGAGGATGAAGAAATAGGAGGTGGGTTCACTTTAGAATTGGATTTCTCACTCTATTCATCAAATCACCATTGATGGTTGCTAGCTTTTTCTTCTTGAAGAAGAAGAAGAAGAAGAAGATGATTATTATGATAAGTTTTATCTTAAAAATGAAAATAATATGAATACATATCATATACTAACCATGGTCAAGTGTAGAGAGTAAACTAGGGTTAGGTGAATGGTTAGGTTAAGAGAAGAAAACAAAAATGGTCAAGGTTTCAACCCTTCATGAAGCTTCATGAAAGAAATAAGAAAAGCCACCATTTTTATTTTCTTTTCCAAAATCAATAATCAAAATAAATAAATGAATAAGTAAACAAAACCCTAACCATTCATATAACCATGGTTTAATCTTTACATAAACTCAAGTTAACATGTATCATCATACATGATACAATCAAGTGCACAAAAGTATATCACATATACAACTTGTGTACATCAAGTGAGAAAATCCTTTTAAAGTGAACCAATACTAGTTAATGCAAAGTAATATATCAAATATAATTATGCATTAAATCATTAAATCAACACTTGATTTAACGATCCGGTCATATCGCATATGACCGACTAATATTCAATGTATCGTCTTATCGAATCAATCGTTGATTCGATAACTAGGTTATATCACATACAACCATTCGATACATTCATCGCGAGAATGGAATACGGTATCACATACACGCATTATTCTCGGTCCCGCACATATCTCATATGCGCTCCTATTTCATTTCGCTTGAGCCAGGAAACCTCTGTGTAGGACTCTAAAGACTCGTCAATACGCCGGCAGCAGGTGATGATCATATCAAACACCCACAAGCCGCAAGCGGTCTGCTAAACGTAACGGCCACCCGGGTATTGAGCGATCAGAAGATCGACGAGCAAGCCCGCTCATACTCCTGTGAATCCAACCAGTAACACTTACCGTACAGTCCGGTCTCGTCGTCTGATATGTCGCATATCTCGCCTAGGGGTGGTAAACGTCAGACCCCAACAGCTCGATAAGTCGTGTCGATATGAGGTCTATAACTGTTCGAGAAACTACTGGTAATACTTACCAGTAAATCTCAGCAACCCTGATTAGGGATTTCCGGTTATAGCCAATCGAACACAGCGCAACATCAACCCCCTATACCGGGAGAGACGAATCCCCTCCTATCACTCATTGCCTCCATGTGACTCGGGACTGTACCCAAAAACCACCGTTTTGCACGCCCTCTTGGACGTGGTAAGGTGGAAATCAAAGCACAGTGGGAATCACACAAGACTCTATGACGATCTCGGGTCAACAGACTACTCTGTACTAGTGTCACCAGAGAACTGCCATCTGACGTAAGGTATAATACCATCTGGGAGTTCTCGGCGAGTCCGTCCAGTGTACCCAGTCTCCACTGAGCACCCGTATATCATCTCTGATGTCAAACACCAATGGATATGGGATCGTCCATCGCCCATCTGTATGGGTTGAGAAGGTATACGCTAGTCTACTTTGGTATATCGATGCCCCGTCTCGATATACCCACGACTAGGGACTTTGAAGGATGTACTTATGGACTACCATGTCCCCACTAGTATGATCCACATCATAGTCCAGGTAGTCAAGCACACATCCTAAGGGCTTTACCAACATGTAACAGAGAGACGATCAGTGTACACGTTAACGTAAAGATCAACCAGATAGCATACTATCATGTCGAGCAAGAAAGTCCTCCCTATATATGTCCAAGCACCCACTACAATATACATCCTATGTATAGTAATGGCCTCTAGGGCATACATATAACTAACAATCTCCCACTTGCACTAGAGCCATCTGATAGCAGTGGGTGTAGTATCTCATACTCAACCATCCCATAAAAGTCTCTCTCTGGGAAAAGGCCTTTGTGAGTGGATCCGCCGTGTTGTCCTCTGAGTCTACTCTCCTGACCTCGATCACCCTGGAGATCAACTATCTCCATGATCAGGTGATACTGCCTTAGAATATGTCTGGATCACTGATGGGACGGACGTTCCTTGGCCC
Organism: Agapanthus africanus; assembly: GCA_030015575.1. Taxonomy (NCBI): domain Eukaryota; kingdom Viridiplantae; phylum Streptophyta; class Magnoliopsida; order Asparagales; family Amaryllidaceae; genus Agapanthus; species Agapanthus africanus. The sequence continues at coordinate 431,315,859 of CM057337.1, forward strand.
AAGCCACAACTCTATTGTCACACAATGGGAGGAACTAAGTTCATCTCATGAACAAATATACACCCAGACTGCCACTTTGGTAGCATCTTAAGTAGCGATGTATCGAGCCTTTATCGTCTAGTATGCCACGGTATCTAGCTTGGAACTCTTCCAGCATACCGTCCCTTTACTGAGGGTAAAGGCAAAGCCTGTGACTGACTTTCAGTTGTCCTTATCACCTTGGAACCCTTCCAGTGATTCTCCCCAGGATCGATTGATACCATCTCACTACAACTAGTGAGAATCCTAACATCCAATTAGATCTATCTCATAGATCCAAAACCCAGGATTTAGGAGGTATCACTTTGATCCTATATGGAGAATCATTGTGATAAGCGGAGATTGACCGAGCGTAGCATAGGAAACTCCATCCCTATCAAGAGCATGTCATCCACTTACTCTACGAGGATCGTCACTATACTCCCTACTACCTTTTTGTATATACAAGGTTCATCTACCATTTTGATGATGTCAAACTCTTTGACTAACACATCAAAACATATGTTCCAACTCCGCGATACCTGCTTTATCCTATAAAGCATCTTATACACGTTTCCGCTGCTCCCACTGTCTACGAAGCCCTCTGGCTGTGTACTTATAGACGTTCTCTTCTAAAACATCATTTAGAAAAGCAGTCATGGCACCCAACCGCCAGATATCGTAGTCATGGTATGTAGCCGTGGCAAGTAGGATCTGGATGGACTTAAGCATAGCCACTTGAAAAGGTTTCATCATTATCCACGCCTGGTCGATGACGAAAAGCTTTAACAAGTCTAGCTTTGAAAGTCTCAACTTTTCCATCTACACCAAGTAATCTTCTCAAGATATACTTGCTCCTGATGGGGATTTAACCCTTCAGATATAGCAACCAAAGTCCATACTTTGTTGGTGTATAAGGATTCCATCTCAGATCGCTAAGCTTCCAGCCATTCTTACAGAGTCCCTACTCTCGATGGCCTGCTCGAAACTAGTTGGGTCATCATCACATGATGCATTCCTCGCTCACACTGTCATCAAGAAACCGAGGTATCTCTCAGGCGGATGAGGAACCCTACCAGATCGGCGGAGAGGCTGAGGTTCGTCGGAAACTATTGAATCCTTTGGTTCTGTCAAATCATTAGCAGTTTTGTACAGCTGGAACATTTCCACTTCTACAGAACTGTCCTTGCCTTGATCTTGTACGGATTTTGCTTTAGACATAGGCCGAACAATCCTAAATCTTAACTTACTTAAGAGATAGGCTCTTCCCACACCATATCTCATATGGAGTGGTAGGCACTGATTTGATCCGAACCCTATTCAATAGGTATGCAACTTCATAAGTGCATAACTCCCTAATAGGAAACTCAGTAGTACTTATCATAGAGCACACCTTATCATATAAGGTGTGATTGCTCCGCCCCGATATACCATCGTGCTATGGTGTATACGGAGGAGTAATGCTGAGAGAGAATCCCATTCTCCTTTGTTGGATATATGTATGCCCTAGAGGCCATTATGTGATAGTGGATGTATCTATACATGTATATATATTCAGTTTGCATTCTTGCTCGACATGATAGTATGCTATCTGGTTATTCTTTATCTGACATGTTGATTTGATCATGCTTTTATTCATTCATACATGCTGATAAAGCCCTGAGGATATCGGCTTGACTACTCTGATTATGATGGAGATCATACTAGTGGGACATCTGTAGTCTATAAGCATATCCTGGAACGTCCCTAGTCGTAGGTATATCGAGACGGGGCATCTATATACCAGAGTAGACTAGCGTATATGATACTAGACCCATACGATGGGCGATGGATGTTCCCACATTCATCGATGTTTGACATCAAGATCATATACGGGTGCTCAGTGGTGACTGGGTACACTGGACGGACTCACCGAGAACTCCTATATGGAATTATATCTATCGTCGGATAGCAGTTCTCAGGTGACACTGGTACAGGTTAGTCTGTATACCCGAGATCGTCATGGAGTCTTGTGTGTTCTCCCACTGTACTTTGATTGCGACCCTACCATGGCTCTACTGAGTCGTGCAAACAGGTGGCCGTTGGGTACAGTCCCGAGACACACGAAGACGATGAGCGATAGGAGGGGTTTCGTCTCTCCCGGTATTGGGAGTTGATGCTGTGCTGTGCCCGACTGGTTATAACAGCAAGTCCCTGGCCAGGGCTGCTGAGATTTGCTGATAAGTGTTATCAGTAGTTTCTCGATTTGTTATAGACCATTCACCGGCACGACTTATTGAGTTATTGGGGTCGACATGACCATCCCTAGGCTCGATATGCAGCATATCTGACGAAGAGACCGGACTGTACGGTAGTGTTGCCGGATGGCACGACGGGAGTTGTAGCAGGTTCGCTTGTTTTCTTCTGATCGCTCAATACCCGGGTAGCCGTTACGTTTAGCTGACCGCATGCGGCTTGGGCGACTTGATATGATCATTACCCTCTGCCGGCGTATTGACAAGTCTTAGAGTCCCACAAAGGAGTTACCCAGTCCAGGCGAAACGTTGTGGTGCGCGTATGCGATATGCGCATGCACCCGATTGAAATGTGCGTATATGATACCGAACATTGATCGGGTGGCATGCTTTTGGTGGGGTCATATGAGATATGACCGGATTGATAAATTAAGTGTTGATTTATCATCTAACCATTAGTTTTCTCACTTGAAACCTTTCTAGGGTTTGATGGATGTATGCATGCATGCATGTGTTTCTTTCTTCCTTTCTAGTTTCATGCACATGTAGATGTGCATACATGTATACATACATACACCCATCCATCATGGTTGATTGCATATGGAAATGGTGGCAATATAAGACTCACACCATAGATTAAATAATGGATTATTATTTAATTTTGGTTTTAAAGTAAAATGAAAAAGAAAAGGATAATCATTCTTGATTCTACACTCTTCTTCTAACCTAACCTATCTCAACTACCACTAACCTATGGTTATCCTTCTCTTTATCATTTAAAACCCAAGTTAAACTAACTATCTATCATTTAATCATGGTTGAAGCTAAGAAGGAAATAAATATATATAGTGATATATATTTCATTTTCTTCTTAACTCAAGGGTTATCTTTTTACACCTCTTGCTAAAATTAGCCACCATCTTCATCCTCCTTCATCTTTTCCTCTCTAGTTTCTTCTAGTGAGTTAAATACAACTAAAGAAAGGTTTTTGAAGTGAGATTCCAAACCACAACATCATTCTACTCAAGTCTAGCCAACTTGATTAGAGTGTTTCCTTCGGTTTTCCAAAGTAGCGAGCTTGGACGGGGTATTCCGTGGTGGATCGTCGTGGACGCAAGGGAACTTCAAGAGGACCTCGATTCAACACCCAAGACACCAAGGAGTCTTGCAAAGGGGAGCTACAAAGGTTGTAGCCTTCAAACCCTAATCTTTACTAGCTTAATGTTTTATAACCCTAATTTTCTAGGATCGATCCCTTTGCATGTTAGTTTAGCACCGTAAAAATTAAAACTTTGGGTCATGTGATGCTTCAAAACTCTTCATAGGGTGCTAGACTAACCTTACATTGGTATCAGAGCCGACCTAGAATATTAGGCGACGTTTTTACGAAGTGAAAACCCCGATCGGACAAAAATACGGTATTTTTGGGTGCTCTCTGGAAATTTTCTAAAATTTGATAATTTGCAGAATTAAAAATATATAAAAAATACAGTAGAAAAAAATAAGGATTACGGTACAAAATTTTTTCAGTGAACAGTGATTCTCGCCGCGGAAACGCGGCCTAAGCTTGCTTAGGCCGCGGTTCCGCGGCCGTATATATGAATTGATGGATACGTTTTTTACAGTAATTCATGAATCTGCTTGTATAAAATTTTGGATATTTTTAATCTGTATTTGGTTTTGAAAAATTCTGGAGATGGTGTTGGACTCATCAATTCGATCGGGACTTTCATTTCGTAGCTTTTCCGGGTAAATTAGAAAGTATTGAAGTGTTTGAACGAGTATCATTTACTCACTATTCACGGGGTTTAAATACTTTGGAGATACGTGCAAGTCTTTTTGCGGTGGTCCCTCTAGAAGACAACAAACCTTAACTCGATTATGTGACCGTCTCGAACTGCCTTTTGAACCTTAGGGTTTGGGGCAGTACGGCGTGCCACATGTGAGGCGTTGGCTTGACCCTTCTACGGCTGGACCGCTACTACTGTGTTACACTCCGGATTTTTGAACCCTGCTCAAGTGTTGAGCTTTAGTGAATCTTGGGTGCTTGATCGTTCGTTCGAAAACTTTAATACTGTCTGTTTGTCTGGAATGTGATACAATATGTGGAATTCATATAGTTTAGCATGAAATACGAAATATGTGATATTTCGCATTTATGATGTCTAAAGAGAATCTGGATTCCAAATATTGTAGTTTTACACTTTCATTTCTGTGACCGTAAGTGTAGTATGTACGATATCGCCGGTTTCGTTGCTATACATCAACGACAATCGGGGTACGCATGCTTACTTAGGTTGATGATATGTGATATTATGTGTTGCTGAGATATGATGTGCAGGATTGTCGTGATCGAATAGCCGGGGGGTTTTTGTGAGATGAGAGTTTTATATTTTCATTCATGTAAATTCAAATGTAATGTAATATTCTTTTATTTGGGGCACTTCCAGGTTGCGGTTGTGTCACCAGTGTTGTATATTATTTACTTTTCCGCATTAGGATGGACCCAAGGAGGGGAGCACAGGTGACCGGGTTCTGGGGTTCAGTGGGAGGCCATCTCGAGGAGTCGAGACCGGGTCTCCTAAACTCCAGGATTGGTAGGGTCACTTGCCGCTCTCGTAGGGGTCCAGGGTGTGGGCTTGGCTATTCATCGCGACTGTGGAATCCGTATTTTCTATTCTGGCTAAATACTAAATACGGACGTCCTAGGATATCCCACGTTATATCTATGTTTCTGCTGCCTGTGTTCTGTGATATCTGAGACGAATGACATATTATATATATGATATATAGTAGACGTTGCTTATGTTTTACACCCGCGCTAGTCCCGTCCCGGTATGCCGTTAGTTAAGTAACCTATCGGTGCATAACGGAACATTGCGGCGAATGCGGATGGCATAAGCATACGTGTTATTTTCGTTTCTTTTCTGTGATTGGCTTAAGGACATAAATGATGGGATTGCATTAATGTGATTAATGTAAAGAAAATAAACCTAAAAAGATGTTGTAGAATCGGATTTAAAAACTACTCGGCTATTTATGAAAAAGCTACATTTCAAAACTGCGGAGCTTAAGCCACTCCTTTTGAAAACTGTTTGATTCTACAACGATATCAAGTTCAAAGCGTTAAAGATTTTCTCAAAAATCATTCGCAACCCTCCGTCATTTTAGAAAGTAGAGTACTTAGTATTCGTGCTACGTTTGTTGACTTTAGTTAAGGCGTAGTGTATGGTAGCTATGTGATGTCTTCCTACACTGCATCTGATGCAGATTAATTAGGATATTCATGCGACTTTGTTGACCATAGTTAAGGGTCATATGGGTGGGTCTAATTGATCAAGAAATGACGGGTAGAACTTGACTGGTACTTATGATTTGTTGACCATAGTTAAGGTCAAAAGTACTAGGGGTAAAAATTACATCGGGAATTTCAAGTGTTGAAATTTGCAGTGAGATTGCATACCTTCCATGTGATGGTTGGATCCCGATCCCACTGTGGGCAATAGTTGCTCCTAGGAGAGTTTTACAGTTTACAATTAGCTAACTCATTAGTTGTCTAGAAAGGTGTTAACGGGGCTCCGCCTCTGGGAAAACGAGGTTTACTCTAATTAGGTCCGTGCGAAAGCACGGGGAACCTCCCTCAAAGTACCGACACTGGCCTGGCTGAACGGTTAGCGAAGTTGTAGACTGTAATTAATCCTGGCTAGTTTTTCTTTTTAAGGTTTGAAAGAAAACTTGATAAAAGGCAGTGGGAAACATCGATTAGACATGATAATAAACCAATCTAATCTGTGCAAGAGCTTTCGCTGAGTGTGTTCTTTTCTCTCTCTTAATGGCAGATACCAATGACTGGACTTAAGCTTCTACTAGATAAAAACAAACTGAATGGGACCAACTATAAAGACTGGCTGAGGAATCTGAAAATCGCCTTGACTAATGATAAAGTATCATATGTCCTCACGGCTTCAGCCCCGCCCGTCCCTGGTCCAAAATCCTCAGTTGCGGACATTGAAGTCCGCAAGACATGGGACGCTGACTGTGCCACGGCCACATGCCTCGCGCTTGCATCGATGGATAACACACATCAAAAGCAGCACGAGAACATGGACATTCACGGTATATTGCTCCGTACAAAGGAGTTGTATGGGGAGCAATCCTGCGTATTATGATACGAAGCATCAAAGAAATTGTTTCAGATGCGAATGGCTCCTGGCACACCAGTAGGAGACCATGTTCTGAAGATGATAGCTCTTATAGAAGAGCTTGAGGACCTTGGATGGACGATGGACAATGAACAATATATAGATATTATTCTGCAGTCCCTCCCCTCCACCTTTGCTCAGTTCATAGTGAACTTCAACATGCATGGCATAGAGAAGGATCTCCCTGAACTCCTTAATATGTTAAGGAGTGCAGAGAGCACTATGAAGTTAGCAAAAACTCCCGTTATGACTATTGGACAGTCTTCCTCTTCTCGCCCGAAAGCCAAGGCCAAGGGAAAGAAAAAGAAGAAACCCACTAATCCTAAGGGCGGAGTTAAAAAGGTGAAGGGAAAGGGAAAGTCCAAGGCTGGAGACTTGGGGAAAGGCGAATGTTTTCATTGCCACAAGACAGGACACTGGAAGCGCAATTGCACGGAGTACTTAAGTCTCAAGAAGAAGCATGGTGATGCTTCTGCTTCAGGTGCGTTTGTGACTGAAAACTGTTTTTCTATAAACTCTGCTTCCTGGGTATTGGATACCGGTTCAGGTTCTCACATTTGCAATTCTATGCAGGGGCTGAGAAATAGCAAGGTTTTGAAGACAGGTGACCATACTCTCCGCGTTGGAAATGGTTCCAATGTACATACAGTCGCAGTGGGAGAGTATCACTTGGGGTTTCCATCTGGATGTATTTTGATTTTGAATCCATGTTATTTTGTACCAAGTATGCTATGTAATATAATATCCATTTCTTTGTTGGACAATGAAGGATATAATTTTGTATTGCAGAACAATGTTATGGACATTTACCTAAATCAAATGTTGGTTGGGTATGGTACGCTTAATAACGGAATATATGTCCTAAATCAACACACAGTTTTCAGTATACAACACACTAATAAAAGAAAACTTTCAGAATTAAATGAAGCTTTTCTTTGGCATTGTAGACTTGGTCATATTAACGAAACAAGACTAAACAGGTTACACAAAGATGGATATTTAAATTCTTTTGAATATAAATCTTATGCGACTTGCCAGTCTTGTATCAAGGGTAAAATGACCAAAACTCCGTTTACCGGACACGGAGAAAGAGCTACTCAGCTCCTTGGCCTCATACATAGTGATGTATGTGGGCCAATATCTACACAGGCTAGAGGCGGTTTTTCATACTTCATTACATTCACCGACGATTTCTCAAGATTCGATCATGTATTTTTATTAAAGCACAAGTCCGACGCTTTCGAGAAATTCATTGAATATAAACAAGAAGTAGAAAAACAAACAGGCTTGAGTATTAAGATGCTTCGATCAGATCGAGGTGGAGAGTATCTCAGTACAGAATTTGCAAACTTCCTAAAAGAGAATGGGATTCTCTCTCAGCTCACTCCTCCTTACACACCACAGCACAACGGTGTGTCAGAACGACGGAATAGGACCCTATTAGATATGGTCCGGTCCATGATGAGTGACGCTGAGTTACCAGTCTCGTTTTGGGGGCATGCATTGGAGACTGCAGCGTATCTGCTAAACAGGGTTCCAACCAAAGCCGTGTCTACCACGCCATTGTAAGTGCACGGCGGCGCCCCGGCCGTCAATCCGACGGCCAAATGCGGAAGCGGTGATAAACTTAAATTTTCTTGAACTGGCAAACCGCCGCGCACCACTACCCGGATCGAACCATTAATTAGTCCTAGCTAACAACAAGAAAGGGAATAGAGATATACCGACGATCCAAGTCCTCCGGTCTTCTCATCATCGTCCCGATCTCTTGCGGAATGTCCCGTCTCCTCCTCGTCGCCGGAAGTGCACCACATCGCCTACTTCTTTTACGGGCTCCCACCTCAATGCCGAGGCAACTCGGGCACGAAGCCGGCTACTCGACGTGCCCAAGATTTGCTGTAGAATATAATGTGGATTACATGTCTCATTTGGGATTATGGAGTTGCCTTTTGTGGTGGAGGAAGAAGAACTTGGAGAAAGGTGAAGGAAAAAATGTAGCATACAAAGAAAATCAGTGTAACATTTTTCTCTCAACTCATAAATATCAATCCCTCTCTACTTGGAATAGCCGGCCCCCCCTTACCATGTGTGATTGGAGAGAGAAAGAACAAAGACAAGGGGGTGGTTAGAAAGCAAAAGATGATGAGGAAAAATCAAATGATCACCACAAATCCAACACTCAAAGGCAACCATCATTTCATGCATGATGGCTTCAAAAAGTCAAGTCATCATAAGAAGAAGAAGTCAAGTGATGGTGCTTATCATGAAAACCATCATGATACAAATAAATATGCAAAGACCCCCTCCACAATTGCTTATTTGCAACAATGCAAATAAGCCCTCCTCCACCAATCTTCGGCCAATGAACGGAACAATGGAAATCGGCCGAAACGGAAAGCAAACTGGCAACTCCAGAAAACTGGTCCCGTGATAAATTACAGGAAAAACCCCGATACTGTGCATACACACCCGCATCTGTATTTCGACTGAAATACAAATGCAATGAGACAAAATCTACACTGTACTATACAAGGATCCGGCTTATACCAAAGCCGGCTAGTAATATCCGTTCGATCCTGATCCGTGCAATACCGCACGTATCTGATCGAACCCTGCCATATATGCATACGGCCTATAGTACAGACTGTCCGATCCTGATCCGTGCAATACCGCACGTATCTGATCGGACCTTGCCATATCTCCATACGGCCTCTACAACCTTTCGCCCGAAAGCTGAGTAACTGAATGTGGGGGACTCTAAAGACTCATCAACACCTTGGTTGTGGATTTAACCACTAGCACGTCAGAGGTATAAGCCAATATGTAACGGGCTACCAGGTACTGACTAAAAGGGACGTCTGTGAGCGAACTCAGCCTGACACCCTACTGAGCCTGTCAGTGACAATATCCGTACAGTCCGGTCCGTTCGTCTATGAGCATCGCATGGCGGGCCTAGGGGGTTGGTAAAAGTCAGACCCCCAAAAGCGGTACAAGTCGTGTCGGAGTGTAGCCCAGAACACCCTGAGATACTACTGGAATACCTACCAGTAAATCTCCTTGCCTCGGCCGAGGGCTTCGTGTAATGGCTCTCCTAGACACAGCACGACCTCACCCCCAATACCGGGAGAGACGAACCCCTGAAGATACGCTCACTGCCTCCATGTGGCTCGGGACTGTACCCAACTAAAACCTGTTTGCACGACTCCTTTGAGCCGTGGTAGGGTAGTAATCAAAGTACAGTGGGAACTCACACGAGACAAATGATGATCCCCAGGTCGATGAACTAACCTGTACACATGTCACCAGGGAACTGCCATCTGACGTCTGGTATATGACCAACTAGCATGTTCCCGGCGAGTCCTGTCCGGTGTACTCATAACCCAATGAGCACCTGTATACATCTTAGGTGATCCAACTGACACCAGTGGCTTGTGAGACCGGCCACCGCCCCTCGTCGGGGTCTCGACTGTATACACTAGTCTACTATGGAGAATCGATGCCCTGTCTCGAAACTCTCACGACTAGGGACCTTTTTAAGGATATGCTTATAGACCCCCAGCTCCCACTTATATGATCGCCCTCATACTGCTGGTGGTCAAGCAAGAATCCTAGGGGCTCTATCAACGTGTAATAGCGACGTGTCAGGTCACTTAAAACAGTACACGATGATAAAGGTAAACCAGATAGCATACTATCATCTCGAGTAAGACTGTCCTACCGGGATAGGTCCTCCCTCAATCATTGCAATCACGTACCTGTGATCCAATAATTGACTCTGAGGGCACTATCTCCAACAATCTCCCACTTGCACTCAAGGCTAATTATTGCGATGTCGCATACTCACAGCCCGTGAGATACCGAACACCCAACTCCTCTACTAGTCAGTCTCACAAAGCTCGTTTGCGAAACTATTCCGTTCGAGGAATAGCCTCAGTGAGTGGATCCGCCTTGTTGTCTCTTTCCATGTCTCTCTATATCTCAAGTTCGCGGAGAAACCCATCTCCCGAAATGAGCAATACCTGTCTTAGAATGTGTCTGGATGTTTGATGGGACATAGCTCATAAATGAGCTCCAAATCCAAACTTCTTAGACTGTATCGTCAACTGAACTAAATCAGTATCCTGCGCCATGCCACCCTCAGTATTGCCTTGGACCACCTGTCCAAAATACTGCCCTTCGTCAGAAGGAGAACTAAAACTCTGACAACCTCCTTGTCGTCCATGTCACCTTGGAAGCCTGGAATGATAACTGTCTCCCGAATGAGGCTGTCGTTATCATATCCCTAGAACATCCACTTATGTTCTAAAACTGCTTCCGACTGTTTCTCCAGGATTGGATCAATATCAACTTATTGCATCTAGTGCAAGAACAACATCTGGTGTGGTACTTGACATCTCATGATTGACTCAATTGCTTAAGCAAGTGATATGCCAATCATGCACTTCCCTCTCCACTTTAGTCTGTAAGACACCTTTAGAGAGGGTGACCCCATCATCTGCAGGTACACTACCATGCATGGAGTCGTCCATTCTAAATACCCTTAGAATGCTGTCAAGTATCCTGATTGGGAGACTACCCAAATCTAGATCTAAAACCATAGATCTAGTAACCAGAATGTCTGATATAAAATCCATTTCCTTTGTGGAGAAAACACTGTGTGACGACCCAAGTATAACCGATTGTAGTATAGGAGTTTCTTTTCCTACTTTGTGTATGTCATCCAAATACCAGGATATCACACCCTACTACCTTCTCAACAGATCCATCCCCTATTCTGATGAAGTCAAACCCATGACTGTCACGTCAGAAGTAGATGATCTATCTCCGCTACATCTGCTTTAGTCTATAAATAGACATAAGCTACTTGTCCACCAATGCTTCCGCTGCTCCCACTGACTACGACAACCCTCTGGCAGAGTCATATACACGTACACTTCTGAAGCGAGTTCAGAACGACGCTATACTCATCCTCCCGCCGGGTCTCGCAGCCTGGAACAACAGCAATGGTAATTGTGGGTAAACAAGAACTTCCCTGTCACCGTCCTTGAGGCTACCGGAGTACCCCTCGGGTGCCTGAAGTTACCCACCTTATCTGCGGAGTGGCTAATGGAATGTCAATCCAGATTGAATCTTTAGGTTCCTTATCAAATCTTCAGTAATTGTTTGTGGTTCTGGAATCACTTCCAGTTCTACCATACTCCCACTACTGTTTTCTGAAAAAATCCATTTTTAATAAAACTGTGGCGAGTCTAGAACAATATTGCTATTGTTCATCCAGATGGTAGAAAGTCAACCCGCGTCATAGCCTGGGTCAACCCACAAACAGCCATTACAGAAACGTGCCTTGAGTTGTCCAGTGTCTGGGTTTAAGCATAAGCCGGACAACTCCCCGTACCTTAACATCGTTAAGATATGAACTGTTCTATATCCCATATAGGACCAGAGGCACTGATTTAATTGAACCAGATTCAAATCATGCAACTGTCTCCAGTGCATATCAACTAAATGGAAGGAGGCCGATCAGCGTTACTCAACTTAGGAATGCTTCCAATTATGAATAACCTGAAAGAGACGCAATTTCTCTTAATCACTACTATCAACTGAATACCATATACAAGTATCTACATCTTCGATTACTTTGAAGAATCCCGATACTTGCTACACCTGGTTCTCTACTCTATTCAAATACCTATAACTTCTCCAAATTCGGACCCTGTGTTTCCACGAAACACCTGTCTAAAGACTAGAGTAGTCATAAGTAAACCGAATATAGTACGAGGACCAACCACTCTGTCCTGATGGACCCTGGACATCGTACAATACTCTGTATAAGTCCTTTGAGTCTAATAACTCATTCACTGTGTGTCGTAGGTTGAAAACTGTACTTATGGTTAAGAAGAATTACACCGCTGTTTAATGCTCCTTACCTAACCATCCACTGATATAGGTAAATGTCACGGACATAATTTCAGAAAGGTATATCTCACTCTATGAAAATAGACGTACAGATATATCAATTTGAAATTGGTGCATAACTGCGGATATTCAAAACCAAATATTTGCCAACCGGCAAACAGCCCAGGTGATTTCCTCAAATATCACCGATTACAACGAATCCCGATATAATGAGGATGATCACCCAATTCCCAATAACTTACTCCCACTCATCATCTGTAAAACCATACAGATGTGAGAATCATACCTGGTAAATACATACCCTGGAGTAAGGACTAATTGGGAAATCAGTTTTCCTTTAACATTACACAGTGAAACTAAAACATTGAAATGTTCCGATGGGGTATCCTGGTATTCCTAGTAATGCCTCTTCCAGATTCACGACTGTAACCGTATAGTTCTTTGCCACCTCTCCAAATCCCTTCATATGTCTTTAGTCTTTACCTTCTGTACACCCCTTTAGGCCAAATGGTTTTCTTCCTTCCCTACCGTTCGGCACCAGCCTATGGTTTGGAAGAAGACTATCCAATAAGCATAATGGGTGTGCTGTCCCAATCCTAGGAACACTCGCAATGAGAGAGGGTGAAGATAAAAGACAACCGAATAAACCTTATTCCTATTTCTCCTGGACCAGAATCCATCCCCGAACTGGAACAAGTTCCATTCGAGTTCGTATATAACCATACGATGGAGTATCCAAATAAACTGTGGATCTTCGTAGTGATACGGAGTGTCCTGGAGAAATACAAAGGTGATGTGGGAGTGGTAACGAAATATTTGGTTTGGTCGTGAATATCTGTTGCAATTTACTTTGCCCTCTTACTAATCCCTTGCTTTGTCTGAACTTAATACCTTCTGTACACCATCGTTAGGCTAATTGGTTTTCTTCATTCCCTACCGGTCGGCACCAGCCTAAGGTTTGGAAGAAGACTATCCAATTTGCGTAATAGGTGTACTATCTCCTAAACCAAGGAGTACTCGCAACCTGAGAGAAGGTAAAAGGAAAAGGCAACTGAATAATCCTATCCGTTTTCTCCAGAACCTGAAACCATCCTCGAATAAATTCCTTCGAGTTCGTATATAACCATACGATGGTTTTGTCCAATGGAAGTGGACGTTCGTAGCAACACGGGGTGTCCTGGAGAAAAGAGTAAAAGTAGGAGTGGCAATGAGGTTTGCAACTCTGACAATCCAAAAGCCAGTGTTAAGAAGGTTCGGTCAACTTGGTCACTGAGTCATAGTCTTAGGGTCGGGTCAAATGGTCGCTGCCAGAGAGAGAGACAAAAGAAACACTCAGCGTGCACTCTAACCTAGATCAGAATGGTTACCAATTTATCTAATCTGGAATCCTCCCACTGTACCTCAAATTCTCCTCCAAACCTGAAAGAAGAATTTGTCGGAGTCACCTGAGGAGTAAACTAACTCATCAGTGGGAATCGGGATCCAACTCTCATCGCATGACAATGTGACGGAATCCGCTCACGGTGTCACACTCCAGAAGGTATGCGCATATCTTGCAAGTTTCAGTTCTTTTGAAACTCCCGATGTGATTTCTGCCCCATGCTCTTATGACCTTGACGAAGGCCAACAAATCATAAGTCACATGTCAAGTTCTACCCGTCATTCTCCAGGTTGATTTGAACCCACCCGCACAAGCCCTTGACGAAGGCCAACAAGGCTATACGACTGTCCCAAACCAACGCATCTATCTATGCTGCAGAAAAGCAACAAGCAGCTACCATACACTATGCCTTGACGAAGGCCAACAAACATAGCATGAATACTACGTGCTACCCGTCTGAAACGACGGAGGGCTACGAATGGTTTCTGGCGAAAACCTTTAACGTAGTGAACTTGATATCGTTGAAGGAACTGATAGCTTTTAAAAATATAGTGACGAAAACCGTTGCTAAAGAGGTCACTCCCGATGAAGGGATCTCGGCTCTTTCCCCGTAGAATGAGCTGCAGGATATTCCAACTGAATACCACGGTGCAAAGCAAAAGTAATCGGCTATAGTGAAGTCATTGCCCTGACGCAAACTTTTTGTCCAAGGGGTCACTCCCGGTGAAGGGATCTCGGCCCTTGCCTCGTCGACTGAGGAGCAGGATATTCCAACTGAATACCACGATGCAAAACAAAAGTGAACGTCCTTGCAATAACAGCTTTTTGAAAAGTGTTCCAACAACATCAGATTAGGTTTGTTTTTAACTTGCATTGATCCGAATCAACGCAGTCCCATCAATTGATCACACCACAAAGAACGAAAATATACTGATGTACGTATATGCCATCCGCATTCGCCACTGGGTCCCGTCATTACCCGTTAGGTTAGCTAACTAACGACAGAGCGGGGACTGGACTAGCGCGGATGTAAAACATATACAACATCTACTAATATATATACCAATATATTATATTCGCTCAAGGCGTGAATAAAATGCAACATCACAGAGAATGAACAGCATCACAGAAACAATACAGATATCTGGGATCCCCGGGTTTCATAGAGCCGCTGAAACCCGACGTTCCCCTGGTCGTGTGGATAGCCTGTGCAAGGAAATCCTAGACCCCTACGGGCGCGGCAAGTTACCCGCCAAAACCTGAAGCGAGGCAGCCCCCTTCAGCGCCGTGAATGGACCACCCAGCACTTCACGGAATCCGGTAACTTGGGCACCCCTCCTGGGTCAACCTGTACCCCCTACGAGTGCAGCGA
Organism: Agapanthus africanus; assembly: GCA_030015575.1. NCBI lineage: Eukaryota > Viridiplantae > Streptophyta > Magnoliopsida > Asparagales > Amaryllidaceae > Agapanthus > Agapanthus africanus. The sequence goes on from CM057337.1 coordinate 431,330,982, forward strand.
ATAGCCCGCCAATCCTAGAGTGAAGCCCCCTCCGTCCCAATGCCATGAGATGCGGGCTTGTTGCCCTCCAAAACCCGGCTATCCGTGCACCCCTCCGCGGGGCAATCCTAGTACAGAAAGTAAAATATACATACAACGGGTACATCGACCGCAACCAGGTCGTGCCCCAAAATAATAATACAAACAGGCAGTGACGGCAGTCCACATGTCGGACGCTCGCCCCGCAATATCAAATGTACATAATACAACAAAACTGTACTAGCATTGCATCCAGGCTATCCCCCACGACCGATCCGCAACATCACAGGAAAACCAAAACATCAACGTGAAAGTCACGTTCGCAAATCCGTCTAACCGGGCTATAGCAGTTAGACCGGATTTACCGATCAAGTGACATTCACGGTCGCAGATATAATGTAAAAACTGTGAAAAATGTGTTTAAAATATCCGATCGATCAAAAATTAACAAGTGGGCCCCCAATCAAAACTGTAGCACTCACAGAAAACCTGGGCCCAATTTTAATATTCCAAAACCCATATTTTAAGCCCAGAAAGCCTCTGGAAAAAATTGGTGAAGTGATCTCCACAGTGTGCGGCGGAAAAGCGGCGGAATGGAGGTATATGCGGCGGTTCCGCGCTCCCACTGTGGATTCACTTCATCGAAATTTTACAGAGTTCTTAGATTTTCCAGTACATCAATATTTTACAACCTGAAAAATTTTTCGACACCAAAAATTTCCAACAGAAAACTGATGCTAACAAAAATGTAGTTTTGGAACATTCGATCGATCGAAACAGAAAAACACACTACACCAAGCTAGACTAAGTTAATGGCGAGGCTCTGATACCACTGTAAGTGCACGGCGGCGCCCCGGCCGTCAATCCGACGGCCAAATGCGGAAGCGGTGATAAACTTAAATTTTCTTGAACTGGCAAACCGCCGCGCACCACTACCCGGATCGAACCATTAATTAGTCCTAGCTAACAACAAGAAAGGGAATAGAGATATACCGACGATCCAAGTCCTCCGGTCTTCTCATCATAGTCCCGATCTCTTGCGGAATGTCCCGTCTCCTCCTCGTCGCCGGAAGTGCACCACATCGCCTACTTCTTTTACGGGCTCCCACCTCAATGCCGAGGCAACTCGGGCACGAAGCCGGCTACTCGACGTGCCCAAGATTTGCTGTAGAATATAATGTGGATTACATGTCTCATTTGGGATTATGGAGTTGCCTTTTGTGGTGGAGGAAGAAGAACTTGGAGAGAGGTGAAGGAAAAAATGTAGCATACAAAGAAAATCAGTGTAACATTTTTCTCTCAACTCATAAATATCAATCCCTCTCTACTTGGAATGGCCGGCCCCCCCTTACCATGTGTGATTGGAGAGAGAAAGAACAAAGACAAGGGGGTGGTTGGAAAGCAAAAGATGATGAGGAAAAATCAAATGATCACCACAAATCCAACACTCAAAGGCAACCATCATTTCATGCATGATGGCTTCAAAAAGTCAAGCCATCATGAGAAGAAGAAGTCAAGTGATGGTGCTTATCATGAAAACCATCATGATACAAATAAATATGCAAAGACCCCCTCCACAATTGCTTATTTGCAACAATGCAAATAAGCCCTCCTCCACCAATCTTCGGCCAATGAACGGAACAATGGAAATCGGCCGAAACGGAAAGCAAACTGGCAACTCCAGAAAACTGGTCCCGTGATAAATTACAGGAAAAACCCCGATACTGTGCATACACACCCGCATCTGTATTTCGACTGAAATACAAATGCAATGAGACAAAATCTACACTGTACTATACTAGGATCCGGCTTATACCAAAGCCGGCTAGTAATATCCGTTCGATCCTGATCCGTGCAATACCGCACGTATCTGATCGAACCCTGCCATATATGCATACGGCCTATAGTACAGACTGTCCGATCCTGATCCGTGCAATACCGCACGTATCTGATCGGACCTTGCCATATCTCCATACGGCCTCTACAACCTTTCGCCCGAAAGCTGAGTAACTGAATGTGGGGGACTCTAAAGACTCATCAACACCTTGGTTGTGGATTTAACCACTAGCACGTCAGAGGTATAAGCCAATACGTAACGGGCTACCAGGTACTGACTAAAAGGGACGTCTGTGAGCGAACTCAGCCTGACACCCTACTGAGCCTGTCAGTGACAATATCCGTACAGTCCGGTCCGTTCGTCTATGAGCATCGCATGGCGGGCCTAGGGGGTTGGTAAAAGTCAGACCCCCAAAAGCGGTACAAGTCGTGTCGGAGTGTAGCCCAGAACACCCTGAGATACTACTGGAATACCTACCAGTAAATCTCCTTGCCTCGGCCGAGGGCTTCGTGTAATGGCTCTCCTAGACACAGCATGACCTCACCCCCAATACCGGGAGAGACGAACCCCTGAAGATACGCTCACTGCCTCCATGTGGCTCGGGACTGTACCCAACTAAAACCTGTTTGCACGACTCCTTTGAGCCGTGGTAGGGTAGTAATCAAAGTACAGTGGGAACTCACACGAGACAAATGACGATCCCCAGGTCGATGAACTAACCTGCACACATGTCACCAGGGAACTGCCATCTGACGTCTGGTATATGACCAACTAGCATGTTCCCGGCGAGTCCTGTCCGGTGTACTCATAACCCAATGAGCACCTGTATACATCTTAGGTGATCCAACTGACACCAGTGGCTTGTGAGACCGGCCACCGCCCCTCGTCGGGGTCTCGACTGTATACACTAGTCTACTATGGAGAATCGATGCCCTGTCTCGAAACTCTCACGACTAGGGACCTTTTTAAGGATATGCTTATAGACCCCCAGCTCCCACTTATATGATCGCCCTCATACTGCTGGTGGTCAAGCAAGAATCCTAGGGGCTCTATCAACGTGTAATAGCGACGTGTCAGGTCACTTAAAACAGTACACGATGATAAAGGTAAACCAGATAGCATACTATCATCTCGAGTAAGACTGTCCTACCGGGATAGGTCCTCCCTCAATCATTGCAATCACGTACCTGTGATCCAATAATTGACTCTGAGGGCACTATCTCCAACAGCCATATGAGATATGGAATGGGAAGAGACCATCTCTTAAGAGAATTAAGATTTGGGGTTGCCCGGCCTATGTTAAAAAGCAGAATCCGGACAAACTCGAGACACGGTCAGTCATGTGTAACTTTGTGGGATATCCAAAGAATTCTTATGGATATCTGTTCTACAACAAAGACGAACAAAAAGTGTTTGTTTCTCAGTATGCCACATTCTTGGAAAAAGAGTTTTTCACAGATAAAGATGATGGCAAAGTGGTAGATCTAGAAGAGATTCTGGAAACACAAACTACAAATGACGATTTGGTTGAACCGGCTGTTGCAACAGAAACTGAAGAACCTCGGCCACTCCGTAGGTCTGGTAGAACTTCTCGCCCACCGGAGAGGTACTACGGTTTCCTCATTGATGGTAACGGAGAGGATTGCATCATGGATGATGATGATCCTACCAGTTTTCAGCAAGCTATCACGAGTGGTGACTCTGTGAAGTGGCTGGATGCCATGAGATCCGAAATGGAGTCTATGTACACCAACAAAGTATGGACTTTGGACGTTGTACCCCCTGGGGTAAAAATTGTAGGGTGCAAGTGGATCTTTAAAAGAAAGATTGGTGTGGATGGGCAGGTAGAGACCTATAAGGCAAGACTTGTGGCGAAAGGTTTTCGTCAAAGACCAGGTTTGGACTATGACGAAACTTTTTCGCCCGTAGCCATGCTTAAATCCATTCGGATCCTACTTTCTATTGCTGCTCACTACGACTATGAAATCTGGCAGATGGACGTTAAAACAGCATTTCTAAATGGAGATTTGGAAGAATGCGTTTATATGGATCAGCCAGAGGGCTTCATTGACAGTGGGAGCAGCGAGAAAGCATGTAGATTGCTTAAATCCATATATGGGTTAAAGCAGGAATCTCGGAGTTGGAACATCTGTTTCGATGATGTTATCAAAGAGTTTGATTTCATCAAAAATCCAGATGAACCTTGTGTTTATAAGAAGGCTGTAGGAAGAGCTATCACATTCCTCGTATTGTACGTAGATGATATTCTTCTGATAGGAAATGATATTCCTATGCTGCAGTCGGTCAAATCATTCTTATCACTGAGGTTCTCCATGAAGGACCTGGGTGATGCCACATACATCCTGGGCATAAGGATCTATAGGGATAGATCCAAAAAGTTATTGGGATTGTCCCAAACCAGGTATATCAACACCATCCTAAAGAGGTTTAGTATGGAAGACTCCAAGCGGGGTGCCTTACCCGCTTGCCATGGAGTCACTCTCTCTAAGGATTCTTGTCCAAAGACCGATGAAGAGAGAGCTCGCATGAGCATTATACCTTATGCTTCGGCAGTAGGATCTATAATGTATGCGATGTTATGTACACGCCCAGATGTAGCTTATGCACTTAGTGTTATAAGCAGGTATCAATCCAACCCAGGGGAGAACCACTGGACAGCTGTGAAGAACATTCTTAAGTACTTGCGAAGGACTAAAGAATTGTTCTTGGTGTATGGTAATACAGATCTCCAAATGGAGGCCTTTGCTGCAAATGATGCCGCCAAGGAAGCCGTCTGGATGAAGAAGTTCGTCTCGGAGCTAGGAGTAGTTCCAACCATTATTGATCCAATACCTTTATATTGTGACAATAATGGGGCGATGGCGTTAGCCAAGGAGCCCAGATCCCATCAGCGGTCCAGACATATCCTGAGGCGCTTTCATTTGATCCGGGAGATTGTAGATCGCCGCGAGATCGAGATTAAGAGAGTAGATACAAAGAACAACGCCGCGGATCCACTCACCAAGGCCCTCCCTCAGCCACAGCATGGGCGACTTTTTGAGATGTTGGGTATGAGATACGCCAATAACTGGCCTTAGTGCAAGTGGGAGATTGTTGGATATATGTATGCCCTAGAGGCCATTATGTGATAGTGGATGTATCTATACATGTATATATATTCAGTTTGCATTCTTGCTCGACATGATAGTATGCTATCTGGTTATTCTTTATCTGACATGTTGATTTGATCATGCTTTTATTCATTCATACATGCTGATAAAGCCCTGAGGATATCGGCTTGACTACTCTGATTATGATGGAGATCATACTAGTGGGACATCTGTAGTCTATAAGCATATCCTGGAACGTCCCTAGTCGTAGGTATATCGAGACGGGGCATCGATATACCAGAGTAGACTAGCGTATATGATACTAGACCCATACGATGGGCGATGGATGTTCCCACATTCATCGATGTTTGACATCAAGATCATATACAGGTGCTCAGTGGTGACTGGGTACACTGGACGGACTCACCGAGAACTCCTATATGGAATTATATCTATCGTCGGATAGCAGTTCTCAGGTGACACTGGTACAGGTTAGTCTGTAGACCCGAGATCGTCATGGAGTCTTGTGTGTTCTCCCACTATACTTTGATTGCCACCCTACCACGGCTCTACTGAGTCGTGCAAACAGGTGGCCGTTGGGTACAGTCCCGAGACACACGAAGACGATGAGCGATAGGAGGGGTTTCGTCTCTCCCGGTATTGGGAGTTGATGCTGTGCTGTGCCCGACTGGTTATAACAGCAAGTCCCTGGCCAGGGCTGCTGAGATTTGCTGATAAGTGTTATCAGTAGTTTCTCGATCTGTTATAGACCATTCACCGGCACGACTTATTGAGTTATTGGGGTCGACGTGACCATCCCTAGGCTCGATATGCAGCCTATCTGACGAAGAGACCGGACTGTACGGTAGTGTTGCCGGATGGCTCGACGGGAGTTGTAGCAGGTTCGCTTGTTTTCTTCTGATCGCTCAATACCCGGGTAGCCGTTACGTTTAGCTGACCGCTTGCGGCTTGGGGGACTTGATATGATCATTACCCTCTGCCGGCGTATTGACGCGTCTTAGAGTCCCACAAAGGAGTTACCCAGTCCAGGCGAAACGTTGTGGTGCGTGTATGCGATATGCGCATGCACCCGATTGAAATGTGCGTATATGATACCGAACATTGATCGGGTAGCCTGCTTTTGGTGGGGTCATATGAGATATGACCGGATTGATAAATTAAGTGTTGATTTATCATCTAACCATTAGTTTTCTCACTTGAAACCTTTCTAGGGTTTGATAGATGTATGCATGCATGCATGTGTTTCTTTCTTCCTTTCTAGTTTCATGCACATGTAGATGTGCATACATGTATACATACATACACCCATCCATCATGGTTGATTGCATATGGAAATGGTGGCAATATAAGACTCACACCATAGATTAAATAATGGATTATTATTTAATTTTGCTTTTAAAGTAAAATGAAAAAGAAAAGGATAATCATTCTTGATTCTACACTCTTCTTCTAACCTAACCTATCTCAACTACCACTAACTTATGGTTATCCTTCTCTTTATCATTTAAAACCCAAGTTAAACTAACTATCCATCATTTAATCATGGTTGAAGCTAAGAAGGAAATAAATATATATAGTGATATATATTTCATTTTCTTCTTAACTCAAGGGTTATCTTTTTACACCTCTTGCTAAAATTAGCCACCATCTTCATCCTCCTTCATCTTTTCCTCTCTAGTTTCTTCTAGTGAGTTAAATACAACTAAAGAAAGGTTTTTGATATGAGATTCCAAACCACAACATCATTCTACTCAAGTCTAGCCAACTTGATTAGAGTGTTTCCTTTGGTTTTCCAAAGTAGCGAGCTTGGACGGGGTATTCCGTGGTGGATCGTCGTGGACGCAAGGGAACTTCAAGAGGACCTCGATTCAACACCCAAGACACCAAGGAGTCTTGCAAAGAGGAGCTACAAAGGTTGTAGCCTTCAAACCCTAATCTTTACTAGCTTAATGTTTTATAACCCTAATTTTCTAGGATCGATCCCTTTGCATGTTAGTTTAGCACCATAAAAATTAAAACTTTGGGTCATGTGATGCTTCAAAACTCTTCATAGGGTGCTAGACTAACCTTACATCCTTTAGAAAAGTTCAAGAATTCCGTGCTCAAGTATTCTCCTCCTTGATCTCATCAAAGGACATAATACTTATACCCGTATTTTGGTTCTCGACTTCTAACTTATATTCTGTGAATATCTCAAAAGGTTCGGACTTGTGTTTCAACAGGAACATATGTCTGAATCAAAAGAGATCATCAGAGAATTTAATGAAGTACAAAGAACCGCTCCCGGCATGTGTAGACAGGGGACCTTACATACATCAACATGTATCAATCCCAAGAGTTTACTAACTTTTTCTCTGTTTTCAATAAACAGAGCTGTGGTCATCTTATCTCTGTGACATGACTGGCAAGTTTCACAAGATGTAAATTCAAACTGATTTAAATATGCATCTATATGTAACTTAAGCTAGTCGGGTCGCATTGATATGACCTAGTCTACAATACCTCAAGAAGAATTCGTTCATTTCTGAATTCTTCCTCTTGTGTGTGTTCCGTATACTAAGAACTGTAGTTTGATTTAGAACATCAATGCTTTTAGATAACGTGCCTGAACCGATCAACTTTTGATATAGGAAATGTTCAAAACATTATCCAACTATACAAAATTTTATCATTTCTTTACTAATAAAGAGATGGATATGATTTTTTATATCAGGTTCGGTATCTAATAACATTCGTTCAGAATCAATGTATTTGGAATACAGGGTGACAGTGACCAACAGACTTGGCTGCAACACTTGCCCCGTTTTCAGCCTCATGAAACTTATCACCCGTTCTCAGTTTTTCTACCTTTTTGCAGCCCTATGTAACAGATTACATATCTGGGATCCTGATCCGGTATCATATACCCAGGATGCGGAGGATACTGAGAAACAGTTCTTTGCAACGAACACACTCAAAGATGATGCATCAGCATGCACTCTCTTCGTTTGGGCGGCACGGGAATTCTAGTAATCCCCAATTTCCTGCTCTGTCTTATAACAATTATAAGTTGGAGTGGGACCAACGTTCCCCAGCTCAGTATAACAAGCGGGTTCGGTCAATATTCCGTATTATTATCTTGATTAAGGCGTAATATGGTCGCTACCTGGAGAGAGAGAGAAGAAAACACTCAGCGTGCGCTCTTGCAAGAATAGATTGGTTATTATTTTATCTAATCAGGATGGCTCCCACTGTTTTTATCAAATCTTCCTTCAAACCCTAAAAGGAAAGACTAGCCGGGATTAATTACAAACTATAAGTTGGCCAATCTTTCAGCCAGGCCAGTGTCGGTACTTTGAGGGAGGTCCCCCGTGCTTTCGCACGAACCTAATTAATGTAAACCTCGTTTTCCCAGAGGCGTAAACTCGTTAACACCTTTCTAGACACCTACTTGATCGGCTAATTGTAATGTGTAAAACTCTCCCAGGAGTAACTCTTACTCGCAGTGGGTATCGGGATCCAACTATCTCATAGAAGGTATGCAATCTCATTGCAAATTTCAACACTTGAAATTCCCGATAATTTTGCCCCTAGAAGCTATATGATCTTAACATAGTCAACAAATCATAAGTGCTAGTCAAGTTCAACCCGTCATTTCCCGATTGAATTAAACCCACCCGCACGACCCTTAACATAGTCAACAAAGTCGCACGACTACCCTAATCCAATCGCATCATATGCTTATGCAGATAAGCACTAATTAGCTACCGCACACTACGCCTTAACATAGTCAACAAACGTAGCACGAATACTAACTAGTACTTATCTGAAATGACGGAGGGCTACGACAGGTTTTTCTGAAAACCTATTGCGTAATGAACTTGATATCGTTGTAGAATCAAATGATTTAAAAATGGAGTGCTTTTGAGGGTTTTCTAGTTTTGCTAAAGGAGTCATTCCCGGTGAAGGGATCGTCGGTCCTTTCCTCTTCGAATGAGGTGCGGGATATATCATATATATCACTGTGCAAAGCAAAACACTTAAAAGCAATCAAAAGACAAACCGAGTGTGTAGCATCTGCCAGTTATTGCTAAAGGAGTCACTCCCGGTGAAGGGATCTCGGTCCTTTCCTCATCGAATAAGGTGCAGGATATATCATATATACCGCTGTGCAAAGCAAGAACTGTAGCTACCTGTTTTATTTTGAAATTCGATTCTACAACATCTTTAAGTTTCTTTTTACTTTCATTAATCTCATTAATGAAGTCCCATCATTTAAGTTACCTAAACATCACAGATAAATACGACGTACACTTATGCCATCCGCATTCGCCTCGATGTCCCCTCGTGCACCATTAGGTTAGGTGACTAACGGCAGAGCGGGGAAGGGCTAGCGCGGGTGTAAAACATAAGTAACGCCTATATAATATATCATATATACTATATACAGTATCTATCACAGAACATATCACATGATCACAGCAGAAGAATCATATGAAATATTGGATATACTAGGACGTCCGTGTTTTCAATGCGAGCCAGTATAAAACACGGATTCCACAGTCGTGATGAATAGCCAAACCCACACCCCTAGACCCCTACGAGAGCGGCAAGCAACTATACCAATTCTAGAGTTAGGTGACCCGGACTCGACTCCTCGAGTTGGTTTCCCACTGGACTCCAGAACCCGGTTACTTGTGCCCTCCTCCTTGGGTCTATCCTAGTGCGGAAAAGTAAATAATATACAAAGGGTGACATCTTCCGCAACCTGGAAGTGCCCCAATAAAAGAATATTACATACAGGTTTTTACATGAATGAAAATGAAAAACACTCATCTCACATAAAAAACCCCGGCTATTCAAACACGACGATCCAATATAACATATCCAGCAACACATAACAACACATGTCATCAACGTAAGTAAATATGCGCATCCCAATTGTCGTTGACATATAGCAACGAAACCGGCGATATCACATATTACACTTACGGTCACAGAAAAGAAAGTGTAAAACTACAATAGTTGGAATCCGCAACTTGCATAGACATCGCATGCTTAATCAAATGAATACCTTAGACATCGCATGCCTAATAATTATAAACCACGCATTTTAGTCTCAAAATCGAAAACACTTTTCATTATAAAGTCGGGCAATTCAACAAGATACCCAACATCCTGATCGAATGCTCGTCGCAAACTTTAGTAGGCGGCCGCACCCCCGATACCGTCGACGAAGTGCACCAAGGCGGAACACCGCTACCGCGAGCACCCGGACGGATGCTTTCGGCGATGGGGTTCTCCTACAGTCACTTGGTCGGGGCTATGGGGTGTAGCTTTCTATTAAGTTTACCCGGCGAGTATCCGCGTACGCTACGTGATTGCGACGGACTTTTGATCGCATCAAAATTCCGTAGCAACCGATCAAGTGAGACTAAAGTGCTATGTTTATAACATTCATTCAGTTATCTCATAACTACTTGTGAATTCCAATTATTGTATCCCATTCCAGATAAATAGAAAATGTTAAATTTTCCGATCGAACATTCAAACACCCAAGTTTTCCCTAAATAGCTCAACACATGAAACAAGTTTAAAAACATCCAGTTCATGCCTCAGTACCAACGGTCCAGCCGTAGAAGGGTCAAGCCAACGCCTCACATGTGGCACGCCGTACTGCCCCAAACCCTAAGGTTCAAAGGGCAGTTTAAGACGGTCACATAATCGAGTTAAGGTTTGTTGTCTTATAGATGGACCATCGCACTACTTGCACTACTTAGAACGTTATTAAACCACGGAAATATCCAATACTTGGAAATTTCCCGATAGGGGAAAAATTGGGTATTTATATCCGGTCGAACTTTTTAACATATTCTAAAATTACCCGGAAAAACACATAGACAAAGTTTGATAATCCGATCGAATATTCGAACTCCCAATACAACCCCAGAACACTCAACTCTTGAGTCAAATTAAAAATTCCCAGAAAATACAGCATTAAAAAATAGGAATTACTGTGGGGTTGCGGATTCCAACTGTTGTGCATCGAATTTTATACAGTAATTCTTATATTGCTGGTTGGATTCACAGGAGTGTGAGCGGGCTTGATCGTCGATCTTCTGATCGTTCAATACCCGGGTGGCCGTTACGTTTAGCAGACCGCTTGTGGCTTGTGGGTGCTTGATATGATCATCATCTGCTGCCGGCGTATTGACGAGTCTTTAGAGTCCTACACAGAGGTTTCCTGGCTCAAGCGAAATGAAATAGGAGCGCATATGAGATATGTGCAGGACCGAGAATAATGCGTGTATGTGATACCGCATTTCATTCTCGCGATGAATGTATCAATTGGTTATATGCGATATAACCTAGTTATCGAATCAAGGATTGATTCGATAAGCCGATACATAGGATACTAGTCGGTTATATGCGATATGACCGGATCGTTATATCAAGTGTTGATTTAATGATTTAATGTATAATTATATATTTGATATATTACTTTGCATTAACTAGTATTGGTTCACTTTAAATGGATTTTCTCACTTGAAGTTCACAAGTTGTATATGTGATATACTTTTGTGCACTTGATTGTATCATGTTTGATGATACATGATTGTTAGGGCGTAGGTTTAGATTAAACCACGGTTTTGTTTTGGTTAGGGTTTTGATCTTAAGAATTACGGTGCAAAATTTGACCAATGATACCTCAAACATGCGGCGGAACCGCGGCAGAAGCCTAGCTTCTGCGGCGGTTCCGCGGCTCTCTGGTGACGTCAGTTACCAGTTTAGTCTCACTTGATCGGTTGCCATGGAATTTTGATGTGATCAAAAGTCCGTCGCAATCACGTAGGGTACGCGGATACTCGCCGGGTAACTGACGTCACCAGAGAGCCGCGGAACCGCCGCAGAAGCTAGGCTTCTGCCGCGGTTCCGCCGCATGTTTGAGGTATCATTGGTCAAATTTTGCACCGTAATTCTTATAATTCCCTGCTGAATTTTTTAAGCATTTTTAATCTGGAAAAAACCCAGTTTTTTAAAAAAGTCCAGAGAGCGTGAAATTTTAGGGTTTCGGGTTCGTTCGGGTTTCAAACTTCGTCTACGCATCGCCTAAGGCTCTATCTAGGCTCTGATACCACTGTAGGGTTTCTAGGCACACTAATGAGGTCTCACAAGGTATCAACCATGCCAATTTCAGATTTTACAAGTGCCGAGAAAACCTAATACGGATCGTTAACTAGAATTTTAGGCGAAAGATGCAACTAGTTAACAACTTAACTAAAAGAACGGAAATACAACCTTTGTAGATCCGGTCCTCCACCTCCATAGCTCCGTGTAGATGTCCCTCCGCTGTACAAATCGGATCTTGGACTCTAGTGTCGGCTTCATCGGAGAAATAGGCGGGCTAGGTCATCAACTACGATACCGAAGATGATCTACGTCGAGGCATCACAAGATCAAGCTCCTACTTCACCAAGTCATGAAACTTATGAAGAAAACACCCTATACTACTTGGCAAGAGGTAGAGGATGAAGAAATAGGAGGTGGGTTCACTTTAGAATTGGATTTCTCACTCTATTCATCAAATCACCATTGATGGTTGCTAGCTTTTTCTTCTTGAAGAAGAAGAAGAAGAAGAAGATGATTATTATGATAAATTTTATCTTAAAAATGAAAATAATATGAATACTTATCATAGACTAACCATGGTCAAGTGTAGAGAGTAAACTAGGGTTAGGTGAATGGTTAGGTTAAGAGAAGAAAACAAAAATGGTCAAGGTTTCAACCCTTCATGAAGCTTCATGAAAGAAACAAGAAAAGCCACCATTTTTATTTTCTTTTCCAAAATCAATAATCAAAATAAATAAATGAATAAGTAAACAAAACCCTAACCATTCATATAACCATGGTTTAATCTTTACACAAACTCAAGTTAACATGTATCATCATACATGATACAATCAAGTGCACAAAAGTATATCACATATACAATTTGTGTACATCAAGTGAGAAAATCCTTTTAAAGTGAACCAATACTAGTTAATGCAAAGTAATATATCAAATATAATTATGCATTAAATCATTAAATCAACACTTGATTTAACGATCCGGTCATATCGCATATGACCGACTAATATTCAATGTATCGTCTTATCGAATCAATCGTTGATTCGATAACTAGGTTATATCACATACAACCATTCGATACATTCATCGCGAGAATGGAATACGGTATCACATACACACATTATTCTCGGTCCCGCACATATCTCATATGCGCTCCTATTTCGTTTCGCTTGAGCCAGGAAACCTCTGTGTAGGACTCTAAAGACTCGTCAATACGCCGGCAGCAGGTGATGATCATATCAAACCCCCACAAGCCGCAAGCGGTCTGCTAAACGTAACGGCCACACGGGTATTGAGCGATCAGAAGATCGACGAGCAAGCCCACTCATACTCCTGTGAATCCAACCAGTAACACTTACCGTACAGTCCGGTCTCGTCGTCTGATATGTCGCATATCTCGCCTAGGGGTGGTAAACGTCAGACCGCAACAGCTCGATAAGTCGTGTCGATATGAGGTCTATAACTGTTCGAGAAACTACTGGTAACACTTACCAGTAAATCTCAGCAACCTTGGCCAGGGATTTCCGGTTATAGCCAATCGAACACAGCGCAACATCAACCCCCTATACCGGGAGAGACGAATCCCCTCCTATCGCTCATTGCCTCCATATGACTCGGGACTGTACCCAAAAACCACCGTTTTGCACGCCCTCTTGGACGTGGTAAGGTGGAAATCAAAGCACAGTGGGAATCACACAAGACTCTATGACGATCTCGGGTCAACAGACTACTCTGTACCAGTGTCACCAGAGAACTGCCATCTGACGTAAGGTATAATACCATCTGGGAGTTCTCGGCGAGTCCGTCCAGTGTACCCAGTCTCCACTGAGTGCCCATATATCATCTCTGATGTCGAACACCAATGGATATGGGATCGTCCATCGCCCATCTGTATGGGTCGAGAAGATATACGCTAGTCTACTCTGGTATATTGATGCCCCGTCTCGATATACCCACGACTAAGGACTTTGAAGGATGTACTTATGGACTACCATGTCCCCACTAGTATGATCCGCATCATTGTCCAGGTAGTCAAGCACACATCCTAAGGGCTTTACCAACATGTAACAGAGAGACGATCAGTGTACACGTTAAGGTAAAGATCAACCAGATAGCATACTATCATGTCGAGCAAGAAAGTCCTCCCTATATATGTCCAAGCACCCACTACAATATACATCCTATGTATAGTAATGGCCTCTAGGGCATACATATAACTAACAAATTGATGTAATAATATTATTTGTATGGCCGCGCAACCGGGTCGGGGTTGTAGCCGTCATTGTATAATTCTTTTTACTGTTTTTGCTCCTAGGATAGACCCATGGAGGGGGTGCACAAACTACCGGGTATCTTGAAGTGCCGAGTGGCCTACTCACGGCATTGAGGGAGGTTGCTTCGCTTCGGATACTTGGCGGGTAGTTTGCCGCACCCGTAGGGGTCTTGGGTGGGGTATTTGGCTATTCACCGCGATCGTGCAATCCGCTTTTCGTTGCAGGATCGAACGGATTGCGGATTCCTAGTATATCCAATGTATTCATCTGTGATCTGTAATGTCTATCATTGCTATATATTTATATATGATAACTATTTAGACGTTGCTTATGTTTTACAGCCGGGCTAGCCCAGCCCCCGCTCTGTCGTTAGTTAAGTAACCTAACGGGTGATGACGGGGCCCCGTGGCGAATGCGAATGGCATAATCGTACGTCATATTTTGGTTATTTTCTGCAATGGTAGGATTAAATGATGGGACGGATTAAAAGAAATATTGCAAGAAAATAAACCAAGTAAAAGTCGATTGGAACACTTTGAAAACCACTCGGTTCTTTTCAAAACTAAACTTTTAAACGCGGAGCTTGAGCCACTCCTTTTAAAAGCTATCTCGTTCCATCGATTATATCAAGTTCACTACGTTCACGGTTTCGCCAAAACCATTCGTAGCCCTCCGTCGTTTCGTATGGATATTCAATAGTATTCAAGCTATGTTTGTTGACCTTCGTCAAGGCATAGCGATTGGTAGCTACTGGGTGTTCATATGTAGCATAGATAGATGCGTTGGTTTGGCACAGTCGTACTACCTTGTTGACCTTCGTCAAGGGTATGTACGGGTGGGTTCAAATTAACCTGGATAATGACGGGTAGAACTTGACATGTGACTTATGATTTGTTGACCTTCGTCAAGGTCATAAGAGCATGGGGCAAAAATCCACATCAGGAGCTTCATAAGTACTGAAGCTTGCTAGCGCTGCATACCATTTGGAGTGTGATGATTCTGGTAGGATTCCTTCGGTTTTATCACGCGATGATATTTGGTTCCCGATCCTACTGTGAGTATATGCTACTCCTCGGGAAAACTCTCACTTAACAATCAATGCTATAAACCTTGTAGGTGTCTAGAAAGGTGTTAGCGGGGCTACGCCCACAGGAAAAAGAGGTTACTTAATTAAGGAACTTCGCGAAAGCGTTGGAAAACCTCCCTCGAAGTACCGACACTGGCCTGGCTGAACGGTTAAGCAAGTATTGTACGGTGAGATTGATCCTGACTAATCCTTCCTTTATGGTTTGGGGAGGGATTCGAGAGACAGTGGGAGCCATCCTGTTTAGATAAATTAAAAACCAATCTAAACTTGCAAGAGAATCATGCTAAGTGTTTTCTTCTCTTTCTCTCTTAATTGCAGCGACCCAATGACCGCACCTAGGTTACATCTAGATAATAAAATGACTGAATCTGACAGTTATGACTGGCAAAGGTCTGTCCAGATGTCCATTGCCCAGGACAAGCTGGAACACCTCTTGACTGATCCAACCCCTGCCGTCTCAGGTCCAGTTTCCCCTGTCACGGATATTGATATTCCTAGGACATCGGAAGAAAACTGTGCGAAAGCCAAGTGCCTCGTGTTAGCCTCAGTTGATGGTATATACCAGAGGCAGCATGAGAAGATGGACTCAGCTTCTATCTTCATCCATAACAAAGTTTTATATGGAGAGCAATCTCGTATCGCAAGATATGAGACCTCGAACGAATTGCTTCCAGCGAGGTTGGCTATCGGGTCATCTGTAGGGGGCAACGTCCTTACAGAGACCGGCTCTTTTGAGCTCTCGGACCTGAAGACCACGTTGAAGAACGGGTCAGATGCTGACTTAGTTCAACAGTCTCTACCTACTACCCTGAAGGCAATCAGGGAAGTAGAAAGAAAGGGAAAGGCAGAAGTTTCGGGAATGGATGTAGTAAAAGAGGGATGTTCCTATTGTTACGGGAATGAACATGGGCAGAAGGATTGCAGAGCTTGCAAAGCCAGTAACCAGAATTCGAAGCATGTTGTGGCTTCGGCTTCGGGTGTCTTGTAATTGAGAACTGTATGTCAGTTAACCCTACTTCCTGGGTATTGGATACCGGATCAGGATCTCATATCTGTAATTCATTACAGGCTCTGAGAAACCGTAGGGTTATCAGGAAAGGTGATATGACTCTCAGGGTTGCTAACGGAATGAGCATGTATGCTGAATCCATAGGGGAATATCATCTAGGACTGACAACTGGGCAGATATTGATTCTGCGTAACTGTTTTTATGTACCAGGTGCGACTTGTAATATCATATATGTATCCTTGATTTCTAAGGAAGGATATGAATTTACTTTTGTAAGCGATTTAGTTAACATCCACCTAAATCAAGTTCTGATTGGGTCAGGTACATTACAAAACGGGATATACGTATTAAATCAAGCTCAGATCTTCAGTGTCCAGAACACACTTAAAAGAATGTCTCCGGAAACAAATCAGGCTTTCTTATGGCATTGTAGACTGGGTCACATTAATGAGACACGGTTAACAAAGTTACATAGAGAGGGATACTTGAATCCGTTCGAGTATCAGTCTTATGCCACTTATGAATCTTGTCTCATGGGAAAGATGACAAAGACTCCGTTCACTGGATACGGAGAAAGAGCAAGCGAGCTCTTGGGACTCATACACAGTGATGTGTGTAGTCCAATGTCTACACATGCGCGAAATGGTTATTCATACTTCATTACTTTCACAGATGATTTCTCTAGGTATGGACATGTCTTCTTAATGAAGCACAAATCCGAGGCCTTTGAGAAATTTCAAGAATACAAGAATGAAGTTGAAAAACAAACAGGCAAAAGTATCAAGACACTGAGATCTGATCGAGGTGGTGAATACTTGAGTGCCGAGTTTCTGGGCTACTTAAAAGAGAATGGGATTCTCTCTCAGCTTACTCCTCCATACACACCACAACACAACGGTGTATCGGAAAGGCAGAATCGAACCCTATTGGATATGGTTCGTTCCATGATGAGTAAGGCTGAGTTGCCGCGATCCTTCTGGGGTTATGCGCTAGAAACAGCTGCATATCTCTTGAACAAGGCTCCAACCAAGACTGTGCCTACCACCCCATATCAGATGTGGAGTGGGAAGAAACCCTGTCTCAAGTACCTTAAGACATGGGGATGTCCAGCTTTTGTAAAAAAGCAGCATGCGGACAAGCTCGAGGCACGCTCAGTACTGTGTAAATTTGTGGGATACCCAAACAACTCAAGGGGGTATCTTTTCTATTCCGCAGAGGAACAAAAGGTTTTTGTTTCTCAGCATGCCCACTTCTTGGAAACTGAATTTTTAGAAAATCAGATAAGTGGGAGCGCAATAGAACTGGAAGAAATTTCAGAACCACAAGCTGTTACTGAAAGCTTGGAAGAACCAGAAGTTTCAAGAGAACCGGACATCCCTGCGCCACTCCGCAGGAGTAGTAGGCAGTCTCATGCGCCCGAGAGATACTACGGTTTTCTCATAGACGGGGATAGAGAGGATTGCACCATGGATTATGGTGAGCCTACTAGCTTCCAACAAGCCATCCAGAGCGGTGACTCGGTAAAATGGCTGGATGCAATGCGGGCCGAGATGGAGTCCATGTACACCAACAAAGTTTGGACTTTAGACTTTGCTCCAGAAGGGGTAAAACCCGTAGGCTGCAAATGGATCTTCAGAAAGAAGATTGGTGTAGATGGGCAGGTTGAGACCTATAAAGCTAGACTTGTTGCAAAGGGTTTTCGTCAAAGACCTGGCTTGGACTATGACGAGACCTTTTCTCCAGTGGCTATGCTGAAATCCATTCGGATCCTTCTTGCCATTGCTGCCTTCCATGATTATGAAATCTGGCAGATGGACGTAAAGACGGCTTTCCTAAATGGAAATTTGGAAGAGTGCGTCTATATAGATCAGCCGGAAGGATTCATTCAGAGTAGGAGCAGCGGTAGAGTGTGCAAGTTGCTCAAGTCCATTTATGGACTCAAGCAGGCATCGCGGAGTTGGAACATCTGCTTTGATGATACTGTCAAAGAATTCGACTTTATCAAAAACCCTGATGAACCATGCATTTACAGTAAGATTGTAGGGAGAACTGTGGTATTCCTCGTCTTGTACGTGGATGACATTCTCCTAATAGGAAATGATATTCCTATGCTACTGTCAGTCAAAGGATTCTTGTCGCAGAGGTTCTCCATGAAGGACCTGGGCGATGCCAACTACATTCTGGGGATCCAGATCTATCGTGATAGATCTAAGAGGATGTTGGGACTTTCACAGTCAAGGTACATCGACACCATACTGAAAAGGTTCAGTATGGAAGATTCCAAGCGCGGTAATCTACCGGCTTGTCACGGGATCACCCTCTCCAAAGTGATGTCTCCCAAGACTGATTTGGAAAGGGATCGCATGTCTATTATACCCTACGCTTCTGCGGTTGGCTCTATAATGTATGCACTGTTGTGTACCAGACCAGATGTAGCATACGCATTGAGCGTTGTAAGCCGGTATCAGTCGAACCCAGGGGAGAAACACAGGATAGCGGTAAAGAACATTCTCAAGTACCTGAGAAGAACTAAGGAGATGTTCTTGGTGTATGGCGGAAAAGACCTCCAGCTTGAGGCCTTTGCTGACTCCAGCTTCCAGAGTGACAAGGATGACTCCAAGTCCATGTCGGGTTATGTCTTTACCCTCAATGGAGGGGCGGTTTGCTGGAAGAGTTCCAAGCAGGAGACCGTTGCAGACTCAACTATGGAAGCGGAGTACATCGCTGCATCTGATGCCGCAAAAGAAGCTGTCTGGATGAGGAAGTTCTTGAGAGAACTTCAGGTGGTTCCATCCATTGTTGACCCAATACCTCTGTATTGCGACAACAACGGGGCTATAGCTTTAGCGAAGGAACCCAGGTCCCATCAGAAATCCAGACACATCTTGAGGCGGTATCACCTGATCAGGGAGATCGTGGATCGCCAGGAGATCGAGGTTCGGAGAGTTGCTTCAGAAGATAACACAGCAGATCCATTCACCAAGGCCTTGCCCCAGACTCAGTTCGAGCGGCTGATCGAGATGATAGGTCTTCGATACGCCAGTACATGGCCTTAGTGCAAGTGGGAGATTGTTAGTGTATATGCCCTAGAGGCCATTACTGTATCATACTAGTTTGTATATTACTTGATGGAAGCTTGGGATATTCACAGTTGTATATACAATCTTGCTCAAAATGGTAGTATGCTACTTGGTTTGTCTCTGCTTTAATATGTGCATGTGTTTCTTTTAGCATATCACTGATATACATATTAGTAGAGCCCTTAGGATCTTTGCTTGATTACCAGCGTTGTGATGGCGCTCACACTCGTGGGAGCTGGGTGATCTATAAGCACATCCTTATACAGGTCCCTAGTCGTTGGACTATCGAGACAGGGCATCGATACTCCGGAGTAGACTAGCGTATGCGCTTCTCATCCCAGTGTGGGAGACGGTCTGTCCCACAGCCGTCATTACGTCGTACTTGAGATAGTATGCGGGTGCTCGTTAGGTTGCGAGTACACTGGACAGGACTCGTCGGGAACTGTTGGTTGGTATTATACCTATCGTCAGTTATCAGTTCCCAGGTGAAATGAGTACAGCTTAGTCTGCTGACTTGACACTGTCACTTCACCTCGAGTGTGTTCCCACTGCACTTTGATTACTACCCTACCACGGCTCAAAGGAGTCGTGCAAACAGGTAGTTTTTGGGTGCAGTCCCGAAGCACTTAGAGGCAGTGACGGTTAGACAGGATTCGTCTCTCCCGGTATTGGGAGTTGACATCGCGCTGTGTCCAGGAGAGCCATTACACGAGTAGTCCCTGGCCACGGCAAGTGAGATATACTGGTAGGTTGATAAAAATTTGATTTTTATTCCGTTTTCCGCCTCACCGTAAGTACCGGGGTGGGCAACGTGGACTTACAAAAACCGCACTTTTTATTTAAAACAGAGGAAAGAAGCTTATACAAGTTTTGCGGTTTTCCCCCAAATCCAAAAAATCTCATGGAAATCTGAATCCAAATCATCAATAGCATGTAAAACCTTGAATATAGGCATGAGAATCCATGAATTCGGCATAACAATGAATAACAGTATGCATGAAGTAACAAGTAATAACTACAATATCTAAGCTGGCATATAAGGTAAGTACACTGATATCATGTCAACTACTAGCTATCAAGATAAATTAAGCAATAATATTTCCTAAGGTGTACGTGACATATTACCGATGAAGATGTGTGTGAGCCGGCAAGTAAGTGTACCTGGTACATACGCATCATCGGTAATGGTGCTGGTGTCCTAACAGCATAATATCAACAATGCAATATGAAATAACAATATAAGTATGCGATGCAGAGCAACAACAATAATGTGCGGGAGCTGAATACTAGACACAACGATAACAAATCTGCATTACCCTAATATAAGTCCTACAATAGTGCCTTTTGAAATAACACGAATCGCGGTGTTTTGAAAATAAGGGCTACGGTGATTTTAAGAAAAGATACGTCTTTTGAAATATCCGTAGAATCCCTTGACCCATCTTTTAAAATACCCACGATTCGTTAGTTTTGAAATAGGTAGGAGTCTAATCTAGTCTAACAACTACACTAAACTATACGGCTGAACTAACAAGCTGAACTACAGGTAAGGAAACCGCCTAACATCTGAGTCGATACATATACATACCTGTATATATATTAGTCGGTGATCCCGCCTCAATAATATCATATCCGATACCATATCTAAAATCAGACATCCCAAGTCAAGAGTGCGGATCAATCATCAATATATAGCTCGTACGTAAATCCGTCGTACGGCATCCCTAAATCTGGGTACGGGTCAATATCATACTCAACACAGTGTTCATCTGGTATCCTCTTTATCAAGATCATCATCTGGGGTACTGACCTACGTCTAGTACAACACTAAAATCACTATTCACATGGCATCGTCATCCAAAGATCCTCTATAACATCAGGACGTATCTCAAGTACGAATCCTGCCATATCACCGATCTCACGGCCTCAACTCAAATCTCATCTCAATCCCAAGTATAATCCGCAAAACCAGTATGTGAACACCTAGTCCCATACCCAGGTAAACACATAAACACATCTCCCTATATACGCACAGGTAATAACATAGATGTATGCATGTGTGTGTGCGCGTTTGTGGGTGTAAGGACTACTCTTGGGTTTCGCAACTAACACTAAACTAATGCATGAACACCTAGAATCTACCTTTACCATCAAGTCTCATATCAACATAAAATATATAATCAAAATATATGTGTGTATACTTATTCGTATACATCACCACGAACTGCGCGGGTGATATACGCCATCCACCCGACTTCTCCCCGTAGATATAAATCTACTCACCTGGTCCTCGCTCGCCGGTGCCGACGTCGCCAAGCGCTTGCTTGTCGTCTCGAAGTCCACATGGGGTACCCACATATCATAACGCACCGTATCGCATTAAAACCAAATTCGAAATCGAAACGGCATACGAAAATCAAATCAGCACGCGTATCACGCATAGGTCAAAACCTATCGCCTACGCATGCAAGAATAGTCAAACCAACCCTCGATGTCGATGTACAAACGTCAAACCATCGAGAAAACCCAAACACTCTCATTTGCGTATCCACGAACACTAACAATAATATAAAATAGGTTAAAATTCACAAAAACCCCAAATTCACCTTAAAAGCCATTTTTCCGAAAATCTAGCAAGCAAAACTTACCCGTTTTAGTACAAAACTCGACGTTTAAACAAATCTAGCGGCCATAATACTTATTAAATATCTTAAATAAGTCATAACAACAATTTCCATAATTTAATCCCAATAAATTTCATTAACCCCAAAAATCTAGTTTACAATATACCCAAATTTTAACAATTTTATAGAAAAAATGAACAAACAACAATTTAGGTTGGATTTCCATGAACTAAAATATTAAACTACACTTTAGAATGTTAATGAAGTCATGAAAAACCTAATCACATTTTTAATCCCAATTATTTAACCAATTTCAAAAAGCTAGTTAGCAATTTAGCATAATTAACACAATTTTTAAACTAACCATTAACAACTAGGTACTAATCTTGTTTTAACATGTCATAAGAGTCTAAATACATGACACAACCATACACCAATTTCATAAAACCCTAACTTGCATTCAAATTCTTCTCTTGAATTTCAAAACTTTCACTTAGAACCAAAATTCATATCATAATTAAGTTAGATTAAAACAATAACCAACAATTAACAAAATGCTCAAGATTTTTACCACACAAGATTTGAGATCTAGCACGAAAATCTTGACCTCCAATTTGAAAACTTTTCACCAAAAACCATGCTTGAGAGGCTAAGGAAAAATGGGTAGGAGTTGGATTTGGAATTAGCTTTGAAATTGTTTAGATTTTGAAGCATTTTTGTGGATTTTTGATGCAAATTGTGTGGGATTTTTTTTTGAGAGAGGGCTGCTGAAATTTCCAGAAGTGAGAGGGAGAGAGGAAAGAGAGTCAAGTGGGGAAAATGATATGAAGTCAACCCAAGGTCAAAGCACATACTTATATAATCTTTTATTCTTTAAATTCATTGTTTTCTTTTCTTTTAAACTTGAATTGGGGAAAACTTTGGGGGGGGGGTATTCCAACAAATTTCGGCCAGCCATAAGGTGGGGAGGAGAGAGGGTGTGGGTGAGTGTGGGTGAGAAAAAAAATGATAAATGTTATACCCCAATATCTATTTACACTAATCTCACCAAA
Organism: Agapanthus africanus; assembly: GCA_030015575.1. Lineage (NCBI taxonomy): Eukaryota > Viridiplantae > Streptophyta > Magnoliopsida > Asparagales > Amaryllidaceae > Agapanthus > Agapanthus africanus. Next base: position 431,354,200 of record CM057337.1, read on the forward strand.
AAAAACCCTTTTTTCTTCAATAATTCTAACACCGTTTGGCAGTTTCATTTTGTTTCAAAAACAACATGTTAAAATTTTAATTAATGTTTTATGATGCACAAAAATTGTTTCAACTCATTCAAATTTATAAATTTCCCTAATTAAATGTATTACTGACGGCTTAAAATAATATTAAAATAATTAATTTTGGAAAATTTTCAGAAAATTTGAAATTTCACCAGTGGCTCAATAAACACCAAATACTAGCAATTTCATAGCTAGAATATGTATATTTAATTTTATAATAATGATATTTTTATTTAGACTTTTTACAGAAAACCCCCTTATTTTACCGATTTTCTGAAATTTCACCGAAACGATTTTCAAAACGTTACAGGTAGGCACAGATTTGGTCGGAACTCTATTCAATAGGTATGAAGCCATCTCAAGCCCAAATCCCCAAAAGGAAATAGGTAACTCAACAGTACACATCATAGAGCACACCATAACTAGTGCGATTCCTGCGCTCCGATGCACCGTTGTCCTGTGGTGTATACAAAAGAGTAAGCTGAGAGAGAATCTCATTATCTTTTAGATAATCACGGAATTCCGTGCCCAAGTATTCTCCTCCCCGATCAGATCAAAGGACTTTAATACTTTTGCCCGTCTATTTTTCAACTTCGCACTTATATTCCTTTAATTTCTCAAAAGCTTCAGGCTTGTGTTTCAGCAAGAGCACATTTTGAACCTTGAGAGATCATCGGTGAATGTAATAAAGTATGAAAAATCATTCCTGGCATGTGTAGACATAGGACCGCATACATCACTATGTATCAGTCCCAAGAGATCAGTAGCCCTTCCTCTATATCCAGTAAACAGAGTTTTGGTCATCTTGCCTTTGAGACATGACTGGCAAGTTTCATAAGATGAAAATTCAAACGGATTCATATATTCATCTCTATGCAACTTAGCCAGTCGTGTCGCATTGATATGACCTAGTCTACACTGCCACATGAAGGCTTCGTTCATTTCTGAACTTTTCCTCTTGTTTGTGTTCTGTATTTTAAGAACTGTACTTTGACTAAGAACGTATATACCGTTATATTGTAGGAATCTTAGGCACAACCACAAGGTTTCACCAGGCATCAAACATGCCGTATTTAAAATTTAATGTCCCAAAAAAGCCTAACCTAGGATCTAACTAAAGTTTTAGGAGCTAAACTAGAAAGAAAACTACTTTACATCTAAGTGATAACGGAATACAAACTTTGTAAACCAGTTCTTCACTTTAATAGCTCCTTGTAGTGGTCCCTTCGCTGCAATCATGGAACTCCCGGACTCTTGCATGGCTTCTCAAGGTGAAAGGAACGGTCTTTCTTGAAGTCTTCGAGGCCGAACATGATCGACGTCGAGGAGACACTAACTCAAGCTACTACTTCACTAACGAGAGATTAGTGAAGCTAACACCCTATACTAAAGTGCTAATCTAGTAGAGGATGATGAAATAGGAAGTGGGCTCACTTTAGTTTTATTTCTCTCACAATATTTTCTCACTTTGGAAAATCCTAGGAAGCTTTTTTTCAAAGGATGAAGAAGATCATCAAGAGATGAGAATGGACTAAAATGAGGTGAGAGAATCAACCATGGGTGAGTTTGTATCATATAGCTAACTCATGTAGAGACATAAATATGGCTAAATTATAATGGTTAGGTTAATAAATATCTTAAGTAAAACAAAACTAATGGACTAAGTCAATGCATCCACAAGCTTTTACAAGCTTCATGCATGTGGCTAATTATCCACTAATTTGGAATTACTTTAAATATTAATACCCTACATTATAATTAGTATGGTGTAAGTCTCATACACCAATGTAGTGTGTATCAACAACCATGACACAAAATAAAACACAATTAATATATATCACATATATATTAAGTGTGGACATGTGAGAAAAATAAATGCTTAAGTGTGCTAATATTAATTAATGTAAACTAGTATATCAAATATACAATTATACACTAAATTATCAAATCAACACTTGATTTAATAATCCGGCTATATCACATATAACCGACTAATATTATATGTACCATCTTATCGAATCAACACTTGATTCGATAACGCGGTTATATCTCATATAACCGACATATACAAATATCACGATAATAGAATACGGTATCACATACATGTATTATTCTCGATCCCGCACATATCACATATGTGTTCCTACTTCGTTTTGCCTGAACCAGTAAAACCTCTATGTAGGACTCTAAAGACTCGTCAATACGCCGACAGTAGGTGATGATCACATCAAGCACCCACAAGCCGTCAGTGGTACTAGCTGGACGTAACGGCTACCCGGGTATTGAGCGATGAGAAGATCAACAAGCACGCCCTCTCTAGCTCCTGTAAAGCCTGTTATTAACTCTACCGTACAGTCTTGTCTCTTCGTCTAATATGTCGCATAACCAGTCTAGGGGTGGTAAACGTCAGACCCTAATAACCGGTAAGTCTTGCTGATATGAGGCTCATAACGGGTCGAGTAACTACTGATAACACTTACCAATAAATCTATAAATCAACCCTGGCCAGGGACTTCCCTGTTATGGCCAATCGAGCACAGCGCAACATCAACCACCAATACCGGGAGAGACGAAACCCCTCCTATCGCTCATTGCCTCCATGTGACTCGGGACTGTACCCAAAAACCACCATTTTGCACATCCTCTTGAATGTGGTAAGGTGGAAATCAAAGCACAGTGGGAATCACACAAGACTCTATGACGATCTCGGGTCTACAGACTAACCTGTACCAGTGTCACCAGAGAACTGCTATCTGACGTCAGGTATAATACCATCTAGGAGTTATCGGCGAGTCCGTCCAGTGTACCCAGTCTCCACTGAGCACTCGTTTGCCATCTCTGAGGTCAAACACCAATGAATATGGGATCATCCATCGCCCATCATATGGGTCGAGAAGCGTGTACTCTAGTCTACTCTAGTATATCGATGCCCCGTCTCGATACACCCACGACTAAGAACATTAAAGGATGAACTTATGGACTACCATGGCCCCACTAGTATGATCTACATCATAATCCCGGTAGTCAAGTACACATCCTAAGGGCTTTACCAACATGTACCGTAAAACAGTATCAAGAGACAAGTATACATGTTAAGATAAAGAGCAACCTGATAGCATACTATCATGTCGAGCAAGAAAGTACTCTCTATATATGTCCAAGCATCCACTATAATATACATCATATGTACAATAATAGCCTCTAAGGCATACATACAACTAACAATTTCCCACTTGCACTAAGGACAGCTGCTGTAGTATCGCATACCCAACATCCCGAAGAGTCTCTCAAACTGTATCTGGGGAATGGCCTTCGTGAGCGGATCCACTGTGTTGTTCTTTGTGTCAACTCTCCTGACCTCGAACTCCCGGCGATCAACTATCTCCCGGATTAGGTGATACCACCTTAGAATATGCCTGGATCGCTGATGGGACCTGGGTTCCTTGGCCAAAGCCACTGCTCCATTGTTATCGCAATACAAAGGTAATGGATACTCAATGGATGGAACCACTCCAAGTTCAGTTATGAACTTCTTCATCCAGACAGCCTCTTTGGCAGCATCGTTGACAGCGATGTATTCAGCCTCCATCGTCGAGTGTGCCACGGTTTCCTGCTTGGAACTCTTCCAGCATACTGGCCCTCCAATGAGGGTAAAAACAATTCCCGAGTGCGACATAGAGTCGTCCTTATCACTCTGAAAGCTCGAATCGGTAAAGGACTCCACTTGGAGTTCTCCGTTACCATACACCAAAAGCATCTCTTTTGTCCTTCTCAAGTACTTGAGAATGTTCTTCACAGCTGTCCAGTGACTCACTCCGGGATCTACTTGATACCAACTCACTAAACTTAGTGAGTGTGCTACATTGGGTCTGGTACATAACATCGCGTACATGATAGAGTCTACTGCCGAAGCATAGGGTATCCCTTGCATGCGAGCTCTCTCAAAATCAGTCCTGGAAGACATCTATTTGGAGAGAGTAAGTCCTGAGATCGTGGGTAAAAACCCACGCTTGGATTCTTCCATACTTAACCTCTTTATTATGGTGTACTTAACCTCTTTAGTATAGTGTCAATGTACCTGGATTGGGATAATCCCAGTATCCGTTTAGATCTATCTCTATAGATCTTAATCCCAAAGATGTAGGAGGAATCCCCCAGTTCTTTCATTGAGAATCTTTGTGATAAGAAGAGCTTGACCGATTGCAGTATAGGAATGTCATTTCCTATCAAGAGTATGTCATCCACGTACAATACGACGAAGACAACCTTACTCTCTGCCACCTTCTTGTATATACAAGGTTCATCTACATTTTTGACGAAATCAAACTCTTTGATAACGACATCAAAACAGATGTTCCAACTCCGCGATGCTTGCTTTAATCCGTAGATGGATTTAAGCAGCTTGCACACCTTTCCGCTGCTCCCAATGTCTACAAAGCCTTCTGGTTGAGTCATGTAAACGCACTCTTCCAAATCACCATTTAGAAAGGCGGTCTTAACATCCATTTGCTAGATTTCGTAGTCATGGTATGCAGCAATGGCAAGTAGGATCCGGATGGACTTAAGCATAGCCACTGAAGAAAAGGTTTCGTCATAATCCACACCTGGTCTTTGACGAAAACACTTTGCAACAAGTCTAGCTTTGAAAGTCTTAACTTTTCCATCTACACCAAGTTGCTTCTTAAAGATCCACTTACTCCCAATGGGTTTTACTCCTTCAGGAGCAACTTCCAAAATCCATACTTTGTTGGTGTACATGGATTCCAACTCAGATCGCATTTCATCCAGCCACTTCACAGAGTCCCCACTCGTGATGGCCTGCTCGAAGCTAGTCGGGTCATCATCCTCCATGATGCAATCCTCGCTTCCACCATCAATGAGAAAACCGTAGTATCTCTCAGGTGGATGAGGAACCCCACTAGAACGGCGGAGAGGCTGAGGTTCGTTGGGAACTATCGAATCCTATGGTTCCACCAAATCTTCTATCGTAGTTTGTATAGCTGGAACCTCTTCCAGTTCTACCTCCTTACCACTAATTTCCTTTGCAAGAAATTCCTTTTCTAAAAAGGTGGCCTGTCGAGAAATAAACACTTTTTGTTCCTAGGGGTGGTAGAAGATATACCCGCACGAATGTTTGGGACATCCAATAAACTTACAGAGAAAATACCTTGCCGCGAGCTTGTCCGGATTTTGTGTTTTTACATATGCCGGACAACCCCTTATTTTAATATAATTAAGATATGGTCTCTTTCCTTTCCATATCTCATATGGAGTGGTTCGCACAGATTTGGTGGGAACCATACTCAATAGGTCTGCAGCTGTCTCCAGTGCATACCACCAAAAGAAAATAGGTAACTCAGTGGTGCTCATCATAGAGCACACCATATCTAATAGGGTGCGATTCCTCCGTTTCGATACACTGTTGTGTTGTGGTGTATATGGAGGAGTAAGCTGAGAGAGAATCCCATTCACTTTTAGAAAGTCCAGGAACTCTGTGCTCAAGTATTCACCACCTCGATCAGATCGTAGGATTTTATACTTTTACCCGTTTGGTTCTCGACATCGGATTTATATTCTTTGAATTTCTCAAAAGCTTCATATTTTTTTTTCAACAGGAACACATATCCGAATCTTGAGAGATCGTCAGTGAATATAATGAAGTATGAAGAACCATTCCTGGCATGTGTAGACATGGGACCACATACATCACTATGTATCAGTCCGAAGAGCTCACAAGCTCTTTCTCTGTGTCCTGTAAACGGAGTTTTGGTCATTTTGCCTTTGAGACATGACTGGAAAGTTTCATAAGATGAAAATTCGAACGGATTCAAATATCCATCCTTATGTAACTTAGCTAGTTGTGTTGCATTGATATGACCTAGTCTACAATACCACAAGAAGGATTCGTTCATTTCTGAACTCTTCCTCTTGTGTGTGTTTTGTACATTAGGAACTGTGGTTTAATTTAGAACGTATATGCCATTATTTAACGAGCCTGATCCAATAAACTTTTGATTTAGGAATATGTTCACAACATTATCCTGTACCACAAAATTATATCCTTCTTTACTTAATAAAGAAACTAATATAAGATTGCATATCAGGGTCGGAATGTAATAGCATTCGTTCAGAATCAATGTATTACCATTTGGTAATACAAGGTGATATTCGCCAACTGATTTGGCTGCTACATTTGCATCATTCCCTACTCTTACGGAATGATCACCCATTCCCAGTTCTCTACCTTTCCTTAGCCAATGTAACATATTACATATGTGGGATCCCGATCCGGTATCTAATACCCAGGACGTAGAGTGAACTGATATACTGTACTCGATGACTAACACACCCAAAGAAGATGCATCAACATGTTTCTTCTTGGTTTGGGCGGCATGGGAATCCGGAAATTCCCCAATTTCCTGTTCAGTCTTATAACAATTATCAGAAAGAACGGAACAAACGTTTCCCTGCTCAGTATAATAAGTGGGTTCGGTCAATACATCCATATTATTATCTTGATTAAGGCCTGACATGGCCGCTACCTTGAGAGAGAGAGAAGAAAACACTTTAGCGTATGCTCTTGCAAGATCAGATTGGTTATTATTTTATGTAATCAGGATGGCTCCCACTGTTTTTATCAAATCTTCCATCAAACCCTGAAAGGAAAGACTAGCCAGGATTAATTACACCCTACAATTTCCCTAATCTTTCAGCCAGGCCAGTGTTGGTACTTTGAGTGAGGTTCCCTGTGCTTTCACACGGACGTAATTAAAATAAACCTCGTTTTCCAATAGGCATAACCCCGTAAACACCTTTCTAGACACCTACTTGATCGGCTAATTGTCTTGTGTAAAACTCTCCCAGGAGTAACACTTACTCGCAGTAGGTATCGGGATCCAACTATCTCATAGAAGGTATGCAATCTTAATGCAAATTTAACCACTTGAAATTCCCGATAATATTTTGCCCTTAGCTTCCTATGACCTTGACGCAGGCCAACAAACCATAGTCCGCTAGTCAAGTTCATCCCATCATTTCTGATTGAATCAAACCCACCCGCACGACCCTTGACGCAGGCCAACAAGGTCGTACGACTACCCTAATCCAACTGCATCTCATGCTTTAACAGATAAGCACTAATTAGCTACCGCACACTACACTTTGACGCAGGCCAACAAACGTAGCACGAATAATAATTAGATCCTATCTGAAATGATGGAGGGCTATGACAGGTTTTTCAGAAAACCTGTTGCGTAATGAACATGATATCGTTGTAGAATCGAGTAAATATTGAAAAAGAGTGTTTTGAGTCTTCCACTAGTTTTGCTAAAGAGTTCACTCCTGGTGAAGGGATCTCGACTCTTTCCTTATCGAATAAGGTGTTGGATATTCTACAAGGAATACCGCTATGCAAAGCAGAAACTATAAAAGCAATCAAAAGACAAACCGAGTGTTTTAGCATCTGCTAGATTTTTCTAAAGAGGTCACTCCAGGTGAAGGGATCTCGGCTCTTTCCTTATCGATTAAAGTGCTGGATATTCTACAAGGAATACCGCTATGCAAAGCTAAAACTGGAGCTACTCTTTTTTAAAATTTGATTCTACAACATCTTTTAGGTTTCTTTTCTTTCATTAATCTCATTAATGAAGTCCCATCATTTATGCTTCCTAAGCATCACAGAAGAAACAAAAATACAACGTATGCTTATGCCATCCGCATTCGCCATAATGTCCCGTTATGCACCGTTAGCTAACTTAACTAACGGCATAGCGGGATGGGACTAGTGCGGGTGCAAAACATAAGCAACGTCTACTATATATCTCATATATAATGTATATCCATTCGTCTCAGAATCCACAGTGATCACATCACAGAGCAGCAGAAGAAACTTATGAAATATTTGATACAGTATGAGGTCCGTGTTTTATTTTAAGCATGTATAAAACACGGATTCCACGGTCGTGATGAATAGCCAAACCCACATCCCTAGACCCCTACGAGAGCGGCAAGCAACCCTACCAATTCTAGAGTTAGGAGACCCGGACTCGACTCCTTGAGTTGGTCTCCCACTGGACTCTAGAACCCGGTTACTTATGCTCCCCTACTTGGGTCTATCCTAATGCGGAAAAGTAAATAATATACAACAATGGTGACATCATCCTCAACAAGAAAGTGCCCCAATAAATGAATATTACAAACAATGAATTTTACATGAATGAAAAATAAAAACTCTCATCTCACATAAAACCCCCGGCTATTCAAAACGCGACGATCCAATATAATATATCGCAGCAGCATATAACATCATATGTCATCTACGTAAGTAAATATGCGTATCCCAATTGTCGTTGATATATAGCAACGAAACCGGCGATACACCATATATTACACTTACGGTCGCAGAAAAGAAAATGTCAAACTACAACATTTAGAATCCATAATAACCTTAGACATCGTAAACCCAAAATATCACATACATTGGATTTCATGCCTAACTATATGAATTCCACATATTGTATCACATTACAAAAAGTTAGACGATGTTAAACAATTCGATCGAATCAGCAAATTCCCAAAATTCCCAGAGTGCTCAACACTTAAGCAGAAATAAAAATGCCCAAAAGCATGCCCCAGTACCTAATGACCAACAGCTGAAGGGCCCAACCCACGCCTCTCAGGTGGCGCCGTGGATACACCGCCAAAACAATGTTTTGGCCACGGATCCATGGCCACTTAGACGTGTTAGGGTTTCGTTCTTCAGGTGTGTCCATAGAATTACCTGCATGATTTTCTGAATATTTTTAATGGGAAAAATTCCAACATTTTGAAAAAATTCCAGAAAGTGGGCAATATCGGGTTTTCGGAGTTCGTTCGAACTTCTAACTTCGCCTAGACAACTCCTAATGCTCTAGCAAGGCTCTGATACCAATGTAAGGTTCTTAGGCACAACCACAAAATTTCACAAGGCATCAAACATGCCGTATTTAAAAATTTAATGTGCCAGACAACCCTAACCTAGGATCAACTAGAGTTTTAGGTGCTAAATTAGAAAGAAAACTACTTTACATCTAAGTGATAACGGAATACAACCTTTATAGACCGGTCCTTCACTTCAATAGCTCCTTGTAGTGGTCCCTTCGCCGTGATCATGGAACTCTAGGACTCTTGCATGGCTTCTCACGGTGAAAGGAACGGTCTTGCTTGAAGTCTTCGAGGGCGAAGATGATCTACATCGAGGAGCCACTAACTCAAGCTACTACTTCACTAATGAGAGATTAGTAAAGATAACACCCTATACTAAAGTGCAAATCTAGTAGAGGATGACGAAGTAGGAAGTGGGCTCATTTTAGTTTTATTTTTCTCACAATATTTTCTCACTTTGGAAAAACCTAGAAAGCTTTTTTTTCAAAGTATGAAGAAGATGATCAAGTGATGAGAATGAACTAAAATGAGGTGAGAGAATCAACCATGGGTGAGTTTGTATCAAATAACTAACTCATGTAGAGACATAACCATGGCTAAATTATAATGGTTAGGTTAATAAATATCTTAAGTAAAACAAAACTAATGGACTAAATCAATACATCCACAAGCTTCTACAAGCTTCATGCATGTGGCTAATTATCCACTAATTTGGAATTACTTTAAATATTAATACCCTACATTATAATTAGTATGGTGTAAGTCTCATACACCCATGTAGTGTGTATCAACAACCATGACACAAAATAAATCACAATTAATATATATCACATATATATTAAGTGTGCACATGTGAGAAAAATAAATGCTTAAGTGAGCTAATATTATTTAATGTAAACTAGTATATCAAATATACAATTATACACTAAATTATCAAATCAACACTTGATTTAATAATCCGGCTATATCACATATAACCGACTAATATTATACGTACCATCTTATCAAATCAACACTTGATTCGATAACCCGTCTATATCTCATATAACCGACAGATACAAATATCCCGAGAATTGAATACGGTATCACATACTCGTATTATTCCCGGTCCCGCACATATCACATATGTTCTCCTATTTCGTTTTGCCAGAGCCGGTAAAACCTCCATGTAGGACTCTAAAGACTCGTCAATACGCCGACAGTAGGTGATGATCACATCAAGCACCCACAAGCCGTCGGCGGTATTACCTGGACGTAACGGCTACCCCGGGTATTGAACGATCAGAAGATCAACAAGCAAGCCCGCTCTAGCTCCTGTAAAGCCTGTCGATAACACTACCGTACAGTCTGGTCTCTTCGTCTAATATATCGCATATCCATTCTAGGGGTGGTAAACGTCAAACCCCAATAACCGATAAGTCAAGCCGATATGAGGCTCATAACGGGTCGAGAAACTACTGATAACACTTACCAGTAAATCTCTAAATCAGCCCTGGCCAGGGACTTCCCTGTTATCGCCAATCGAGCAAAGCGCAACATCAACTCCCAATACCGGAAAAGACGAAACCGCTCCTATCGCTCATTGTCTCCTTGTGACTCGGGACTGTACCCAAGAACCACCGTTTTCCACATCCTCTTGAACGTGGTAAGGTGGAAATCAAAGCACTGTGGGAATCACATAAGACTCTATGACGATCTCGGGCCTACAGACTAACCTGTACCAGTGTAACCAGAGAACTGCTATCTAACATCAGGTATAATACCATCTAGGAGTTCTCGGCGAGTCCTGTTGAATATAGTGCCCTCAAAGTCAATTATTGGATTGCAGGCACGTGATTGCAATGATTGAGGGAGGACCTATACCGGTAGGACAGTCTTACTCAAGATGATAGTATGCTATCTGGTTTATCTTTATCATCGTGTACATGCTTTAGGTGACATTACAGGTCACTATTGCACGTTGATAGAGCCCTTAGGATTATTTCTTGATGTCCAGCAGTATGATGGCGATCATATACGTAGGAGCTGGGGTCTATAAGCACATCCTTAAAAGATCCCTAGTCGTAGGAGTTTTCGAGACAGGACATCGATACTCCAGAGTACACTAGTGTATAAAGTCGAGACCCCAACGGGGGGTGGGGCCGGTCTCACAAGCCATTGGTGTCAGTAGGATCACCTAAGATGTATACAGGTGTTCATTGGGTTATGACTACACCGGATAGGACTAGGCGGGAACATGCTAGTTGGTATTATACCTGACGGCAGATAGCAGTTCCCTGGTGACATGTGTACAGGTTAGTTCATCGACCTGAGATCGTCATTTGTCTCGTGTGAGTTCCCACTGTGCTTTGATTATTACCCTACCACAGCTCAAAGGAGTCATGCAAACAGGTTTTAGTTGGGTACAGTCCCGAGCCACATGGAGACAGTGAGCTGATCGGCATGTGTTTCGTCTCTCCCGGTATTTGGGGTGAGATCGCGCTGTGTCTAGGAGAGCCGTTACACGAAGTCCTTGGCCAAGGCAGGAGATTTACTGGTAGGTATTCCAGTAGTATCTCAGGGTGTTCTGGGCTACACTTCGACACGACTTCTACCGCTTTTGTGGGTCTGACTTTTACCAACCCCTTAGGCCTGACATGCGATGCTCATAGACGAACGGACCAGACTGTACGGATATTGTCACTGATAGGCTCAGTAGGGTGTCAGGATGAGTTCTCTCATCGACCTCCCTTTTGGTCAATACCTGGTAGCCCGTTACGTACAACTAGTACCACTGACGTGCTAGTGGTTAAATCCACAGCCAAAGTATTGACGAGTCTTTAGAGTCCCCCATAGACAGTTTCTCAAATTTCAGGCAAAACGTTGTAGAGGCTGTATGACATATAGCAGGGTTCGATCATATACGTGCACTAGTGCACGGATCATGATCGGGCGGATCATACTAGTGGGCTTTGGTTTAAGCCGGATCCTAGAATTAGATTTGTTAGATGACTTTAGTCTCATCGCATACGCATTCAGTCGGAATGCGGATGCAGGTATTTATATACAGGTGAGGGGTATCCTTGTGATCCGTCAAGAGTTTACTTTTGATGTTGCCATATCTTTTTATTGTTGTAAACATTTGGATTAATGTTTACAAATGATGGAAATTGTGAGTGGATTTCTTCATGAGGTGCAATTAATGTGACATGTTCATTTTGGTGACTCATGGTCTCTTATCTTGTGAACATGTCATGTTAATTGAGTGATTAGAGTGTTGAAATGAGAGGTGGGGAGAGAGGGGGTAGCCATATGAGAGGGGTTTGCTCTTGTATTATTATGCAAGCTATCATTTTATCAACAAAATAACACAAAAGAAATGAGCCTCTTCTTCTTCTTCTTCATCTAGCTCACAACATCCACCATGGCTTCATCTTCAACCTCCATCCATACACTCTCATACATTAAGAATCAATGGATGCACGAGACATTGTGATCAAACACATTCTCTACTTCACATTGGACACATCCGCTAGCAAGCTTCGTGTCCGAGTTGCTTCGGATGAAGCGGAAGCCCGTAAAAGGATTCGAAGATGTGGTGCCCTTTCCGAAGAGGAGACCGGAGATCGGAGATGCCGCGGGGAGCTTGGGTTGGTGGCCAAAGACCGAAGGACACGGATCGATCGGTATAGCTCTTCTAACCCTTCTCTAGTTAGCTAGTTATAGGTTAATGGTTCGATCCGGGATTAAAGTCTGCGATAGCGCCGGTTTCAAGTTTAGAAAAAGTTTTCGTTTCCGCATTTTGGCCTCGGATCGATGGTAGGGGCGTTACCGTAAACTTACATGGTATAAGAGCCACGCCATTAACCTTTACTAGATTGTTCTAACGTTTTTCAAATATCGATCGAACGAAATTTCCAAAACCGCGATTCCAATTTTGCAGTTTCTGTCGAATTTTTTTTGTCGTCGAAAAATTATTTTTAGTGTTTCAGAAAATCAGGCAGGCATTTTTAAGATCACTGTAGAAATTTGGTAGAGTGATCCCACAGAAGCGCTGATCGAACGCTTTTGGCGTGTCGGATGTTCAAAATTCTAAAGTTATAACCGCGATCAGGACGGTGTCGCTATGCAGCTAGCCGGGTAGCACGGGTCGATCCACAGGGAGATGGTTGTATGTCCGTTCTTGTCTTAGACGAGTCAATAAAGAATGTGTATATGTTTGTTCAATTCTATCCTACGTGTTTTATATGCAAGTATAAAGTTAAGAAAAAGATACGAAAGTGTAAGCTAAGGATATCTGCACTCAAAACCTTTGTGCCGAGTCTTGATCAATTGAAGCTAGAGCAATCGGCAACAACGTGGATTAGGGTACTTAAGCACGGTATTCGTGGAATCCGGCTTATTGTCCCTTGTCCGTCCGTTCTTGTCTCTTGCTTTCGCCTCCGGCCAAACCGAACGCAACCGGTCGCGGTTAGGAATCACCGTTACCTTGGTAGGGTAGGGTGCCTAACGGAGCGCTTGCGTAACGTTTTGGCGGAGTTCAAAGGAAAATAACGGGAAAAGGAAATGAGCAAAGAAACATTAACTTACAATATCGTATTTATTCTTAACAACAATAATTACAACCATTCACAATACGAACGAAAAAGAGCAAAAGAAAAGATAAACAAAGAAAAGAAAAGATTACAAGCAAGTAATTAAAAGTGCATGGAATTTAAGTGTATGAAAGTAAAGCAAGGTAATAAAAAGAAAGAAAGAAATAAGCAAGAAAATAACAATAAGAACCATAGAACCAAATACAAGATATGGGTTCAATAACCAAATCTTAAACTTGCAAGCTCAATTAAGAGGTTGCAAGATCAAGAAAAGGCAAAGAACTCATGGAGAATGAAGCACAAAAGAGAGAACAAAATGATACAACCCCTTGAGATCAATGACCAAAGCTTAAACTTGCAAGCTCACTTAAGAGGTTGCAAGATCAAGTTAAGGTAGAGAGCTCAAGGGGGAAGCTAAGCAAAAAGAATGATACAAAAACCCTCATCTTCATTTAACATCCATTCAAAAGCTCTCACAACAATTTAATGGAGGAAAGATGAAGAAGAAGAAGAAGAAGAAAACTAAAAGCTAACAAAAAGAGGGCATGAAAAAGAACACCATGGCTTGGCAAGTTCTGGGCAATTTATAGGCAGGAAACAAAGAACCTAGGGCAACATTCTGACACTATATGAATTGACCAAACAGCCCCTGAAAAGTTTTCAATTGAAGAGCCTATACGGCTGCGGTTCCGCGGCCTAAGTGTGCTTATGCCGCGGAACCGCGGCCATAAAGAGGGTTTGGGCCTTCAACTTTTGTCGTGTGCCCTGGTTGTCTGTACTCTTTAGTGTGGTATATATTGTTTCTCATAATCTCTTCACAATTCTTCCAGAATTTTAGTAGATCAAAAGGTGATGTGATGTGGATCTTTTGCCATGATTTTCTCGAGCTCCGCGTAGATATGTTGGATCTTGTGTTGACATTGAGCTTTGTGCATGAAAATGACATAGATTTGCCATTTTGTCCCTTAAACTGGTGTGCGGCAACATACGGATAGAGAGCGGAGACCCGTGTATTATCTGTGGTTGGCAGTAATCCGGAATTTGTCGTACTATTCCATGAATTTCACTGTTTAGAGCTGAGAACTAGTATCCTGCAATTAACTAGCAAACACGGCTCAAGAGTACCTACCGATAAACAAACGAGCGTAAGAATGGGCGGTATAAAATACAATATTCTGGTATGAACAAGCGCCGCGGAACCGCGGCCGTACCCACGTTTTGGCCGTGGTTCCGCCGCCGTTCTGGGGTTTCACTGCACCATTTTTCTTCAGGTGGTTTTCCTCTTGGAATTGTGGTTTCTGGAATTTTTGTTTTTGGCCCAGAATATTTTGAGTGCAGCAGTTCTGCTTGGGACCCACTTCATGAAATTTTGTCGATCGAAAATTTTAAATATGTTAGTTCACAGTGCTTACTTTATATCTGTGACCATGAATGTCATTTGATCGGTAAATCTTGTCTAATTGCTATAGCTCTTTTAGACGAATTTACGAACGTGACATTCACGTTGATGTTCTGTGTTGTGCTGTGATGTTGCGGATTTGTCGTGGTGGATGGCCTGGTTGCAATGGTAGTGCAGTTTGGCATTATTTGTACATTTGATATTGCGGGGTGAGCGTCTGACATGTGGACTGCCGTCACTACCTGTTTGTATATTATTCTTTTGGGGCATGACCGGGCTGAGGTCGATGTACCCGTTGTATATATTTTACTTTCTGTACTAGGATTACCCCGTGGTGGGGCGCACGGATAGCCGGGTTCTCGAGGGCAACGAGCCCGCATCTCATGGCTTTGAGACGGAGGGGGCTTCACTCTAGAATTGGCAGGCTATTCGCCGCACTCGTAGGGGGTATAGCTTGACCCAAAGAGGGGTGCTCAAGTTACCGTATTCTGTGAAGTGCTGGGTGGTCCATTCACTTTGTTGAAGGGGGCTGCCTCACTTCAGGTTTTGGCGGGTAACTTGCCGCACCCGTAGGGGTCTAGGATTTCATTGAACAGGCTATCCACATGACCAGGGGAACGTCGGGTTTCACTTGCGGCTCAAAGGAAACCCGGGGATCCCAGATTATCTGTATTGTTCTGTGCTGCTTATTACATTTCTGTGATGTTTCATTTGTCACGCCTTGAGTGATTATTATATATTGATATATATACTAGTAGATGTAGTATATGTTTTACACCCGCGCTAGTCTAGTCCCCGCTCTGTCGTTAGTTAAGTAACCTAACGGGTGATGACGGGACCCAGTGGCGAATGCGGTTGGCATATGCGTACATCATATTTGCGTTCTTTTGTGGTGTGATTAATTGATGGAACTGCATTGATTCAGATCAATGCAAGCAAAACAAACATGTTTGATGTTGTTGGAACATTTTTCAAAAAGCTGTTATTGCAAGTACATTTTCTTTTGTTTTGCACAGTGGTATTCGGTTATGATTATCCTGCACCTCAGTCGACGAGGGAAGGGCCGAGATGCCTTCACCGGGAGTGACCCCTTGGACAGAAGTTTCCGTCAGGGTAATAACTTCACTATAGCCGATTACCTTTTTGCTTTGCATCGTGGTATTTAGCTGGAATATCCTGCACCTCATTCTACGGAGAAAGAGCCGAGATCCCTTCACCGGGAGTGACCTCTTTAGGAAAGGTTTTCGCCACTATATTTTTATAGAAAGCTATCTGGTTCCTTCAACGATATCAAGTTCTTTACATTAAAGGTTTTTCGCCAAAAACCATTCGTAGTCCGCCGTCATTTCAGACGGGTAGCACTTAGTATTCATGGTATGTTTGTTGGCCTTCATCATGGCATAGTGTATGGTAGCTATTTGTTACTTTTCTGCTGCATAGATAGATGCGTTGGTTTGGTACAGTCGTACTACTATTTTGGCCTTCGTCAAGGATAAGTACGGGTGGGTTCAAATTAACTTGGATAATGACGGGTAGAACTTGACATGTGACTTATTATATGTTGGCCTTCGTCAAGGTCATAAGAGCATGGGGTAAAAATCACATGGGGAGTTTCTAAAGAAACAGAAACTTGCCAGATATGCGCATACCTTCTAGAGTGTAATAACGTGAGTGGATTCCATCACGTTATCATGCGATGATAGTTGAATCCCGTTTCCCACTGATGAGTTGGTTTACTCCTCGGGTGATCCCGACTAATTCTTCTTTCAGGTTTGGAGAAGAATTTGAGGTTACAGTGGGTGGTTTCCTGATTAGATAAATTGATAACCATTTTGATCTAGGTTAGAGTGCACGCAGAGTGTTCCTTTCTCTCTCTCTTGGCAGCGACCATGGCCCGACCCTAGACTATGACTCAGTGACCAAGTTGACCGAACCTTATTAAACACTGGCTTTTGGATTGTCAGAGTTGCATACCTCATTGCCACTACTACTTTTACCCTTTTCTCTAGAACACCCCGTATTACTGCGAACATCCACTTCCATTGGATAACACCATTGTATAGTTATATACGAACTCGAAGGAACTTGTTCCAGATTCGAGGATGGTTTCTGGTTCTGGAGAAAATGAATAGGACTATTCAGTTGTCTTTTCCTTTTACCTTCTCTCAGGTTGCGAGTGCTACTTGGATTAGGATGGTACACCTATTATGCTAATTGGATAGTCTTCTTCCAAACCATAGGCAGGTGCCGAACGGTGGGGAATGAAGAAAACCAATTAGCCTATTGATTGTGTACAGAAGGTAATAAGTTAAGACAAATAAATGAATTAGAAAGTGGGCAAAGTAAACTGCGACTGCTATTCACGACCAAACCAAGTATTTCATCGCCACTCCTACTTCACCTTTGTATTTCTCCAGGACACTCCGTATCACTACGAAGATCCATGGTTATTTGGATACTCCATCGTATGGTTATATACGAACTCGAAGGAACTTGTTCCAGTTCGGGGATGGATTCTGTTTCAGGAGAAATAGGAATAAGGTTTTATTCAGTTGTCTTTTATCTTCACCTTCTCTCGGGTTGTGAGTGCTCCTAGGAATAGGACAGTACACCTATTATGCTTATTGGATAGTCTTCTTCCAAACTATAGGCTGGTGCTGAACGGTAGGGAAGGAAGAAAAACCATTTAGCCTAAAGGGGTATACAGAAGGTAATGACTAAAGACATATAAAGGGATTTGGAGAGATGGCAAAGAAATATACGGTTACAGTTGTGAATCTGATAATGGAAGAGGCATTAGTAGGAATACCCGGATACCCCTTCGAAACATTTACATGTTTCAGTTTCACTGTGTATTGTTAAAAGAAAACGGATTTCCCAATTAGCCCTTGCTCCAGGGTATGTATTTACCAGGTTTGATTCTCACATCTGTATGGTTTTACAGATGATGAGTGGGAGTAAGTTATTGGGAATTGGGTGATCATCCTCGTTATATCGGGATTCGTTGTAATTGGTGTTATTTGAGGAAATCGCCTGTGCTGTTTGCCGGACGGCAAATATTTGGTTTTGAATATCCGTTGTTATGCACCAATTTCAAATTGATATATCTGTACATTTATTTTTATAAAATGAGATATAACTTTTTGAAATTATGTCCTTGACATTTACCTATATCAGTGTATGGTTAGGTAAGGAGCATTGAACAGCGGTGTAATTCTTCTTAACCATAAATACAGTTTTCAACCTACGACACACAGGGAATGAGTTATTAGACTCAGGGGAATTATACAGAGTATTGTATGTTGTCCAGTGTCCATGAGGACAGAGGGGTTGGTACTCGTACTACATTCTGTTTACTTGTGACTTCTCGAGTTCTTAGACATGTGTTTCATAGAAATGTAAGGTCTAAGTTT